>WOAB01000254.1:1832500-2500007 GCA_027886185.1 Rheum nobile | reverse complement strand
CATCAACACAATTTTTAAGAAATATGACATTATTAGAATATAAAATTTTATTCCATATGCGATAGTGATAATATAATTGTTTTGCTTATTAATATGAAATTTAATTTAATAGGATATTTACAACAATAGATATTAACCATAAAACATAATTTAATTTCAAAAAATCACCCATTAATTTAATGTTTATACAATTCCGATCAATATATATTACTCCTTTAACAAAGTTAACCAAAA
Organism: Rheum nobile; assembly: GCA_027886185.1. NCBI lineage: Eukaryota > Viridiplantae > Streptophyta > Magnoliopsida > Caryophyllales > Polygonaceae > Rheum > Rheum nobile. Next base: position 2,499,773 of record WOAB01000254.1, on the reverse strand, counting down.
TCCCTTCATTGTATCAATTATATTTGGAAAAATTCATGACCTTCTTGATGATCGAAATTATCCATTCAAAACTTGATGATGATAGAACTATAATGTGATTATAAAATGGATGCAATTCAGGTGCGAAAGGGCCTTATAATACAAAATAAGAAAGAATCCTAGCCGTTAGATCAGATTAAAAGCTAAAAAAAAGGTGCAACACGGAGGCCCTTTTGTGCATGCCTTTGTTTTTTGAACATTACTGACAAAGTGCAAGACGGAGGCCTAAAAGTGCAAACCGATGACTTGAAAAGTGCAAGTGAATGCAACACTTCTGTGTATGCAAATTCAACATTTTGTGCATGTATTTTTTTGGATTGGAGTGCAAGTTGTTGGCTTAAATGTGCATGCGAATTATTGTGCATGATATTTAACGTTTTTGTGCATATATAACTCGCATGCACTCTCAGTTGAATTCACATGCACTTTCAGTTGAACTCGCATGCACTCACATGTATTTTTTTGGATTGGAATGCAACTGTGCAAGTTGTTGGCTTAAATGTGCATGTGAATTATTGTGCATGTATAACCCGTATGCACTCTCCGTTGAATTCACATGCACTCTCAGTTGAACTCGCATGCACTCACAACACATAAAACATGCACTTGATTTCACATGCACTCAAAAGTCAAAAGACATATAAATACACTCAAAGGCATTCACTCTCAATTGAATTCACATGCACTCTCAGTTGAACTCGCGTGCACTCACAACACATAAAGCATGCACTTGATTTCACATGCACTCAAAAGTCAAAGAGACATATAAGTATACTCAAAGGCATGCACTTCAGTAGAATTCACATGCACTTTCGGTTGAATTCACATGCACACTCCTAGTAGAATTTACATGCACCAATTTTCTAATTCGTATGTACTTTTCAGTTGAATTTTCATGCACTCCCAATAAAACTTGCATGCACTAATAACACATAAAGCATGCACTAGATTTCACATGCACTTGAAAGTCAAAAAGCATACACACTCAAAGGATTGCACTTCTAATAGAGTTCACATGTACCCAAGGGTGGTCTGGTGGCCGGTGGTCACTAGTAGAAAAAAATGTCTTTTACCACTTTACAAAGATTACCACGGTTGTTGAACCGTGGTAAACATGTTTACCACGGTTGCATGTTTACCACGGTTACATATTTACCACAGTTAATGAACCGTGGTAAAAATGTAACTATTTAAAGTACTTCAAACCGTAGTAATATTGTTTACACGTGGTAAACTTACATCCCTATAAATTTGATCGAACCGAGGTAAATGTGCACCTTTTTTAAGTACCTAAATTATTATATAAATTATAGCATATAAATAACCATAATTATCTAAACATTTGCCACAAATTCAAAATACGTAAAGTATAAAAATGGATTAAATATTAAAATGCCATACATCAATGTATTGTTATAAATACAACACACTCAAAAGATGAAATGTCAATAAAAATATAGCTAGCTAAAGTATGAAACACTTGCACAAATGTTCCACGTACGTACGTACTAACTAATCTATGAAGGTCTGCACAAATGTTGCCCTTTGATCTCGAATCTCACGTACCAGATGCTCTAGGCCTTGTAACTAGTTTACTAAGGTACAAGTACCTGACACATGAAAATAATAAATCAACAAACAAGTTAGATCCCTAACACAAGTAAAAATGGCAGAAGTAATAGCTTTTGTCATGACAGGAAACTTAGTAAGAAAATTAAGGTACATGTAATTCAACATGTATACAAACACAATTACTAACATGGTATTGTTCATTCTTCAATCAGAGGTGAAATGATAGCAGATATTGATCTATGGTGAGAGAGACAACAAAATGAAGAAGAATCTTACATGTGGTGAGAGAGACAACAATTGTTCCTGAAAGCAAACTGGCAATCCTATTCTTTGTTATGGCTCTACCCTCCCATAGGCTATTTGTAGCTTGTGAGAGTAGAACAACTAATTGTTCCTGAAGAAGGCTAGCTTCAAAAGGGAACTGTTCATGCACCTGACTGTTTAAATTGTCATGTAGCTCTTTCGGAAGCTGGGAGATGTTTCTTTCTAGGAAAGTGAGATACTCCCCATAACCAAGGGAATCAAAGTTCTCGACAGAGAACTGCTGATTTAGCCAAACTTCACATTGACGAAGTTTCCTTGCCAGCATAGTCATTTTTTCAAGAGGTGATTCTCGATCTCCAAACAGAGAACTCTCATTAGCAAAATACTCGGCCACTTTCCTTAAAATGTCTTCAACAGTCACCTCTGAGAAGGATATAAAGTAAACATATCAAAATATGACTATTAAAACAGAGACAAACAGAGCATTTTGTAAGGCCCACAGCCTTAGAAACGCTGTCCCCATGCCAATCGGGAACTTCCCAGGAGGTCACCCATCCCAGGACTACTTCCGCCCTAGCACGCTTAACTTCCTAGTTCTTTGTCCTCACTTGAACCAGAAAAAGAAAGAGCTCTTATTGACATGGGTAGCACTCTAATCCTTATAAAGGATTACAAATCCGGGGTATTACAATCACCCCCACTTAAACCCTTGACGACCTCGTCAAGCCCAAAGACCACCCTCTGGGTCGAGTGACCGTCCACTAGACCAAGCCCACTCGTAACCTAATATAAGATAACAAGGATTTGAGTTGGGTAGCACTCTAATCCTTGTTATAGGGCCTAATATAAGATAAATTTATCTGTAACAAATCCTTGTTACAGATAAATTATCTTATATTAGGCCCAACTCAAATGAGTTCCACAAAAAATAACAGATCCACTTACGTAAGCCACACTCTGAAATGTGATTTGTAGAGCTTGGCAAATCATTACTCCCAAGCTCAACATCTAATCTTTCATATTCAACGCAGTTATTAGATTTTGTGTATGTAGAACCAAGCTCGTCAAACAATTGGAATGTGTCATAGATGCTATCCCAACTCCCGTTCTTAATTGACATTACCTGCAAGAATAAAGAGAACATCAAGAACTGAAAAAAAAAACAAAGGAACATCATGTAAATGATTTTTCCACTTCCTGAACAGGTATATAAATATTTAATATATTTCGAGATTCATAAATTTAAATAAAGGTATATAAAAATTAAGTTACGTATTCAACTCATTCTTTTGCAATGGTGCACTCCAGTAGTATGTTTGGGAGTTAGGATTTCATTTGAAATCCCCGATTTGACACAAAATTTAGTGTGCGAATGATTAAAAATATGATGAATCTGCATTGCAATCAAACCAGTAGTATCTTCATATCTGAAAAGAAATAGAGCTAAGAAATTCTATCACAAGTTCAAGGATGACATTTGAGTTACCTCATTTTTCTAGAATTCAATTGACTGCATTTTAGATTATTTCTAAGTTCTCTGATACAATGTAGAGTAAAATCAAACAAAAAGCTAAATGAAAGCTAAGAAAACCAAGCAAAATAACTGACAGTTAATCTTTACACCTTTGTCTCTCCCCCGACTGCATCTTAGATCTGGAATTAGAAATGAATAAATAATTACCGACAACAACAAGATCGATGGAGATCGACAAATCGTGCCTTCGTGGTCGACTTGTCGTGGCGGCCTCCGCCGGTGGTCTAGTGTCCAGCCGTCGTGTATCTGGTCGAGCACTCGAGCCGTCATGGTCCCGTACTCCCGTGGAGACTAGAGGATGGAGCGGAGAAAAAGAAAGGGGCGGGATCTGGTCGAGCCGTCGTGGAGAGTGGAGACTAGAGGATGGAGTCATGGAGGGGAGAAATAGAAGAGGCTACAGACGAAGGTAAAGTGAAACACATTTTTAGGGTTCGATTGCTTTTACCACGGTTGTTTTAAAAATCGAGGTAATAATGCCAAACATGCAAAATTACCACGAAAAAACACGCAACCGTGATAAAAGCAACCATAGACAATTACCATTGTTTTAACAACCGATGTAATAATGCCAAGCATGTAAAATTACCACGAAAAAACACGCAACTGTGGTAAAAGCAACCATAGACAATTACTACGGTTGTTTCACAAACCGAGTTAATAATGTCAAGTATGCAAAATTACCACGAAAAAACAAGATATTTTCTGTTTCCATGTTATACAACAAGATATTTGGTTTAATACAATTCATATTAGTATAATAAAATCTATGTATTATAATACTTATATAGTTATTGACTAAGGTTACATGTCCTCCCTTATTAAGCCACATCATCTATGATATTTTCTGTTTCCATGTTATACAACGTCATCTAATATGTTAATATTTTTTGTATTTCAATTTTAAAAATATGTGTAATATATAAACATTGTATGATATATGATTGAAACAAATATCTTATAAAAATATATTTGTTAGCTAACGATATAATTGTTTCATAAAATTTTATGTCTTACTATTATTATAATTAAGGATGCTAATCTACTCCATTCGTATAAAAAATATTGTCATTCTAACCTTGTTTTTTTGTTCAATAAAGATTGTCATTTTACATATTTTGACAACAAAAAAATATATCCAATAATACCCTCAATAATTAATTACATAAATTAATTATGGTTTTAGGTGAGCGTGTAATCTCCTCTGCACAACTCTTTTTTTTGGGCTGCCTCTACTTAACTCTTAGAAACACAACAATTGAAAGTTTTAATAATATTAATTGAGAGTATTTAAGTCAAGTTATATCATTTATTAATAATAATGTCAAACTCTAAAAAACGTGCAATACCGGCAATTGCGCTTGTATAATTAACGTTAATTATTGTTTTGAGATTTTCAATGGTTATTGCGCATGAAGAAGAGTAGGATGAAATGGAACTCATCAAATAATACTTAATACTCATGACCAAAAACAATAATACTTACTCCGTATTTTATTTGTCCACCTAGATTTTTAGTTTTGTTAAATTTTATTTATCCTTTTATTTATTTTAATCAAATTTTACCAATTTTATCCTTTTATTACTAATAATAAGATTAGAACTTGTGCTCCCTTACTCCAATTTTTCATGTACTTCTCTTTACAAGTCTTGTACCCATTAATTTTATACATTCATTTCTCCACTACTACATAAGGGTATTTTAGATTAAAACAAATTTTCTATATATATGTGAAAAATACTATAAGAAAAAATAAAGATTAATGGAGGGAGTAAAAAACTATGGGATTAAGATATTTTATTTGGTATCAAATGTAGAGAACCTCATAGATAAAGTTGTAATAGCCAAAACGTATCCCTAAAATGATTGTAATTAATATCAATATTCTCTCCACAAAAAACTACGTTATTCTACGGAGGATGATTGAGTGATCTTTAGGGTCACCAATCCTCTACTTTTTTCCTCATTTTTTTATATTCTAAATTTAAAATTATAAATGATAAATCTCAAATTCTATAATTTTTAAAATATTTAAATGAATTTTAAAAAGGATTAAGGTCACCCAAACAAATTCCATTATTCTACCTATCAAGGTCAGATTTTCTCTAAATACACCATCTGCATTAATTCTCACATATGTGACCCAAAACTGCCAAAACCCATTAATTAATGTTGACCCCATTGGCCCATTCACGGAGTATATTCCAAACTAGAGAAAGAACACCTTTTAATGTACATCAATGAATGAAACAATTGGCAGACGACTAAAAATACTGTATGCAGTAAAAGATTGTATATATGGTATTAGTATGAATTAACATGTGTACAAATTCCACAAGCTACACCAAGTTGAATATTACACTCATTAATTAAATGACCATTCTAATTCTATTTAAACTAATAGTTCACACCCTCACCCACAATTTTCCACTTTCCCCTCCCACTCTCTTTTTTGATAAAATTGTAAGAGATTGGTCAAAAAGTGAGTACATCTCCAACACCAACCCCAACTACAAAGGGATCTTCCTATTCCTATATAAAAACCACATCTTGATTAGCCACCCACAATTCAACAAACTCAAAGAAAATAACACCAAAAATGGCAAGTGAGGCAAGGGAGATAAGATCAGCCCCTCTAACTCCAAGGCAAGCAACCCCAACCCAAACCCCACCCATCTTATCCCCATCCCAGTACCACTCCCCGTCCCTCTCCCGCTCCCCGCTCCTCTCGATCGACCCAGAAGGCGGGGGCGGGATCCACCCGATTAGACCCGCCTCCGCCGCTGCCACCCCCACCAATGCAAGGAGCAACATGTCGACCCCGAGGGGGGGCGCCTCGAGGCCTCGGACTCCGATGTTCATCACGCCGTTGGCCAGCCCCCTGAGGAAGGCCATCCAGATGACCAAGATGGACCCCCACGACGCCTGGCTCCCCATCACAGAGTCCCGCAATGGAAACGCTTACTACGCAGCGTTCCACACGCTTTGCTCCGGGATCGGGGTCCAGGCGCTCGTGCTCCCCGTCGCCTTCACCATTCTTGGATGGTACGACAGATTCTGTAAAATTGTGTCAAAAGCTAAAACGACATTTATTGGCTTATTATGTTTTTGTGTTGTGTGTATAATATGATTGAATTTGCAGGACATGGGGAATAATTTGCTTGACAATAGCATTTATATGGCAGCTCTACACACTCTACTTGCTCGTCCAACTTCACGAGTCCACCCAAACCGGCCTTCGTTACAGCAGATACCTCTCCCTCGGCACCGCTGCCTTTGGTATACATTCATTCATTACTCCTAAATCAATTTTTAAATTGATAAAAAAAATAATCCAACCTTTCATAGATACAGTATTAAAAAAGTGCAACATCAATTTGTTTAAGGTTAAAATTAAACCCAAAATTTAATAAGATCATCCATATTTTATGCTTTTCTCACAAAAATTAGTATTGTCTAAAAATTCGTAAACATTTTAAATATATTTTTATAAGATTTATTTAATACTAATTTTGTAAATCAGAATTCTTAACCTTTGTACCGTCATGACGGTTTAATTCTCTGATTTTTAATTTTCAATGTCTTGTCCAAGATTTTTTATTACATCAAAATGCACCTTAGTTAAATTCTATTTTAAAGATTAGTCAGAGTGTGTACTAATCAACCGAAGTTTGAAATTTGGGAAGAACCTCCAATATAAAATTCACCTTATTAATTTGTTTCATACATTTTTTCATGCCATGTTCTATTTACCTAATCTGTTGGGATTCAGTAGAATTCATGCACAACGTTACAAGTATAAAATAAAATTATACAAAAAATCTAACCGGCCATATTATGAGTTGACATAGTGGGAGAGTTTGCCTAACAAATTTACATAAATTCTCGAGCTCGTATTAAAAATAATCATGAAGTATTTAATTACTTTTGTGTGTGTGTTGGATTTGGATGAACGTGAACAGGGGAGAAAATAGCGAAGATGGTAGGAACGTTCCCAATAATGTACCTGTCGATGGGATCATGCGTGGCCCTGATCGTGATCGGAGGGTCCACAATGAGGATCCTTTTCCAGGTGGTGTGCGCCGCCACGTGTACGGCCAAGCCCCTCACCACCGTCGAGTGGTACCTTGTCTTCACCTGCGCCGCCGTCATCCTCTCCCAGCTCCCCAACCTCAACTCCATCGCCGGCGTCTCCCTCCTCGGCGGCGTCACCGCCGTCGGATACTGCTCCTTCATCTGGGTGGTGTCGGTGGCCAAGGGCCGCCTCCCCGGCGTCTCCTACAACCCCGTCCACGCCTCCTCCGACATCGCTAGGGTTTTTGGTGTCCTCAACGCTCTTGGCATCATTTCTTTTGCCTTTAGAGGCCACAATTTGATTCTTGAAATTCAGGTATAATTAATTTTTAATTTATTTTTATTGCCATGATATTTTTTCAAACATCTTTCTACATACTCTTGATTATGGGATATATATATATGTCTATTACTCCTTCCATATATAAAAAAATGTCATTTTAGCCTACAATTTTTGTTAAAAAAAAAATTAGATTTTTTTATACAATCAGGGCCGCCTCCTCGGCGTCTCCTATGAAATGGAAAGGAGTTAAAACATCTTTCTACATACTAGTGACAATTTTTGTCACTTAAAGTAAGGTGTTTATGTAATATTTATTGGTGAGTTATGAGATTTGAAATCGGAAATTATATTTTTTAGATCTTTTTATACAAATTCTCTATATTTATTGGCTATAATTAGATGAGTTATTAAACAATTATAAATTTTATAAAAAATTTATAAGAATATATGATAATTATTATATTTTTTAATAAGTGTGTCAAACTCTAAACTGATAATTTTTTTATACAAATGGAGTAATAAAGTACCTTACTTTGAGTGAAAATTGAGAGATATGGTATTGCATTTAATTAATTTGAAATTTGATCATCATTAGATTCTCAAAATATTGCCACTAACTTGAAATTTGATCATCATACGATGTTGTGTACGTGGAAAATGCATGTTGTCTTAATAAATTATCATGTTGATTAGTCAGCAATGTTGATTAGTAGTAAAACACTATTGATCTAGGTTTTATTTTTGGTGAGACGTCTAGTTGCTAGATCCAATCCAAGGTTGTTTGTGATAGTCCTTTCTTTTCATAAATTATTGTCATTGCACTTTTGGAAGATAACCATCCATTTTTGCTATGATTCCAATAGAGCCTATCTTGGAATTCATTTATTAATAAATGTTTGTTTAAGATAGTGTTTATTATATCATTGTCTAGTTGTCTTCGTACTTCATCAATTTTCCAGGTTTGTTGTCTTGATTTAGGTATTGACTCGCAGTTTCTGAATCATCCGTCTCTTCGTGGAATCTTTGTGTAATTTAGATTCTTGCTATTACATGTCATTATAATACTATTCAAAGTTTTTTTATGGCTAAAGCCATTATAATACTATTCAAAGTTTTTTTGTGGCTAAAGCCATTATAATACTATTCAAAGTTTTTTTTTTGGCTGAAGCATCACGGGATGGGTGGAAATTAGGATGTTGTGTACGTGGAAAATGCATGATGTCTTAATAATTTACCATGTTGATTATAGTAGTAAAACACTATTGATCTAGGTTCTATATATATATAGTACAGTCGAGGAGTTGAGAAGCATGCATCAAACCAAATCCTCAAATACGTACGGTACAGTCGATCTATCTAGCTATAGTCAGTGGCGTATCCAGGAATCAATCCTAGGGGGGCTAAAATCCTGTGCGGGATTTTTTTTGTGCGGCTTAAATCTAACGTGACTTAAATCCTATTTCGCAAAAATCAATTTTAATTTTTTTACGAAAATTAAGGTAATTTTCACGTGAGATGGGGGAAAAAAACTTAAGTAATTTTATTTTTTTTTGACTTAAATCTATTAGAATTGAGTGAAATTTCATTTTCAGATGAGATAAGGGGGGAAATTTTAAAATAATTTCATTTTTATAGCTTAAATTTATTAGGGCTAATTGAAATTAAGTTTTTAGATTCAATAAGGGTAAAAAATGCTTAAACATGTCCCTCGTCCGGTTGCTGGTTTCGCACCAAGTCCATGGGCTAGAGCCTGTATTCCCACAATAAGCCATTTATTGTACTATATGTACTCTGTATTCCCACAATAAGCCATCCTAGCTTAGTTTGTCAAGACTGACACAGCAGACGTTGTTGAAGCCTCCATGTATGGATTGTTGAATTGAATTCAAGATTTCAATTGGCATATTTATTTGGATCAACCTACCTCTTTCTATACTAGGAATTTTAGGATACAATTTATAGCTATTGCCTTAAATAATGACTAGCTATATAGAGTTCATGATATAATATGTCAAAACTAAATCTTATCATGAGTGGGACCTACGTTGCTTACTCGGTCAAAATATTGCCACCAACTTGAGGTTGTTATTGACCATTACCTACAAGTTTGACATACATGTTGAAGTTGCCATGTGTTTGAAATTGATATTTTAACTCCTTTCCATTTCGTTTAGATTGTCCTTTTTAGGCTTTTATTTACGAAAATGTTTGTTATTTTAGAATTTTAGATAATAATATATTATTTATTAAAAATTACTCATGTTAGTTTTTCAATTACAAATTCTATTTATTCAATGCTAAAAATTGAGACATGTAGTTAATGAATTGTAATTTTTTTTAAAAAAAAATATACGGATTAGTATTTTAGCTTAGTAACTATATTTATTAATAATTGTATTAAAGACTAAAATAACAATCTTTAGGTTGTGTTCGGCGTAGGTTATAGAAGGTTATTAGAGGTTTGTATTATTCAAAACCTATCTTTCTATGTGTTTGGTAGTACAAGATTTTTTAAATAGTTAAGGTTTTAAGAGGTTTTTGAGGAGGTTAATAACTAAAAAATAGGAACCTCCTAAGAGAAAGATTATCATAATTTTATTTCCAAAATTTCATACCAGTGTTAATTTTTTAGAAAAACACAACCTTATGGTAATTTTTATTTGAAACATATTAAAAAAAAATCCTCACCAAACACTCAAATAGCTTTTCTACTAGGTTTTGAAAGATTAAAAAAAATCTCTAAAGAACCTTCACCTTGTAAAAAAACCTCAACCTAATAAACAAATAGTTATTCTACATATATACAAAATCATATGAGGGTTGTTATAGTTTAATAGATTTTTTTTCTTGCTATTGTATTTTGGAAATTTGTAGATTAACCTTTGCATATTTATCATTTATTTTTTGCATTTGCAGGGTACAATGCCCTCAAGTGAAAAGCACCCATCAAGAGTGCCAATGTGGAAGGGAGTCCAATTTGCATATATTCTCATTGCCATGTGCCTATATCCTCTTGCAATAGGCGGCTATTGGGCCTACGGTCAAATGGTAAGTCCAAATCCCAAGCCCAAATTGATTCTGGGCTAGGCCCAGATTGAGCAACTCCACTAACCACTTTCGAAATTCTTGCAGATACCTCAAGATGGTGGAGGAATGCTGACTGCCCTATACACCTACCACAGCAAGGACACTTCTCGCGTCATCCTCGGACTCACCAGCATCTTTGTGATCATCAACGCAGTGAGCTCCTTCCAGATTTACGGGATGCCGACGTTCGACGACACGGAGTCCAAGTACACAATGAGGAAGAAGAAGCCTTGCCCGAGGTGGGTGCGGGCCGCTTTCCGGGCCTTGTTCGGGTTCATATGCTTCTTCATAGCCGTGGCCATCCCCTTCCTAGCAAGCTTTACAGGGTTGGTTGGAGGGATCTCACTCCCAGTCACCCTGGCTTACCCTTGTTTCATGTGGATCAAGATCAGAAAGCCCAGGGTTTATGGGCCCATGTGGTGCCTCAACTGGGCCTTGGGTGTGTTTGGGATGTGCCTCAGTGTGCTTCTCATTGCTGCTGGCCTTTATTCTGTGATTCACAAAGGTGTTGAGTTCAAGTTCTTCCATCCCCACTAAAATTCAGTTAAGGATTCTTTTTTTACTCTTTTTTTGGTGTGTTGGTTACTTGTTTGCTTGCTTTTGTAGGGTAGAAAAGCAAATGAATTTGGATTTTGTAAGTTTGTGATATATACATACGGAAAATGCAGCCCATACCTGAAAGCCTAAAGGTACTGTAAGTTATGTATCGGTATGTTTTGCTGAGATTTATAATGTATGAAAACTATTTGATATCATTGAAAGACTAGTTTAAGATGAACTAAACTCACAATTTTAGGCTTAATGCCTTTAGTTGCACTTATAATTAAATTAGCAAGTGCAATACATCAAAAATAAAATCAATGAAGATAGTAACTATAGATTAAACATGAAACTACTGATCAAAAGCAATAGTATTACTTCCAACGCTATGTTTGGATTACGTATTATCTGACATTATAATATCGTTTTTAATCTTATAATGTCAGATAATGCATAATTCAAACACAACCCCAAGTTGCAACTAATCTCTGCTATTTTGTTCTACTAGTCCTGGTTCCAGGTGCCTAGATGAACCATCAACACAAGCAGATGATAGAGGCGTCCACTTCTTATATTTACACTGAATCTACAAATCTACACTCAACTGTATCAAACAATTTTTCACTAAACAAACTTTCAGTGGCTCAGAATTCAGACAAAGAGCCAGTAAGAGTACACTTTTATATAAACCAAACTGTTGAACAGTAGAAGGGAAAAAGCACCAGTTACATATGATGGGTATATTTGAAGCGAAGGACAATAGGAGGGATGAAATCATTTCCACAAGATGAAACAGAAAAATGAGGCTTGTTTACTCCAAGGACCAATCAGGCTGCAGTGCAAAGTCAAGCAAATTGTAATGCCTTCACAAGTAACCGAAATCAGCACACCTAAAACTTGTTACCATGTTCTCTGTTGAATAGCCCGTAATTCTATCTCACAGCTTCTGACTGTTGATATTACTCAGCAAGCTGCACATTTGGAAAACCGCCAAATTTAAGACAAACTAACCAAATTTGAGTCTTTGATTCACATATAAATGTCAAGACCAATGCAATTGAACTGAACATATTTTTGCACATTCCCCCCCCCCCCCCCCCCCCCCCCCCCCCCCCCAAAAACGAGTACACAGTTATGATGTGAAAGTTGAGATGGGTCAGAAATGTCCAAATATTTTCCGACCTTTATGTTCATTCAACTTGCCAAGACAAAGTCCAGAGTAGAAACTAGGGAAACATAGTTTTAGCAAGATGATCACCCTATCTGCTTTTACAAGCCACAGCCAGAAAAAAAAAACATCTATTAAGCTGAATTGAGACATGTCAAACACTCAAACAGCAGCAAGAAATAACAGACATTTCTGTGAGACTGAAATACTATTTTCTTTTTATCTCTATTTCATTTGTAGAAGAGCTTCAATTAGCAGAAAAGTTTAGCTGAATTAAGAAATGCCAAACAGAAGCAATAAATAACAGACATATTTCTGTGAGACTGAAATACTATTTTCCTTTTTTATCTCTATTTCATTTGCAGAGCAGCTTCAATTAGCATGAAAAGTTTCGATAGAACCTTAAAACATTTGCAAGCTTGAGTGAACACATACTTCTATGAATAATTATATAATGAATACATTTCATCTCAGAATCACCTTTTTTGGCAGGAATACCATTGTCACCCCACGGCAGCAGAAAACATATATAGAAGAATGGAGATTAACTGATAGCGCAGCTACATCATACTTACTTTATTTAGAGGGTTATCCGGAGACTTCTTCCATAACTTCCATAGCATGTCCTTGTATTGGGTGTGAGTGAGACCGGGCTTCTCTTCCTTCAACCTAGGGAGTTCAGCTTCCTCATAAGCCTGCAGCCATCATATATTAGTAAATGATCCAAGCAGAACTATCAAAAGAAAATTCATACCACCAGACTGAATACCTTCCACCATGCCAACAAGTCAAGATAATTGCAAAAGAAAGAACAGAAAATTGACAATTGACTCCTAGAGAGAAAAAATTGATGCTGCAAAAGGGACAATTAACCACTTATACCCCTCGTTCCCTCAGAGACCCACATCTTCAGCAGAGAAGAGCACAGAAAGAACTAGAATAAAGACTAATTCACCAAACATTGTCTTGGCAAAGCAAGATCCTCCATACAAAATGTGTTTCAGCTAAAAAATGTGAGTCAAAGCCCTACAGAATGCCTATTGCCACAAATATTACACCATGTACTAGCAGGAAATGGTACAAAGATGATCAGATGCTCCTTAAACTGTAAATCCAGAAGTAATTGGGACATTGAAATTAGTATTTTAAGAGGTATTATGCTTCAAGTTATTCATGTAGCAAATTAGCAATCCATAAAACAAAACTTCACCGACAGAATCTTGAAAATGTTCGATCATGATACAAATCAGCAAGATTAACAAGGTGCTATCCATAGGAGAGATAAGCAAACCTTAAAAGCAGCCTTGAGCCTCTTCTCCGGGTGCTTATCGGCAGGAAGATCGTCGGATACCGTAATCTTTGCGAGCGCCTCATCAAGAGAATGGGCTTCAATTACCGAATCGTCTCTATTGGTGTTAGACACGAGAACCATCCTTTCGTACTCCTCTTCCGCAGCAGTCCGGCTCTGCTTCTTCTTCACCTCTTCCGCCTTCTTCAGCAAAGCAGCATCATCATCATCCTTCCTCCGCCGTAGCTCCGCTTCGGTCACCTTCGGCACCGGAATCGAAACCCTGCCGGCCTTCTTGTCCGATTTCTTCATCGCCTTCTCGAGCTCCCTCTCCTCATGCTCGGCCAGCCGGCGCGCCTCCGCCTTCTTAGCGGCGGCCTCCGCGCGCTTCTCCGCCTCCTCCTCCTTCTTCTTAGCGGCCTTCGACTTGGAACCCTCGGCCTCGCGCCAGTACTTTTCCTCCTTATCCCTCTCATCGCGCTCCTTCCGATCGGACTCGGCGGCGTTCTTCCTCGCCCTGGCTTCCTCCGCCTTGCTGTTTACTCCCATCTTCTTCGGCATGATTGTATCCTGTCAACGGCGAGATGCGGTGATCAGAGCTCGAATCCCTAATCTGCAGAGTTTCTTGTCTACCGGTGTTTCTTCTTTTCCCCCTTTGTTTATTTCTTTTGTTTTCGGTACATTCCATTCCAAATGGTGTTCTAATTCGTAAATACGAGTCAGCTTGTTGGGAGGCGGTCGGATAATTTGGGCTATTTTATCGAGCTTTGGAAATACTCTTCATTGGGCCAAAAACCTGTTACAACAATATGTCTTTTATTGGGCCCATACGAGTTTCATCATTTTTGGGGTCTCACTGAGTCGGGGTAGCAACCTAGGCCTTGTTTGGCACCTATATGTATAAATGGTAATGACTTTATTAGGAAAATATATTTTTAATGCTTTGGAAAAGTGTACAGCAATTATTTAATTTTAAAAATAGGTGGTTGTAATTTGTCTAGAAGGGGGGATTTTTTTAAAAATAAGCACCCGTAATGTTAAAAATGTCTTTATAATTATGTGTGTGTTTAGCAAGGTCAATAAAATAGAGATAGAGTTTGGCGTTTGTTTGGTCAAATAGTAGTAGATATAGTTTTTAATATCTAGGTTTGTTCGGTATACAAAATTTGAAGTGAGTTAAAGTGTAAGTTGGATCTGAAGTGAAAGTAGAAGTTGAAATTAGTAGTTGAAGATTGAAATTTTGTGTTCGGAAAACAAAGTTTTTAAAAGTTGAAGTTATTAAATTTGGGGGGTGAAATGACGAAAATGGTGTGAGTATAAATAAATAAACGGGTTGTAAATCAAATTGTTATGTGTGCTATTATTTTCATTTTGCTCACACAAAATTCACTTATTTTATTTTATAATTAAACTATATATTTAAAAACATTATTTAATCTATTAAATTGAACAATGCATATTTATGATATTTTAAAAGTTATAATTACAAGACATTCATGTATTAAATTCAATAAATTTATTCATTTTGTCAATAAACTGAACTCTAATATCAAAACAAACCGCTAAGCCTATATTAGATTTGAACCCACATCTATGTGCATGAACACGTTGCTCTTCCATTTGAGCTAAAAGACTAAGGAGATGTTTGATAAGGAGGGTTGTGGAACGAGGTTTGGGATTGAGGAATTCCAATTCCATATATTTTATTTGGTTAAAGAAATTTGGGTATGATACAGACCATGATACACATATAGTTGGGGTAAAGAAGCGTAGGTTTTTTCATGAATAGATGTAGTACATGTGGCACTTTTAATGATAAATAATAAATTAACTAAAAAGTTATCATGTGTGTTTTGGTCTTTATACATCTTCATTAATAATTAATTTAACACTAAATTGCTTTTTATCGGTCAACCCTCCTCTTCATGCTTTTCCTTCTGTGGTACCATGGACACCCAAGTTCCCAACCCTCCTCATCTTTCTCAGCACCATGAACGCCCAACCATCCTCTTCCTTCTCCAGCACTCCAGCACCTCTCTTTCAGGGGATGAATTCAAAACCCCTCTCGAAGAGTCCCGCCGTTCTAGCTCCGAGGAAGCGCCGAAGTTGTCTTCCCCTCCCGATGGGAAGTCAACGGTCCCAACATCCAAGACATACATGGAATTCCGACCATCGCACCGAGAAGGCTTCTTTTGTTGGGATTCAAGCAATCAAACCCGGATTCGTACCAACTACTGCTTTTGCTGTGATTTAGTCACTAGGCTTAAGCCCAAATTGGAATGCCATTATCAAACCCCTGTTTTTTCAGATATGTAACCTTCTTCAATTTGGTTGCTAGCAGCCATGATAATACATTATTTTTTTAAATTTGGTCTTGTTAATTTGAGGAAGAGGGGCAAAGAGCAGCCATGGACAAAATGCTATGTTCTCAGAATCACCCATCTCTATTTTCTCTGTTCCTCACCTGTTTTTACCTTTCTCTCTTATTGTGGTGGGAGAAGATTGAACCTCAATCCCTGTATTTCAGACCATCTCCACTTCTCAACTACGTCTAACTCCTTCAAATTTTGTGACATTTCATACGTTTAGAAGCACATCTAATTAACAAATGTTCCTCATTTATTAGGGAATTATTAGTTTTTGGAAGAAAAAATGAATAAAAGAACACACCTCTCCACTACCAATTCCTCATACTCTCTCCACCGTCTAATGTCTATTTTAGTGGTTTTCAATTGCTTGGAAGAGGAGAATAATATTTTTGTTTCACGTCGTAAGGTGGGGGATTTTTTTAATATTATTTATGGGTTGTTACTTGTTAGCATTAGCCCCAAAGGAATTGAGGAGATCATCGAAAAATCGGAGGAAGAGGGACAATGAGCATCTATGGACAAAAGCACCCACAAAATCAATTGCCAATAAACACTTATTTACAAAGGAGGAAGATGAAGGGGGAAAACTAATATTTTATTAAATATCACTATTTTCAGACTATTTTCCAGACTGTAGCAGCAAATGTTTAAAGTTGCAGAGAATAATATTACGTTTATACCTTTTAAATTATTAAACGTGTAAGATAAAATCCTACGCTCACTGTATACGTACATTTTTTCATATGATACTCATTTCCCAAGTCCAAACCTTCAAGGTATGGTTTTTCAACTCCTTTAATTTTTATGGATTTGAATGGATATAAAAAATAAAAATAAAAATTATAGGTTAAATATCATTCTCATATGTAAAAACAAACACTCAACTAAAATACTTTTAATGACCAAACAAGCCAAATTATCCACTATACCAAATCATTCACTGCTAAAAGACTAGCTCATGTCATCCTTCCACTTCACAACCAATTATTAACATTTGATAGATCGGTATATATCGCGAACAAAGAACAATGCATGGAATTCAATTGTTCTCACTATGAGGAATAAACTATAACAAATGCAAGCCATGTAGTCATTGCCACAACAATGAAATTTGTGATAATAATAAGGATAATGAAGACGACAAATAAGATGTTGTAGATAGTGTTGAGAATTTCAGGTGATTTGATGAACAGTAAAACGAAGAAGAAATAAACGTATTTGGAGCAAATCGCCATTTTAGGATTTCATTTTACTATTTTTTGTGGATAAGTAAATACAACCCTAAGACAATCTATTTATAAGCCCCAAAATCCGATACAGATAAAATTCTATCTTTAATCCTAATACAAATAGGACTATCCAAAATTCTATCTATACTGTACCGCGGACAGAGGCGGATCTACGGGGGGCTAGGGGGGCGGCCGCCCCCGCTCACCGCTGGCGAGAAGCTTAGCCGGAGCGATGAGCCCCCCGACGCCATTGAAGGAGGGAACCCTTGCTGGCAGCTGCACACGCGAAGAAGTCGCTGAGGCCTAAGGGGAGTGAGGGCGGAGGCAGAGGCGGATCTACGGGGGGGGTGGCCGCCCCCGCTCACCGCCGGCGAGAAGCTTAGCCGGAGCGATGAGCCCCCCCCCCCCCCCCCCCCCCCCCCCCCCCCCCCGACGCCATTGAAGGAGGGAGCCCTTGTTGGTTGTTGCACACGCGAAGAAGTCGCTGAGGCCTGAGGGGAGTGAGGGCGAAGGGCCTAAGTTGCAGACTTGCAGTGGCATATCTCACTTCTCAGATCTGGCGGACGGAGGGAAGAAGACGACCTATAACCTATTTCAATTTTTTTGGGGAAATTCCATGTGGTGACCCTCAGTTATTGCATTTTCCGAGTGGTACCTAAAGTTATTTAAAAATCCGAATGGTGCCCTTCTGTTTTGCTGACTTTCCGTCCTGTACCCAAACATCTTCTTTCGTCAAAAATATCGTGAACTCTCCAATCTCTTCCACTCTCTATAAAACAAAAAATGAAATACCCAGTTTTAAAAAGGGAACAAATAGGGAAAGATACAGTGAATCAACCAATGCTTATAAGATACACTGAATCAATCCACCGTCTCTCATTTCGTCCAAAAATTGTGAGTTTTAGTTGTTTAGGGTTTAAGAAAATTGAAAATCTTCTATGAATCATATCTATATATTTGCTTAAAGATTACATATTTACATTGAATCTATAATTATATATTGAATACTAGTTGAAATATTTGTTTATAGACTTATAGTTAATTTTTTGGGGATTGATTAAATTGTTTGAAATGTTGAACATTGGTTAAATACTTGAATATTTTAATTGATGTAGTTTAAATTAAATTGTTTATGTTTAGGAAAATGGACTCGGACTAAGAGAACGGCAAATGCAACTACAAATAATGTTGATATGAATGTGAGTGGATTGAATGAGCCTCAAGTTGATATGAATGTGGATGGATAGAATATGCCTCGAGTTGATATAAATGTGGGTGGACCAAGTAAGCCTAAAGTTGATATGAATTTGGGTGGACCGAGTGAATCCCAAAATATTGATAACAATGTGGGTAAATCTAGTCCCAAAAGAGCTAAAATGAAGACTATATGTGAAGAGGATATTGTTAGTGATCCGACATTACGAAAACCAATCAACGAATATGATCTTTGTATTAGAGATGATGTTAGGAGAGAGTATGTTATAAGTCTTTGAGCCCCCCTTATAATTCGTTTTAGATCCGCCACTGACCGCGGGGGACACGACAATCATAATGCGCCGGCCCACCTACTTTCACGAGCCCACTAAAGCTCCAGGGCTTAGCTCCTGCTCGTTCAAATAGAACCCCCTTGCAGTACTTTTTGATTTTAAGTCATATAGACCAGCTCCAGGGCTTAGCTCCTGCTCGTTCAAATAGAACCCCCTTGCAGTACTTTTTGATTTTAAGTCATATAGACCAGCCATTGCCATATGCGGAAGAGTTCCCCTGTACCAAGGCATTGGTGGGATTTCTCTAGGGTACTTAATTTGTTGTGTGACAAGAGCAGTTGCTAGCAATGACTTATACGGAAGAGTTCCATCATGTTTCTTCATCATGTGCATATCTATAGATCGAATCAAGTAAAGCATAAACATAGAAAGGAAAGGAAAGAACATAAATTGAAATGGTTATATGAAAGTACATGATCTTACTTGACAAAATCAATTTTAATACGTGCATTAAAATCGTAGCTAGAAAACCAGTTGATATATATCTACTTATTCTCCTCAAATCTAAGTCTTGAAAATGACAGTAAACATTTTCACACAAAAAATGATTCTCAAACTTAAAACGAGAATAAATTAAACCACAATCATCAAGTGACATGGTGAAGATCACATGATCAACATTTATAACATGGTGTACTCCATTTCCGCAGCATATTCCAAACTGAACAGATCTCGTGCACCAGTGTAAGTCCTCTATGTTCTCATGCATTGCAAAAATGGCTTATGAAGCTATCATTATGCAGCAAAGATAATAAGTGTATAACATACCAAAACATACAATGCATATTCAAACATGATGTTCAATTTATACTCGAGATAATTGACAGACAATGTTCAGTTCAAAAAACTAATCTGATAAAAGATTTCTCACTTCAAGCTTGCACAAACTAGATGCATTGCAAATATCACACACGGTAACATATTGACCTAGGAAAAAAAATGACCCTGAAAAATGATTCGTCAATACCCGCGTTAACCGCCTAGTATCCGGTTTGACCGGTCATATGTCATATATCCTAGTCAAAACCATTTAACAATTATACATTTTAGTATAATTTAATATAGGAAATTTTCGTTTGGTGCCCCGGAGTTTAGGGTATTCCGGTTGGTGTATCGAAATAATTTTTTTTCGATTGGTGCCCCAAGGTTTTTAGCTTGTTTGCTTCGTACTCAAGCTTCTCCATATAAAATTGATTAAATCTAAGCACACCATTGTAATCTCCGACCTCAAGTTAGTAAGATTCGACTCCTAAACACACAAATTCATACCTGAATCAACCCGATTTAAATTCTGGTTCGAAAATGAGTTGTTGTTTCGAAATTCAAATCGAGATTATTCGGGTAAGGAATTGAGTGTTTTAGGAATCGAATCCTACTAATTTGAGGGTAAAGAACACAATGATGCTGTTGGATTTGACCAATTCTAACCAAATGGATATGAATAGGGAGAAATTTGGTTAAAAAGCAAACAAAATCCAAAACCTTGAAAACATCAACAGAAAAAATAATAATCTAGACAACAATCAAAATACCCATAAACTTAAATACACCAATCAAAATTTCCCTTTTAATATAATATAAAATGGATCTAAACACAATAAACAATGCTTTTCAACAATGATTCGTAACAAAAATCAAATGGATTATTTTGGACAACTTATCTCGGGTACAAAGAAGGGTTTTTGCAGGGAACCATCCGCTATATGTCACTTTCGGCACTAAACCATCCGGATTTAATCTATTGATTTTAAACCACCCAAAAGTGACACTTTTGTTACATTCGACCACCCATGGACGGATTCCGTTAAAATTTCCGTCCAAATGTGTGAAAAGACTATTTTGCCCCTTGGTTTTTTGTGAAATTACATGAATAGTTTTGGAGAAATTGCAATCTGGCCCTCTAGTTTTTGGTTTGTGGCAGAATAGTCCTCAAACAAATTTTCATAATTACAAAAATTGCCCAAACTTATTATTTTTAATATTCTGAGTTGATAGTATATTTTAACCCCAAATTAAAGTGTAGAAAAATTAACTTAGGTTAAAATAGGCTTAAGTTATTATTCTTATGAATTTGACCATATTTAAATATGTAACAAAAATGTAAAATTTGATTTAAATATTTTAAGTCAAATTTATAAGTTTTATATAAATTATAATTAATATAAGGTTAATCATAAAATTTGAATTAAAGATTAACCTTATATTAATTATAATTAATATAACGTTATAATTAATTTAATTAATTTATAAGTTTTAAGTTTTATATAAATTATAATCAATATAAGTTTAAATTCATAAGAATAATTAATATAAGGTTAATCTTATATTAATTATAATTAATATAAGGTTAAATTCATAAGAATAATTAATATAAGGTTAATCTTATATTAATTATAATTAATATAAGGTTAATCTTTAATTATAATTAATTATAATGTTAAATATTATTCTTAAATTATAATTAATTTATAAGTTATAAGTTTTATATAAATTATAATTAATATAAGGTTAAATTCATAAGAATAATATTATAACGTTATATTAATTATAATTAATATAAGGTTAATCTTTAATTTAAATTTTATGATTAACCTTATATTAATTATAATTTATATAAAACTTATAAATTTTGACTTGAAATATTGAAATCAAATTTTACATTTTTGCTACATATTTAAATATGGTCAAATTCATAAGAATAATAACTTAAGCCTATTTTAACCTAAGGTAATTTTTCTACACTTTAATTTGGGATTAAAATATACTATCAACTCAGAATATTAAAAATAATAAGTTTGGACAATTTTTGTAATTATGAAAATTTGTTTGAGGACTATTCTACCACAAACCAAAAACTAGAGGACCAGATTGTAATTTCTCAAAAACTATTCCTGTAATTTCACAGAAAACCAAGGGGCAAAATAGTCTTTTCATACATTTGGACGGAAATTTTAACGGAATCCGTCCATGGGTGATCGAATGTAACAAAAGTGTCACTTTTGAGTGGTTTAAAATCAATAGATTAAATCCGAATGATTTAGTGCCGAAAGGGACATATAGCGGGTGATTTCCAACAAAAATCCCTAGAAAAAAACCATAGTATTTGTGGTTGTACAAAGTGGGCCAGCCCCGGAGTTTACCATGCTGCTGCAGTGCTGCCTACTGAAATAGGAATCCGGAAAACGACAATGTCGGGATGAAGAAACGGCAAAGTAAACAGTGAAGTCCCCCCAAAACGACACAGAAAAGGAACTCCTCCTCCTCCATCAATAATGCAATACAGCAATGTGGTGGGGTTACGCAAGAAAGACAACTCCTTTGTGTCCTCACTTTCGCATCTCCTCCATCATCTCCCACTACTCCCCTCCCCTTCTCCATAACTTGACACACTTGCACCTCTCTCTTATCTGTTTCTGTGGATTGCCATTTCCCTCACACTACTGCAATTTGTACACAATTCCACCCCCCCTGCAAAATTCGTACGAATTCAGCAATGGGACTTATAAAACCACGCATTTCGATGCTTTGAGCACCTCTTCTCTTGCAAGTTCTGGTTCAAGAGGAGGAAAATAGGGTTTTGTTTTGATAATGGCGAGTGTCAATTTGTCCTCGGAAGACGACGGCTACGATCAGCAGAGCTACAGCGTCAGCGCCGACGTTAGCGAGTCCGAGAGTTCTAGTAGCTTCTCCGGCCGCCGATTCCAACCGGAGCCCTCTTCTCCCTTCGCTTTCCGTCCGCTCGTCGGCAATTGCAGCTTTCCGGCTCCTCCGCCGCTTCTTTTTCCGGTGATTGGGGGTCGAGATGTCGTTCTTATGAACGATAAGTGCCGGAAACCGGATACCCACTTGTCCGGTAATCTCTCCCCCACTCAATTTTATTTTGAAGCTTGAAATTGAAACCCTCGCAGAAAATCCTTCTGATGCTGTTTCTTTGCTATAAGATTGAGTTTTGTTTTTGTTAAATTATCTTTATTCGGCATTTTCTGTTATCCCTTTATAGAGCTAGAGCTGATGAAGCAAAATATTTGCACAGGTTTATGCTTCCCCTGTTGATGCAGAACCTTAAAATTGGAACCCTCAGTGAAAATCTTATGATGCTGTTTTTTAGTTTTACTGTTAAATTCGGTATCCGTTGTTTGTTAATCGTTTCTGCAATTTCTGTTGTCTGTTTATAGATTTAGAGCTGATGAAGGAAAGATTTGCAAAGCTTTTACTTGGAGAGGACATGTCTGGAGGAGGCAAGGGTGTTTGCACTGCTCTTGCTATTACAAATGCCATCACTAATCTGGCAGGTAAATTATTATTGACCCCTTTTTTTTATAACGAGTGGGTTAAATAGCAGAAACTTGTTTGATTAGAGGATTTTTATGTGTGTGGAAATGATAGCTAGTGTATTTGGGGAATTGTGGAGGTTGGAGCCTCTTGCACCACAGAGGAAGAAGATGTGGTGCAGAGAGATGGACTGGTTGCTGTGCGTGAGCGATTCGATTGTAGAACTCGTGCCAGAGATGCAAGAGATTCAAGGAGTAGGAACATTTGAGATCATGGCAACGCGTCCTAGGTCGGATTTGTATGTCAACTTGCCTGCGCTTAAGAAGCTGGATGCAATGTTGCTTGGTGTGCTTGATGGGTTCAAGGAGACGGAGTTCTGGTACGTTGAGCGAGGAATATCCGTGCCCGAGGTTGGTGCTAAAGATCCTTTTCAGCCTTCAATGGTTAGGCAGGAGGATAAGTGGTGGTTGCCGTGTCCTAAAGTACCTTCGAATGGGTTGTCGGTTGCAGAGAGGAAGAGGCTGCAGCAATGCAGGGATTGCACTAACCAGATACTCAAGGCAGCTTTTGCTATTAATGGCGGTGTTCTTGCTGAGATGGAAACTCCGAGTGCTTACTTAGAGACATTGCCCAAGGTAATGCCTGTATTTCTGTACATTTTTATGAAGCTTCTGCAGATTATATACCACGTGATCTGATCATTGTACTCGTAAGTTTTGATTCTGATGATGGTTCAAGTACTTGTTCTCTGAGTAGGTTGGCATTATAATGTCATGTTGGCTTGGTAAGCCTTTGCTTGTCACATGTGCTCCTAGTGCAAATATTTTCTAATACCTAATGATCTTATATTTGGTGTAGGCTAATATTATCATTGTCTTGACTTGGAACTTCCATTATTTCCAATCTTTCCACTTTTTTTTTTTACAAGTATAACATTACCATATACAGTCCTTTATTTTGGTTGTCTGAAGTAGCTATTGCTAGTGACTATATTAATTAAGTCTGTGTTCTTGCAGAAGGGCAAAGAGTGTCTCGGTGATATTATCTATCGGTACATAACAGCTGAGCAGTTCTCGCCTGATTGCCTTCTTGATTGCCTGGACCTTTCTTCCGAGCATCACACTTTGGAAGTTGCAAACAGGATAGAGGCATCTATGCATGTATGGAGACAGAAAGATCAGAAAAGGCACCTAAATCACTCAAAATCTAAGAGATCTAAGTGGGGCGGCAAGGTGAAAGGCCTCGTTACTGACCATGATAAGGAGCAAGTCCTTGCACAGCGTGCGGAAACACTTTTAACGAGTCTCAAGCTTCGGTGTCCTGGTTTAACCCAGACGACACTCGACATGAGCAAGATTCAGTACAACATGGTAAGTTGATTCATCATATTTTCATCTTTGTCTCTAAGCATAACTAGAGCTACACTTTCTATTTTGGTCTTCATGGTTGACATTGTTTCTTTTACAGGATGTGGGTCAGGCTATACTTGAAAGCTACTCCAGGGTAATAGAGAGCTTGGCATACAACATCATGGCAAGAATCGACGATCTCCTGTTTGTAGACGATGCAGCCAAGCAATCAAGTTGTGCAGAATCCAAGTCTCTCTTCAGCAGGGGCGGTTTCGGGAGCTTGCCCATACAGAAAAGAATGTCACCATATGCATCTCCCTTTGCCACCCCAGACCTCTGCTTCTCCCCGGTTCCAGGGAGCCCAGCTGGAGCATTGCCGTCTCTGACAAGGAGCAGCAGAGGAAAATCCGACGACTTGAAGCTGGAAAAACCCGACCCTGTTGAGTTCGAGAGGATCTGGTCACATCCCGGTAACTTGAGTGCTGCAAAAGCTGGAGACGTCCCTGAGCGGGATTGACCTGAGCTGAGACGGTTAACTCTCTAACCAATCTTTGACTGCAACATCTCCGGCGTCTATGCTTGGAAGTGTAGGTAAATCTGATCTCTGTAAATCCTATAACCGCGTAAATCAGGCTTAGAGTTCTTTTTTGTCATAGTTTCACTTTTGGGCTCTTAGTAAGAGAAATTTTTGACTCTGTTGGCTTATCTATGAGGCTTTGAATGTTTAGCGTTATGAAGAGTGTAATGTTGGTCAAGCATGGAGACTTATTCTTGAACATTGTCTAAGAAACCTATTTTGATCTCATTCTCATTATCCTTGGTTGCACTCTACAAAGTTCATTGAGTTTGTGGCTCACCATTGAGTAAGATGATGTGGATCGAGGATGATGAACTAGACACCAGACTTGATAGGGCTTCTTCCTCATATCAAAGTGGACAAACAACTTTTGTAAATCAAGTTCTCTATGAAATTCTTTAACTGAACTTACAATGTAACTTTGGAGGATAAGTCAAGAATCTAACTGAGTGACTTGCTTTTCAGTTCAATTTTAGCTGATAGCAACAAATAATACAAATTATTTTTTATTTTATTTTCAATTGTTAATCATGATATTATGTTGTTCACGGCAAGGTATTGCACCGCATAAAGACTTTTTAACCCATATCTCTGTTTTTATGCATGGGTATATAGTGCATAACCGGGTTAATAACTTCGTGGTGTATTTTTTTTTTTTTTTGCAAATATGATCCCTGTAGAAATATTATTTAGTATGTAATTTTGGATACTGGATACATTTCAAACCAATTCGAATGTGGCATATAATTGTATAGTTGTGAAATAAGCTCTTCCTAAGTTGAGACTAAAAAGAGTAGTATATAAGTTTAGTGGACTACTTTTTCATTATTAGGCTTATATGCGTTCGAATTGACATTTCTAGGTGGAGTTCAACAATAGCTTTTGTTTTTTCAATCACCCATGTACATATCCCTCACTGATCTAACTTGTACTTTGCTTATCTATATATTGATAGGAGTGTTGCGTTGTTGGCTTCCTTCTAATTATAACTTGTTCTTCTTGAGCATCTAGCTTGATACGTCAAGAATTTTCACTGGTTGCTTTAGACCCGTCTTAGAATCAAGTTTATCGGCTTTGTTCTCTTATCTAAGGAGTCTAAACTTATGGAAATTACCCTAATCGGTGATTTCTCAAGCTCCGGGCCTGCACGTATGTGCAAATAACGTGTCTATGCTCAATTACGCATGAGAAAGCAAGAAACGAACACTAGAATATAAGGATACGAGATAACAATGGTTTTAGCATCAACATAGTCTCAACCAAGGAATATCACATTGATCAAAACTTCAAAACTAATTTTATTCAACATAAACGAGTGCTTAAGGTTGGGAGGAACAACCACCTCTAATGGGGGCCGTACACACTCCGGTCCGGACGTAGGGAAGGCTAAGCCGACCTGAATCGGACGAGGGCTCAGCCCAACAAAAAAAAAAAACGAGTGCTTAAACAACATGTTCAATCTTGCTAGCCAAGCAACCGAAGAAGCTATCTTATCACTAAAAACCATTAAAATTACTAAGGCTAGTAAAGCCTTAAACAATATAATTTTAAAACATAAAGATAAGTATAAAATGCCAAGGATAACATAAATAAACTAGCTAAGATAAGTGTGTGGCTGAGTGGCACATGTAGGACTTGCTTGCTCGCTCACCGGGTGACTCGCCGAGTGGATAGGACAACGAACTCGCTCGGACCCATGGATACTTCTCCAGGAGGAATTGGGTAC
The DNA here is from genome assembly GCA_027886185.1 of Rheum nobile. NCBI lineage: Eukaryota > Viridiplantae > Streptophyta > Magnoliopsida > Caryophyllales > Polygonaceae > Rheum > Rheum nobile. The sequence continues at coordinate 2,472,857 of WOAB01000254.1, read as the reverse complement.
ATCAATTAGGACTAGATGAATGGTCCAAAGGTGGATTCTTGGTGTGCGGGCCAAGTGTGAAGTGGCGGTCCAAATCGCAAGCCTAATTTGACAACGACGAAGCCCATTTGTGCGCTAGAAATAGTGTCTCGAGCCATTCGAGTCACGATCAAGTTAGTCTTGTCAAATATGTGGGATACATCTCCACAATATCATAAATGGACTCGTCATTATGTTACTGTAAATCAGTAACAACACAAGGAAGATAGAAGAAGATGAATATGATGTTTATTAGAACAACAAACTCACAGTTCAGGCACGGGATTCCATAAGGAAGAAGAAGATCCGAGCAACAAGAACTAGAACATCAATGAGATTGAGATTACAAGATGTGATTTCCATATACGACAACAGCTAACCTCTTCCCTCCTATTTATCTGTTTAGCCCCCTTGACAGACTTAACAGATTTACAACTCACGTGCAAGGCACGTGCCTAACTAATTCTGTTATTCCTGTAACAAATCTCCCCCTCCTGTAAAACCTTGACCTCAAGGTTTAAAATCAGGAAATCGCTTCAACAAATCGTAATAGAATTCCCATGTTGCCTCTTCCAAAGGAGAATTAGCCCACTTGACCAAGACTTGAGTTGCAACACGCCCTTGCCTATTCACCATTCGTCGTTCAACAATCAATTCAGGTTCCTTGATGAAGACATCAGGAAGGATCGAAGGTAATGCATTGGCTGTAACAGAAGAACCAACATGCTCCTTCAACTGGGAGACATGGAACACATGATGAATCTTAGATTCAGTAGGCAATTGCAACTTGTATGCAACCTTGCCACACTTATCAATGACCTTAAAAGGTCCAAAGTACTTAGGAGCCAACTTATTACTCCTCCTTTGAGCTACACTCTGCTGTCGATAAGGTTGAAGCTTGACATAAACAAAATCTCCAATGTTAAAGCTTCGATCTGACCTGTGTTGATTGGCAACCTGAGACATTCGATGTTGAGCTCGCAGCAAATGAAATTTGAGCAATTGAATCATATTCTCCCGCTCCTGCAAATTCTTGGCAACTACCTCCACTTTAGACTCTCCTGGTAAGTATGGCAAATGAAGTGGTGGAGACTGCCCATAAACCACCTCAAAAGGAGTCATATGTGTTGAAGAATGAAAGGTTGTATTATACCAGAATTCGGCCAAAGACAACCACTTACTCCAGAGATGAGGCCGATCACTACACATGCACCGCAAATATGTCTCCAAACACATGTTGACCACTTCAGTCTGGCCATCAGTTTGGGGGATGATAAGCACTTGACATGTTCAACTGTACCCCTTGCAATGTAAACAACTCATTCCAGAATTCACTTAAGAAAATAGCATCCCTGTCACTAGTAATTGACTTAGGAAAACCATGAAGCTTGTACACATTATCAAGGTAACACTGGGCCACTGAAGCTGTTGTGTAAGGATGAGCTAAAGCCATGAAATGAGCAGCTTTACTCATGTGATCCACAACCACCAATATCACAGTTTTGCCAAAAGACATAGGAAGACCATCTATCAAATCCATAGTGATGTCAGACCACACAGAATCAGGCACTGGTAAAGGTTGAAGCAACCCCGGGTAGGCTGCATTATCATACTTACTCTGCTTGCATATAACACAAGTCCGGATGAACTGCTGGATATCCTTTGTCATCCCCTTCCAATAGAACAAAGACTTTACCCTCTGCAAGGTAGCATCCCGACCAGAGTGACCACCAACACCTGAACAATGAAGCCACTGCAATAATTTGTCTCTCAAAGCCACCGAGTTTGCAACCACCAACTTATTCTTCCTTCGAAGAACACCAGAATGCCAGGTGTAGTGCTTCTTAGCAGAAGGCTTGAGTTTAAGAGTCTCAATAATTTGTTTCACACCCAAATCCTGCTCATAAGCATCCTGAATTTCCTTGAGAAAATCAGATTGCAATGTTGTCAAAGCCATTGATAAAACCTAAGAACCTTCCACCCGAGACAAAGCATCTGCGACCAAGTTCTCTTTTCCCTGTTTATACTGGATTTCATAGTCAAATTCTAGCAATTTAGGCAACCATTGTTGCTGCACATGTGTGTTTAATCTCTGCTCCAAGAAGTATTTCAAGCTCCACTAATTTGTCTTGATGATGAAGTGCCTATGCAACAGATAATGTCTCCATTTCTGGACAACAAATACCACAGCTAGAAGCTCCTTCTCATATATGGAAAGATGAAGTTGTCTGCCTTGTAGATGCCTGCTTATGTAAGCCAAAGGATGACCCTCATGCATCAACACTGCTCCAATACCATACCCACAAGCATCAGTCTCAACGACAAATTCTTTGTCAAAGTCTGGAAGAGCTAATACAGGTGCTTGACACAGAGCTTCTTTCAATGCAGAAAAAGCATCTATAGCCTCTTGAGACCACTCAAAGCCATTCTTCTTCAACAACTGATTTAGAGGTCTTGTAATCAAACCAAAATTCTTCACAAATCTCCTGTAATACCCAGCTAGTCCCAAAAATCCTCGTAGTTGCTTTAAATTCTGGGGAGTAGGCCACTGTGCAACAACTAACAATTTATTAGGATCAGTAGACACCCCAGCAGCTGAGATATAATGCCCCAAATACTCAACCTTACCACATCAAAATCACACTTGCTAGCCTTAGCATAAAACTGATTGGTTCTCATAAGCAAAAACACTGCCTGTAAATGTTGTATATGAGCATCCAATGAAGAGCTATATACCAGAATATCATCGAAAAAAGATGAGAACAAATTTCCTTAAGAAATTTCTGAACACTGAATTCATCAAATGCTGAAATGTAGCTGGAGCATTTGTCAAGCCAAAAGGCATAACAACATACTCATAGTGACCACTATGTGTCTTGAAAGCTGTCTTGTGAATGTCATCCTTATTCATTCTCACTTGATGATAACCAGCCCTCAAGTCTATTTTGGAGTAAATTCTGGACCCTCCAAGTTCATCCATTAAATCTTCAATCAAGGAAATTGGAAACCTATCCTTGATTGTAGCCTTATTCAACCTCCTATAATCCACACACATTCTCCAAGTCCCATCTTTTTTCTTAACAAGCACCACATGTGAAGCATAAGGACTCGAACTATTCTGAATTACTCCAGAATGAAGCATCTCCTTAACCATCTTGTCGATCTCATCCCTTTGATGTACTGCATATCGGTAAGGTCTCTGATTAATGGGATTTGTTCCTTGTAACAAAGGAATATGGTGATCATGTCCCTCTCTTCTAGGAGGCAGCTCAGTAGGCTCCTTGAAGATGTCATGAAAATCATCCAACAACTCATGAATAACTGAAGGATATTGAGATACCTTCTTAGACTGCTCAACACTATTCAACTCAGCTCTGGAATGCAACTCTGTTACACAAAGCATAGCCAATTGCAAAGTCTGCTCTGGGTGTTTGTTGATGCTTTTAGCTCTAACTTCTCTCACTGAACCAAAATGTAGTCCCCTTAATACAATCTTTCTTGCTCCCACCTTAAATTCCATGACCAAATGCTTGAAATCCCACACCACTGGACCCAGAGTTTGCAACCACTGAATGCCAAGTACCATATCACAACAACCCAAAGGTAGTACCAAAGCATCAGTCTTGAAAGACATATCCTGAAATGACCAAGTGAAATTATCAACCTTGGCTACCACATCCAAACAGCTACCATCTGCCACAGTAACTTTAGTCACACCCAGTGTAGTAAGTTTACACCCCAATGTCTCGGTCATACCTTTATCAATGAAATTATGTGTGCTCCCAGAATCAATGAGAATGAAAATACTAATTTTACCACTAGAACCCCTTACTCTCATAGTCATGTAACCCGTTGTTCCAGACATAGCATTAACTGAAATTTCGACCTTTTCTTCCTCATTCTCTAATACCTCCTTAGCATCATTCTCCTCCTCTGCATCATCTGCATCCAGCATATACAATTGAGTCTTCTTATGCTTCAAATAATGCCTTGGGGAATATTTCTCATCACAAAAGTAACATAGACCCTTGGCTCGTCTGTCACTCATCTCTTCTTGAGACAAAAAAAATCATCTCTCCAGGTTCTTTGGTTGAGGTTGTAGCCTTTGATTCAGTACTCCAATCCTTCTTTAAAGGAATAGTTGGCTTGACAGTAACCGGCATGCCCTTAGGGTTTCCTAACAAACCAGTCTCCCTTTTTGGATATGCAGACTCATACAATTTCCCCAGCATGAAACAATGTCGTATTGAATTTGGTTGGAACATACGAACATGCATATGTGTGTCTAATCTTAGCCCTGCTAAGTAAGCACTTACCAAATACTCTTCAGGCAAACGAACACGAGTTCTGATCAACTCAAATTTATTGTGATATTCCACTATTCCCTCTGTTTCCTGTAAAATTTTCAAATCTGCAATTGGATCATCCAAGATTTCACCAAATCTCTCAAGCAACATCTCTTTATAATGCTTCCAATCTAACAAGATTCCAGGTTCTGATAACACCACAGATTGGTGCCAAGTCGCAGCAAGATCCTCAAAATGCATAGAAGCCAATTGAATTTTCAAATCATCCGGTGTGCGATCAATCAGAAAGAATTGTTCACTTTTAAACAGCCATTAACAACCATTCTTTCACTTGATCACCATTGAAACGAGGAAAATCTAGGCGAGATAGACGAGTTAATCCAGAGTAATGAGATGAGACATTACCCGACCTCGCCGGAGCTCCGGTCACCGGAATTCTGTGCCCCTGACTTGTATCACTATCCACCGTTTCTGGATTCCCCAAGACCGGATTTCCTGTTCGCAATAGTCGAATTGCGTCAAACATTTCAGCAATTCTTCCATCCAATCTCTGATCCAAAGCTGCAATTCGATTGTCGATCAGGCTTTCAAACTTGGAAGATAAAGATTCTTCCACCTCTCGAAGTGTTGATTCCTTCAACAAAGCTTGAGCACGCGTTTCCGCCATTGTCGATCCACCAGAAAAGTTCTGTCTCTGATACCTATGTTACTGTAAATCAGTAACAACACAAGGAAGATAGAAGAAGATGAATCTGATGTTTATTAGAACAACAAACTCACAGTTCAGGCACGAGATTCCATAAGAAAGAAGGAGATCCGAGCAACAAGAACTAGAACACCAATGAGATTGAGATTACAAGATGTGATTTCCATATATGACAACAACTAACCTCTCCCCCCCCCCCCCTATTTATCTGTTTAGCCCCCTTGACAGACTTAACAGATTTACAACTCACGTGCAAGGCACGTGCCTAACTAATTCTGTTATTCCTGTAACACATTATTAATAAGGATATTGTTCTCCATTTTGGAGTGATGTTGTGGTTTGGAATAAGGACGTTGTATCTAATTTTTCTATTGTGTTTAACCTTATTTTTGCATGTAATTTTAGCGATAATAGAAGGTAACATGACAACCGATTTCATCGGGACAACAAGTCCATAGGGACATTTGGTCACGAAAGGAGTTTTCGGGGTGCGTGGACTGCCATTGTTCTTGCTTTGATAGATGATACAAGCTGGGCACATAAACAAAATCATGGATTTACAACTATCATAAACGAGGTTAGTGGGCAACAAGAGGACTTGATGGTAGATTAGGGGCAAATGAGGACATTAGGAGAGGGGGGATGTCAATACAACTAATGCTTCAAGAATCAACAAGACAATAAGATAATGGGTCGTGGACTTACCTATGTGAATGTGCGTATGTATGACGCAAACGGGCCAATAAAAGAGTAGTTTAGGTAGGGCGGCCGCCTAGGGCCCAAGATCGAGAGGGGCCAAAATCCAATATCAAGTAGTAGTAATATAATTATTAATTAAGAGAAAAATATATAAAGTAAAGTTGGTCTAGTGGGTAAAGTGTAATTGACTTGCAAAATGTCTTATGTTCAAATCTCAATAATTTCACTTTTACATTTACTATGTAGGCCCGGTTCTCTTTTAGTTGATTTTCATTTCCTTTATTGTGCTAAAAAAAAATTATATCCGTTACGCCTTTTTTATTTCTTTTTTGGCAAAATAAAAAACTCAATTTTTTTCATTTTTATCTTATATAATGTATATAACATTTTTTCTTTAATATGTGGCACATTTCTCTCATTTCTCAATTTTATTTCATTTGATATTGAGCCAATTCCTTTTCAATTTTGGATTTGGTTTTTATTTTAATTTCTTCTTTATATTCTTTGTGAGGTTTATTTTTCATTTTGAATATAAATAATTTTTTTATTTGAATGTTGTTAATTTAATATTTCTTTCTTACATTAATTGTTTATCATAAAATGTCATTCTTCTAAGAAGATCAAACTTTTAATTTGGACATAAGAAGTGGTTTGATTCTATCTTTATTTACTTTATTTTATTTATGAGGGTCTTAATTTTTATTTTGCCCTAGGCCCATCAAATGTTTGGACCGATAAGACGCGTATGGGCCTAGCACATAAGCCAATGAGATTTCATCCTAAAATTAGTTGGCCATAGAAAGAATAGTACATTAAACTTATATACTTACAAGTTGTGTCACAACTTTAAAGATGAAACAACTTGCGTATACAAGTGAGATTTCAGAGTTATATATGCCAATCTAAAGAACTCGTCAAATTTTGCATCTCCTATGGTGCGACAGTCTCTTTAAGGGACTAGTGTACCCAAGACTCGCTTTCGCACTAGCATTGGACTCGGTACATCTTTGTCAAGTCTCTACCTCTCTTTTTGTCCAACCCGGTTAGCAATGTGGGTACAAATAACTACAATTCATTAACATAATTACTGATTTTGAATTTTGATATTAACCTAATAAGTATCATGATTCAATGCATATTGGGAAACCATCACAAGTCATTCATGCACAATTGCGTCGTTATAAGGGATAAAGTCTGTGGGTCAATAGGTAGGTATGTGGACAGAATGTCATACATGTAAGAGTGTACATGCGCATATAAGTTGAGTATATAAGCCAGTTGAGTTCATTCTTAAAACTAATTGGCAATATGAAGAATAACCTACCAACCTTATATACTATGCTTAGATATGTCATATCTTTTAATGTGAGATAAATATTCCAACATGTCCCCTCAAGTGCAATTGATGACTCAGTTGACACTTGGACAAAAATAAATAATATGTGGGTAGCGTTTGCTAAGCCCGGCCAACCCAAATAATCCATTAAAGAGACCCTAGATTGGACATGCTCTCATACTATGAGAGATGTTATAAAGAGCCTCAATACAAGCAAGAATGGTTTTCCAACTTATACAACCTAATTTGGTTTTTTTATTCTCGTTATCAATCAGTTTTCAGCTTATAAGTGAGGTAGATGTCGTGTAAGTGGAAGGCATGATATGAAATAACATTTAAATCGCACAAAACTTAAATAACTAACAAGTAATATCTTTACAGCACATGCAAAGCCATCAATATGTCATCCATCATTTGAATGATCAGAGGGACATACAACACTTACTAGTCGGTGTCAAACCACTTGGTCATCTCCATTGTAGGCATAAAAGCATTACCTTTGGCAATGGAAAAGTATACGTTGAATCCAATCTCACCACCACTCCACACTATCTAGGGACAACAACTCCAAGCATGGCAGTGGTGTTAAGCACCTGATCATATTATGCAAAAGTGTTACTAGGGATGTACTTTGATACCAACATCTATCATCTGCTTTCAGATGGATCTGAGATCAATGATTACTGGTGTTCTGATTAGCCTGAGGGCATATTAGCATGGGTTGCACAAATCGAACTAGCCCAAGGGTGAAACAACACAGGTTGCTGAAGTTCTGACTAGCCCATGGGGCATTATTGCACAGGATGCACAATTTGACTAACCCATGGGGCATAATTGCACAAGATACACAATTTGACTAGCCTATGGGGCATAATTGCAAAAGATGCACAATTTGACTAGCCCATGGGGCATAATTGCACAAGATGCACAAATTGATTAGCCCATGGGGCATAATTGCACAAGATGCATAAACTAACTGCCTCACGAGGCATAATTGCACAAGTTGTAAAAATTGAACAGATAAGAGGGAAATTGCACCCGCTGCGTCAAAAGGCAGAAACAGGAAGAGCGTTCGGAAAAGTGTAGAACCGCACGACTGTGCATTTTTTCGCACATGCCGTGCGGTGGAAATTCTCCAAAACCGCATGACGGTGCGTTTTTTCGCACAGGCAGTGTGGTGCCCTCGACCTTGGCAGAATATCAAAGAGCCAAATTCTCGGGAAAAAATCACCGCCCGCACGACTGTGCGTTTTTTCGCACATGTCGTGCGGTGCCCTCGACCTTGGCAGAATATCAAGGAGCTAAATTCTCGAGAAAAAATCACCGCCCGCACGGCTGTGCGTTTTTTCGCAGAGACCGTGCGGTGCTATCGACTTATGGGCAATAGAGAGGGGTGAAAATTCCCCAAAACCGCACGGCTGTGCGTTTTTTCGCACAAGCCGTGTGGTGCTCTCGACTTATGGGCAAAAAAAGGTGAAAATTCCCCAAAACCACACGGCTGTGCGTTTTTTCGCACAGGCCGTGCGGTGCCCTCGACCTTGGCAAAGTAACAAGAAGCCGATTTCTCAAAAAAATCACCGCCTGCATAACTGTATGCTTTTTCGCACAGGCCGTGCGGTTTTCGAAAAAAAATAAAAAAAAATTTGCCCGTGCGTTTTTCGCCCGGACCGTGTGCCCTAGTCCAAGTGGTCCGGTAACCCCTATTCGGGCCATCGTCCTATTGGGCTTTTAAAGAACACATCCAATTTCGTCCATGTAGGGAAAGGCTATGCAGCTGACAGAATTTTCGGCTTCTCAAGCCTGGTAACGCCTCGAGAACCCGAGGGGCAAAATGAAGGGATAAATTTCCAAAAGGTAAATTATTTATTATATTAAATAATTTACAGCTTTATTAAAAGATAATAAAGAAGCCCATTAAAGATAATGGGCCAATTAATTCTTTTCCGTAATTAAGAGATAAATATTTATTTTCTATAACCCTACTTTTTCTATTATTCACACATCGATTAAACGTTCTTGGCTGCCTCCATTGAGAAACCTAAGAGTTCTTGAACTGACTTGAGCGTCGGAGGGGCTTTAGGGAAAATACAGACCTCCCGTGACGTGTTCTTTAATTGCATATCATCAAATCGAAGAAAGATTGTCGGATCAAGGCTATAATCAAGTTCTTTTTGTGGAGATCAATCGTTTCTCTCCCAAATCTTCAAGTGATACAAATTCCTTCTACCACAATTACCTTCTTCAAGATTCCAAAGCAAACTTGGGCTCTCTCTTAGGCCCCATGGGAGGGTACCCAACGTCCAACAATGTGAAAAACCACTTTTATCTGCAAAAATATTTTAGATACAATACAAATCAATTAGATACATAACAGACTTAAGTAAGAAAAATGAAACGCAAATTGAGTACCCTCTTAGGCCCCATGCATGGGTACCCAACAATGTCACAAGCCACTTTAGCTGCAAATTACTTTGAATACAATACAAATGAATTAGCTACATATCCAATTAAGGAAGAAAAAAGAAACGCAAATTGAGAACCACAAAACAATCATACTTATTTTAGCTAGCTTAGTTCTCGCATATACACAAGGTTTAGGTAAAGTTTTATGGAAAAATATATAAGGTGAAGATGGGTAGGAGAGGAGTGAGGACACTCGAAGACCGTCGCATCAAGAAAAAGAGCGCTCAGATCAATCAAAGAAATAATTCGGATACAATTCAACAAAGCCGAATTTTTTGCGGAAAAAAACGCGTCATGCATGCATAAGCATTTTAGTCCGTATGCACACACATACATTGTTTTGCATGCACACACACATTGTTTTCATGTGCACACACAAGTAATTTCTGTATGCACATATAGGTTATTTTCGTTGGTTTTTCATACGTATGCACACATGTTATTTCATACGCGCTTTAAGTCCTTTTCACGTGCGCACATATGTTATTTTCATGTGCACACATGCACACCTACGTTGTTTCACATGAACACATGCCTGTTTCACATGCACACATAGCACGTAATGCATTACGTATACACAAACATGCCATTTTCACATGCACACGATAGTATATACTTCACATGCCACGGTAGTATACTTTGCATGCACACAGTTGTGTTTTCATGTACACACGTTTTGTTCATTACATATGAACGCACACTTTTTATGCATGTACACAAAAAATTTCACGTGCACACCGTAGTGTATTTTACATGTACACAAAAGTGTATTTGGCATGCACACAAATCTTCCCTTCGCGTGCACGAAATCCGTCTTTTTCGCGAATAATTCGGGCGTGCCGATTTTTGCCGAATTTTTGAAAAGCAATCTGGGCACTCCGTTTACTTCCCATCCGACGACTCTCATGCTCATTCCTCTCCTCCATTCCCATCCTCATCGAATCTCAATCCATAATTTTATATTGATATTCTTTTTAAATATTAAAAACATATCGACTTCACAATCTACAAAAAATATTTAAATATATATATATATATCTAATTAGTGACAATATAAATGAAACTAAGATAATTAAGATAATATATACATAAATTTCTACTAATAACCAATTAATAAAGATTAATGTGATCTCGTACATACATAATATGTTGAAAAATACCTAATATACTCTATCTAATATGGAAATCATGATGAAATGTGAATAATTTATATTGTTGAAAATGAAATCATGATCACATCTAAAATATTTTATATAATAATAATAGGGTAAAAGAAGATAATTTAGTGATGTGGCAAAATGTGGAGTAGACATGTGACAATAAATGGTGTATCATATATAATGTCAAAACGAGAAGTGATATTAGCTAGGTTATTACTTTAGTATTATATAGTAGATTAAACGTGAATGCTTCAAACCAATCATAAAAATGGATAACCTTGTAAATTTAGAAGTATAAAGTGTGATAAATTAGTTAAAATATATTATTATACGCGTCCCTTAAAACTATTTGAATTACTTTTCAAATAATGTTGTTCTACAAACAATAAATATCTAATAAAAAAATTTGACATATTTGAATACTATCTATTAAACCAACATTTAAATTATTCTAATATATAACATATCATTTAAATGAGATATTTATTATTAGAGTGAATTTAAAATCTAGGGAAAAAATCAAAATAACAAAAATGAATTTTGATTTGGATATTGTACTGACAAATAAATATTAATTAAAAAATGCATGAATTTTGATATGAGTTTTAGTTTATTTGGAAAGCATAATCTTTGATTTTATCAAGAATGTTTTATTTATTTTCTCTCTCTTTTTTTTACAGAAATTTTTTATAACCAATTTTTTTGACATATCATACCGATTAGATAAATAAAAATTAAGTTAATAGTGTCAAAAGTTATTCGGGTTAATTAAGAATCATAAGCTAAAATGAAGAGTTACGAAATTGAAAGAAAAATTCAATAATAAATGTGATATCCTAAATTAGTTTTAGATATTGTATTTTCAATCTCATATCGAATTCTATCTAACTATACTAATCATATCAATAATTCTTGAACAACGAACAACCAAAGCCTATTATCGAATATCTTTTATTTTTTAAATAATTATAACCAGAACTCATGATCTTCAATATTCTATAATGTTTATTTAGTTTACAATCATATATCCACAAATATGTAGCAAGTGATTATCTCGATGCTTACCTCAATTTTCTGTAACTTCTATTTATTGTTCTATTGACCATTAATCTTTGTTGTTTGATTCTCCAGTATATGATCTTCAATTAATCTTACTATTTAAAAATGCACAAGTACTTGAATTATTGTGTTCTGACCATAGGCTATTACTGTAACTTTAAGAGATTTTTCTCAATTAAAAGGTCCAAAGCCTTTATCGGGACAAACTCCGCGACGAACGTGGGACTCCAAGATGGTGACGTGGCATGGGATGTGCAGATCGACGCTCACTGGAGATGCGCATATCAGTCCAATTCTGAGTTGATTAGTATTGTGGAAGTTTTGAATATGTAATCTTTTGTGATTGATTTGTAATTAAATTAGAAAAAGATTAGTGCTAGATTTAGGATAAAAATCTTTGATATATAAATAAATTTATTTAATAAAGTAAAACAAAAGAGAAAATGACATGTGATATTTTTAATGAGGGGGTGTCATGTGACATAATTAGATTCTAATTTAGTATATACATAGTAAATTTGATTTTATTTGAAGAATTCACAATCAAGGATTCAAGATAAGAAACTAAATACATATCCACCCAAGATCTAGATTGCCTCTCATTACGTCATAAAAAATAATAATTAGTGGCATCGACTCTGTTGGAGAATCTATTGTATATCAATTGCCAAATCACATGCCTCACAAAGTCACAAGTCATAAGCGCACGAGGATGAACATTAAAAGGACATATTGAACATTTACTAACAACAAGATCTCACATAACTAGATGTGAATCGATCCAAATAACATACTTATTTCTTCCACACTTAAAATCAAAAGTCAAATATTCCGTGAATTAGGGAAATTGTGTCCAATCCAAAACTAGATTATCATATTGGAGAATGGAATAACTTTCAAGAAAGAAAAAGGTGGAAAAAAGTCCTCAATTCCATAGAATAAGATGAGATCAACCACATAGCCACATATAAGAACCAAATCTAAACTAACACTACATGACAACCTACATTTCTCATATTCAAAACACGAAAAATAATTTCCCTCCAATTTATAGATCCTTAATACCATCACATAATTCCGTCCATAAAAACTAGATTTTGTGGCAAAACAGTCCAAACCAAAACAACGAAATCACTACATTTTGCATTTCAAAAAATAAATCAAGACAACTCAATAACTACATACCTAAATCAAATCAATAGAAAAAATTAAGGTAAAACGAAATAAAAAAAGATGAATGCATAACCATATAGGTAATATAGCATATCAGGCTCCATTTGCGCTACCCTCTCCCCCTACATACTAAGAATATGTATTGACCCGCCACAGATAAAGCAAATGTGGTGATTTTAACCGGAGTGGATGTGAAATCGCCTAAAGACTATCTGGTTTTGACTGGACCTACTCTTATGCAAGGATAAAACTCAAACCTTATTCCAATTCTTTGTACTTTCTCTTCTTCTTCTATATCTGGTCGTGAACTTTCTTTATGCAACTACATTGAACATGCTTCCATTTATAATCTAAATTCCACCCTTCATAAGATTCAAAAAACTCATTAGCTTAAATCATATTGAAGTAATTACATATTATCTCGTCAACAATAAGGAAGTAAGGCAGTAGCAATTAACATTATCGTTAAAGGCTCGAACAAATCCATCTAGGAAAGCAAGGATGTGAAACTTGAAAACGTTGGTATTGATTCAAATACTACCCTTTCTCAATTTCTAGAAAGAATATGTAAATTAAAGAGGAAGCATAGGCCAGTATAAAAGACACCTTACTTGTCCTTCTGTAAATAGTGATGAATGTGAGGCAATGTTGCAAACCTTGCTCCATTTGATTCCAAACAATGCAAATAGAGTTGCGATTATGTACAAAAAGACAAGTAAGGTGACATATCATCATCATAACACCATCATAAGATATAGGACCACAAATGAAAACCCCAAAACCATATCAGCGTATCAACATCATCATATCATCGGCATAACAACACCTTGAGCATAACACCATCAACATATACAACCCCAATTACCATATCATTAACATAACAACACCACTCAAAATTACTCAATTATATGAGCATAGCAACACCGCACAAGGATGAACAAAACAAAAACAAAGGCAAAATCAAACATAACACAATTCCATTTTGAAATTAGGTCTACCAAAAGTCAGATTTTTTAAACTTTTTGGCAACAAATCACTTGCTTGAACTAACCTAATCCAGCTAGATAATTCAAAATTAACAATTACACACATCTGAAGAAAAGAAAGAAATAAGAGGAAGGTGCGAATGAGCTTATTAGGGAATAAGTTGACTGTTGCAAATGACTGAGGAGAGGTCTAGGCTACTGCAAACAACTGAGAGGAGGACGAGGCTGCTGCAAATGACAACTCCGACCAGCACAACGACTGCAAAAACCTCTGGAGAAGGCACGAGTGTTTGATAAAGCTTGGGCATGGGAGCGTTTAGGGTCGAAGAAGGTAGCACAACTACAAATGACTAAGGGGAGAATGAGGTAGATGCAAACGACGACTCCAGACAACACGACAACCAGAGAAACTGCCAGAAAGCGCGAGCGTCTAATGACGAAGCTAGTGTTGAAGAAGGTAGAGCTCCTGAGCGTTTTTTTCTAATGCATGAGATGTACATTTTTGCTAGGGTCGGCCACTCTTTTACTTCAAAATTTCTATTTAACATTTTATAGCGCTTTTTTCCCCCAAAAAAATGCTATGATAAAATTAAATAGCGCTTTATTGAAAAAATCACTATTTTTCTAAAACCGCTAAGAGAATAAATACTCTAAATTAAAAATAAAACATTTAATACTTCTTAGTGTTTTTTTTAAACCGCGATGCATATGCTCTTGTTATAGCGTTTTTAAAAACCACTATAAAATTTTCGCTATCTATACAAATATTTGTATTAGTGAGAGGAGTTGCTAACCAACATTATATACTAACAATCTAGTCGTGAAGTTGTTCCACTTTTTTGTACTTCCCCAATTCATTGAGACTCAGAAGTTGTTCCAATTCTTTGTACTTTCCCTTCTCCTTCACTATCTGCCTTCATACGAACAAAAAAGATTTGTGGCTATATAAATCATATCAATGTAGTTGTATATCTTCTCGACAACGGTGAGGAAGTAAGGCGCATGTAGCAATCAACGTCGTCCTTGAAACTTCAAAGCAAAGTCAGTGAAGGAAAGTAAGGCAGCCAAACTCGGTGCAGTTGAATTGATTCAAACACTTCTTCAAGAGCCTTTTTCAATTCACATAAGGAAACTGTGAATTGAATATGAGGCCTAGACTAGTAAAAAAGGCACCTTACTTGTCTTTCTGTACATAGCCGCGACTCTGACATGTGGTACGGATTAACCAAACTCGCCTCCAAATAATTCATAATAGTAATGTAGCCTTTCACGTTCGATTGTAAAATCTAATATGAAAATCCCCATTGCTATTCGGTTTTCCAAGGTCTCAAAATGCATATACAAGCATGCAAACATCTCCTCTTCGCTCTCCATCTTATATGTTACTTTATCCATCGGTTGGACCAATAATACATGTTCCGTCTCCGGATACCCTTTGTAAATAAATCTATGATTTTTATTTGATCGATAAGCGGGATACATAGGGCATATCGTATATACACACAATTTGGTGGCTCCCGGGGCCCACCTTCTCCAGTTCTTTCCATATCAAAATCTTTTGATAAGTAAAGTCTCTGAAAAAGGGTGCAACCTGTGTGTAATTAAAATAAAATAAAATAAATAGGCTAGCAATATAACCGGCCAAGAATGAAAATGACGGTAGGTAGTAAAATAAGAAATGTACATGCGGGGAAACCACATTGGAAAAGATATCCTTGAAAGTGTTCTAAAGAGCTTCAATGTAGGTAAAAATGGTTTTCTTGCTTATACAACCTAATGTTGTATCATATTTTTTTTTCTCATTATCAATCAGTGTCATACTTATCGGTACGGTGGATGTTGTGTAGGTGGAGGGCATTATTTGAAATAACAAATGTATGACACAATCCTTTGTGAAAGGCATCAAATTGGTTAGCCCCATCACGTAGACTAATCTCATTTTATCAGTGTCCTGTAATAAGTCTAGTATTTTTAACCATATGTGTTATGAAAGGGCAACCACACGAAGTAGTTCACTCTTACTCTTATTTATACCACTAAAACTTAAACAACTAACAAGTAGTCTCTTTGTATCAAAAATCCATCAATAATTCATCCACCACTCGAAGTGGATATTGTATCTCTATATCGCGGTCTATGAATGTCGACACAAATAAAGAAAACGTAGTGTTTTAACCTGAGTGGATCCAAAGTCGACCAGATACTATCCGGTTTTGACCAGACATCCTTTGATACTATAATAAAGTTTGTAGGCCGATAGGTAGATAATTAGACTGGGGGTGCCAACGGTCCGTGCACATAGGAGCGCATAAACCGGAGTGGATCCTAAGACCAGTTTGATAGATATGTCAACAATAACAAGCCAATTAACTAGTCAACAAGTAGAATAATTTTGCAATAATGTGGTACATACACATCATATACAATTGTGCAGGAAACAAAGATATTTGATCATTAAAACGTAATAACCATTGTGACTCAGAAGTTGTTCCAATTCTTTGTACTTCTCTTCTTCTTCACTCTCTAATCGTGATTTTTCTTTAACTAACTACATTGACAATGCTTCCATTTATAGTATGAAATATATACTTCATACGAACAAAAGACATTCATGGCTACATAAATCATATCAATGTAGTTGTATATCTTCTCGACAACGGTGAGGAAGCGTCTGTCACAATCAATGTCGTATTTGAAGCCTCGAAGCAAAGTCAGTAAAGGAAAGCAAGGCAGCCAAACTCGGTGCAGTTGAATTGATTCAAACACTTCTTCAAGAGCCTTTTTCAATTCACATAAAGAAACATTGAATTGAATATGAGGCCTAGACTAGTAAAAAAGACACCTTACTTATCTTTCTGTACATAGCCGCGACTCCGGCATGTGGTAGGGATTAACCAATCTTGTTTCCAAATAATTCAGAATAGTAATCAAGCCTTTCACATTCAACTGTAAAATGTAATATGAAAATTCCCATTGCTATTCGGTTTTCCAAGGTCTCAAAATGCATATACAAGCATGCAAACATCTCCTCTTCGCTCTCCATCTTATATGTTACTTTATCCATCGGTTGGACCAATAATACATGTTCCGTCTCCGGATACCCTTTGTAAATAAATCTATGATTTTTTATTTGATCGGTAAGCGGGATACATAGGACATATCATATATACACACAATTTGGTGGCTTTCGGGACCCACCGTCGCCACTTCTTTCCGTATCAAAATCTTTTGATAAGTAAAGTCTCTGAAAGAGGGTGCAACCTGTGTGTAATTAAAATGAAATAAAATAAATAGGCTAGCAATATAACCGGCCAAGAATGAAAATGATGGTAGGTAGTAAAATAAGAAATGTACATGCGGGGAAACCACATTGGGAAATATATCCTTGAAAGTGTTCTAAAGAGCTTCAATGCAGGTAAAAATGGTTTTCTTGCTTATACAACCTAATGTTGTATCATTTTTTTTTCTCGTTATCAATCAGTTTCATACTTATCGGTACGGTGGATGTTGTGTAGGTGGAGGGCATTATTTGAAATAACAAATGTATGACACAATCCTTTGTGAAAGGCATCAAATTGGTTAGCCCCATCACATAGACTAATCTCATTTTATCAGTGTCCTGTAATAAGTCTAGTATTTTTAACCATATGTGTTATGAAAGGGCAACCACACGAAGTAGTACACTCTTACTCTTATTTGCACCACTAAAACTTAAACAACTAACAAGTAGTCTCTTTGTATAAAAAATCCAACAATAATTCATCCACCATTCGAAGTGGATAGTGTATCTCTATATCACGGTTTGTGGATGTCGACACAAATAAAGCAAACGTAGTGTTTTAATCGGAGTTGATCTAAAGTCGACCAGATACTATTCGATTTTGACCAAACATCCTCTGATACTATAATAAAGTTTGTAGGTCGATAGGTAGATAAGTAGGTTGGGGGTGCCTAGGGGTCGTGCACATAGGAGCGCATAAACCGAAGTGGATCCTAAAACCAGTTTGATAGATATGTCAACAATAACAAGTCAATTAACTAGTCAACAAGTAGAATGATTATGCAATAATGTGGTACATACACATCATATACAATTGTGCAGGAAATAAAAATATTTGATAATCCAAACGTAATAACCGTTGAGACTCAGAAGTTGTTCCAATTCTTTTACTTCCCTTCTCCTTCACTATCTAATTGTGGTTTTTCTTTAACTAACTACATTGATGACCATGTTCTATAATTTTATTTTATTTTAGGGGGGTTGAGGATCATGGTATAAACACGACAATCTGAACATAAGTACTTGAATTAAGAATGCATTTATGCATGTAACATGCCAAAATATTGGAGTAGACAAATCAAAATCGAGAAAGATAACTTAAGTGTGATCAATCTGATTAAGGATATGAAACTATCTTTGGAAAATCGAGATTATTGTCTTTAATACCCTATTTTAATTGTTTTTTTACGGTTCATACCATATTTTTTGTGAGAACAATCAACTTACTCACAAAATTACATCCATTAAACACTTAAACTCATCAAAAGAAATCATGACAAATTAAAAAATTCAGTTTCATATCCGAAAATCGGAAAGGATGTTGAGGCTGATGATCAAGTAATTTTTTTTTTCAAAAGTAGATGTTCATAATAAGGGTTTGTTTGTCATAGTAATTTATAATGGCATTGTAAATTTTAAAGAAGTTTCTAGAAAAAAATTGTGTTTGACCATCACAATTTATAATGACATTCTTTTACAAAATTACAAGCTTAAAACCACATTTTTTAGCACAAAAACCAAAGTTATAAACCTTTTTTTTTTCTTAAAAAGTCCATTTATCACCAATAATGTCTTTATAAGTTACTTTACCAAATAAACCCTAAGGGTCTGTTTATACAACCCATTTATAATGGCTTTTTTATTTATAACTACTTTATATGTGATAAGGGTGTTTAGTACAAAAAGGATTTTAATCAAATAATGACATTTTTTGTTTTAGCACATTTTTCAATAAGAGTATATTTGAGGAGAAAGAAAGTATTTTAAAATTTTTTAACACATTTTCCAAAGTTTAAAAATATTTATTTCAAAAAATGTGAAAAAGTGATTGTTCCAAACAAACCCTTAATCATAGCATCTAATTATTACCTTTTAAAAAAAAATGGATGGACCGATTTGCAACGGCGTCGTTTCAGGTTTCTTTTACATGCGCTAAAAAGAAGAGAGACAGATCAAATATTTAGAATTTGCAAAGTGCAGTAGCGAGGGAGAAGGGGTTTAGGGTTTCTCCGGTATCGAAGCCACAGTCGTCAGAAGTAGAAGAAGAGACAAAGATGAGTCGAAGCTTGGGGATTCCGGTAAAGCTGATGCATGAAGCCGCCGGTCACGTGGTGACGGTGGAGCTCAAGAGCGGAGAGCTCTACAGGGGCTCCATGATTGAGTGCGAAGACAACTGGAACTGCCAGCTTGAGAATATCACCTACACTTCAAAGGTCACCCTCTGATTACTTCGAATTCTAGGGCTGCTGAATGTGTTTCTGATTTTTTTTCTTTTGCTCTTGATTTCTGGGGTTGATCTGTGTTAAATCATTGGTAACATAGAGTTTGGTTAAGGGCACACTATGAAGTAAGAAATTTTTATGCAGTCGTGGTGTAGTAGAATGCACCTGGACTTGCTACTGCTAATATCCGCAAATGTGCTTGTCTTTCAGATCTCATATTGATTTGATTTGAAATTGTAGGTTTCAGTGTGATTTTTGTTAAATTCAAACTTACGCAGTTTAGTTGCGTCATGTATGTCTTTCACTCTCATGTCTAATGTATCTCTTCATCTAACCAATCAATTTGAACCTTTTATGGAGCTTTTGTGCTAGGGAAAGCATTAAGGTTTGTTTTTGCATTGAACTGCACAAGTGTATAGGATGCTGGAATTTGTTAATGTAGACATTCCTATTAGGCTGCTAGTAATACTGGATTCACATGGTTGAATGTCAGTTCTTGCTTGAGTT
Source organism: Rheum nobile (assembly GCA_027886185.1). Taxonomy (NCBI): domain Eukaryota; kingdom Viridiplantae; phylum Streptophyta; class Magnoliopsida; order Caryophyllales; family Polygonaceae; genus Rheum; species Rheum nobile. Next base: position 2,452,941 of record WOAB01000254.1, on the reverse strand, counting down.
AGTTTGAACTTTGAACTATTGAAGGTCTAGACTGTCTTGTGAAGGTTTGCCTATGAAGATGGTGTCTGTTAGCAATGGGGTTATCTAATCCTCTAAGTCTTCCTATCTCCTTTTAAATTGGGTGCTAAATCATTTCCTGTTTTTTACCATCAACTTATGTATGTCTTGTCTGGCAATGTGCAAGATCAGTTGGTTTACGCACGTGTATTAGTCGCTTTACCAGAACAGTTTCCTTATATTTATAAACGTGAAACTGAAATTTTCTGGAAGAACCAAGAGACTTCAATCTCAGCAGCAGCGGTTAGAAGCCTCTTCGAAACTAGTTTCCCTCTAATGCCCATTGGCAACAGAGACATGGCCATATATATTACACTCAATTATGTTTTAGTACAAGCATTGTCATGCTTTGAATCCCCCCCCCCCCCCCCCCCTTGTCATCTTAGACTCTTTCAGCTCGTCAGTTTTTTTGTTCTAGTGAGCAATGAATAGGAGTAAAAACTGATATGCAACTTTGGAATTGCACTTATCAGTTTTGAAGTGTAAGGAAAACACTGGCATGGATCATGGTTAATGCCTCTCTATGTCTCTCCCCTGTTAAGGGTTTTCCTAAGTTCTTTAGCTCTATTTCTATCTTATTAAGTCACTAATTAAGGCTTTACCCCTGTGTTGTGTTTTTAATTTCTTTGCCTTGTTCTCCATGCTTGGGAAGTAATCAAAAAGGGTATCTTCATGCTTGAGAAGTAGGGGAAACGGGAAACCATATACTGATAACTGAATAGCGACTGATTCTGTACTCTGATGTACAGGATGGCAAAATCTCCCAACTTGAACATGTTTTCATCAGAGGCAGCAGAGTCAGGTTAGATAAAGCATCATCCAGCTGCTTACTTTTTAACTAGTCATTGTTGTCCTGCAAGTATATTAAGGAACCTTTTTTGCCATCCCAGGTTTATGATCATACCAGATATGTTGAAGAATGCTCCTATGTTCAAACGTCTAGATGCTAGAATCAAGGTTATTCCCATACTTCAGTTGACATACAAAATCTCTGCATTTATTCCTGCTTGCATGTTCTGAGTTCTGACTCATCAATTCGTGCAGGGTAAGAGCACAGCACTTGGAGTTGGTCGTGGCCGTGCTGTGGCAATGCGGGGAAAAGTAAGCCTCGATTCTAAATCTCTCTTTCTTATGCTTTTTTCGTCTATGATACCAATTATTGTCAACTATCTAAATCTAAATTCCTTGTCCTTGCCTCTTTCATGACTCTCTATCTTGTGTTTTCCTCCTCACAGCCTCCGGTTGCAGGGCGTGGTGGACCAGGGAGGGGTATGGTGCCACCGGTTCGTAGGTAAATCCAGTCTGTATCAATCCAAGTCAGAGAGCACTTTTAATTTCAGCTTCCTACTGATGCACCTTGACCTCAACGTGGTGATGTATGAAGACAGATTGCATTTTTCTATGTAAGAAAGAAATGAGAAGTTTTTGTGCTTGCCTTTAGACAAATGATGTGATTACTGTACTATACAGTGTTCAGATACGCTATTTTCATGGTGCAATTTCAACAGTAGGAAGAAGAATAGTTCAGGGAAGGTGGGCGACTTGACCTTGGATGCATACTTGATATTGAACTTGGCTCAAAATCCAATTCATAACCAATTTTGCTCTTGAAAATCAGTTTCCATTACAAACTAGCTATGAATACACAAGATATAGGGTGTTTGAGAGTAGACCTGAGCAAACGCGGGCCGATCCGTCCGTCCGGTCCGTTCGACATAAATGGGCGGATATGTTTAGACATAAATGGGCGGATATGTTTATTATATTTAGCCCATTTTGTCCGGATAGCCCGGCTTGTCCGTTTATATGGACGGGATACATACATTCATAATATCTCATTTAGCTCGGATAGTCCGTCCGAAAGTCCGAATTAATTTTTAAAAATAAATGAAAATAAATATATTTTATACATAATAAAATTCATAAAATTATTATATAAAATAAATAAATATTTATATCCTAAACGACCTAATATTTATACCCACAAGACACTTAAAATTGACGATGTTGGTTGTGACGAGTTTGAGGACGAAGAAGATTCAACTAATGTGTGATTGTGTGATGTATACACTACGCTAGAGGCAATAAAAAGAGACAATCAACTCAATTTTCTTTTGAAATTTGCTTAATTGTGTAATGTCGTGTTATTTTGTGTGAAATTTGTTATGACAAGTTTGTAACAATAACTATATTTACCGTTTGTAATAATAGACATTTTTTTATGGGTATTGTGAGTTAAATTTTATATGCTATGTTTCGTTTTATAATAGATTTGTCTTGTCTCGCGGGTTAAATGAGACCCGCGGGTTACCCGGGTCCGGATGTCCGGGCGGATCCGAGAAGCCTCCCCAGCCCGTTTCCTTGACTTGCCCGGATCCGGCCCGCCCATCCGGGCATGATTTTTGTCCAAAGCCCGGCCCGATTCCCGCCCGAATCCGGGTTTGATCAGGTCTATTTGAGAGGGAGTGGCTCAGGACTATAAAACAGAAAGATCTTGACCCACACCCACACCAATTTCAAGGTTGTTCTTTACATTGACATAACTCAAAGGGATAAATGCATTAAAGTACCCTTTATAGTTTATATGTACTTGTTTGCAACAAACCACCCTTTATAAAAAAAGTTTGTATAAAACTATTCTTTATTCATATTTTGTTGCAAACAACCACCCATATTATAAATCTTTTAAATCATCATATTACATATACTAAAAGACCAAAATAAACGTATCATTTTTATTTGTTATTTATTATTTTTTGTATATTCTCATTCGAACAAGATATATATCACAAAATAAGAGACGTTATCGGTGCAAACCGTAATGGATCCAAATTTCTTCCAAAATCTAGACTGAAGACCAGACCATACAATCCACTTCGTTTCAGTTTCGATTTGGTCCAAACCACTTTGGTCTCGATTATGGACCGTGTGATTTTTTTTTGTTTCTCTTAATGATTTTGATGTTATAAATAAAATAATATTATTAAATTCTAATTAAGTCAGATTTACCTTTTAAGTAGAAAATATTAATATAATTAAAATTGTGAAACGAATCATGTGATAACGATCATTCTCGTGCGAACGATTCACATACGGCGTAAAATATATGCTAATTTAGGATAAAATTTATAAACTAGAGGATTCAATGCACAATTGTGCAAAAATATAAGTCTCTTAAAGTGTATAATTTTTTGAGTAAATGTGTATATATTCTGCATTATATTTGCATAATTGTTGAAGTGTATAAACTATAAAATAAAATTATAACTAAATTATATGATTTGATAAAATAAGGATTGGGGTGGTTGTTTACAACAAATTATGAATAAGGGATGATTTAATGCAAACTTTTTTTTATAAAGGGTGATTTGTTGCAAAAAGTGCAAATAAGAGGTGGTTTTATGTATTTAGTCCTAACTCAAATTCTATCATTCTTGCATATGGCAACAGAAAGTAATGGTTACAATGATGAAAAACCCGGTAGTTCTTTACACTTAATAGCTCAAATTCTAGATGCTTTGCATATGACAACAGAAAGTTATGGTTCCAAATGGCTAAAATCAAGCATGAAGAAAAACCTAGCTCAAAAACCCTTGTTTAAGGTTTCAATCGTGTACGAGCAGATCATTAACAGGCTTTTTAGACTGAGGGCAGAGTGGGGTATTTGCTTGACATTGCTTTTAAGCACAAAAATCATGCCTGCTGATCACTCGTATGTATAATGTGCATAACATGAGAGCACTATGATTTACATCATCTGATTCTCACCGTGTCTCAGATTTTACCATTTGGACTAATCCTTTGTAAGCCACCTTCGTCCGTGGACTTGATACCCACCATAGCTTTGATCACTACTACTTTCACCGCCGCTATCGGCACTCGTATATCCCGATTTTCGACGTTGTTTTCTTCCCCTTGAGGCCCCGCTGTCACTCATGCTTCCGTTCAAGAGCGGATCGTCTATCCCACGAATCACCTTGCTAGATGTACTGGAAACGCAACTATCATCCTTCGTTTTCCTCTTATCTTTATCGGGTTTCTTGATGTTCTCGGAGATCTTGTGCAATTTCTGATTGAATTTCGTGAATCCCTTCTCCATTGGCTCCACCGCCTGATTAACTGCAAACCTAATATCTTTCACCATCTGCGAACAGGGCAGAGTAGCAGGATCAGTAAAATAGCAGCCGATTTACAAGACGAGCCCTCCATAATCTAGACACAAAAATTATAGGGTAACCCAACTATGTCTATGATATTTCAACAGCAACCTAGTATCACCCAACCCATAACTGCAAATCCCGCCAACGTATAACCAAACCCATCCAACCATAGAATTTTAGAGCTAAGGTTGAGATGTCATCAACCTAGAAGTTGAAGCTAAACCAAAGCTACGTAACCCAAACTAAACTTGCTTAGCCCAACTATAGGCCTGTCCTTGAATGTACAGGAAGCAAAGAGGAGAATCTAGAAACGTAGTCAGATAATTAAAGCTACGAAATGGTTTTCAAGTGTCATGCAGAAATCTGGATGCAAAGGCAGCAGTAAATCATATATAGTAAGAGTTGAAGGACTACATACATATCCACCTCCACCTAGAACAATATCACGAACACTTTGACCGATGGTCATACCGCTCTTGACACCCAAATCAGGTTGAGGGAGCCGAAGTTTTGTGGGCCGCTCACTATCCCTAATCTCATCAGGATCAATAGGACAGTCAGCTGCTGCATAATCTCCAAGAACAGCAACAGTCCCAGGGTAGCGATCTCCCATTAGCTCATAGGGCTCTGAAGGAAAAACATACAGGTGAACAACTGAAGCAACTCCCATCTGTAGTGGTTGCATGAAAAGCGTCGTTAGTGTTGACAACAACAACAATAATTATTGGACCAGAGACATCAAAGAGGCAGCTCAGTCTAACACGAAATTACAAGGAACTAAACAACTATTATGACTCTTTCTTGCATGCAAAAGTAACTTTCCAAAAAAATATAGAGCAACTATCTGGGTTCAGTATAACATTTAGCTTCAAGTGCAGTCATATAATTGCTTATTAGCACGAAAATCGGTTCAGATTAGTAAAAGGTTATAGAAAACTAAAGCAATAGAGCTGTTCATCTCACATCAAATCATCTTTTCATTGTGATCTTTTTCAAGGAATTTAAAAGCAACAGATGAAAATAAATCTATTAGTTAGCCGCAAATTCTTCTACTCCCCCTCTACCTTATGAGTATAGTGAGAAAGGAAAGAAAGAAACTATCTGAAATAACTCAAAATCAGTAAGAAAAAATGGCATAGAATACAAACAAGTTATGATGGCACTGCCAAGTGCCAACTACTTATAAATGAGTTTTGGTTTGTGATGACCAAAAACTTGACAATTCAACAGAGGAAAACACCTAGACGAGACAGTAACAGACCTGCTTCCAACATTTTGACACTTCAACATCAATTTCTATCAAACTTTAGTTGCCTAAAGGCAGAGCTACACCTTTTACATTGAGAATAAATTGAATTGTAGTTTGAGAAAACAATAGTTGCAAACTAACAAAGATATTCATAATAAATGGAGATACTTGTCTTATTAAACTGAAAACTCAAGCTAAGAAATGAAGTGTTAACTACCTCTATACATATGACGAAGTCCTGAACACTTGATTTAAACTGCAAGGCTTGAGCCAGAGAACTCTTGAACAGTCCAAGGTCATAGAGAATAGCAATTGCCACGCCTTGCCACCATGTAAGAAATACAATAGATTTGAAGGTCAGAAACTTGGCAAGTGGCTGTATATGTTCCAGTTCATCCTTTGTAACAGTATAAAACTGCACCAGACAATACAATGCCCAGGACTGACTGAAATTTAGGACCACTGCCATGTAAGGATACCTACAGAAATATGATAAGTGAAGACAAGTCATATGCAAGAAAAGCCATTCTTCGAAACTTGAAGCTTACATTTACAAGGAAACAAACTAGACCATACTAGAATTTCAAAACAACAATTAGTGACTTACCCACAAGTCAATTTGAAATCCCCTTCACAATACACACCATAAGCTTGAAGTATGACAGCTAAACTCGCAGTCAATGTTTTAATAATCATCTGCGGAAGAATGGCATTTTATTCTCTCAATTAAAATTAACAGGGTACTGAAATGAGATTAAGTGAATGTATATTAGAAACATACATATTGAATAATTCCAATCTTGATAACTTGGTACAACCACTGACCAAGTTTCCATGGTTTGAAAAATAAATTCATTGGAAAAGGATGCTTTACAACTCCTTTCTCAGAGCTGTGCTCCAAAAGTGGAGTTATTGAAGCAAGACGCCCTTGCCTCTCCATGAACTCGATTGTCCTTTCCTCACCACCTAGGAAAGCAAAGAGACAGAATCAGGTATCAAACAATAACTTGGAGATATGAGTATGAATATATATTTATTTGAATTTGTGACATTTTTAACAAGGAAATATGATATAATAATTTGTAGTCCCACATGAATGATACATGTAAATGAGACAAGTGAAAAACTACAAGATGATGAATACATCAGTGTCAAAGGAGAAGCACTAGACTTGCAATTACTTAGGACTTGCCATTAATCAATTGAACATAGATTTTATCCAATATGCCAAAAAAAATCCTAAGTACACTTGGAGAATCGTATCACTCATGCCAAAAGATATTCTTCAAGAATTGCATGCACTAGAAGCCAACCCCAAAGGGAAATGAATCTATTTACTAACTTAATCATCTTCCTCAAATTTTCGATGACATCCTTTATTTATTAGACATGTAAGTCATGCCCGTTTTAAGACTACTGTATCATGTGAAAGATAGCATTAATACACTACAGCCAAGGAGTTCTGTGTACTCATGGAACTCACAGAGCTGTAAGTCCTTAATATATCTGAGGTACGAAAAACTAATTAGAATTACAATCATAACCAAAAAGCCAGCTAACCATAGCTTGGTAATCAATAGAGATAATAAAAGGAACTCAAAACATCATACTTAACAGATACTATGGACGACATAAAAGGTATCCTGAAAATGATCCTTTACAAATTTAAAATTTTAACAGATATGGAATATGCTATATGACAAACACAGAAACTAGTTTCTAACTTCTTTTAGTTTGTATGTAAAAGTAACTAAATGCTGCAAATTTATAGACAGGCAATTTCAAATACAAAATCATCACATAGGTTCACAGAAACTTACCTAAGCATGCAACAAGGTATCTCCCAAAGCAATACATAGCAAAAGATTCATAGCAATCGCGTAAGATTTCAATATCAACACTGATTGATGGGTGGATCAATGAAATCAACTGCACAAAGAGAGAGTATTAGTAGAGAAGCATATAGCACAGATTTCATTAATCACAAATTTTAAATGAAGGATTTGCCTTAAGTTCAATGGTTGAAGTAAAAATTATTTTAATTCATCAAAGTCCATTTCGAATTAATTCTTCCAGCTTTTATGCTTTTTCTTCTTCAACAAAAGTCTTCTGCGATGCTTGAGGGAGGAATGCGTAAACTTACTGATTCAATCGCATAACAAGGAACCATCAGGATCACTCCAATTAAAAACTTTTGCTCCTAAACAGAGATACAACAAGAGCAAATGTAAACTGGGAATTCCACCAGCAGCTTCAACATATTGATAAACAGAAAATTAACCTTAAAAAAGAACAAGGAAAAAGTAGTTGGAAGTCCAACCTCAGGGTTCTTGTAAGCTGATAGATGCTCAAAGAGAAGGTAAAGAGAAAGGCCAAGAGTCAAAATGACAGAAGCGCCAGCTATAATCACTGCCCATGTAGGCGCAGTGTAATCCGAGCTCAGCAGGTTGAAATCAAGAATCGTCCTCATTGCAAAGATTGATGTTTTTCAATTCCTCTCATTCTAGTTGATCGACAACCCTTTCAAAAGATAATAACCAGCGCATTGATACAATTGATCGATAACCACACCACTTCTGCTCTCTCGATTCTTCTTTTAGGGGTTGAATCCGACCTAGTTCCGCCAAACACAAATTAAAGAGATCAATCGGTCAATTTAGTACACATTAATCCTAAAACCCTACCGATTGCCGAAAACTTGAAGCTAGATGATTCAACTAAATCAAACAAAGGAATGATTCTATAAGCTGAGATAGGTGACCAAACAAGATTCCAAATTATTTCTGTCAAGGAATCTGAGCCAAAAAGTTGAAGTGTTACTTACAGATAGCTCAAGTGTTGGAAACCTCAGAGAAACTGGGAAATCAAAGATTGAAGTGAATTCAGGGTTTACTTTGGCTTGGTAAAATTTTCACCAGAACTCCAGAAGATGGTGAGAAGATGCTGGTCGCAGAACCGGCGAGAGAGACAAAGTTGGAAGAGACGGGACGGGAGATCAGAGATGGATGGAGGGAGAGAGAGAGAGAGAGCAGACACCCGAATCCAAGCGGAAGATCCGACCCAATTACAGTTGGATTTGAATTTTTTAATTTGTAATTTGTAAAAGATGTTATCTGTAGGTTATATTACGCAGGTTTTTTTAATTAGTACGTAACTTTTATTTTTTTAAAATTATAAAATTGGCCTAAAACTTATTCTTTTCCTTTCGAGCTTTCTGGTCTCTACTTTCTCTTATTTTCATGAGTAGACAGATTTAATGTACAAAATCAATATGTACGGACACACGTGATGTAAAAAATTAACATGTTTGATGTATAGGGACGGACTTATGTAGGGACGAGCGGGGGCACGGGCCCCCACTGATCAAAAAAAATAAAATTACTTTATGTCGCTTCTTATCTAAGTCTATTTTCATCCCTTTTTTCTCCTTATTCAATGTAATGTTATATTCAATTGAATCTATAGTGTCTGTGATATGAATAGGGTGTTGAGATTATACAGTTTACCTATAAGTTTCTGTTTCTCTATATACGAAATAAATTAGATTGGGTGCTTAGAGAAACATCATATGTCGAAAGTGGATTAATCCAACAATCAGAGTACTAGATGATATCATCTTCAATTTTTATTTTTTGATAAGGGTTAAATTGAATTGATATAGGATAAAACATATAAAGTTTATGTTCACCAAATATAAAGCAAATCTAACCATGTCATGTAATTCGACAAGATAAAAGAGAGCACTCATAAGTAATGTTTAGTTGCCTAAACAACTGATTATTCAAATAATCCTAGCTTATCATTCTTGTCCCCATTGGTATGAAGAGAATTTTTATTATGCATATGTTATGTTCACTCAGTCTCGATTAATTCTTGTTTTGTTGATTTTTTTTACACCTCTTCTATGCATTATTGAATCATTGTTTTGTAATCATGTATCCCTCATGGGAAATTCTTTTAATTTGTTATTAATAATAATTACATCAGGCTATTCCCGTCATATTGACTCATTTTTAAAAAAAAAATTAAAAATTGATTTTTAGTCACGCAGGATTTGTGCCCCCACTGGGCAAAAATCATGTGTCCGCCCCTGTTGATGTGCAAAACCAATATACACAGCACATGTGAACGTGTTTTTCAAATATCGTTAAATGAGGCGTACGAGCTTTTTACCACTTCATTCGAAGTCATTAAACCAATAAATACTTGAGATTCATACTTTCATATCGAAACATATCATGTAATGTATTCTACGTAGCTTATCCATCGTGTTTCTATCATTATCGCTTGACATTTCCCAGTTATACTTTAATAACATAAAGATTTGAAGAGTGGGTTAAAACCCGATTTCTAAGTTTTGTTGTGATATTAGGGTTTATGTGATTGAGAATAAATAAAAGTTCGGTCTATTATAACGTGTAATGTCCATACAATATTAGGGTTAATAATGACTATCATTTTTTACCCAACCTGATAAGTTTTTAATTATTGTACGAACAATAAGAGATAAATAGCTTACATGAATGTATTTAAAAATAAATCGATTTAACTCATGCACGCCAAAACCTAACGTGGGTTGTTGGTTTGCCTAGACAGGGTTGATGAGCATGTTGGATTTGCACATCCATAGTGTGACTTAGTGTTTATGCATTTGTAGTTTGCACAGCCAACGCATCTGTGCATTCAGATATTTGGGTCAATTTTGATGGGTTATTTATAATTATGGCAAAACTAGATTTAGTGTAAATCATATTCCGGTTGAGTCGGATTTCAGATAAACATGAGTTCGAATCAATAAGATTTTGTTTAAGTACGATCTCAAAATAATCGCATTTCGTATAAATCGAATTGTGGTTTGAAATGTATTTCGATGGAATAAAAAAGATATGTGTGAATTTTTATTTTTATAAATTCATATATAATGATCTTATTTGTGCATATCTTTTAACTTGAAAGAAAAATAATTTTAGTTCAATGGAATAAAAATAATTCTTCTCAATTGCGCATAATACATCCATTAAATTAATATAGATGTGCGTTTTTGTTGAGAATAGATGAATACTGTTTGTAGGGATGATAGGTCGATGGGTCATGGGTGATTTTGAGTTTTTCGGATGATTTCGAGTTGAGTGTCTTTATTTTTTTCGGATGATTTAAGATCAGGTAGCATTGGTTTTTTATGTGATTTCGGGCTATCGAGCTTAGGTTTTTATGTGATTTCAAATCAGTCAACTTTGGGTTTTCGGGTTATCTCGAATCGGGCAACTTTGGGTTTCAGGTGATTTCAGATCGAGCAACTTCGGTTTTTCTGGTGATATTGGATCAGGCAACTTTGGTTTTTTGGGTGATTTCGGGTCGGGTGACTTCGGGTATCGGGTTGATAATGGGCTAGTCTGTTCGAGTTATTTTTTGGTTTGGGCTAGTCGGTTTGGGTCGGGTCAGGCTCGGGTATAATTTTTTTATTCTTTTCGGATATCGAACGAGTTCGGTTTCGGGCGAGTCGTTCGGGTCGGGTCAAGTTTTGACAACCCTAATTCCAACTATAGGAAACCCATTTACCTGGCGAAAGTCAAGAAATTCACAAGACAACATTCTAGAGAAACTGGATAGAGTTCTGGTGAATGACCAAATCCTACAATGGTACCCTAACCTAACTACACATAACCACGCCTTCACATCTTCTGACCACTATGCCATATCACTTGATATCTCGAATTCTATAAATAGAATTGCACAACCTTTCAAATTTGAAATGATGTGGACTAAATGAAATGATCTAACGAATTTAGTTAAACAAACATGGAGAAACAACTTCCAAGGTACTCATATGTACGCACTCACAAAAAAGACACAACTACTAAAAATAAAAGAGTGGAGTAAGACCAAATTTGGTAACATTTTTGAACAATCAAGAAAGTAGAAGAAGACCTACTAATAATACAAAAGACTTTGATCACTAACCCAAACCAAGCCAACTTGGCAAAACAAAAAAAAACTTAACCAAAAAGAAAGAATGTCTTCTTTCCTTCTAGCAAAAATACTAGTGGCAAAGAGCGAAACACAAACATATCACCTCAACAGATACCAATAGTAAGTACTTCCACCGAATCGCTACTAGAAGTAGGAATAGGAAAAACATTAAACAAATAAAAACCATGGAAAGTACACTCATCATCGGACAAGAGAATGCCAAAAAGGAAATACAAAAAGACTTTGAAAGGGGATTTAAAAAACAACACATAAACCAGAGAAAGGTTTCAGAAATACTGAATATAATACGAATACGCTCTACTTTGTAGTGCGTAACTTGGAGTTATTACTGGATATTAGGTGTCATTTTGTGTGGGTTTAGAAGATATTTGAGGAGAATAGAGTTGTAGAGAAGAAGTGGCGGAAAGGAAGATTTTAGTGCATATTGTGAAGACATTGAAGATGAAGGCGAAGCCACAAGAAAAGACCGCAAGCGAGAAGTAGAAGTCGCTGCAGAAGCAAAGCCGCGGGCACGGAAGCTTGGCCGCGGGCGCGGATTGAAGACAGAAACAAGAGTTCAGCGAAGTGCATTTCCGCGGTCGCAGATTTCCCTACTGGCGCGGAGCGTGTCGACGATTCGTCCGAGATCTGTTTTGTTTTATTTCTTTTTCTTTTATTTCTTTATTATTTCGTTTAATTTCCTTTTAGGAAGATATTATTTCTTATCTTAGGAATTAGGTTTTGCTAGGTTATTTACCTCTATTTGTTAGCAGCCTTTTCATTATCACATCATCGTTCAGTTTTTCCCTTAGAGTTTTATGCTTTGAAGACTATGAAGAATTAAGCAACCATTACTTAGTCCGACGATTGAAGCCTTCGTTTGTATTTGGTTGTGAGATTATAACTCTATTTTCTTTCCTTTGATTATATTGATTCTCCTTGTGCTTCATCTCATTGATTCTTGCTGATTTGACTAGTCTGATCATCTAGTTGATATTAGCGATTTTCTATTGCTAGGGTTTGGATATTTCTGGTTGAAATCCCTTATCTTGTGTAGCAACCACGATTTACAGGAACTAGTTGTGAATGTTTATTGTGAAGAGAATTGATTACATGTCGAGTACTGACTAGTTGTTAAGTATTGCATGTATCCTGCTTATTTCCTATGCTTACTGCTGCCGTTAGATTGAATCTTGATGATTTCTTGATTATTTAATGGTAAGTATTTTCAGGGCTGGTTGACTTGTCTATATACATAAGATCGGAATATGAATATTCATTGGTAGGAATTGGAGATAATCTAGGATCAACCAATCAAACTAAAGTGTGGATATTTGTCTGGCTAAGTTACTTCTCATCCATTGATTACATCTTTTGCATTGATTTACATTGTTACTTGATACAAACCTAAATCCCCCCTTTTGTTACTATTGGCATACAACCTTTGTAATTAGGAAGATTGCTTACCTCCTTGTGGGATCGATCCTTATTTACCCTACTACATTAGTTAGGTTTTTGAGGTTTATTTGATAGGTGTCTACGACAAACCCCTCATCAAATTTGGCGTTGTTGCCGGGGAGGCAAAGTTTCAATTTTTCTTGCTTGTTTGTTTGTGTGTCAACTATTGTGTGGACATATCTTATGGTTCACACCCGTGCTACTGACTCTCCAATTTTAGATCTTGATACAGAGATTGAGCGAACAATTTCCAGGAACCGCAGAGAAGCCCGCACGCAACTCGAGATGGCTGACGAAGAACAGACTTTGAGGCAGTTGACTACGCCGAATCTAGAGCAGCAGCCGCTTGTTGTGCAGTTTCCGGAGTTGGCTGATGGCGTTAATTTTGAGCTCAAATCTGGGTTGATTCATTTACTCCCCCACTTCCATGGGATGAATGGAGAAGACCCCAACAAGCATCTCTCTGAATTTCACGTTGTCTGCAACAGCATGAAGCCAAGGAACATTACTGAGGACCAGATCAAGCTGAGGGCCTTTCCTTTCTCTCTGAAGGATACGGCCAATGATTGGTTCTATTATTTGGCCCAGGAAGCATAGATACATGGGCGAAAATGAAGAAAGCCTTTCTGGAGAAATATTTTCCTGCAACGAAACTCAATAGCTTGAAGATGAACATTAGCAACATCGAACAACATGCTACTGAGACGTTGTATGAGTATTATGAGAGGTTCAAGAGGTTGATATCAAGCTGTCCATACCATGGTTATTCAGACCAAGACCTCGTTCTATATCTGTATGGTGGACTTCTTGATGATGAGCACAAGATGGTAAATGCAGCTTGTGGCGGTAACATTCTCAACAAGACGCCAGCTGCAACATTCGAGATATTCTTTAAGCTATCTGAGGGATCAAGGCAATTCAACAAGAGAGCAAGCGCTCAAGCAGTTAAGGCCGCATATTCTCAGCCATCGTCCTCACTACTTTCTGAGATGGTTGAGATGAAGGAGATGATGAGGCGTTTCATGATGAAAGGTGGACTGCAACAGGTTAAGTCCTGTGGAATATGCTATGACACGATGCACCCCACAGATGCGTGTCCAACGTTGCAGGAGCCCACAACTGAAGTAAAGGCCATGGGACATTTCGGACCTCTTGGACCAAGATATGACCCGTACTCCAACACCTACAATCCAGGGTGGAGAGATCACCCTAATTTGAGGTATGGGAACCAGCAGAATCCTCCTCAGAGCCGTGATGACCAGGAGTTCCACCCGAGACCACAACAGTTTCCACCACGCCAACATCAATTTCAGCAGCCTGGAGGTCAACAACAACAATTCAGACCACAATACGAGCCTAGACCTCAAGGCCAAAGTTCCAGTTCATCTATGTTTGTTGACGATCAAATCAAGTCTCTTGCGCAGTGCATGACCGGTATTACTCAGACGGTGTCTACCATGCAGAACAACATGATACAATTTCAGCATGAGACTAAGTCTAGTATTCAGAACTTGGAGAAGTAAGTTGGACATATCTCTTTAGCAGTGATCAAACTGGAGGCTAGGGATGCGCGTAAACTCCCGTCACAGACGGAATTGAATCCAGTGTCGAACGTCAGTGCGATGACGCTAAGGAGTGGACCGAAATTGAATGAAGGGTCGAAAGCTGCAGACGAGAAACCGCGACCGCGGGTCCAAAACCGTGACTGATGTGGACACCTACGTTCGTCCATACTTTCCTCCTCTTGGTTCAGAAAAGCCACCCGCTCCATTCCCAGAGGCGCTCAAGGAGAGAAGGGTCATCAACGACAAGGACCTTTTCGAAACATTCAGCAAGTGCGAGGTAAACATCCCTTTACTCAAACTTGTTAAAAGTATTCCCAAATATGCTCGCTTCTTGAAGGAACTTTGCACAATCAAGAGGAAACAGAAGCAGAAGAAAAAGAAGCAGGTCCAGGTGAGCGAACAAGTATCCACTGTATTTCAAAGGCGTATGCCCAAGAAGTGCAGTGATCCAGGTATGTTCTCTATCCCTTGCATCATTGGTGAGACAAAAATTGATAAAGCTATGCTAGATCTTGGTGCAACTATTAATGTCTTACCATTGTCATTTTATGAGTCTCTTGGTCTGCCACCACTACAGGACACTAGGCTAGTTATTCAATTAGCTGATGGAACCAATGTCTATCCGAAAGGGGTTGTTGAAGATGTCCTCGTTATGGTAGATAAGCTGATTTTTCCCACTGATTTTTATGTTCTTGATATGGGTGGTGGTACAGGTGCACATATGCTGTTAGGTAGACCTTTCATGAAAACTGCAAATACCACAATTGATGTCAGAAGTGGGAAATTAACTATGGAATTTGATGGGGATGGAGTTGAATATAACATATATGATGTGAAACTTGTCATGAATGCCTCTTTAAACTTTGTTGATGTAATGAGTCCGAACCCTTTGGATGAATTGCAACCTATAATATAGGATTCCATAGTTGACTTGTATGTTAGTATTACTGTATATTCTAACCTACAGGAAGTCACGGCTTCATTGGATGAGAAGGGTGAGTCTCCTACTTCTCTTTTGGGCATTGGCCCCACTATGCTAACTCCGAGCGAGAAGCTCGTCCCCTCTATGGTGCAGGCCCCTGAAGTTGAGGCTAAACGCCCCCCTGATCGATCTAAGTATGGGAGGAAGGCGACTAAGAAGGTCAAGGTGGAGGAGCCGCTGAAGAAGAAGAATGGTCTAAGGTTCAAACCTTTCCATGATTGGTTCAGGCATGAGGTGCTGAATGAGAGGGTACCTAAGGAACCCAATGCTGTGGATTGAGATTGTCTGAGTCTCATGTCGAGCCAACGACAATAACTAAGGCGCTGTCTGGGAGGCAACCCAAGTTAGGTAAGTTAAATTTTCGTATTGTTTTAGTTCCATTTAATTGTCCTTTAGTTTTCCTACAGGTTCAATGGAGGGTTCTGGAGAGCTCACCGCACCCCGCGGTCGGCACCCCTTTACTTCCTGATTTTCTAAAAATATAAAAAATTTAAAAAAAAAATCTTCGAAAAAACCTTAAACGGGGATAAAAAAATCGAAAAAACAACAAAAAGAGAGTTCTACCGTAGGCCAGCTGTCCGGAGTTCCCCATGGAGAAGGTGCGCATCATGTTGTCAAGGAGGAGACATTAGCCCCACACATTGGTTGACAACGATGATGGCCCTACAATCGACAACTCAGGAGAAGGAACACTAGAGCCCCCATCACGATTACATTTGGGCTCCACCATGTGTTCGTTGAAGGCCGTGCAGCCCCGACATCTTTGCAAAGCCACTACTCACCAAGTGGTTTCCTTTTGGTTGCACGGTAGGAGAAGATTATTGATTAAGAAGAACCCGTACTACACTGGAGACCTGAGCGTTACTGAGTATACCGCCAGCAACAACGAAAATGTCCAAGCAGCTCGGCGACGTTGTGAGTTATTTTTTTGCTTTTCCCTGTGCTTCTATTCTGTTTGTCTTTCATTACATTGAGGACAATGCAATGTTTAAGCATAGGGGAGAGTTCTATACTTGCTACGTTGTTGAGGAGAAAAATAAAATATCTTGAAAAAGCCAAAATTTTGAAAAAAGGCAAAAATTGAAATCCTGGGATAAGTCGAAAACCCGAAAGGGCGACTTAGGTAAGAAGCAGGTGGCTTGGACCAGCATTAGGCTGAGGTAATAATTGGTCAAGAGTGATGTGAGTATATTGTGAGCCCATCTATTGAAAAATAAAATGAGTGGCTTGGTGAAAACCCAAAAGGGCGCCTTGGCAAAATGAGTGAAAATAAAAAGAGTGATTTTTAGGAATCATCATTTTACTTGGCGTGTTGACATAAGAAGAGGTGATATAAGGAGGATTCGGGTAGGTCACTCTGGGAGGTATAAGAAGATAGATGGGAGACTAGGATTAGAACTTATTCATACTATGGTGTTCGGGATAAGCTTGGGGGAAATACTCTGCTTTCCTTTAAGTTTGATTGTGTGGGGTGTTGATTTGAGGAGTTGTATGTTATGTTTTGCATCACTTGTTTGGTTGTCTTGGAGCTTATTATTGATGTGTTGTAACTACTAGTGTCATATTTTCTTGTACTTCCTGAGGCCTTGGAGCATGATTGATGGAGTGAGTTCAGTGTTTAGCTTACTCGGGATGAGTAAAGGTCTAAGTATGGGGGAATTTGATATGCGATATATTGTATAGCGCATCTAGTGGTTATTAGCATGATTTAGGTGATGTTTGGATATGATTTGATGGTGATTCTGTAATCCGGAAGAGAAGACTAGAAGTGAAGAAATCATGGGATTTACAGAGGTTTGAAGTGCATTGAAGAGTGGAAGAACAGTGTGCTGAATTCAATTGGTTCGTTCTCTCTACTCCGATGTCCAAATGGAGTGATTCCAATTCGAGGAGTTAGATCTTGAAGTCTACTGAAAGTCCTCAAAATATGAGCGCAATCCGAGTTAGGAATCAAAAGTTATGGCGTTTCTATAAAAGTGTCGCAGAAGCTGATGGAGCCTCTGGAGACCCACCGCACCCCGCGGTGGGTGTTGCCGCACCCGCGGTGACGACGCGCTGAAGATATTTCTGAGTTTTTATTTCCCGCTTTATTTTATTTCCGAGACTTTGTTTCCAAGTTTGTTTATTTCTTGTCTTTATTTCTGAATTATTTCCTTAGTATTTAAGTTAAGTCTAAGACTCTTTTAGAGGATCCATTCTCTAACCCTAGTTGCCACCTATCTTAGTTTTTCTCTCACAAACCCTATGGAGAACTAAACCTCCATTGTTGCACTTGATGTTGTGAAGCTTCAATTGATTGGTTGTGAGTTTTCTACTCTTGTTCGTTTTCCTATATAGTTGTATTAATTCTCTTGTGCTTGAATGTTTATTGGTTTATGTTGATTTATCTAGACTGATCACCTAGGTTTATTGATATCTTCCTAATAGCTAGGACTTGTGATTCCGGGTTCGGGTTGCATATCTAGTAGTACACACGATTTGCATAAGTGGGTTGCGAGTGTTCATCGTGAGAGAGAGTTAATTGCATGTTATAGTAACGGGTTGTTTCTATTGCATGTATCTTGTTGAATCCTTGGTTGAATGCTATTGCTTTATTGAATCTTGAAGGTTTTCGGGTTTGATTTAGTAATAAGTACTATTAGGGTTGGTAGAACTAATAGTTACCTATGATCGGGATAAGAACAACTATAGGAATGATAAGAACTTGAGATTGATAGAATTCCATGATCGACCATATTTATTGTTGTGTGGATCTTTGTTAAGTGTGGCGCTTTTCCCCATTATATTCACAACCTTTATTTGCAAACTTGTTTATTTGCTTACTTGTTACTTGATTTCCAAGAAAACACTACAAAACCCACCCTAGTTCCTAGTTGGTGACTTGAAAAACACAAGAATAGATAACCTGACTCCCTGTGGGATCGACCCTGACTTGCTTGCTATACTCTTTAGTAGGTATTTTAGGATTTATTTGATAGGCATACGACTTTAGCCCTGTCAATAGGCCTGTAACAGATCGTTTGAACAAAACATTATCTTTTAAATCAAATGTTACGACTTGTACCTTGAGTCTTTTAGCTTCTGCTTTGTCTGTTGGAAGTGTTCCAACCCCAAGCCACTTGATGTAGGGGGTGGTCCAATCATCTTGGTCACCCACCAAATCTTATTCTGTGTGGTCGCCTACCTCTGCTGAGACGACTTCTTCTAAGGGTAATTCGTTCATTGTCTGAATATCGTCTGGATTAGCTGTTCTGAAGACTTTGGGGACGGCCGATGTGGTGATATGTGTCAACAGAATGTTGTGGAAGTCGTTAGGATGTAAGGCAAAGCCAAGATTTGCTAGGGCGTCGGCTTGTGTGTTGAGGTCGCGTGGGACTTGTCGGATGGTGAAGTTCTGGAATTTGCTTGCCAATTTTTTGACGATATCTAGATATGCCATCATCCTCTCGTCTTTGGCAGCGTACGAACCTTGCACTTTGTTGACGATTAGGAGAGAGTCGCATGTCACCTCTATGCTTAAAATTGTGAGATCGTGCACGAGTGTTAATCCAAATATGAGGGCTTCATATTCCGCTTCATTGTTGGTCGCGTCCCACTCGCATCTCACAACTTGGGCTATATGGTCCCCTTGTGGTGATTTTAGCACGACACCTAGGCCGACTCCTCTTACGTTCGATGCTCCGTTTGTATGGAGTTGCCATGTGCCCTTGTCTTCTTCAACTTTCAGTTGTTCGACCTCCTTCGTGGCTTCTTGTTCCAGTGTTGGGCTGAAATCGGCCACAAAGTCGGCTAAAGCTTGAGATTTGATCGCCGTTCTTGGCTCGTACTCGATGTCAAATCCGCTGAGGTGTATGGCCCACTTAGCCATTCGTCCTGTAAATTCTGGTTTCCTCATGACTGCTTTCGTGGGATGGTTAGTTCTCACAATAATAGCATGTGATTCAAAATAGGGTCGTAACTTGTTTGAGGCCATAACTAATGCCAAGACTAATTTTTCAAGTGACGTATACCTTGTCTCGGCGGGGAGTAGGGAACAACTTACATAATAGATCGGTGATTGTTTTGTAACACCCCCAAATATCTCCTTGAAAGCATTACCGCCTGTGACCTCAGATTCCACATATGAAGCCACCCAAGGCTTAACCAGTTTATACAAAACATAAAACAACATTTATAATACGAAATATCATAACATTTCGTATTAGATCAAAGTCTTGGAGTTACATCCATAATCCAAAAACAACAGAAATACAGAGTAGTCTTAACATAAGACATGTTTAATACAACGGAAGTCTTTAAAATAAATAACATAAGGGTCTTGATCTAGCGATCACACGCCTAGGATCTCAACCTGATAAAACTCTTTAAAATTTCATCTGCCTTCCTAGTCGTTTCTAGCCTTCATGGAACTGCAGTTTATCTGATGTGCCGTATGAGACGGATGACACCAGCCAACCATGTAAGGGAATATAACCGGTTGGTTAGTCTAATGAAAGATTATGCAAGGGTAAAACAGAAAGGTTCTAAGTAGTCGTATTAGGTTAGACTCATCGCTTCTCGAATAAAAGTCGATGACGATAGTCAACCACCATACTCTTACTGAAATATACGAAAAGGTATGATCAAGAGAAAAGACTCTGAAAGAATGAGTCTTACGGAAATATATGAAGAGAAGACTCCAACGAATTGAGTCTTATCGGAAAGTATGACAAGTGTTTGGGAACATTAAAGTTTCACACAAACGTTTAAAAGCGACTTGACTATTTGGGTCCACGACCAACCTCACCGCATAATGCGAATTCAGATTCGGAAGGTGGACTTACTCTAATCGAAGCCCAGACGAGTTTCCACGTTGTACTTCTCGCCCAAGGTTCATTAATTATGTGCACTAAAGCACTTATCTTATTTAATTCCAAAATGTACATTTACGTTATAAGCTTTTAAGATCTCCTCACAAGAGATATCAGATCTTCTCACAATAGATATCAAAGGGAATACATCCCAAATGGCGACACCAGCTGTGTGCACATACCCTGAGTAAGGGTAAGGTCATGACCGAAGATACTAGGGAAAATCCTCCTAGCACCATTATCAAGAAACCACTAAACCTCGCAAGGTACATAGTGTTCCTACGAATACTCGTTCTAACTAAACAGTTAAAACATAAGAGCAATAATTCACATCAAAGCCATCGAGGCCAATAACAGATATAATAGCGTTGTTTCTAGCAATATATACAACCTATTATAATATTTGTATTTCAATCATATATATATATAATAGCGTTGTTTCTAGCAATATATACAACCTATTATAATATCTCTTTTTAAATCACATACAGTTATCAAAACTGTCCCCAGACGAAAACAATATTCATCCCAAATTAATTAACAATTAAACAATTGATAATCAATATAAATATGAAATGATAAGCAAGAGCGAACCGCCACTTGCCTTAGATCAGACGAAAGCTTGAACAAAGCTTAGAGATGACGAGTTTCTGGGTCCGAAGCAGGGACAAATCTTGGGTAACAAATCCCTACGGAATGACCCATAACGAGACCCTAAGTTAGATTCGATAACCAAATATACGAATCTAAGAAGAGACGAAAGGAATCGAAGGAACAAAGCCTCGCTCGAGACCACAAGGCCCAAAGCCACACCACGAGCCCAGCCCACCGCGAGTGCGTCGGCCTTGATCGCGGGTGCAGTGGCGTGACAGTGGCGAGACGACGACGACGAGAACTCACCTAGATTGACGCGTTTGGCTTCGATTTGGATGGGCTTCGATCTCCAAATCCTTTGTACTTCAAAACACCACTTTGAGAGTACTTATATCACCAAAGGAAGCTCCGATGACAACTCCGGCGAGCTTGAAGAAATTCCGGCGAAAATGGAGATGAGAAATTTGAGAGGGAGAGAGCTTGCTTCAGTTGTGCATTAATCTCCTCTCCAGATCCTCCCTTTTATAGGCCCAAGCAAGGAGCTCAAGCAAGTAGGTTGGTCTTGGTAGGCGCCTACAGACAGGATGGGACGTCCACCGATGTTGCAGAGGCGAAGAGGGTAAAGTTGCAGCGACTGAAGTCTGGCGTCGCAGAAAATCATCATGGCACCGCGGGTGCGGAGAGCCTCCCCAGACCGCCTTACAGAATTGGCCTTCACCGCGGGGTGCGGCCACTTGACCGCGGGTGCGGTCAAGGCCAAATCTGGGCCCTTTTGTTCGGGTTAAGTACGGGTACGAGTTTTTAACCCCGGGTTAAATATATTCATACTCGGTTAACATCTTTGCACCCGAATGAGTATTCTAAGCCCCGAAAATACGTCGAATGTATTTTATACCACTCAAGAAATTATTACGGAAATCAAGGATTTTACAGAAAATCCGAACTCCTCTGAAAATAATCCGACTACAGTACGAGAGTTTGGAAAATTACCAAAATACCCTTTACTAAAATGAGGGGTATTATATGTTTACCGTCTTCCTCTCTTGTTAGGGCTGCACTGACGGCTAATTCTGATACCGCTAGATATAGTGGTAATGGCTCGTCGTCTTTTGGTTTAGCTAGTAGGAATGGACTTGCCAAATACGTCTTTAAGTCTTGGAAGGTTTGTTCGTGTGCCGCCGTCCAATCGAATGACTTGTTCTTTTTTAGGGCTTCGTAGAAGAGCTTGCATTTATCTGAGGATTTGGATATGAATCTGTTTAATGTCGCTATCCGTCCTGTCAACTTTTGGACGTCCTTGACACATCGAGGGGACTTAAGGTTGACGATAGCCTTGATCTGGTCTGGACTGGCTTCGATCCCTCTTTAAGTCACCATGTACCCCAAAAATTTCCCTGAAGACACTCCGAAAGAGCATTTAGTCGGGTTTAGTTTCATGTTATACCTTTTTAGTACCTCGAGTGCTTCCTTCAAGTGTTCGATATGGTCCCCTGCCGCTTTAGACTTGACGAGCATGTCGTCGATGTAAACTTTCATGGTATCTCCAATCTGGTCTTTGAACATTTTGTTTACCAACCTCTGATATGTGGCCTCTGCATTTTTTAGTCCAAAAGGCATTACTTTGTAGCCGTACGTACCTTGGCTCGTTATGAAAGTTGTCTTTTCTTGGTCGTCAGGATCCATGAGAATCTGGTTGTATCCACTGAACACGTCCATGAATGTTAGCATTTCCTGTCCGGCGGTCGCGTCAACCATGGCGTCGATGTATGGTAATGGGAAATAATCTTTTGGACAGGCCTTGTTTAGGTCTGTGAAGTCGATGCATACTCTCCATTTCCCATTCTTCTTTTGAACCACGACGACGTTTGTTAACCAGTCGGGGTACTTGACTTTTCTTATTTTACTTGTCTCGAGTAAATTTTTTACCTCATCGTCCACAATCTTGTTACGTTCTGGTGCGAACTTTCTCCTTTTTTGCTTGACAAACCGTCGTGGTGGTCGCCTAACTCTTGAGCTTCCGAGTCGTCGAAGGTCATGGCGGGAGCGTCGGAGATCTGCAATTGTCTTGTCTCCGTCCGAACTGGCTTGTCGCCTTTGCTTTCTCGGGCGTGTCTTTTGGCGGCCGAGTATGTGTTCCCACACACGTCTGACCCTCCTTAAATGGTGTTAACAATTTTAGTGGGAACCGGAGAGGATGGTTTGTCGGATGTTACATAGTCCCTTCGGTTGAGGGTCGCCTTGGCTCTGTCGGAGATGACATCGCGTAACAGCCCATGCGCGAGGAGCCTCGCGACTTCCTTGCGAATGGATATGCACTCGTCCGTCGAGTGTCCGTGGTCCCCGTGGAACTCGCACCACCGGTTCATGTCCTTCTTTGCGTCTGGTTTGTCGCTCTTCCGAGGCCACCTTACTTCCTTTCCATATTTGTTGAAACTCTTTACGAGCTCCGATACGGAAATGTTGAAGTTATAAGAGTGAAGCTTCGAAGGGAGAGCGGGGTTGTTTCTCCAATCCTGGTTCATGTCATAAGAGTTGTTTACATGACCAGGGTCGCTCCGCCCCTTGGAGTAAGGTTGGTGTTGCCGATCGCGTCGATGATCTGAGGATGTTCTTCGGTCGACTCGATCAAGACTCTTGTTTGCTTTGGAGGGCTCATCGTCTTCTTTGAGTCTGACTTGCACCATGATTTTGGCTTGCACATCTTCAAAGCTTCGGCATGAATATTTGGTTAATTCGCGGTAGAGTTCACTACCTCTGATCAGGCCTCGGCGAAACGCTTCGATCGATGTTGGAACGTCACAATGCGGGATCGCGACCTTCTCTTTGTTGTACCTGTTAAGATAATCTCTTAGAGGTTCTCCATACCTTTACACGATCATGTATAGGTCGCTTGACTGCTTTTCTAATCGTCGACTGCTAGCAAATTGAACTTTGAACGAATTGATCAAGTCGGCGAAGGAAGCGATGGAACCCTGTGGTAAATGCATAAGCCAAGTTAGTGCAGGTCCCGCGAGGGTCATGCCAAAGCTTTTGCACATGACTGCCTCGCGGTTCCCTCTTGGGATCGAAATAGTCATTAGTTTATGCTTATAAATTGAGACGTGATCGTCGGGGTCTCCGGTCCTGTCGTAGTTGGGCATGTTGGGGACATGGAACTTTTTTGGAATTTCGATGCGTGCGATTGCTTCTACAAACGGCGAGTCTTCGTATCCGTCGATTGCCTCCCTCTCGATTGGTTGGGGAACTCACGGGATCCGTGCGATGCGGTCGTCTAGAGTCTTCATATGTTCATTGATGGCTTGCTGTATGAGGGCCTGGAGGTCGGACGAAGCCGTCACCTGTGGATGGGTTGCTCGAGCCTCGGGAGGCTCGGCTACAGAGTTTGGCATGTTAGTCGTAACGAAAGTGACCGGAGGGGTCTGAAACATACCAGTATGCTGGGAAGCATTGGTCTCCACCGCGGGTGTCGTATCCACTCCATCTAGGTCGAGTCGCATGGGTAGTCCTTCCGTATTGACCACGTGTCTTGAGCCTCTGGGAACCGATACGGCCGAGTGTACATGCGACCTTAGAAACTCATTTTCACGGGTTAGTCGAGCGATTTCAGATTGAGCACTTAGCGTTTCGGTCCTGGTACGCTGTTGAACTAGTTCTTCTTGAAGGACGTTCATGGCTTTTGCAAGTTCTTGTATTTATGAATCCGCGACCGGCTGGGCGTTGACGTCCTCTGCCTGATTTTCGATTTGGACGTTGCCCTGGGTTGGATCTTCGACGAGAACCGCGGGGTTTCCTGTGCCAGTCATGATGGGATGAGGGTTGGTTTGATGATCGGATCGCTGATTGGCTAGATGCCCCACAGTGAGCGCTAAATTGTTTTGGGGCGAAAAGATCGAACCGACCTGAATCGCCTTAAGAAGAGCAACTAGACAATAATAATATTGATTATATCCGAATGATCCAAATCAAACAAAGATCTAGACGAAATAAGATTAGAAAGATGCAAAGACAAGTTTATCTCTTCCGAATAAGAGACTGATCGAATCAAATGACCTAATCGTCGGTCGCTTCGATACTGAAATGAAGATTCGAGCTTGAGAGTTATGATGAATGTCAACAAGAAAGTAGTAGATAGTAGTTCGTATTCTGTCCAATTCGTCCCCTTTACAATGATCTTAAATCCTCTTATATACACATTTAATTTCCAAAGATTAGCTAAACTAGCCGTTTGGCCTCCGTGATCTTCGCTCGTCGGCTTTGATTACCAGATGGCCAGATCTTACAATAATTATGATTGATTACGCGGGTTGTAACGGCTGCATGGACCGATATATTAACCCCTATAATCTGGGGTTCAATAACTTCTCTAATCTCGTCATGGCCGAGAACCTCGCTCGTCGTTTAATCAGACGATCACTCCAGATGGGAAGGCCACTCCGTCCATTGGGCTGCTCTGGTGAGGATCCGTTAAGGATGAGGCCCAACAAATTTTATTACACGTTTATCAAAATATATAAAAATAGATTTTTAAAATAAATTATTTATAAATAATAAACAAATTTAACCAAACAAAACCTACAACCTTATTTATCAACTAATTATAAACAAAAAATTCTTTATAAATTATACTCCCTCTGTCCCAAAATATAAGCCCCATTTGACCTGAGCACATCCGTCGATGCGAGTTTTGTATCGTTAATATCTCTAATTACATAACCCTAAAAATTATAATTTTTTGATATTATTAAAGTACTCGTTGAGACGAATCAAACAAGACCCCACATGACTATGTTTTTTCTTATATATTGAAAGAAATCTTAAACCGAAGCTTCAACGATGAACAGTGACGTATTTCTAAATATTGCTTATAGTATGGGACGGAGGGAGTATTACCTAACAAACCCTTAGCCACGTCGTGGTATCGTACCTCTCTTTCTCTTCATTCTCTTCTCCGATTTTCTATTCTCTCTTTTCATTTCCTTTCTGTTCTCAGCCGACGTCATAAATTCCGGAAATTCTTGTAATAAACGCGGTTATAAAGAAGCATAATCGGGCCTGGAGTTAGGGTTTAGTTTCTGCTATTTGATATTTTTACGGATAAAATGGGAGGGGAGGGAGATTCGAGGGATACGGCCACCGTCGGCGGTGGAGACTCCGCGGCGGCCGTGCAGGAATTGGCCACCGTACACATTAGGTGTTCCAACGGCTCGAAGTTTTCGGTGCAGACGCCTCTGGACTCCACGGTTGGATCCTTCAAGGTTTTATTGGCACAGAACTGCGATATGTCAACTGATCAACAGAGGCTGATTTATAAGGGCCGGATCTTGAAGGACGATCAGACTCTCGAGAGCTATGGTAAAGGATCTGCTTGCTCTTTCTGACATTGTTTGGGATTTGTGCGTCATTAGGGTTTTATTCGGGAATTAGTTTGATGAATAACCGAAATTGGGGGTCAAATATATGTTAATTCTTTGTTTTTGTTTGACCGGTTATCATGATTGTGTTTTGATGTTGTTGCTTTACCCCTGTCCAATTGTCTCATATGGTTTGCGCCTTGTAGATTTACTGTCTGAATCAGCTGGGTTATTAGATTGGTAAATGTGACTAATCTGAACTCTCAAATGCAAGAGACTTATGTGCTCCTTTAGTTCAAACTATTTGGTTTTCCCTAAAAGGCCAATTGAATCAGTTGTAATTTGTTAACTAAGTTGAGGAAAAACAAACAAGCATGGGGTTTCCACTCTTAAGTCTTTAAGTTTCTTAATTTGCTGTTCGTTTGTTCTCTGATTAAGGCTGTTGGTATTGTAATGATTATTTGATTCAGTCATGTCACATGTGGAGCTGCTGAGCTGCTGTACTTTTTTACTCTTTCATCCCGACCAATCTCTTTGGCTACCATTTGGCAGCATCAGCTTTGCGGCTTTGTTGTTTGTGTGTTAGATTTCGTTGTGTTTTTTTAATCTATACCTATATCTGGTAGCTTCATTTTTGCCTCTTTTTTTGCGGTTACATTTTTTTGTCTCTAGTACCTGTTTTAGCTGCTATTCTCCCCCATCCTAGCCAATTATTTTGGATGCATTTGTCAGCATCAGCTTTGTGGGTGGGTTTGTTATTTTGTGTCTCTACTCCTGGTTTTTTTTTTGCAGCTTCGTTGTTTGTGGTTAAATTTTCTCCTTACCTAACCAACCTGTTTAGCTATGTTTAGAAGCTTCATCTGTGCAGCTTAGTTGTTCCTGGTTCACTTTTTCTAGTTTTAGTGTGTCTAATTGATCATTAGCCTTGTGTGTAATAGAATTCAGAGCATTCTGCGGAATCCCTTAATTTTAATGGGTAATTGCAACCTAGAAGAGCTAAAAAAATAGATTCTATTTGCCAATGATGCTTCTGAATATATCATGTGTGGGTGAGAAGTTCTGTTTGTTTGCCAGCTTCACCAGTTTGCTAGAATGCATCAATAAGTCATCAATATTCCTTTCTGTCTTTTTATGTTGGCCAAACTAGTATTTCTCTTTTACATTGTTTTCTTAACTATGACAACCTGTAATTATTTTCGGTTCTATTTTACATAGTTTGAGAGAACATGGAAATCCTTGTGAATTGGAAAGTGGCTTTTATGTACTTAACTAAATTTCATAATGAGTCAAAGTAAAATTAAAGGTACAATGCATACTAATTCACTAAGTATCCCTTTGGGTATGCCCCCCACCCACACATTTTTTTCAGTCCATACATGCTGTTTTGATGTTGTAACAACCATAAAGAATATAAGTCCTGCATAAAAAATGATGTTTCATTGCAACTGGCATCACAAACTCGATTCATTTTTTGTAACGTGTTATTGATTGGTGGTTTGTAACTTTTTAATTTCCTTAGTTATTCGGGTAATTTATATTTGGGATTATATACAATAAAAGAAGTGTGTTTCATTGTTACCTTCCTTTTTATATGTTGATTGGTGGGTGATTTTGAAAGGGTACTTTTCCATCCTTTTTGTTCAGTCGATGGACTTCTGATTATTTATTTCCTCGGGTTTTTTTATTATTTAAAAAGCTCTTACCTTCTGTTTGTTCGTTCTATGATGGGTTTGGATGTTATGCATTTACTAGCATCTTATCAAGGAGTCACCTGCTGTGTTTTCTATGTATGATTCGGACAATCTCTTGGTGTTTCTGTCAATATTAAATGTGCTCATTGGCCACATATTATAATTCTTTTTGTCTTTTGTTTGCTGAAACTTGTGAAGAGTATTTACTTTTCCAGACATTCCAGTACTTCAAATACCATTTTATAGATATTGCTATTTTAATGCTTCTGCCTGTATTATTACTTATTTAGTGTTACTGCCTGTACATACTCTTTAAACTTGTCGTGTCTGTATCACAACTTATCTGTTGTTTAATATTATTGCATATAAAAGCGCCAGATGTCAATCATACCTGACTTTCGAACCCTTTACTTCTTGTTTCTGAAGGTTTACAAGCAGATCATACTGTTCATATGGTTCGTGGATTTATTCCTCTAAATACTACGGCACCTGAGAGTGGCACAACAAATACTGGTACTGCAAACACTGCTTCTAACCCTACACGTACTGCCCCCTTAAGTGAAGGTGGTGGCTTAGGTGGTGCTGGTCCTGGTGCATCTCTTTTTCCTGGTCTTGGACTGGGTGGCAGTGGAGGATCTGGTTTGTTTGGGCCTGGATTTCCAGAATTTGAGCAGGTGCAGCAACAATTGACTCGGGATCCTAACATGATGAGAGAAATGATGAACATGCCTGCTATTCAGAGCCTAATGAATAATCCTGAGTTGATGCGGAGCCTTATTATGAGCAATCCGCAAATGCGTGAGATAATTGATCGAAACCCTGAACTTGCTCATATACTCAATGATCCTAGCATTCTTAGGCAAACATTGGAAACTACAAGGAACCCCGAGCTCATGCGTGAAATGATGCGCAACACTGATAGAGCTATGAGTAACATTGAATCCTCACCTGAAGGTTTTAATATGCTTAGACGCATGTATGAGAATGTACAGGAACCTCTTCTCAATGCAACGACATTGTCTGGGAATGCTGGAAATAATAACTCAAATCCATTTGCTGCTCTCGTGGGAAATCAGGGTGGTGGACAACAGAGAGATGGATCTAACAACTTATCTACAACAGGCATTGATTCTAATGCTGCTACTGTTCCAAATGCTAATCCCCTTCCAAACCCTTGGGGGCCTAGTGGTGAGTTTGATTTGATGTTTTTTCTCGCATCACTTTTTTATCATCATGCATTAGCTTCCTTTCCACTCGTTCCCAGAAATGTACTTTCTTTTTTGCGACAGCAGATCTTGACTTGCTCATGTGCTTGTCAAGTATTCATTTTTTAATATACAACTGTTCTTATTGATTTTTTTCAATGATAGGAGGCGCCCAGACAAATACTGCTCCCAGATCTAACTCATCTGGAGATGTGAGGCCAACAGGGTTAGGTGGGTTGGGCAGTTTAGGTAGTGGAGTCCCAAATTTGGAGCACATGTTAGGTGGTGGAGCTCCAGATCCGGCTATCTTTACTCAATTGTTGCAGAATCCTGCTGTGTCGCAGATGATGCAAAGCATCCTCTCAAACCCACAATATATGGATCAGGTACTCTAGGACATTGCTTAAGCAATCGTTTTGAGAATGAGATGAGTTTAAATTTGAATTGGATTGTCAATTATATTTCATAATTTTACAGATTTTGAATACAAGTCCTCAACTTCGCGCTATGTCTGACTTGAATCCTCAATTTCGAGAAATGATGCAAAATCCCGAGCTTCTCCGTGCTCTAAGTTCACCTGAAATTATGCAGGTTTGCTATTTTCATTGCTTTCTCTTTTGTTAATATTGTTATTAACAAATTATGTACAGTTAGTGAATAAAGATAATTCCAATGTGCTGCCTTTTAATCGTTATACAGTTGCCCATTAGATATCATATTTGGGTGCTAAACTTTTATGATGTTCTCATCAGACATCTGGTCACTTGTATATTCAATTTTTGAGGATATTCTGCTCAGATTCTCAAATATTAAGTTTGTTCCCCACCTCTTTGCAGCAAATGCTGACACTTCAGCAAACACTTCCTTCTCAGCTGAACCTTCCGCAATCAAACCAGTATGTTGCAATTTGTATCAGTTTTAGTTTTCCTACTGAAGTCCTTAACTATCTTTTTGTAAGTGTTCTGGCTTGATAGATATCATAAAGGCAGGATTATATGGAATTTTAAGGGTGAGGGCATATTTCCGTATCTAATAACAAAGAAATGGATGTTTAACTTATAGGAGTTTGATGGTATTTGCTTTTGAAATCACATGAGTTGTGTAAAACGTGTATTCAATTCTTCTGATGCATGGGGATTGGTAATATTCTCTCTTTTGTTTCATAAACTTTTCTTTCAAATATATGGATTTCACCCTAACCCAGTAGAGGAGTAAATGTTTCATATGCATTGCATGTGACTCCTTTTTTATTTTCTATTTGTCTGGCATTGGTATCCATCGATAGATGTTCCCAAGCATGATAGAGGCTAGATCTTATATCATGCTTAAAAATGAGGAAACTTGTGCTGGTATGTGGGCAGGCTATATATTCTTATCTCAAGTATGCCCTCTATATGTGGTGCATTGACATGGCTTCTTCTCTTGTATAATTATATGTCATGGACTCATGGGTATATATAAATGAAAATTATTTGTTTATAAAGATATTATATTTCTCAAGCATATTTTAATTATATCAACTAACGACATTATTCAAGTCAATTTAACTATGAAAATGTGCTTCTTGATATGGAACATCTAGTTGATAGTTTATTTTGCATAAAACAAGTGTTATGATGGATAATTAGTCTGTACAAAGTCCGTAACTTGAATAATTTCCCTCTATGATGTATCATCGAATTCAATGTGTGACCTCTTTTCTGGGACTGTCCGGCAATGCTCTGTTATGCTGTAACTTACCTATGAAATTTTTCTACAGGGTTCCATCTCAAACTGGTGCAACGGCAGGTATGTTTTATTGGCTCTAGCATCCTTCCTTTTTGTAGCTCATAGGATATCTTTTCTTAATTAAGTTTTGATTAATGAGGTTCCAATATACAAATTACAGCAAACCCAAACAACTTGAATCTTGATATGCTGATGAATATGCTTGGGGGACTGGGAACTGGTGGTGCTATGGGCGTACCTGCGAATTCTAATGGTGACTACTTTTATCTCCCTTGTTAGGAATCTTTTCCGGGTGATCTCTTTTCTTACTGATTTTTTTTTTTTATATATATAGTGCCTCCAGAGGATCTTTATGCAACACAGCTCTCCCAGCTTCAGGACATGGGGTTCTTTGATACGCAGGCGAACATCAGGGCGTTGCAGGCAACTCGTGGGAACGTCCATGCAGCAGTTGACCGCCTTCTGGGGAACCTGTGAGTTTAGCTCATACTATCGTTGGTAGTAATTGACTCTTTTGATGGAGGAAATGTGAGAGGAGGAACTTTATTAGTTTCTTGAGGAGTTTTCGGGTTCCAGACACGGAAACACAACATTCCCGAGATACCTGATTATAAAACTTGAGCATGGTGAAGAAGCAAAGCTAAACAAATTCACAAACGCCATTGATTGACGACTTGTTAGTATATGTGTCTATGCTCTCTCTTTCTCTACTGCTTCCCCTTCACTTGACTCTTTTTCCCCCTTTCCCCAAGAGGGATTGTACAGAACTCAATCTGTGGAGTGGAACGTTTGGTGAGTTATCATTTGATTTCCTACTTATGGAGCTGTATTTTCATGTCCAATGATGCGTTTGCCATCCCCCTCCACTTTGTATTACAACTAGTTTGCTAATAATTTCAGCATAAATAATTTTAAATTGTCAGTTCTAATGAAAAAGTTTTGAAGAATATATCATTTTTTTTTATACAGAAAGATTTCAAGGTTCTAGAACAACCAAACTTGGAACCTCGAGAGGCTAAAAAATCGACGGTTCTAGAACAACCAAACCTGGAACTGGAACCTCGAGAGGCTGAAAAGTTGATGGTTAAAACACCTGCCAAGAGCAAACAAACAAAAAAAAAACAGTAAAAGAGAATGAAAAAACAAAAGTTTGAGGAAAAATAAATACAACCGAGCAAGGTTAACCAAAAAGGTTTAATTGAAGCAAACAAAAAAAAAAACAGTAAAAGAGAATGAAAAAACAAAAGTTTGAGGAAAAATAAATACAACCGAACAAGGTTAACCAAAAAGATTTAATTGACGAGAGAGGCTCAAATTGGATGATTACTCGGACATCGCATCAAATTTGTTGCACCCTTTTTATTCTCCCTTTTATGTACCATTTAGGTTAAACTTATTTAATTTATACCCTAAAATTTAAAGGTTTTATCTAGTGTGTTCATGGATACACTCTAAGAATTCTTTTTTGGACAATTATTTGGTTAGCCATTAGTTTAATCTTGTTTGTTAAGGGTTTATTAATTCTCTATTATGAAATATTTTAAAGATAAATTTCTTATTTAAATTTATTAGCATATACCCATGGGCACACACTAGAAAAACCAAAATTTAAAATATAAATCATATATCCTAAACTCTAAACCCTAAATCCTAAATCTTATTTATTAACTTAATTAAATTAGAAATATAAAACAAGCAAATAAAACCCAGAGGGAACATAAAAATGTGTACAATTAGGGTGCGTGCAGCCCACAACAGACCAAAAACAATTATTCATTATCAAATTCGTATTAGAATTACGTAAACCAAAAATTATGATTTTATTTGTGATATTCAAATCAAGCGACGAAATTTTAAGCATTTGTAAAATAATTGTATGTCGTGTTGAAATGATACGGGTTAATCTATGACCTATTATTGCGCAATGTTGTCATTTAAGTATCCACATGCATATATAGTGGAATGCTTCATACAGATTGCAGAATATTGACGATCGAGTACCACGACTCCGGTATAAGTACTCACCATTATGTATTGCCTTTCAGGGTTGGAGCTAGGATTTTACCTTAGGGGTTAAAATTTTACACGGTAAAATTTTTGTGTGCTTTAAATTTAACGTGACTTAAATCTTATTTCGCAAAAAAATAATTTTAATGTTTTATAAACCTTAAGGTAATTTTTACATAATATATATAAAAAAAAACTTAAATAATTTTAATTTTATAATTTAAATCTGTTAAAATTAACTAAAATTGTATTTTCAAATAAGATAAAGGGGATAAATACTGTACACCTATTTTGACGTTTGAGTATAAGCATACATAGTACGTGGATAGCTAGATATAGAATGCACGGTATTGACCAGCAAATCACAAAGGGGATAAGGAATACGTATTCGTTGTTTCATGTTGCATTGACAAATAGTTGCGATGTTTGTTGACTGTCCAAAATAAAAAAATAATTGTTTGATTTCTTTTCCAATCAAAACCAAGACTTTAAATACCTGGTCGAATACAACCAATTTCCACCAATAAACTATTCATTTATACTATATACTATAGAACAGTTGTACAAGATACACGTATCAACTAATCAATAAAAAATGACGAAATCGATATATAGAAACACAAACGGTAGAACCACGGGGATAACGACTAGTATAAGAAAGAAAGTCACACAAAAAACACATACTATATATTATATATATATACTAAGACTCTAATTTTCTTTCCTATGTGTCACCCAATTAACTATACCACATAGATAAATTTATTTAGCCAATTGTTCTTTTACCCTTTATATCTTTTTTTTATATTAGATTTTTCGAATTTTATACTTACACAACTTACATTAATAATATATATATACACTATCTTTTATAAGATTCATTACAATATATATATCAAATTGGATATAATAAAAACCATAAACGATAATACATCTTTTATGAGATATATATTAACAAAATGTTATATAAATATATATATTTCAGAAAGATAAAAAAAAATTATTAGAAATTATTCTTTTTGTTAATCTACTTTTTATTTGCAATAAGATATAATATGTTAACTGGAATTGGATTGTATTCGTAAGCAATAAGATAATTTCCATACATGCAATAAGATATAATACGTTAATTTTTATTTTCATTTGAATTTTGTATAATTTATTTTTTATTCTTCCAATAAATTGTGCAATTTTAAATATTATATCTATTTTAGAGCGTCTTTCTATAATATTTTTTCTCTAAATTTATCTATATACAATACTAAGTCGAACTGATTTATTCTATATGTCGTCCATTTAGCTATAATATGTAAGCCGCTTTTTTTAACCAAATAGCTTTCACCCTTAACATTTATTTTATATTACTTGACATTTTTTTTTTCACATTAATTATCCATGCAAATTATCTTTATCTTATGTATACTAATGAACATATTTTGTTATAATAATAATCTCAACCATAAATTTACTTATATGAAATAAATCATTCTCGTGCGTGCAAAAGAATGTTAATTTTTTTAACATTCTAATTATTACTTTAATAACATATTATTTTTATTTTACAATAGCTTAATCATTTCCTTATTATTTTAGCATTCTAAAATAGAGGGAGTTTCACATACATTTGATTCTTATTGTACAACATACGAAATATTATGGGTCATTGGATCAAGGAGATGGAGGGCTGAGATTAAAAGGGGTGAAAAATAGTTAATAGTGACGCAGTGACATAACCGTAAATAAGCCAATTTTTTTTTTTGGCCAACAACTTCTTCTTTTTTTATATATTTTCGTCTCTGATCGTTTTGGAATAGACAATTATTGACGTTCATATATAAGTACTATATGTTCAATTTTCTATACTGTAAGGTTCACATATAAGTTATAACATGTTTAAACACATGTCTTTGCATATTTAGTGCTTATTTGTGAACTTCAAGGCACAAATAAGTGAACGTTAAG
Organism: Rheum nobile; assembly: GCA_027886185.1. Lineage (NCBI taxonomy): Eukaryota > Viridiplantae > Streptophyta > Magnoliopsida > Caryophyllales > Polygonaceae > Rheum > Rheum nobile. Next base: position 2,418,112 of record WOAB01000254.1, on the reverse strand, counting down.
AGCTTATTTGTGAACCTTAATATAGGTTATTCCAGAATGATCAATGGACGTTAAGAGTTTTTTTTAGGGGATTGTTCTTTGCACCCGTAATTTCTTGCGACGCACCCCAGTTTGGGCGCATCCGGGGTGCGCCCAAGCTGGTGATAATTTTTTTTAAAAAAAAAGTTTTAACCTTGGGCGCATCTATGATGCGCCCAAGGTCTGGTATCCGATTTTGTAAAATCTGAGAAATTAAATTAAAACCGATTTATTGACAAACCCGATTTACTGACAAACCGGGTTCGCTAAAAAAATTATTAAAAATTTTCCAAAAAAAAAAATAAAAAATTTAAATTTTTTTCCAAGAAGTTACCGTTGTACCAAGATGTTACCATTGGTAACTTCTTGGGCGCAACCACGATGCGTCCAAGAAGTTACCGTTTTTCAACGGTAACTTCTTGGGCGCATCCAGGATGCGCCCAAGATGTTACCGTTTTACAACGGTAACTTCATTGTGGTTTATCCATGTTGTTGCTATATATATTTTACTATTGCTTGGGGTTTATCCATTGTTGTGGTTTATCCAAGTTTGTCAGCCTCCGGAATAAAGCCGAAGGCTATTATGAGTCTATTTCTACACGAGGATTCCAAGTGTTTAACATCAAGGAACCAACTCTACAATTACAAGAGTCGGGAGAGGTTGAAATGTAGGGGCAATATGACGGTGCCGCAGTACATGCTGGAATTTCTAGAGGCGAGACGTTATTATACAAGCTATCAGATGCGTCACAATGAAGAAGGGAGGGAGGTTATGAGTGATATTTTTATTTCTCACCCTGAAGCTAGACATTTGTTGAGTTTGTTCTCCTCTATCGTCATCATGGATACGACCTACAAGACGAACATGTATGAATATGTTTAATTATCGCTATTATTAAATCTAAAATATGTAATTACATACCTTATTGAATATGTAATTGCATACCTTATTTCGTATAATTCATACATGTACAGGTACGGTATGCCTTTGTTGGAGTTTGTTGGATTCACTTGCACCAACCGTACATTTTGTATTGCGATCGTATTCATGTATGATGAGACGACGGAGCACTACACATGGGCGTTGGACCGCCTAAAGATCATTTTCGAGGGACGGGAACCGGCGGCGATCATGTCAGATCGAGAGCTCGGTTTGACGAAAGCCGTCGATATAGTCTTTCCCAACACGAAGCATCTATTGTGTAGGGTCCATGTGAACCGCAACGTGGAGGGCTTTGCCATGAAATGGATCCCCTATGTTGACCATTTTAGTGGTAATATTCGTTGGTTGTTAAGGTCGCCGACTGAGGATGTCTATAATGAGCGACTTGAGTACTTGACGGAGAAGTGGAAAAAACTACCCTGGCTGATGGAATACGTGAAGAGGGTATGGCTTAGGGACTACAAGGAGATGCTAGTTTGTGCATGGTGCGACACGGTACTCCATTTCGGCACAAGATCATCAAATAGGTAAATTTACAAGTGATCATCTAAAAACGAAATTGAAATATGCAACTAAGCTTAACTTGAGTTTTTCATTTCAGAGTCGAGAGTCAGCATTCTATGCTGAAGGACGGGATTGAATCGTCGGTTGGAGGCTTGGAGACCCTCGTGCAACAAATCAACAATATGTTTGTTGATCAGATTCTGGAAGTCAGAGGTGATATGGAGCAGAGTGCCTTTAAGGCGCCCACAGAGATCGTAACCGGCCCGCCTGCGGTGAAGACATTTTTCAGGCGCATTCTTTATAAGGTCTCGGAAAAGTGCTTAAGAATGTTATACGTCCAAGTTGTTAGGGTCATGCAAGGAAAAATTCCCGATGAAGAATGTCGTGATGTGTTTTGGAGAGCCACCCTAGGCCTGCCTTGCCCACACACGATCAAAGAATATGTAAAGACCGGTTTCCCGTTGAGGCCAAGTGAAATCCACAATTATTGGAAGCAAATCAAGTGGGAAGGGGTTGGACATGTTGATCCCGCACCGAATGATGGTGCATTGATCTCAGAAGAAGATATCGTCTTAGGTGCCATGTTTGGAGAGTGGAGCAACGACGAATTGCACCCAGAGTTGAAGACCGATTTTTTACGCAGATACAAACTTTTCCATGACTCTAGATCGTGTACCACAGAAGAGCCCCCGGCCGCTTCGACCAAGAAGGGGAGACCTAAAAAGAAGAAGAACGATACAAAGAGGGACCCTAGTTGGTTTGAGCACATGGCAGAAGAAAAAAGGAAGAAGGAGGAGGAAAAGAAGAAGAAGGCCGAGGATCGGAAAAAATCCTCAGTGGGATCTAAAGGACGTCCTCCAAGCGGTTAGCATTTTCACATTCGATCATCATTAATCGTTATTTCTTTATAATTTATTCTAACCCTTGAATTTGTAAAGGTAAGCGGCACAGCGGAATCTCGACTGGCAAGGACAGCACTAGTAGGCCACCTCAGGCCGACACGGGCATTAATTACCTCGGCATTGATTGGGGCCGAGATAATATTGATTTGTTTATGTTAGCCTACATTGTAGGAGTACATAATGTAATGGACGATGGTCACTGTGGGTACCGTTCGCTTGCTGTACTACAAACAGGTGTCGAAGACCAGTATATGTACGCCCGATTTGAGCTTTCAAAGGAGTTGCAACAACGTCGAGCGTTGTACACCCCGGCCTGTGGTGTAACCCCCATATCGGACCTCATCAGGTCTGTGAATTTTACTGGGGTGTGTAAGAGGGATCACTGGATGGAAGTTCCCATTGTTGGCTTGGCATTTGCCACACGATTCCAGGTGGCTCTTGTTGTGCTATCATATTCTGGACCTCACACATGCCTCCCAATGTGGGCTCCCCCAGGCGCACAACCTCCCACAAAAGTGCATGCGATAGCCCTTATAGGCAACCATGACCATTTTGTGCCGGTAAGCATTTCCACATTGGATCATCATTAACCTTTATTTCATTGTGATGTGTTCTAATCATCCTTATTCGTCTTAGATTTGGCTAGTTGATGACCTATGTCCGATTCCGCCCCCGCCCGGAGTTTGGACCCGATGGAAAGATGCAAGCGTTGAAGGATGGGAGCAACCATTTCAGGCTAGGATGCAAGATTACGTTGTCCAAAGAAGGATGAGTGGTAACGGTGACATATTTCTGTAGATGTAGGACTTAGAGTGGACAAAATACACGACTTCATTGTATATGAGGTGTTCTATTTAAGCTAAATACACGACTTCATTGACAAATTGCCTCGTACAAGCCTTGTTTGGATAATTGACAAATAAATCAAAACTAAATAAATCAAAGGCAGTTGGGCGCATCCGGGATACGCCCAACATCTGTTACGCGCATTATGGATGCACCCAAGTGATTGTGAGAGGGTTTAGGGTTTTTGTAGGGTTTAGAGTAAAGGGTCGTAATCTATACACGAGTCCATTGACAAACAGGATCAGAAAGCCCGCCCTTTTGGATAATTGACAAATTGCCTCGTACAAGCCTTGTTTGGACACATGGTATACCCTAAACCCCAAGCCCTCCTAAACCCTGAAATAAATCAAAGGCAGTTGGGCGCATCCGGGATGTTCCCAAGGGCAAGATGTTGGGCGCATCCTCGTACAAGCCTTGTTTGGACACATGGTATACCCTAAACTGCCTTGATGTCGTATCTTTTATGTAATGTTGTTTACATACTCTCAACCTTTGTAGGGAGTAAGCAATTTTATCAAAGCAGAGACATGATATGAAGCGATCTTTTACAAGAGACTATCGTAATTTCTTCAAACGCAAGTAGGCGATGCCATTTTTTTTGTCTTAGGGTTTGTAAGCGATGTCATTATTTCATGTATTGTGAGCTAAATGTCGTTGTAGTCATCAAATGTAAAATTGCATATGCATTGAAAAGTAAAAGTGTCAAAATGTCAATACATAACTACACATCGTCATCGCTCGACGAAGCCGCGGCCCTAGAGGACTCTCCTCACTCGTATATAGACGCGACCCGCCCGCTCGGGATCGGTGCTCTGCGGCAGATGAAGACTCGACACCACCACCCGACGTCTGGGATGATAGTTGTGACGCGCGGATAAGTGGTGCAGCTTCAGGAAGCTCGTCGCCGCATAAAATGGCCAAATCCGATGCGCAACGTGAGTGGTGAAGCTCCGTAGCACATCAGGCAACTCAAGCCCGTACGGGGGGGCCTCTACGACAGGTGGAGCATCCTGGGGTGCGGGAGGGGGGACGGGTCCCTGGGGTGCGGGAGGGGGGGCCCCGTCCTGGGGTGCGGGCTCCTCCATAACAATGTCGTCCAATGTCGCACACTCCTCTGTGCCGTCAACCGCCTCCTCCGTGTCTAGAACAGGACTCTGCGAAGCCGGAGGTGAACACACGTGAGGACGAGGATACGCTAACGGATCGGATAATGTTCCAATAACGGGTTCCGTTATTGGAACCGTATCCGTGAGGATGACCCTACAACTAAGTTGGCGCTTGCGCTTGGGGGGCTTCGGGGGGTATCGGTTCATGCGACCGGAAGCAGTCACGTGTCGAGATTGCACCATACGACCCCCCGCATCCGCCGTCTGATTCTCTCGACTACATCCTGTTTTTTCCAAATAATGTGGGGGACTAACTTAAAATTCTAATTATACAACTCAAATTGTACAACTGAACCATATCCGTGAGAACGACCCTACAACTGAAATTGTCTAATTTACACAAATTTCTAATTATTGCTATAAACCTACAATATTATAGGCAATTCTGCAATATTATATGAGATTCACTTATATGCAATTCTACAATATTATATCCATTTTATTCATTTTATATTAAATATATTCAAATACTATAATTAGAATAATTTATTCAATACTTTTACACAATTCTAATATTTTCTAACAAATCTAAATATTTTATAAATTAATTATATACATTATAAATTTTGGTAAAACAATTCTAATAATATAATTACAATAATTAAATATAAATTTTAAATCGATAAAATACGTACCTCAGCTCGTTCGCGACGAATATATTGTCGCCTACGTGGGGTTCGTATGCATGGGCTCGCCTGGGCCACTGCCTCGACACCAACGGCCGCGGCAACCTCAAGCGCATTTTCCGACCCCACCGGAATGCTCGCCACCGTCGTCGCCGCTTCATCCACCGCCGCCAGCGCGGTGTCCTCCGCATCAACCGCCGCCACCCATGCATCAAAATCCGCACTGAAATCCATCGCTCTAGGCTCTGTCGCCGCCGCCCCAGTCGTCTCCGACGCCGCCGCCCCTGTCGTTTCCGACGCCGCCGCCCCAGTAGATTCCGACGCCGCCGCCCCAGTCGTCTCCGGCGCCGCAGCCGCCAGAATCTCGACCCTTCGCCGCTTTGGATCACCGCCGGCTTCCTCGATGCTCGTCGCCGCCGCCGTCGTCGAAATCGTCGTCGAAGGAACTGACGCCGCCGTTGGGATCTGGATTTCTTCGCCGCCGCCGCCGCTGCCGCCACCGCCGCCGTCGCCTCCACTGCCACTCGCCGGATCTGGAAACTCCATTGAAGAAGGAAGAGGATGAAGGAAGAAGAAGAAGGAAGAGGAAGAAGAGGAGAGGGATGCCGCCGTCGTCGAGAGAGAGGAAGAAGGAAGACGATGAAAACGGCGACAATCAGGCGCGCCGAGTAAATATAGGTTTTACCTGGGCGCGTCCGGGATGCGCCCAAGTAAAAGCCCAATTCTACCTTGGGCGCATCACGGATGCGCCCAAGGTCTGATATATTGTTTTAATTTTTTTTTAATATGCAATTTTTAATTTTTAATTTTTTTATTAATTTCAAAATAATATTAAACCGGTTTAGTTATTTAGTTTTTTTAAATAAATCCGAAGCCTGAACTGGTCAACCCTAAACCCGGTAGAAAGTCGGGTCCGGATATTGGGCGCATCCTGGATGCGCCCAATATTAAATTTTTTTCAAAAAAAAAAATTACACCCAGGTTTGGACGCATCCTGGATGCGCCCAAACCTGGGTGCGCCGCAAGCAATTGCGGGTGCGAACATTCTACCCGTTTTTTTATTTATTTTTCGTCTCTGATCGTTCTGGAATAGACAATTATTGACGTTCACATATAAGTACTAAATGTTCATTATTCTATGCCGTCAAGTTCACATATAACATGTTCATGTTCAAACACATGTCTTTGCACATTTAGAGCTTATTTGTGAACTTCAGTGCACAAATAAATGAACGGTAAGAGCTTATTGGTGAACCTTCTATATAGGTTATTCCAGAATGATCAGGAGACGAAAACAAAAAAAAAAAAAAATTGTTGACAAAAAAAAAAAATCGACGGCCGAGATCGCTTCGCATTTCACACGGTAAGAGACTGTTGTACGGGAACCCAAATCTTCTGGAATAACCTATTTCGTATAATATCTATTCACGTTCCTCAACAATATGTTAAAAAGAAAATTTTAAAGATTTGAAGAAACTTAACTCTTGTTTATAGATAGGGTTGTTCAAATCTCGACCGGACCGGAAAACCGGACCGGTGAAAATACGGTCCGGTCCAGATAATTTCCTTAACCCGGTTCCGGAAAAAAAATTGGTCCGGATCGGTGGACCGGATTTTTTTTAATTTTTAATTTATATATATTTTTGGAAATTTATATGTATTTTTTTATAGATATTTTTTTTAATTTAATAAATTAGGAGTATATATGTTTTTTAGATATTTTTTTAGATTTTAAATAAGAATTTAAGTATTTTTTAAAAAAATAAAATTCGGTCTAAATCGGTCCAGGACCGGACCGAATAGATCCGGTCCGGACTTTTGAAAAAATCCGATCCATCGGACTGGACCGAAAATTTTGGTCCGGACCGGATGAACACCCCTATTTATAGACATGTTTGCTAGTAAAGAGCCTATACTCAACATTTAAACCCGATATTAGCATACACCATATTGGGCATATCTAGTTATTAGATCGAAAAACAGGAGACCCAATAGAAGCACAGGCCTCCAATCCGAAAAAGATGTTAGGCCCGAAAAGCAGAAGGCCATTTTTTTCCCGAGCATCGGTCCAATACATATATATTTAGGGTGTTTATTGGGTATAGTGTTGGCCATATATGAATCGGACCAGAATCGAACCGGGTCAAATTTGGTCAAACCCTAAAGCAGACCGGACCAACGGTTTAAGGTGTCGACCAATTTATGTTCCAATTCATGTCCCTTTGAACCACTGAACCGACGGTTGAACCGACCGTTCAACCCTTAAAAATAAATAAAATTTATAATATGTCTTATAAGTTTTTTAAAAATTTAACTACTTTAATTTAATGTCTTTTTATATAATTTCAAAAGACATAAAAGTATTTTTTATTTTTCCATTTTTTTTGTATTTTTTAATTTTTTGAACGAGGTTTCGAACTAGAACTGGAACCGAAACCCGTCAGACTCAGCAAAAAATCGGGGAAAATGGATTCGGACCGATGGTTCCGGTTCATGAACCGAAACCACATGTTTAGTTTTCTTCTCAACATCAATGAAAGTTGTATGTTAGACCAAAATATACAAAAAAGTTTGATTTTCTTTTGTATATGTTTGCAAGCTTTATTACGAATTTGACAGTTTCCAAAAGAAAATACTAATAATTGTTTTTATCAATAAACAAATTACCCTAATATAACCCTTTTCCTCATTAAATAATCAAATAAAACTGGTTTACTATTCCAAACATTTTATGTTTTTGTTTAATTTTAGACTAATTTATCAACTTGTGACTAAATTCCCAATTTCAACGATTTTTTTCCAAAAGTCAACAGTTATACCCGGTCTTCACTCACACCGTTACATCCTATAGCTTTTGGAAGGGGAAAATTAACGACGAGATTTTACTTATATTAAGAGGAATAACATGGCAATAGCAACCTTTGAAAAGAGGAAAAAAGTAGTTGAAAGCCCAAGGGAAAGGGACCACAATTAGTAGTTTTTTTTTTTTTCATACCGTAAGAATTCGAGTAATCAGGGAAAACAATCCTGAATTCTCGAGAGACCGAATAAAAGACAGTCAAAAACACCAACGAGAAGAAACAACAACAACAAAAAATTACAAGAAAAGCATAAAGGAAACAATCAACGCTGAAAGGAGCAGATGGATAGGCTTAGTCGTAGAGAAGGCCTCATACATGGGTTGAAAAAACCAACACGACGATGATGCAACCGGGAAGCAGATACAAGACACAATTTGGAGGCACGAAGTCGGTAGAAGTCACCAGGGATCACGCGATCACTATCTCGATCTCTAAACCGGAACAACAATCTCAGATTCACCTACAAACAGCTCCATAACAGAATTAAGTGTATCACAAAGTCAGTAGTCGAGCGAGAATAGAAGGGACCAAGCCACACATTCCCAGAGCTAGGTTCAGGTTATCAAGGGTCAAGAAAGTCAAATAACACCACCAACAAACAAAAAATGAAACTGGTACTAATCGGATTCACCAAATTGTAAACACATTTTTTTATTATTCTGTGATTGCTTTTAATCAACGGTTTGTCTTGCCTCTGTTTCCTTAAATTACATCCTAGATTCAGTAACGTTTATTAATAAATATTTCATCAGTGACTAAAAAATAATAATTATTTCATCAATATTACTCCCATTGTTTCTCAATATTTGGTATTTTTAGCTACAATTCTTGATTCATTTTATTTTGGTGTTTCATATATAATTAATACTATTTTTCTTAATGGTTAGACAAGTTTCAAAACATATTTTTTAAAAATTCAACTAAACACATTTTTTATTATTCACTCATGGAAAATATCATTTTCTTTCCATTTCTACCTTGTCTTAAAAAATATGAAATAGTCAAAAAGTCTAAATATTGCAAAAAGAAAGTAGTAGTATTCGATTGCTATCATAAAGTTACATTTTGTGTCCTTTTTTTAACATTTTTTTACCAAATTAATTCATTTAAAAGAACCCTTATTAAAGCACTCATCCTCTTGATAAACATATATATATGGAATTAAATATTATAGGTGCATGTTTGTCTTTTCAAAGTTACACCACTTATTAACATCAATTTGGATCTTGCAATGGCCCTTAACATTTTTATATCACAAGTAGGACGAAATAAAAGGCAACACAAAGACCTCTTCCTATCAAATCGATCATATATCCTCGACGATCTTGCTAATTACTTTATGCAGGCACATAAATTATTGATTATATATTTTATAAGGAATGAAATTCAGCCCATGATCTCAAAAGAGTGTTTAATTTTAAATGGGGTTTAATCAAATGAGAATGAGGTTTATGGTGTCAAATGAAAATAAACATCCACTCTTAGATGGAAGTCAAGTGGGTCAACTCCGGTTACTGGCGGTCAACGCCGTCGTTGATCGGATTTTTTTTTTGATTTTTTTTTCGGTCTCAAAATTTATTTTTTTGGGGCGGAATTTTCATTTTCCAGGCCAAAATTTTTTATGCACATTCCTTGCAAAAGTTATGCACATTCCAACATGATTTTATGCACTTTTGACCGACGTAAAATCGGTCAACTTTTTTTTTACGGGGCCAACTTTTTTTTTCTTTGGGCGATTTTTTTTGTATCCGGCCCAAAATTTTCTATGCACATTTAGTGCATAAGTTATGCACATTCACGCAAGATTTCATGCACTTCTAACCGTTCAAGCTTTTTTTCTCCTAAAATGTTTATCCAATGCAAACAATATGCACATTCAAGTCATTTTGCACACACATTCAAGCCATTACGTGTGAAGTGCATACGTCTATGCATGTATGTGCATGAATAATGGCTTGTATGTGCACATGATTTGTACTAGCATATACAATGCAAACATTATGCACATTCAAGCCAATTTACATACACATCCAGTACAATACGTGTGAAGTGCATACATCTATGCGTGTATGTGCATGCAGGCCCGACCTTTTGGGTTGTTGGGGTTGGGCAGTGGCCTAGGGCCTTAACTAGTAAAGGGCCCATTAATATATAATACTAGTTATAATTCTTACAAAGCCTTCTTGGTTTGGTGGTAAATAGGCCTTTCATTTTTTATTTATTAAAATATGGATTTTCAATATTTCATCTCATCCCGAGTTTGAACAACAATTCTAACTATTTTTTGGGAAAATTTTATGGCCAAAATTACAAGAAGACCCACCCTTTAAATATAAAATATTTTTAACAGCATACAAACAAGAATCTGGGAGGGGTAAATATTGTAACATCGCACTTAAGAGAGATAGAAGGCACAATTAACTAACTATAAGAGTACTATACTTGCAACTAAAGGACGTTTGTATAACCAAATCATGCATAATTATCTCTAGTTATCTCTCTTTCATTAGTTTGTTCTTGTTTAGTGTTTAGCTTCCCGCACTATTTGAATGATCACTGTAATGGCGAGGTTTGGTCTCATTTACCATCGTCATTAACCATTAATATTGATGTGACCCTGCCCTCCATGTCAGCTACAGAGGAGGAAGTCTCCATGAGACTCCTCTACAGCTACATCCATTCTGAGATCGATTAAAGAGATTTACTATTTCTGGACATTTCTATAAACAATATTTCTAGTTTTAGTAGCTGCTATTTCTGGGTGGTTGCCATTTATGTTAAACGGGCCGCCAGAATTAGTAACTAGAGAGTCTGGCCCATTAGGTCAACTCTCTAGTATAAATATTCTCTTTTGTCTTCATTTTCAATTACGTCGAAATAGAGCTTGTTTTCCAGTCGAGTAATCTCCTGCAAACCCGGGCCCTGACGTCACAAAGTTAACGCGTTCCTAGTCGAACTATCCTGGTGCGTTAACTCGGTTACCGAACTATCCAGTCACTTATCCGCAAATCCCGTGACAAGAACTAACCCTAGTTCTTGCCTCCCCACCAACACTCAAACCCTAATCCACGGCAGCCACCACCCCTTCACCTTCATGGCTGCCTCATTCATCACCACCAATCCGCCGCCAATCTCCCCCATCGCCGCTGGTCACCGTCCGATAGCATCCACAGCCCGCCGAACGCTCCTTCTTCCCTTTCCGACGAGTTGAACGCCCTACTATGCATTCAATCGATCACGTGACAGCGAATCATGGTCTTTCCCCGGACAAGGTCACATCAACTGGCATCAGAGTCTTCGAATCGCGTAAGTCGTTCCAACTCTTCATTCAAATCACTCCTTCGCTTCTGCAAATCCATTCCTGTATATCAAAAAAAAAAATGGCGAACCGTTCTACCCAGATTTCGTCAATTTTTTCTTCTTCCTTTCCTCAATTTTCTTACATATTCCTGTAGAGCATCTCGAGACGAGTCCGGCCATATAAAATTCGCCCAAAACGGATATCGTTTGACCCCTCAAAAGACCAAAATACGAACACAAAAAAAAAAAATCTTCCTGCACAGCCGAACCACTGCTCACCAATATTCTGCAATTTTCTGGTGTTTTTGCTTGGTTTTTTATTGTGTTTCTAGTAGATCCGCTTGCATAGGCTTAGATAATTCGTTTGCGACTTCGTTTGCCTTGTGTGCGCCACAAATCTACATATTCGCAACCTCCTTCTCTTCCCACTTGAATCACTGTATTTTTTTTATTTTCTGTGCTGCGTTTGCTGAATTTCTGTGCACAGAATTCAGTTTTGCTTGTGCGTTTGCTGAACTTCTGGTGCGTTTCCTGCGTATCTGTGTTGTTCGTGTGCTGCTGATTTTTTTTTTCTGTGTTTTGTTTGCTGAAGTTTCTACTTCTGTAGTAGCAACAACCCCCAAAAAAAATAAAAAAAATCCAGGCTGTTCGCAGACTAAAAAAAAATAAAAAAATTCGAGACCACAGAAGCCAAAATAAGGCAAGTGCGTCTCTACGCAGCACGAAGGGAGAACCCGGTCTTGATTCCGGCACCTTCAATCCCGTTATCGCAGTGATTCATTTACCGTCTTCTATATCTTTCACTGTCTGGGTTGCATATCTTGGGTGACTGTGTTGTGCTTACTTCTGTGCTTATATCCTTGCATATCTACTTTCTACATTTTCTTTGCTGAGCATTGCCTTGATTTTGTTGATTGTTGTGTGAGTTGCCTTAAGCCTGCTCGTAACCGCCCACACGGCCAGCCAGAGTAGTTTTCCGAGTGATTGTTTGTTGAGTTCAGTTCTGCTTGCTTTTTTGTTGATTCTCTGTTGCTGTTGTTGTTCGCTTTGATCCTGTGGTTTGCCCTTTCTTGCTGTCAGGTACCATGTCGGGCGAGGATACCACCCAAGAGACTGGCACAGAGATTGCCGCACAGAAAATGCTCCGCGAGATGCATGCTGCCAACCAAGCATTGGCCGCCCAGTTTGCCGAACTCCAGCGTCAGATTGACGCGTACTCTCGCTAGGAGATGATACGCGAGTTGCTTGCTGTCGGCAAAGCCCAAGATGCGCAGCTAGCAGAAATGAAGTGGACGTTAGAAGAAATCTTAGCTCGCCAGCAACCGGTCCCGGTCACTACGCTAGCTTCGGATCAATGTCACCAACAGGCCGCAAAATTGAGCGCCCTAGCCCTGGAAAAGGCGAAGGGTACAGTTGTGATGCTTCCCTCCACATCGGATCCCGGCCAACGGGAACACATAGCTACACAGAGGGAAAACATTGTTGATCTGCAGCGACGTCGACAACGACGGTCTGCCCAGGTAGTGATCCGAGAAGAGAACCCTGCAGTTGCCGAGGCAGATGCTGACGCCATCAAGGTTGACCCTGCAAGCGTCTTTACAGTCGATGATGAGGGATGTGCGGTCGGCACTTCCGACCACCATGAGGGCCAGGAATATCGCCTTGACTTGCTCTCTAGACGCATGCTGAGCGTCAAGGAGGGAGCCCCTGCTGACGAACGGGAGAACTTGTTTCACGCTAGATGCGGACTTCAGGATGCGCCGCTCAAGGTGATCATTGACGGGGGTTCTTGCTGCCACATTATCAATGAGAAGGTTGGGCGCCATTTCAAGCTTCTGACTACAACACACCCCACTCCCTATGACCTCCAGTGGATCTCTAAAGGGTCAGGTAACACAGTTTCTCGACAGAGTCTTATTTCATTTTCTATTAGTCCTTACAACGACACTGTGCTATGTGATGTTACCGCTATGGACGCAACCCATCTGCTTTTGGGTCGTCCGTGGCAAACTGATCGTCGTGTGCTTCACGACGCGTATTTGAACACTTACCTGTTCAAATACCACGGGAGGCGCGTGACTCTCTTATCCATGATCCCGCAGAAAATTTTACAGGAACAGGCAGAGCGACAACGCCAGAAGGCTATTGAGGCCGCCAGAACTCCGCCTGCGACAAAAACCGCCCCGGAAAACGCCGGACGACAACTCGGTCGAGTCACCGACCGAGTTGGAGCACCTGAGGGACAACTCGGCCGGGTCACCGACCGAGTTACGCTACCTAAGGGAAACTCGGCCAGAAACTCGGCTGAGTTCTGGGCCGAGTTAGGGCACCTGGACACAACTCGGCCCAAACCCGGCCGAGTCCGCTCCCAGGCCTCCGCCTTGGCCTTCTGCCTCTTCTGGGCGATCTTCTGCATCTACAGCTGCTTCTGCATCTACCTTGCGGGGCACCTGTGAACCCAGAGTTCTTCTGACACATCACCGGGACCTCACACCGGCACTTCACGGCAAGTCCTCTTGTTTCCTTCTTATTCCTCTCCTTTGCGCCACTACTACGGTAGAGCCCGCACTCCCGCCTGCTATTTTGTCTATTTTGCAGGACTTGGAGGACATTCTGCCAGACGAGCTGCCGCCCGGTCTGCCACTAGCGCATGCTATTGCAGAACATATAGCCTACATTCCCGGCGCTTCTCTGCCGCACCGTGATGCATCTAGAGCTTCTCCTGCGGTGGTATGTGTTACCAGGTTCCGTCAGTTTTCGACGAAGCTGACACCTTTCGAGGTCGTATACGCAAGGAACTCGCTGACGCCTTTGGACATGGCACCATACCCGCTGCAGGACAAGGAGACCATTGCTGCTGGCAAGTTGGCTGTGCACATTCAGGAGCTGCACAGGAGGACACACACACAGCTGGAGCGACGTGCACTGCAGTACTCAGCCCCGAAGACCAAGGGCAGGCGACGATTGATCTTCGCCCCAGGCGACTTGGTTTGGCTTCACTTTCGGAAGGAGCGATTTCCTTCCGTCCGCAAGTATAAGCTCGACCAACGGGTTGATGGTCCCTTCAGAGTCGTAATAGCAATTGGCAACAACACCTACCAGCTCGAGCTTTCGAACACGTATGGGGTGCATCCGACGTTCAATGTCGCTGACTTGGCATCATATGTTGAACCCGAGCCTGGTGAGCGTGAAGCGAGGACGCTTCACAACCAAGTGGGGGAGGGTGATGTGACCCTGCCCTCCATGTCAGCTACAGAGGAGGAAGTCGCCATGAGACATCCGCCTTGAGACTCCTCTACAGCTACATCCATTATGAGATCGATTAAAGAGATTTACTATTTCTGGACATTTCTATAAACAATATTTCTAGTTTTAGTAGCTGCTATTTTTGGGTGGTTGCCATTTATGTTAAACGGGCCGCCAGAATTAGTAACTAGAGAGTCTGGCCCATTAGGTCAACTCTCTAGTATAAATATTCTATTTTGTCTTCATTTTCAATTACGTCGAAATAGAGCTTTGTTTTCCAGTCGAGTAATCTCCTGCAAACCCGGGCCCTGATGTCACAAAGTTAACGCGTTCCTAGTCGAATTATCCTGGCGCGTTAACTCGGTTACCGAACTATCCAGTCACTTATTTGCAAATCCCGAGACAAGAACTAACTCTAGTTCTTGCCTCCCCACCAACACTCAAACCCTAATCCACGGCAGCCACCACCCCTTCACCTTCACGGCTGCCTCCTTCACCACCACCAATCCGCCGCCGATCTCCCCCATCGCCGCCGGTCACCGTCTGATAGCATCCACAGCCCGCCGAACGCTCCTTCTTCCCTTTCCGACGAGTTGAACGCCCTACTACGCATTCAATCGATCCCGTGACAACGAATCGTGGTCTTTCCCCGAACAAGGTCACATCAAATATTCTATGTTTATTTAATTTATTTTAGTAGTCATTTTTTATACTAATTGTGAATTGAAAATGCATATACTCAATGTTTATTCATGATTTATAACTCGTGATATTTATTTGATCTAAACCAGTTGGTATACTTATACATATGTCTCACTATTTTTACCCAACATTTTCTAAATAAAATTTTCAATTTAATTTTTAAAAATTACACTATATTTCCTTATTTGTATTTATAATATGATAGTTCTTACTAATCTTAATTAAAAAATCTCATTTTTTTTCAATTAACCCCAAGTATTTTTACAAGTTAAAATTATATGTTAGGGGTCCTAAATTTTGTTTTGCCCAGGGCCTACTAAGTATTAGGACCGGCCCTGTGTGCATGAATAATGGCTTGTTTGTGCACCTAATTTGCACTTTGAGTGCATATATCGGGTTTGTGTTGAAAATGTGCATGAGTTTTAGACCGTGTGTGGATGAATATTGAATTGCATGAGTTTTTGCATGTATGTGCACATAGAATAGTATACTTGTGCATTTATTTTTGTACTAGATGTGAAATTCATTTAGTTTTTAACATGCATTGCTCTTTTTTTCAAAAGTGCATGAAATTTTGAAAAAATGCGCATAACTTAGCAAAGAATGTGCATAGAAAATTTTGGCCCAGAAAATGAAAATTCCGTCCAAAAAATAACAAATTTTGGACCCGAAAAAGAAAAAAGAGGCCGGTCAACGCCGATGTTGACCGCCGATGACCGGCATTGACCGCCGGAGTCCGGCGTTGACCGGCAAGGAAAGTTTGACTACATATAAGGGCTGAAAATTTGTCTCCATCCAATGGCTATAGGATCATTCTCATTTTACACTATAATGATCATTCTCACATTATCAAATTCCATTTTAACTACATATAAGGGCTGAAAATAGTGTTTTAATTAACAAAATGAAGATAAAAGTACAAAATAATTGATTAAAAGTAGACATATCAACTGGGTCGGGCGGGTCGGGTTCGGGTCAAATCGGGTTCGGGTCAATCGGGTTGATAAAATTTTCGGGTCGGGCGGGCTCGGGTTCGGGTTGACCCAGCGGGTCGAACATGCCCTTTTTTATGATTATTATTATGATTTTTAACTTTAATAAAATAATTATAATATAATTAATATTATATTATTATTTAATAAAGTATATTAAAATATTTAATATAAATAAAATAAAATATGCAAAATAAAAGAGACCCGCGAGCTCGGATTTGCGTTCGGGTCGAGTCGGGTTCGGGTCCTTCTTGACCCAGTGACGTTCGGTCGGGTTTTTAGATTGGGTCGGTTTTTGACAAGTCTAATTAAAAGCAATCACAGAATATATCAGCCAACTTTTAATTCGAGACCTTTATATATTGAATTTGACTTTATCTACCCTACATACGAAAACATACAAAAATATCAAGATCGAATCATATCGATATATAGAGTCAAACTAGGCATGAGCTTGCATATCAACTTATGAATATTATCGGTGAAGTCTTTGTAAACTTTTTTAAGTTAGACTGGAAACCACAGATGAAACAGTTTCTCAACTTATAGTATCCCTTTTGGATAAAAATTAAAAGTTTTTAATTGGCTTGAAAGTCTTTCAAGGAATGTCGTTAGCTTATCCTCAGAATGAAATTAGCAACAACATTGGACTTTCGAAAGACGTAAAGTCTTTGTAATCTTGAACAAGTCTAATAGCCAGACAATAACATATACGAGAATACGATACGAAATTAAGAAAATAAAGAATTATACATTTGAGCTACAAATATAATGAAATACTATAGTACATAAGTCTAAGTATACTAGACTTAATGAAATACTATAGTACATAAGTATAACTATATGAAATTTAATGAAATACTATAGTATATAAGTGTAACTATATGAAATATAATGAAATACTATAGTATATAAGTCTAAGTATACTAGATTTAATGAAATACTATAGTACATAAGTGTAACTATAAGAAATTTAATGAAATACTATATTATATAAGTATAACTACATAAAATATAATGAAATACTATAGTATATAAGTCTAAGTATACTAGATTTAATGAAATACTATAGTACATAAGTATAACTATATGAAATTTAATTAAATACTATAATATATAAGTATAACTATATAAAATATAATGAAATACTATAGTATATAAGTCTAAGTATACTAGATTTAATGAAATACTATAGTACATAAGTGTAACTATATGAAATTTAATGAATTACAATAGTACATAAGTATAACTATATAAAATATAATGAAATACTATAGTATATAAGTGTAACTATACGAAATTTAATGAAATACTATAGAACATAAGTGTAACTATATGGAATTTAATGAATTACAATAGTACATAAATGTAACTATATGAAATATAATGAAATACTATAGTACATAAGTCTAAGTATACTAGACTTAATGAAATAATATAGTACATAAGTATAACTATATGAAATGTAATGAAATACTATAGTTTATAAGTGTAACTATATGAAATATAATGAAATACTATAGTATATAAGTCTAAGTATACTAGATTTAATGAAATATTATAGTACATAAGTGTAACTATATGAAATTTAATGAAATACTATAGTATATAAGTGTAATTATATGAAATATATTGAAATACTATAGTATATAAGTCTAAGTATACTATATTTAATGAAATACTATAGTACATAAGTGTAACTATATGAAATTTAATGAAATACTATAGTATATAGTATACTAGATTTAGTGAAATACTATAGTACATGAGTATAACTATATGAAATTTAATGAAATACTATAGTATATAAGTGTAACTATATGAAATATATTGAAATACTATAGTATATAAGTCTAAGTATACTAGATTTAATGAAATACTATAGTACATAAGTGTAACTATATAAAATTTAATGAAATACTATAGTATATAAGTGTAACTATATGAAATATAATGAAATACTATAGTATATAAGTCTAAGTATACTAGATTTAGTGAAATACTATAGTACATGAGTATAACTATATGAAATTTAATGAAATACTATAGTATATAAGTGTAACTATATGAAATATAATGAAATACTATAGTATATAAGTCTAAGTATACTAGATTTAATGAAATACTATAATACATAAGTGTAACTATATGAAATTTAATGAATTACAATAGTACATAAGTATAACTATATGAAATATAATGAAATACTATAGTATATAAGTGTAACTATACGAAATTTAATGAAATACTATATTATATAAGTGTAACTATATAAAATTTAATGAATTACAATAGTATATAAGTGTAACTATATGAAATATAATGAAATACTATAATATATAAGTCTAAGTATACTAGACTTAATGAAATACTATAGTATATAAGTGTAACTATAAGAAATTTAATGAAATACTATAATTTATAAGTGTAACTATATGAAATATAATGAAATACTATAATATATAAGTCTAAGTATACTAGATTTAATGAAATACTATAATACATAAGTGTAACTATATGAAATTTAATGAAATACTATAGTATATAAGTGTAACTATATGAAATATATTGAAATATTATAGTATATAAGTCTAAGTATACTATATTTAATGAAATACTATAGTACATAAATGTAACTATATGAAATTTAATGAAATACTATAGTATATAAGTATAACTATATGAAATATAATGAAATACTATAGTATACAAGTCTAAGTATACTAGATTTAATGAAATACTATAGTACATAAGTGTAACTATATGAAATTTAATGAAATACTATAATATATAAATGTAACTATATAAAATATAATGAAATACTATAGTATATAAGTCTAAGTATACTAGATTTAATGAAATACTATAGTACATAAGTGTAACTATATGAAATTTAATGAAATACTATAATATATAAGTGTAAATATATGAAATATAATGAAATACAATAGTATATAAGTCTAAGTATACTAGATTTAATAAAATACTATAGTACATAAGTATAACTATATGAAATTTAATGAATTACAATAGTACATAAGTGTAACTATGAGAAATATAATAAAATACTATAGTATATATGTATAACTATACGAAATTTAATGAAATACTATAGTACATAAGTGTAACTATATGAAATTTAATGAATTCCAATAGTACATAAGTGTAACTATATGAAATATAATGAAATACTATAATATATAAGTATAAATATATGAAATATAATAAAATACTATAATATATAAATTTTTTATTCTCGATTTTTGGCTTTTTGGAGGGGAAAACGATATCCTTTTTGGATGAATTTTATATGTACGGACTCGTATTAAAATTTTATACAAAATTATAGTAGAAAAATGCAAAAAATTTCAATATAATGCGCTATATGTCGGGCACCAAATTGTAAAAAAAAAGGGTAGGAAGACTTCGTTTTTTGGAGGGGCAAACGATGTCCGTTTTGGACGAATTTTATATGTACGGACTCGTATTGAAATTCTCTACATGATTATGGAAAAAAGTGCAATTTTTTTTGGTGCGCGTAAGCTACGCGCACCAGGTAACCTTGTATTTTTTTTTAAAAAATATCATGGATCACTTTGTGCGCGTAACGTACGCGCACAAGTTTGTCACAGATCACTTTGTGCGCGTACGTTACGCGCACAAGTTTTGTCCAAACTTTTCAAAAATGCTTATTTTACCCCTGTGCGCGTAGCTTATGCGCACGAAACCATGCTGTTAAGCTACGCGCATAATTTCACGTCCGTTTAGTCACGAAATCAGGTGCATATAGCTTTTTCGTATTTCTACTATCAAGATTCAGATTTCTTTCAAATTTATAAATAGAGTTACTGTAAAATCCTAATAATATTTAACTAACAATTACAAAGCGTTATTAACTTATTATAATTGGGGTTCATGTTCGATCAGAGTTCAGACAAAATAAAAGAAACAGGAATCTTGAGCACAAACACGTACAAAAAATGGAATCTTTTGACTTAAAATTTTATTTTACAAATCACCACGGTATCTTGTTTATTATTGATTCAACTAGCTGGTTTATGATGCAAGCCCTAATTATTTTAATATTTAATATTATCTTCAGGATTTTTTTTCTTCCAGCGACACATTAGTGCTTTTGACATTACTTACTGGATTGTGAAAGAAACAATAATCACCAGTTCACCATCAATTGAATAATGAATGTTATTATCTAATTTACTAACTTATGTTGTAAATTAAGGTATATATACGTTAAAAATTAGTATTTAGAGTGATTTAGTTGAATCTTTTTTATTTAGGATAATTTGATATTTTTAATACTAACTTCAATCTAAATTAAGTATCGTTTTAAAATTTGAATTTTTATCAACTTTATATGTCTTCTTAGGATTTTCAGGCAATTATTTAAGAGTGCGTTATTAGAATTGTTGTTGGAATTTCTTTTTGTTGATTTTTTGTTCTAAACTCTGCATTCATTGGCTCGAGATTATTTATTATATAAGAAGATTGAAGATAAATGTAAATTTCTAAATGTACCTAATAATTTTCTTAAATATTGTGTTCAAGGCTAAATTGACACTTATTTTAGATCGGAGGGAGTATGGTTTATCATTTTCTTAAGTCATAAATGAGAAAAAAACGTATTATTGCAGTAGTAGCATCTTTTAGGGTTAGGTTTATTTTGTGAAAATGGTATATATTTCCTCTTCATTATATGTTTGGTAAGATTTTCTCCTAATCATTAACTAGTATAGTTTCCATGTAATGTATGGATTTACCCTTAATTTTTTTATCATATATAAATATTATAAAATTAATTATTAGATACTTTAAAAAACATAGTTTTTTTTAAAATATTTTAAAATTTTAAAAAAAAATCAGAATTTCATTACTAAGCATTTTTACATCTTACAACGCATACAATTTAGATTTTCTAGCTGACTACAATATAAACACCTAAACAAGGCGAACAAAGGACCAAATAAACACAAATCCAAAAAAATGTTAGTATATGATGATTTAAGGAAACAAATACTTTACATTTGGTTATAAGTTTTGAGAGCAAAGACACTACACCGGTAATAAAAAATGCACCAAGTGGGATCGTAGGAGACATTGATAGCAACAAATAGAAAACCTATGAGTGGATTGGTAGAGAAATTGCGCTCAAATGACATGTGGAGACAATGATTGGGGTTGCAAAAGAAATGGTGATTGCAGAAGTGCGGAGGATCGAGAAGGCCAAATAGAAGAATTCAACTTAGTGTATGAAATGGGAAGAACAATTTAGTTTAAGAGGATCAACTGATTGGTCCATTTGGTGTGGTTTTACCTCTTATAGTGCATGAGTTGTACGGATAAAAAATGAGTGGAGAAGTGATTGGTTAATAAGATAGTGGGTAATTTGACGATTAATATTGAGGGAGTGAAAGATGGCCATTAAGAAGGGAACGATGAGTTTCAGTTAATAAGAGAGTAAGAAGTTTGACGGTTGAGTAGATAGTGAGGCAGTTGATAAGAGAGTGAAGAATTTGACGGTAAGAAGTTTGACGGTTGAGTAGATAGTGAGGCAGTTGATAAGAGAGCGAAGAATTTGACGGTTGCTATAGGAGTTGTCAGTTAAAAACAGAGTGAGGAGTTGACAATTAAGAAAATGAGTGGATAGTTGGGTGATTAAAAAAATAGATTACAAATTATAACTTCTCACTCGTTTATTAATCACACAACTTGATCCCCACTCCCGTTTTAACCGCCAAACCCTCATTTTCTTAACTATCGATAACTTCGCAAAATCATAAATAGTTATTGAAAACTTGACATAATCGTTGTTATTTCTAGTAACCATTGAAAACCACCAGTAATCATCAATAAATTCTGATAACTATTAGTAACCACCAATAATTTGCGGTAACCATCATAAACCGCCAATATAAGGAGGTTGAAAAAGCAGTTGATGATTCAATGTGGTACTTTAAAAAATAATATTTTATATTTAATTGAATATCTAAAAAAGTAGTAGATATGTCTAATAAACAAAATAATAAAGTGAAAAATAAATTGTGACATGGAGGGTTGAAGTGAAGGTCTTAATTTTACGACATGTAACAAGAAGCCTTTTTGCTTTAATACAATTGTGTTGTATGAGAAAGTCTATAATAATATAAAGAGTTATATGATATAATGTGAAGAGTAATATGATAGTAAGCAAGTTTATAATAGCAGTTTATGGAGAAAATAAATAAAGTACAACAATAATAAGATTTTCACGCTATGAAGTTAAAGTGAATGACAAAGTGCAAGGAGTTAAAAACAACAGAACAGGAACAGTACTATCTGAATAAAACATAATGATTTGAATTAGTTACATCTATTGAGAAATTGAAAAACAAGATCAATCAAATAGCCAAATATACCTTAACCGTTGAAGCATTTTTATGTTGGGAATTAAGAAGCATGAAAATTAAAAATCATTGTAGACCCTCGAAGATCGTCCACACGTATTTAAGTTGGATCGGCTCTAACATCAATTCACAATAACCTAACCCTAAACCTCTTCAGAATTTCACACTTGAAAGAACAACAATAAACATACATATCCAAAATTATCGATTTAGAAAACTAAATGCAATTTATAGCTAGCAACTAGACCTTTCTATCCTCAATTCCTAAAAATTGTATCCAACATGAAATAGGAAAATGAACAATTCCATGTTACAAAAGACAAAAAATGGTTTGCTTACCTAAACGGCTCTGTATCTAAGCGGTTGTGATCGATCCAAGTTCAAGAAGAGAGAAAGAAAGCAGGGAAAGCGATGAACTGAGGAAGTGTGCTGTTGGCGGTGGTCAATCGAAATTGTAGAATGGAGATGATGATATATGGATGGAAAGAAATGGTTTAGAGTGGGTTCTCCTATGTTGAGAGCAGCTGAAAGCAGTTATGAAGTTGAACATGGAGATGAAGTGGGGAAGTTGGAAGAATATGGAATTGGTGGATGTCAAATGATTTTCTTTCTTACTTTTGTGGAAATAATTATTGCATGATGTGAATGGCTTAAAATTATGACATGTGACACCAAATTTTTTGGTTTAATATTATAGATATATGAGCTTGAAATTGGTTTGATTTCGATAAATAAATGGGTATCATATAACCCATTAGTTTTCATCAAATTACTTAAACGTTTCTTAAAAATTAAGGAATTTATACTTAGTGGTCACGAGGTAATGTAAAATTTGCGTGATGTTTAAAGTTTTCTTAAATTTCACGTTGAGGTTTCACAAATTTAGAGCGATAGCCCTAAGGTTTCAAAACAAAATTGTAAACTAGACACCCTTTTCGGATTTTTTTTGCCTAATATATGACCCTCAATTATTGCATTTTTCGTGATGCTCACAATATTTTCACAATACTACTTTGTTTCAAGCTCTCTTTTGATCGGGTCTCAAGGTGGCCTACTCGATCAAGCATTTCCCATGTTAAATAAGCATATTGGCTTGCCAAGAGTTCTCGCTTGGATGGGTCTGCTTCTTTGGGTTTCTCATACATGTGGAACATTATTTGAAAAATGCAGGTCCCTCCAAGCTTGCCCACTGCGCATGGTGATTTTGCTCAAATTCCAAGAGTGTCAAAACAGGGTTGCTCCTAGGTCGGGTCGTTGACTCGTGCATTTGCGATCATTGTAGCGTCGCTGAAAACACTGTCTTACTTTCCATGTTTGATTGCATGGGGGAATTCGCCCATTGCCTCCATTATTTTGTAGATACCCACACCTTTGCCTAATTCAGAGCTTCTTCACTATGTTTGGGTTGCAAAGTCTCATATGGTGTGTCTGAGTTTCTTCAAATTGATCTTGGGCCCTTCACAATGAGTTTCTATTTTAGGATGAAACTTTTAACATGCCATCCTTAGTGAGAGATTCAATCACATGCATAGACGTTGATTTCATGGATGTTTCAAACATTCTCAATGATGCTACATTCGGTAGCCTTGTACAATTGTTCCCTTTCCAAGATCAAATGCACAAGGCCCGGATAAGGCACTGAATATGGCTTCCCAATACATCTCCACGTGTGCTGAATAATGTCCTTGGGAAGGTCAATCTTTTCTTTGTTCAAAAACCTGTTAAACAATAGCAGATTGGTGACGGTGATGGTGATGGTGTTCCTCTCCTCTTAGCGTGGAACCACGACCTTGATAATATATCAGTGGGAAAGCATCCTAATAACCGTAATATCAATGGTGGATTATGAAGCTAACTCCTTTCCAAACATCTGTAGCACGACCTCTCTTGACGTCCTTGGGAACAATATTAGTTGCCAGCTCAAAGAATCCCTTAGAGGGAACATACAATATTCTCACGATGTTGTCTCTGGTGAAAGACGTATACAATGAGCATATCTTCGTTGATCCCACTAGCGGACTCATCTTGGTGGCCTCGAAGTTCCTATAGAGCTCGTGTAGCGGACTTTGCATAAGCACAATTGTTCGCAACCTTGAAATTGGATCAGATCCCACAGTTCCTCCAACCCTTGAGATTTCAACAATTCTTCAATAACGATCAATGGGGGCAACACCTTCTTCCCCTCCTTAGGCGTTGGTGCTGAGGACTACTCGCCAGTTTTTGCCAATTTTTCAGCATGTGCCTGGGACGCTGAACGGAGTTGTCCTTTGAGTGGCGTTGTTTCCATAGTCGGATAGTCCCTGATTGTTGACGTCTTATACTTGGAGTGGAGAACTCAGTGGAGGCCTGAGTCTCCTTAAGGAACTGGACTTCATTGTCATCCTCCTTCTTTTCCTTCTCCATTGCAACCTCTGAAGCTGCCACTGCCTCAATAGCTATGACATAGACATATGGTTCATGAGTTTGGGTGGTGGTTGGTTTGGAAGGAGTGGAGGTGGAGGTGGAGGTGGGGGTTTTGCTCACTTGGAGGGCTTGGAGCTTTGCCAAGGTGGCGACGATTCCAGCAGCATCAAGTCCCTCCAGAGCGGGTCGGGGTTGGTGGAAGAAATGTTGGTGTTTTAGAAGGAGGTCATTGATATGTGTTGATGTTGTGGAGAGAAAGAAAGATTTGTGTTTGAGGAAACGAGAATAAGAGCAAGAGAGTGCAAAAGTTTGAGATTGCAAGAGAGTAAGAGACCAAAAGTTGCAGGGAGAGGGTAAGGTTAATGGTAGTTGGGTTTTATACAAGGAATTAAGGTTAGGATAAAACAAAATAGATTCTTTCCCAAAATTAATCCTAAACAGCTGAAATTTCATCCACCCAAATATTTTTTTTATCTCTTGGTAACAATTATGTTTTACTCTTCTTCTTTTTCTGCAGAGTCGTCTCATCACATGCAATGCACACTTAGCCGTTAAGCAACGTTCTCATGCTTCTCTATATCATTGACATTCCCATGTTCCCTTGACTTTGTTCCCCTTGAGCTCGATAATCCTTGTTCTATTCTATGTTACCATGAGTGGTATAAAGGTGCCAGTTTGGATAGCATATGATTTTATAAAATACTTAAGCATATCCAAACAAATAATTCATGATAGGAGTCATAAAAATTCCAAATAACTAAACCCGGTAATTTGATAAACAAGAGAAAGTTCATAGAAACCTTTACTTAGATCATGGCTTTTAGGTAGACTTGACAACCAACTATTATTTCGACTTGTAACGAGGGTTCTGAAGATCATGTTGACTGTATTGGTCTCAAATAAAATGCTCTCATATCTTGCAAGTTCTCGAGATAATATGAAAATCAAATAACATAGTCAACCGTTACCAATCAAAATTTATCAAGCGACTAAGATTCTATTCATGTTTAAATTAAGGGAAATTCCTATTGATACCCCTGAGTTTAGGGTTATTCTTCTTGGTGTCCCACGATTAAGTTTTTTCTTGTTGGTCCCCTAAGGTTTTGGTTTGTTTTCTTTGTAACCGAAAATTTTCATATCCGTATCATTTTGGTTCGAATTGATCAAATCGAAGCTCATCATTATGTTTATTGACCTCAACTTAGTAGGATTCGACTCCTAAAACAATCAAATTCATACTCAAACCATTCTGATTTGAATTCTTAAGGTCGAAACGAGTTTTTGCTTCGAAATTCAAATCGACAATGTTCGGACATGGATTTGAGTATTTTAGGAGTAAAATCTTACTAATTTGAGGGCGAGGAACACAATGATAGACTTGGATTTAATCAATTTGAATTAGAATGGTACAAACATGAAAAATCTTGGTTATGAAGCAAACTAACCCAGACCTTAGGGATATCAACTGGAAAAAAACTTAATCGTGGGACACCAAGAGGAATAACCCTAAACTCAGGGGCACCATCAAGAATTTCCCTTAAATTAAATCAAATTAATCAATCAATTATTAAAGAAATAATGGATAAGAACTTGCTCAATTCACAGAAATCTTGCCTAAGAACATTCTCTGATGTTTATATGGGCTAAGATTGGGATGGAATTTATGTAGCCGAATCCTGGGATTTGGTGCGGGTTTTGACGGTCCAACTAGCTAATGCTAGTAACAAGTATATACGATTGCGGAGTAGTCATTCAGCCCAGGATTCATTTCGTGATACTCCATGGATCCATCTTCATTTCGTATTAATATTAAACTAATAAATGATATTTTTTTACAGATTAATTGTCGTTTTGTTTACTTTTATTTGGAGAACCTTTGTGTAATTATATATTATAAGAGGAGCTTTTTGTGTGGAATCCACGTCAGTGTTCACCCTAAAGTTTTCGTTACAAGCCACTTAGAATTGCTTTCCTGGGTCCATCATGTTGTATTGTTGTGACTTGTAAACCCTCGACCAAACGGACATGCCAACAGTGTAAATTAGTAAATTACTACGTATTACTGCAAATTTATCATGGTGTAATTTGAAGAAATTGTGTCATTTAATCAAATGTGTAATTATTGATTATGAAGTGAGACCGTTTATGGAGATATTTAATTCGGTGATTTTAGATAGTCATAGTGTTTTGCTAGAAGTCAACTATGATTTATAGACTATATGTTATAAAATATGTCATAAAGTCTATTACTATTGTTACCGGGTCCTACGAGGTCACACCCTTAGAGTTTAGACTGGATCAGTTTATTGAGAGACATATTGTATAAAGTATATGATATAACTTGGGAGATAAGACTTGTTAATAATAAAGAGTTATTATCAATAATAATAGATATATTTATTTAGGAAATAATATCTCTGCACATGGTAATATAAAAAGAGGGCTTTCTAGGAGAAAACCCTAATCCAACATTATACCCACACGGCTGCCTCCTTCTCCCTGGAGCTCTCCTCGTTTGCCTTCGTTCCTCGCTCTAGCAAACGAGTCCTAGGCGATCCAGATCCAAGCTCGGATGGACCAAATAGAGAAGTCACACGTGAGGCTCTATTCTCTCCATTCCAGCAGATTGAAACACGCATCAAAAAGTATTTGATTCTTCCTATCTATGATCTATTTGGTTTATGCATGAGATCCTTGGTTAGATGTTAGGAAATCGTTTTCTGAAATTCCGCTTTACGCATCTAAAATCCCTACAGTGGTATCAGTTGCCTCTTGCATAAATTGATTAGATCAAATTTAAAGTTTTTAAATTTTGATGCATGTTCATGATTATCTTGATTCAATTAGATGGAAAATTGATATGTAGATTAAATTTGCATGATTAAAAATTTAGATTTTGATCGATTGGATTAACAAAGTTTAGAACTTTCAATTTGAATATGCATGTAAAATTGTTTTACATAAAGATTGTACATGTTTACCCATACATAAAATTCTGAATTTTACCAAGTTCGATTCGGATCAAACGAAAAATTATTCACCAATTACCGGAAAAGGCTGCTGCAGGATGGAATCCGCGGTCGTGGTTAGGGTAACCGCGGTCGCGGATCTGCACGTCGGATTTTCCGCGGTCGCAGTTCTGAGTTTTGGAGAGGGGGAAACAAATTGCGCGTTTCCGCGGTCGCGGTTTTGGTTTCTGGGAAAAGTTGCGCGTTTCCGCGGTTCTGGTTTCCGGGAAAAGTCACGCGTTTCCGCGGTCGTGGTTATGTGGTATGGCGCGGGTCGGGTTCGTTTGATCGAGTTGGCTCGGGTTTGGGTCCAAGTGTTTGCTCCAAACCCACGCCAGGCTGATTAGGTAACTTGACTCGGATACGCATGGTAAAACTATTTTGAGTAGATTTTACAATAAAGGATTGTCCTAAAAGAACTAGATAAGATCTTAGTTGACTAATTAGATAATATATGATATTGTCTAAAATATATCTTCCTAAAAGTTGTTAGGAAATATTCCCACTTACTTATATTAGGATATTTGATATCTTGCTTTAATTGATGCATATCTTATCCAATATTGCAATTTAATGATTAATTATGATTAATATTATATATTAATTTTATTTGAATCAAGCTAATGATATAATATTATTTTATCATGAGATGATTAATTTAATATTGGATGTTTTAAATTGTTTAATCATTGTCTATATAATATATGATATTATAATTGCATGTCTATTTTATTATGATATTATTGCATGCGGCGACTAGTATGGCCCACATTAGGATAGATAAATACGATCTGCGTATCGTTATGTTTTTATTGTACACGAT
Organism: Rheum nobile; assembly: GCA_027886185.1. Classification (NCBI taxonomy): domain Eukaryota; kingdom Viridiplantae; phylum Streptophyta; class Magnoliopsida; order Caryophyllales; family Polygonaceae; genus Rheum; species Rheum nobile. The sequence continues at coordinate 2,389,371 of WOAB01000254.1, read as the reverse complement.
CTGCGTATCGTTATGTATTTTTGTAATTTAAATTTTTGCAAGAGAGTTTATTCCAATTATATGTAAGACAAGAAGAAGAAGATCCTAAGAATACCTAATGATGGAGATCCATGGAGGGTACTAAGGATGAAGATCCAGGAGTAACAAGATCCATGAAGATTAGATCTTTCATTTTGGTTTTTAGAGGCCATACTAGGATCACATTTAATTACTGCATTACTTGAATGCTTTATTATTTCTCACTTTTCATGCTTGCTTGTTTGTTTATGCTATTTTATTCACTAGTAAATAAACAACTATTGCATGCTTAAGTCCCTTAACAGAATATTGAGATAATGCCTTTCCATATCATAACCATAAGGCCATTGGGATTCGTTGGATAGTTTTCGCCCTAGCGAGGTGTCCTTCCTTGACCTTGGGATAGTGCGGGTATGTCTAATAGGGGCATGCTGCCTTGGTATGGTTACACTCAACAAGAGACCAAAAGGCTCAGTTTTGAATCTTGAGGCATAAGGATGAGTCTTATATAAGATGTGGCCATCAACCAAGAATTATAAGGTGTTATAATTAGTAACGGGTTTACTTACCTTGATTACATGAGACTTGGGGAAGTGCCTTAGTACGCTCGAGTTTCATCTAAGATAGGATCTTGGAATCATTTTACTCACAAGGGACAATTTATCGAGTAGAATGTGCAATAACTTATTGTTTATAACTTGTCTAAATTTTAAGTTCTTGCATGTCAAGCATAATTTATCTGCATGTTTTATTCCATTTTTGTAGTTATTATGTCTTCTGAACACCTCAAATTCACTCTCCGCTCAATTGTTGAGAAAAACAAGTTGAACGACACACATTTCCTTGATTGGGAAAGACATATGAGAATCAGTCTCAAGTCTGAGGGACAAGAGGATGTCCTTGAAACCCTCATCCCAGAGTTGACTACTACCTCATCTGATGAGGATAAGGCAAGTCACAAAAACCTGGAAGAAAAGAAGAGGGGAACAGTCTCCACTTCAGGTATTTACGTTACTGAAATCTTATCAACCAAGTCTCATTCTTGGATATTAGATTCAGGATGTGGTTCTCACATTATTTCGAATGTGCAAGGACTAAGAAATAGGAGACGGTTGCAGAAGGGTGAGATAGATCTCCGCGTTGGAAATGGAGCAAGGGTTGCTGCACTTGCCATTGGAGATCATAGTCTACCTCTACCTTCTGACTTAGTTTTAGAACTTTATAATTGTTATTTTGTTCCTTATATTACTAAGAATTTGATTTCAATTTCAGTTTTGAACCTTGAGGATTATGAATTTGTCATTAAGGATTGTTTTCCATTTATAAGAATGATATTTTCTATGCTCGAGCCCATGTGAGTAGTAGTGGACTATACATGCTGGATCTCAAATATGAAATTTATAACGTTGATACAAAGAGGCAAAAGTCGAATATAAGTGAAGCCAATCTATGACATTGTCGCTTGGGTCACATTAGCATCAAACACATGAAGGAACTCCAAACAGTTGGTAGCCTAAAGTCATTTGATTTAGAATCATTTGAAACATGTGAGTCATGTCTGATGGGCAAGATGACAAGGTCACCTTTCACTGGTACGAGTGAGAGGACTACTGAGCTCTTAGCTCTCATACATACCGATGTGTGTGGACCTATGAGCACAGAAGCTAGGAGAGGCTATCGATACTTCATTACATTTACTGATGATTTTAGTAGATATGGGTATATCTACTTAGAAGCATAAATCTGAGTCCTTTGAAAAGTTCAAAGAATTCCAGAATAAAGTTGAGACACAGACTGGCAAGAAGATAAAGACACTCCGATCAGATCGAGGGGGCGAATATCTGAGCCAAGAATTCGACCATCACTTGAGAAGTTGTGGCATTTTGACACAATTGACTCCACCAGGCACGCCACAGTTGAATGGCGTATCTGAGAAGAGAAACAGGACATTGTTAGACATGGTCCGCTCAATGATGAGTTTTGCTGATCTTCCTACATCATTTTGGGGATATGCCCTCACCACTGTTGCGTTCACACTAAACATGACTCCATCACGATCAGTTGACAAGAAACCACATGAGATATGGTATGGAAAAGTTCCTAGCTTGTCACTTCTGAAGGTCTGGGGATGCGAGGCTTATGTAAAGCGTTTACTATCTGATAAGCTAGCACCCAAATCAGACAAATGCTTCTTTACAGGTTATCCCAAGGAAACAAGGGGATATTAATTCTACAATCCCGCTGAGAACAAAGTGTTTGTTGCTCGGGATACTGTCTTTTTGGAAAATGATTTCTTTTCCAAGAAGCCAAGTGGGAGAAATATTTAGCTTGATGAGATTCAAGCTGAGCAACAAACCCAACAACACGAGGACATAGATGATGTCACCGAGGAACTTGACTTTGGAGGCGTACCTTCTCAAAGGGAAACCGCCCAGATTCAAGACGCAATTCCTCAAGTTGATGAAGCACCTGAGGTCCCGCATACAGATGTGGTCAACCCAGCAGCTGGAGTCTCTCCTATTGTTGGACCACTTTGGAGATCAGACAGGCTAAGGCAGCACCCTAGACGTTATGAGGATTATGTCTTGACTGCTAGCATTGACGTTCTACTTTTAGAGAACGGCGAGCCTGCGACCTATAAGCAAGTGATGGCGGACCACGACTCCGAGAAATGGCTGGTAGCCATGAAATCCGAAATGGAATCCATGTCTGAGAATCAAGTCTGGGACTTGATAGATTTGCCTGATGGGGTAAAACCTATTGGATGCAAATGGGTCTTTGAGATCAAGATAGACAAGGATGGAAACATTTTTGTCTATAAGGCAAGACTAGTTGCCAAAGGATTTAGACAGGTTCATGGTACTGACTATGATAAAACATTCGCATCGGTCGTTATGATCAAGTCCATTAGGATACTCCTAGCGATTGTCGCTTATTATGATTATGAGATTTGACAAATCCTAGGAGAATATGCAAGCTTAAGAAGTCCATCTATGGACTTAAGCAAGCATCCAGGAGTTGGAATCTTTGTTTTGATGAAGTGGTCAAAAAAGTTTGATTTCGTCAGATGCGAAGAAAAGTCCTGTGTCTACAATAAGTTTAGTGGGAGCAAAGTGGCCTTCCTAGTTCTATATATGGATGACATATTACTCATTGGGAATGACATTCTTATGCTGGAGATAGTTAAGGAGTGGCTTAAGAAGTATTTCTCAATGAAGGACTTGGGAGAGGCTGAGTACATACTAGGCATTAAGATCTATAAAGATAGATCTAAGAGACTTATTGGTCTAAGTCAGGGAACTTATGTAGATAAGGTCCTTGATAGATTCAATATGATGAACTCTAAAAAAGGGTTCCTGCCTATGCAGCATGGCTTATATCTCAGCAAGAGCCAGTGTTCTAAGACACCTGGTGAGACTGAAAGGATGAGCATGATTCCCTATGCCTCAGCCATAAGATCCATCATGTATGCAATGACTTGTACTCGTCTAGATGTTGCATATGCTTTGAGTATGTGTAGCAGGTACCAATCAAACACGGGTGATGCACATTGGTGTGCAGCCAAGAACATCCTGAAGTACTTACGAAGGACCAGGGATGATCTCTTGATATTTGGAGGTGATGACGAGCTGGTCGTCAAGGGCTATATTGATGCAAGTTTTCAGACAGACATAGATGATTTTGAATCTCAGTCTGGATATGTCTTCATTCTGAATGGAGGAGCCGTCAGCTGGAAGAGTTCCAAATCTAGACATATTCTACGGAAGTACCACATGATCAGACACTATGTTGATAGTGGAGATGTGAGGATGTGCAAGGTGCACACAAACGACAACGTTGCAGATCCTTTGACCAAGTCCATGTCTAGGCCCAAGCATGACAGTCATACTCGGGCCAAGGGACTCAGACACATTAGAGAGTTCTTTTGAGACATTGTTTGTTTTATGATAAACCTTGTTTATTGTTATTACAGACATTTATGTTTGACTTATATATATGAATTTCATATTATTATTTAATCATTGCTTGGGATTAGATAAAGTATCCAAACAATTTAATATTTATCAAATGGGCTCATCAAAACTGTTTTGGTGAATGAAACCCCATTAAGTGAACTGAAATTATAAATTTGTTAGAAGTCCATGGTCTAAGCTGTTAACTTGGATACAAATGACTTAATCAAAAGACCATATGTGAGATTGATTGATAACACCGGATTTCATGTGTTATAGGGACATGGAGATGTCTAATCGATTACATAGATGTGTATACCGATACACATCGAACAAACCGATCTTAGGACTCCTCGGGACTTTACTAGAGAGTTCTAGGATTATTCATGATTAGTGATGTAACACCCCCAAATCTTAACCCATTTGGAAAGGTATTACCGCCAGTGACCCTAGTGTTCCTTATCGAGATCACTCAAGGCTTTACCGGTTTAAATACAATCCATGGAATACAATTGATACATAAAGATTAAAGTATTCAAATCAAAACATCAATCAAATGAAACATGAGTCCCGGGATTACATCCCAATCCCGAATAGGACAAACACAGAGTTTAACAAAGTACAACGGAAGTCTCTAAACAAGATACAACGGAAGTCTTTTAAATAAGGTACAGCGAAAGTCTTTTAAATATATTACAAACAAGGATCTTGACCATAATGGTCATCTCCCAAGGATCTCAACCTGATTAAAAGAAATTATTAAAAACATCCAAAAACAACCGTCGTCTTCATAGTCAATCTAGTTTCCTCATATCTTCGCTCTATCTGATGTGCCGAATCGGACGGATGACACCAGCCCACATGCAGAGAACGATGTTCGTGGGTTAGTATACTGAATAGACTAGCAAGGGTACAAAGCAAAATGATTCAAAGCAGTCGTATTAGATTAGACTCATCGCTTCTCGAATAATAACCGAGGACGATAGTCAACCATCATACTCCTACTGGAATAAACAAGAGGTATGCACAAGAGAAGATTCTGGAAGACTGAATCTTCACAGAAATCGACTCGAAAAGAGACTCCAAGAGATTGAGTCTTTAAGGAAATATGACAAATCTGGAACGTTTAAAGAATCAGACAACATGGATTTAAAAGCTGACTTAGATGTTTCGGTTCACGATCAACCTCACCGCTTACAGCGAATCCAGATTGGAAGGAAAACGTACTCTGATCAAAAGTCGAGAACTTTATAGAATCATATAACGATGATTTAACAACTGACTGAGATGCTTCGGTTCACGACCAACATCACCGCTTATAACGAATCCATATTGGAAGGAAAACGTACTATGATCAAAGTCGAGACGAGCTTTCCTAGCTGCACTATTTACTTAGTTGCACTACTCGCCAAAGGTATATTAATTATGTGCACTCGGGCACTTTATCTTATTAAATTCCAAAACCCATAACACGTTATAAGCTTTTAAATATATATGCCCTGTCACGCAGAACACATATCTAAGAAATGAACCTCACCGAGTCCAAACCTCCTCTATCTCGAAAGAATGAACCTCACAGAGTCCAAGCTTCTACTATTGCAGGGTCTTGCTCGCCCTTAACAGTTATAAAGAAACGAATGAACCTCTCAGAATCCAGGCCTTCCTACGAATACTCGTGCTGACTAACAATTCAAGCACAACAATAGCACGGATAAATCCACATAAATTTCCTCAAGGCGAACATAAATAATAGCGTTGTTCTAACATATATACAACCTATTAATATCATTATTATAGTTTCCAAAACAGTTTATAAAACCAATTCCAGATAAACACAATAATCATTCCAAATTAATTACTCAGATAAACAACTGATAATTAATATAAATATGGAACGATGAGCAAGAGCGAACCGCCACTTGCCTGAGTCCGCAGAGATTGAACGAAGTCTAACGACAGGATTCCGGGCTCGACACAGAGACGAATCTGCCAACTCCGGTACCTTCGGATCGACCCATACAGAAATCCTAAGTTAGATTCGACAAACAACAATACAGAAACTACGAAAGGACGAAAGGAATCGACGGAAACGAAACCCGAACGAAGGCCTCGAAAGCCAACCACAACAACTCACGGCCACCACCTCTCGCCGGCGGGCGCTGCCCAAATCACGATGGGCGCCGCCTTAAATGTGGTGGGCGCCGCCTCACACGCGGCGGGCGCCGCTCATCCACGGCGGGCGCCGTTCTCCACGGCGGGTGCCGTTCCTGGCGGCGGGCGCCGTCTCCCTAGCGGCGATCGCCGTCGCGAACGAAAACAGAAATACGAGAGGGAAAAACTTACCCTCGACGATCGGTTTGGCTCGTCTTCTGCCTTGCTTGGTTTCTAGGCCTCTAAGGGTCTCCCAAGCTTCCTTTGGCCACCGAGAACAACACCGACCGAGCTCCGACGCTCGACTCAAGCCTTCCGAGAGGGAGCGTTTTTGAGAGTTTGAGAGCGTTTTAGGATTTCCAACCCCTTCACTCTCTCCCAATGCTCTCTATTTATAGGCAAACCCAAGGGTTAGGAAGGTGCTAGGAAGCTTCCTCTCCAACCTTTGGGTAATAACCTCTTGTACTTTGCCTCTTGGATAATAGCTCTTGGACAATAACCTTCGGTTAAGGAATCTTATACTTTATGCCCATTAGATAACAACTCTTGGGTAATAATCTTAACCCGCGTTAAATAAAGTCGTACACGAATGAGTATTAACTCCCAAAATACGTCGACTGTATATTATTTCACTGAGAAAAATATTACAGAGACATAGCACATTACAAAATGTCTTAAGCTCTCAGAATTAAATCCGACGTACCAAACGGACGTTCGGGAAAAATCCATAATTCCCAAAATAGCCTTACAAAATTACGGGGTATCACAAGTGAGTTCCTTAGACATGAGTATGATATAGTTATCATTTGACTACTGGTATGTTTTTGATGTTGTCAAACGCTGACCGTAACAGGTAGTTATAAAGGCAGTGATTGAGATTGCCAAAAGTTGAGTGGGAGCTGTAGTCTTACAAGATTGAATATGTCCTCCTATTCCGTGTATACCACGATACATTTAGAAAGGATTGGTGTCTCGGCCACTTGAAGAGTGAGAACTGTGAAAACGCATGGCCATGCTCGGATGGATTATTAGTAATCATCCGTACTGACAGTTTGATCTCAAGAGTTCAAGAAACGTATTTGGCGGTAAAGATGATTTTCATCATATAGTCAGATAAGACACTTTGTGACAAAGGAATTTTAACATTGCACACTTGTTTTAAGGACAAGTGGGAGATTGAAGGAATTGTGTCATTTAATCAAATGTGCAATTACTGATTATGAAGTGGGACCGTTTATGGAGATATTTGATCCGGTGATTTTAGGTAGTCATAGTGTTTTGCTAGAAGCCAACTATGATTTATAGACTATATGTTATAAAGTATGTCATAAAGTCTATTGTTATTGTTATCGGGTCCTACGAGGTCACACCCTTAGAGTTTGGACTGGATCAGTTTATTGGGAGACATATTGTATAAAGTATATGATATAACTTCGGAGATAAGACTTGTTAATAATAAAGAGTTATTATTAATAATAATAGATATATTTATTTAGGAAATAATATCTCTACACATGGTAATATAAAAAGAGGGCTTTCTAGGAGAAAACCCTAATCCAACATTATACCCACACGGCTGCCTCCTTCTCCCTGGAGCTCTCCTCGTTCGCCTTCGTTCCTCGCTCTAGCAACCGAGTCCTAGGCGATCCAGATCCAAGCTCGGGTGGACCAAATAGAGGAGTCATACGTGAGGCTCTATTCTCTCCATTCCAGCAGATTGAAACACGCATCAAAAGGTATTTGATTCTTCCTATCTATGATCTATTTGGTTTATGCATGAGATCCTTGGTTATATGTTAGGAAATCGTTTCCTGAAATTTCGCTTTACGTATCTAAAATCCCTACATAATTATCATTAGTATAATAATATCATTTATAAGTTGTGGGCATCTCTCATTTTTTCACGGCCATTTGATAGGCTCTACGTTTTTTAAGTTTTCTGAAAAATGCTTTAGAACCTGCCCCGATACAATAGGTATTTCGGGTCAAGGTTTTTTTTAGGAAACAAAATTTTAGTAGAATTTTTAGAAGAACTGAAGCTACAAAATATAAGACTTTAATGCATGAAAGTTTGAGAATTTGTGGCTCTGATATTTATATTGATATATCAGATTATATACTCTTTATGGTAATTTTAAGGAAAAACTATCAAAAATAATCCCAACTTTTACTAATAGACCAAAAATTAAAACATAATATTTTTGGGGAATTTTTCACACATTTCCATTAGCCTCAAAGGGAAATATATACGATACAAGATAGAATATTTACTAACGATATACAAGGAAACACACAAGATAACATATCAACTAAATATATTAAATATATATCCCAATACTTCCCCTCAAGTTGGAGCATGAGGATCGACAATGCCCAGCTTGCCCAAAAGAAGATGAAACTGCTGTTTGCCAAGGACCTTAGTGAAGAGATTTGTTGGTTGCTGAGTAGTAGGAACATGATAAGTAACGACAAGCCCAACAAGTATCATATCACGAACATAATGACAGTCCATCTCGATATGCTTCGTGCGTTCATGAAAGACATGATTAGCAGCAATATAAAGAGATGTCTGGCTATCACAGAAAAGACGAACAAGAGTGTCATCACGAACTCCCAAGTATAACAATAATGACCGCATCCACGTAATCTCACTGGATGTTGCCGCCATGGCATGGTATTCGGCCTCAGCAGACGACCGAGAAACAGTGACTTGCTTCTTCTTTTTCCAAGAGATAGGAGACTGGCCGATCATAACGAAGTAGCCACTAACAGAACGATGAGTCAAGGGACATGCAGCCCAATCAGAGTCGTAATACGCAGAAAGATAAAGTGAACTCGTGGAGGAAAGATGGAGGCCCTGACCAGGGTGACCCTTCAAATACCGAAAAACGCATAGAGCAACCTGCCAATGATCATCCAGGGGATGCTGCATAAACTGAGATAAGACATGCACCGAGTAACAAAGTTTCGGTCTAGTAATAGTCAAATAGATGAGGCGACCAACTAGACGACGATATGGATCGGGATCGGCCATAGGGGAGCTAGAGGCCGAGGCAAGCTGATGATGAGAATCCATAGGGAAATCACAGGGCTTCGAGCCTAGCAATCCGGATTCGGCTAATATCTCTAAAGCATACTTCCGCTGAGAAACGAAGATGCCAGAGGAATTGCGATCGATCTCAAGACCTAGAAAGTACTTGAGTGGCCCCAAATCCTTCATGTGAAAACAACTGCTCAGGTAGGACTTGAACACCGCAATACCAGCAGAATTAGTGCCTACAATAATCAGATCATCGACATAGACAAGGACATGTATAACAGAATCCTGATGATGCATAGAAAACAAAGAATAATCAGCTCTGCTCTGCTGAAAACCAAACGCCTTTAAGGAAGAGGCGAGCTTAGCAAACTAGTTTCGAGGTGCCTGTTTCAGGCCATAGAGAGATTTTTGTAGCTGATACGCTATACTCTGTAGTGTGTAACTAGGAATTATTAGTATTGTATTAGGGATGTTTGTACTAGTTTAGGAGCTAATTTATGATTGAGGAGTTGAGAAGAATTAGTACATGAAAGGTGATTTTAGTGAGTTTTGGAGCGTCAGAGGTGCTGAGAAGGCAAAGCCGTGATCGCGGCCAACAAAGTCGCGGGCGCGGCCAAGGAAGAATTCACTGAAGTAAAAAACAAGCAAAGCCGCGAGCACAACCAACAAGGCAACGATCGCGGCCATTGAAGAAAAATCAGCAGAGTTGCTTTCTCGGATTTCCTTAGTTATTTTATCAGTTTTTATTAATTATTTTAATTACATTTTTATGGAAACTGTTATCTTTAGCCTAGGATATAAATACTTTGCTAAATCTAGTTTTCATTATGTTGTTTTTTTGGAGAACGAACGTTTCTATTGTTTTTGGAGTTTTTGCAAGACTATGAAGAACTAAGTTCCTTTGCTTGGTTAGATGATTGAAGCATTCGTTTGATTTGGTTGTAAGATTATAACTCTTGTTCTACTTCTTTGAATGTTATTGATTCTCTTGAACTTAATCCCTTTGAGTTTTGCTAATTGGCCATTGGTATTACTCTTATGCTAGAGTTGGATTGTTTCTGGTTGAAATATCTGATTTAGAGTGGCAACTGTGATATTCTAGAACTAGTTGTGATATTTTATTGTAGAAGAGAATTGATTTGCATGCTAAATAAAACTGGTTGTTTTATATTGCATGTATCTGCTGAAATTCCTAGAACTTACTGTTGCTATTGAATTGAATCTCGATAGTTTCTTGATTGTTTGATAGTTAGTATTATCAGGGTCTGATTGTCCTATTAATAAACTTAAGAAAAGGAATTGGAACATTCATTGGGTTAACGAACTGGAGATAATCGATGATCAACCAATCAAACTGAAGTGTGGATATCTTTCTGGCTGAGTTCTTTCGTCAATATCTGTTTACATCTTTGTTAATTTTGTTAGTTAATTTCGTACCTTTAGAACTCAAACCAAAACCCCCATTTGTTATTGTTGATGATTGGTAAACGATTTCTGCAAACAGGATAGATAGCTTGATTCTCTGTGGGTTCGACCCTTGCCAAACTACATTAGTTAGTTTTTTAAGGTTTATTTGATAGGTATACACGACTAAAGCACCTATCAGTAGCTTGCATACCTGACCTGCAAAGTCAACAGAATAACCTGGAGGTGGTGTCATGTACACCTCCTCATCAAGATCGCCACGGAGAAAAGCATTGTAAACATCCATCTGATGCAATTCCCAGCCTCTGATAGCAGCCACAAAGAGAAACAACCGAACCGTAACCATCTTCGCAACCGGAGCGAAAGTTTCATTGAAATCAACTCCTTCCACCTGATGATTACCTAACACCACAAGACGAGCTTTGTAGCATTCAATCTCTCCATTCGCCTGATACTTGATCATGTATACCCATTTGCAGCCAATAGCCTTTTTACCGGCAGGTAAATCAGAAAGGACCCAAGTACCATTGCGTCCCAATGCCTCAATCTCACTACGCATGGCATAACGCCATGGAGCCTGTTGCACAGCCTCAGAGAACTGAGTGGGTTCAACAGAAGCAGTAATAGCTACCAAAAAATGTGCATGGGAAGCAGAGAATTTAGCAGTAGAAACATAAGCAGCAATCAGATAGAGACAACCCGAGGACGATGTTGGAGCAGACGTAGGAGCAACGAGGAGTGGGGTGGAAGTCCGAAGAACAGTACTGCAAATAATGTCCTTCAGCAAGATTGACGGCTGGCAAGATCGATCAGACCGCCGAGCAGGTGCTGGTGACACACTCCCCCTGTCGTGGACGAGGGATGCACTAGGCTGCTGAGAATCAACAGACTCAGATGAAGAGGAGGATGAATCAGGCTCCGCGAATGGTGGCAAAACCGAAGGTGATACTGTAATCAAAGGCATAGAAACAAGTACAACATCATCATAAATAGCAGGATGAGGGTCGGGAGATGGTGGCGGATCAGAGACAACCGGTTCAGCATAAGGAAAAACGGTCTCATAAAAGACCATATCCCGAGAGATAAACACATGAGCAGTCTCAAGATCATACAGCATACATTCACGATTACCACTCGGATCTACCAAGAATACACATTTTCGGTTGCGGGGTGCAAACTTGTCTCGCTTTGGGAGCTGAGAAGCGAAACATAAACACCCGAACACCTTAATGTGTTCATAGCTAGGAGCTCGATCATAAAGCATCTGAAATGGAGAGAGATTGCCAAGAAGTGGCGTAGGAGTACGATTTATGAGATGAGCAGCAGTAAGAACACACTGACCCCAAAACTGAATAGGCAAAGATCCGTGAAACCGCAAAGCACGCGCCACATTGAGAATATGACGATGCTTGCGCTCAACTCTGCCATTCTGTTGAGGTGTATAAACACATGTAGTCTCAAATAAGATACCCTGAGCATCAAAATATGGTTTCAAGCAAAGAAACTCAGTACCATTATCATAACGAAATTTCTTGACAGACTTGCCAAATTGAGTACTTTTAAATGAAATCAGACACCTCAGATTTGTGCACCATAAGATAAATCCACACAGCTCTCGAGTAATCATCAACAATAGTCAAGAAATAATGTGCACCAGTAGTAGAAGGAACACGGTAAGGCCCCCAAACATCACAATGAATCAAATAAAAAATGTCATCAACTTTATTAGAACTCAACAGAAAAGTACTACGAACTTGTTTTGCCTTAAAGCAAACATCACAAGGATCAATTTTGTTGTGTTGACTAACAAACTTTCCTACTGCAGGAATAGAAGATAACACTGAAAGAGACGGATGTCCCATCCGTTTATGCCAAAGAAACAAAGATGTTGAAGGTGACGAGGCTGAATGACATGCACGAGCAGATGATCCCAACGTGTGAAGCCAGTAGACCCCACCCTGTTGCTCACCCACTCCAATCACCGTCCGCAAACTGCTTTCCTGAATCACACACAATCTAGGAGTGAGAATAACCAGGCATTGCAGAACACAAACAAGCTGAGCAAAAGATATCATATTGCAATCTAATTGAGGCACAAACAACACATGTTGTAAAGAGACGGAATCAGAAATCATCAAAGTGCCTTCCTTAGTAGCAGTAGCAAATCGATTGTCCCGTAACTTAATAGAAACCGGAGACGCAAGAAAAATGTCCCGAAGAAAAGCTCGAGTACCTGTCATATGAAATGAGGCGCCAGTGTCCAAAATCCAAGTAGAAGACTTACCAGAGGAGGTGTCAGACTTGGTGTTCATAGAATTGAACATGACAACAACCGAGTTCCATTGATCTTGAGTGAGAGCTTGACCAATAATCGCCCTATCCAATTGGTTCGGGTGGAGGTCGCTGTCGGCCGCAGAACCGGAATGGGCTGCATGTGCAGCACCTTGAGCGCCACGCCCGCGACCACGGCCAGCAAGAGGAGGCGCGGTGGATGGGCTGGGATCCGTAGGCGGTGCGGTGGAGGAGGTACCACGACCCAGATTTTTGAAGACCCAGCCTTCGGGATAACCATGAATACGGAAACACTTGGTAACATCATGATCGACCTTACCGCAGTGGGTGCAAGTCGGTTTTGTCGTCGTCAGCCTGTTGTCGAACGAGCGAGCAGCAAGAGCAAGGGAGTCAGTCGAGGGGTCCCTAGCTTTGACAATAGAACGTTGACGTTCTTCTTGAATCACAAGAGCATACACCTTATTCAGAGGAGGTAAGGGATCTTGCGCCATAATAGTTGATCGAAGAGTACCAAATGCATCATCAAGGCCCATGACAAATTGATGAAGTCGTTCTACTGCAGTATCTTGAACGAGCAAAGAGGTGATTTGACAAGTACACCCACCACAGGAGCATCCACGAGGAGGAACGTAAGTGGTTAATTCCTCCCATAGCTTTTTTAGTTTTGAGTAATAAGAGGAGACAGATTGACCATTCTGTCTACACGAAACAATGGATTCACGGATTTGAAGAATCCTTGGTCTGTTACCGACCGAGAATCGTTGCTTGAGATCCTCCCATAAATCATGAACAACATCATAGTAAGTGACGGTAGAGCGTACTGATTCATCCATCGAGTTCGTAATCCAACCAATAAGCATGAAGTTAACACTCCACCAATCATCAATGAGTGGCGAATCATCAACGGGCTGCGATATACGACCCTCGATGAATCACATCTTCTTCTTAGCGCGGAAAGCTTGACGTATAGCAGCAGACCATTCTGGATAGTTATCACCTTTGAGTTTCACCGGGCATACGGGAAGGCCCGAATGATCGGAGGGATGAAGATAGAACGAAGAGGCGGTGGTGAGATGTGACGCGGAAGAGGCGTTACCAACTGCATCAGTAGCGGCGGCGGTGATGTCCTCCGGATCAACCATGGTCGGACGTCAACGAAGGCTGAGCAAGGGAGGAAGAAGGCTGCCGACGGTGGAGTAGGGTTAGGGCGTGAGAGAGGGTGAAAAAAAAACGTTGATTTTCTTTTCCTGCTCCGATACCATGAAACAAAATATTTTTTGGGGAATTTTCCACACCTTTCCATTAGCCTCAAAGGGCAATATATACGATACAAGATAGAATATTTACTAACGATATACAAGGAAACACACAAGATAACATATCAACTAAATAAATTAAATATATATCCCAATAAAAATAATCCAAACTTTCAAGTAAACAAAAAATAATCCGAAATTTGAATCCATGAACCAAAAATTGCACAAATGCTTTTTTCGGTTGAAATTCCGGCTAATTCGATAACAACATTACACCTAATAAGATATCTTGTACAAAGGAGAATCGCTTATAATGTTCAACTACAAAGAGACCTTGAGCACACATTATCGGATTAGCTGGAATTTCAACCGAAAAAATCGTATGTGCTATTTTTGGTTCATGAATTCAAAGTTTGAATTATTTTTGGTCGACTTGAAAGTTTGAATTATTTTTTGTCTATTAGTGAAAATTAGGATTATTTTTAGTAGTTTTTCCTAATTTTAAAGATAAAAACTACCAACAAATCTCAGATTGCTAAACACTTGACTAGATTTGAACTAGTTTTAAAGAAGTTTCAAACAAGTATCCAAATCCTATCCAAAACCTATGCCTACTCAAGAACATTCACATTTTAAAATCTATTTTGTCAAACAAGGTCTAAACTGATTTTTTTCCGATCCTCCCTTTCCAACTTCAATAAGAAATTACTTATATATATTATTTAAGGAAATAGATAAAAAAAATTGGGTAGAAGAAATTTAGGGTGAGGGGATGACGTCCCGATATAAGAACAAAGAAGACCAAATGGCTCAAAAAACACTTACAGAGAGATTTACATATGTCTCACCTCAAGGAGACTAGTGGGGCATATGTCTCAATCCAAAGAGCACTTACAAAAGGATTTATTTATCTAGGAAATAGATAAAATATTAACATGTATTTAGATGCGAACGTGTAAACGTTGTATACATAATACAAAACAGATGATCATATCGGGAAAAAAACGACATGGTCATATTATAACAAATTCTTTTTTGTACTAGGTATGTATAATATTTTGGGTATTTGTGCATCTATTTTATACTATATATACATTTTTGAAACTGAAAGGGTACGTTAATCTATTTTGGGTATTTGTGCTTCTATGGCATGACCAAGACCGTTCACTCGATTGTGCGTTAAATGTTATGTAATATGTAGAGCATCAAACATAGAATTAAATAAAGTAAATAAAGTTTGCGGGCCGTTAGATAGATAGATAGATTAAGATTCGTGCACGTAGGAACACACATACGCATGTAAACTATGTACATAAGTGTAGTGTAATTAATCCTAAAAGTAATTGACAATAAAAAGAGTGCACACAACCTTATACTCCATCGGTTTTTTTTAAGTGTTGTTTGAGGCAAAGGTTAATGTTCCAAATTATTTGTCATTTGGTAATTTTAATGAAGAATAATGAATATATTTCCTAGATTACTATGCATTATTTAACATTTTCCTAGATTACTATGCATTGACTCTATTTTCATTTTTGTAAATCAAAGTACATGATTATCAAGAAAAAAATAATTTTATTAATTAATTTTTATTTTTTATATCTTTGACCCAAACTACACTTGAAAGAAAACCGAAGGGCTATAATGCTTTTATTGGAGAAATATGGGTCGCGATGACTATTTGCAATTGGACAAAATCAGAGTCGTCCATACAATTAGCTAGGTCGTTATATACTTATATTTTACTGTAATTAATTAATTAATCAATCAATTACCATTTCTGATTAATTTGTTTCCCTCAAAAGCAACAAACGTGGGGCCTGCTGGCTTCGCACGAGCAACAAAACACTCCTCGTGGGAATCTTCAGACGTCACCAATTAATCAAAATAAAAATGACCAAAAATATTCCAATTTTTCGTTAGTAGATTAAAAGTAATCTTTAATTCAATCAAAAACAATTCCAATTTTCAACCTATTAACCAAAAATAATCCTAAAGATTTTTTCGGTTGAGATTCCGATTAATTTACGCCTTTACTATATATACATTACGTTTTTTGCTCATTCGCATTACAAATCTCTACGCAAGATTCTTGCGTAGAAGATAAAATTTCTCTACGCATGTACGCTAGATACTTGCGTAGAGCTAAAATATGATTATTAAAGATATGAGAGTTAGGGATTTTTTTTGAAATTGGCCTCTTACGCCAAGATCTGGCGTAAAAAAAAACATTTTTTTTTCTGGACACAACCAAGTGAACAACATATTTTTTTAAATTTGCATTTGACTTTAGTAATAGACGTTATTAAATAATCAATGTTATATGACAATAAATTCGTTTGTATCATGAGGTTTCAATATACTTTTATTCATGTACATTTCTCCACCAATTTGTTTGATATTAACTGTTTGTTATTATTATTCTCGAAAATCACATACAACTATGGTTATATCTTACAGTTATATCCAATTTGGTTATATCTTATGATTATATTCCCTAGTTATATATTATGGTTATATCCTAGATTATATCATATAGTTATATACTATGGTTATATTATATAGTTATATACTATGATTATACTTTATAGTTATACCCAATTTGGTTATATTCTATAGTTATATAACTATAAGATATATGATATAACCAAATTATAATATAACCAAATTGGGTATAACTATAAGGATATAACCAAATTGGATATAACTATAAGATATAATCATAGTATATAAGTTATATACTATGGTTGTATCATATAGTTATATACTATGATTATATCTTATAGTTAAATCCAATTTAGTTATATCTTATAGTTATACTATGGTTATATCTTATAGTTATATCTTCAACGCAATATTCATGCGTAGAAGATTGTAGTGCGAAAAGGCGAATATTCTTGCGTAGGATTTTTATATAAAAAAAAAACATCTGATATAACCAAATTGGATATAACTATAAGATATAACCATAGTATATAACTATAGGATATACCCATGAGATATAACCAAATTGGATATAACTATAGGATATAACCATTGTATATAACT
Source organism: Rheum nobile (assembly GCA_027886185.1). NCBI lineage: Eukaryota > Viridiplantae > Streptophyta > Magnoliopsida > Caryophyllales > Polygonaceae > Rheum > Rheum nobile. The sequence continues at coordinate 2,372,188 of WOAB01000254.1, read as the reverse complement.
AAAGGATATAACCATAGTATATAACTATACGATATAACCATAAGATATAACCAAATTGGATATAACTATAATATATAATCATATTACCAAATTGGATATAACCATAGTATATAACTATAGGATATAATCATAGTATATAACTAAAGAATATAACCATAGTATATAACTATAGGATATAACCATAATATTACCAAATTGGATATAACTATAGGATATAACCATAAGATATAATCAAATTGGATATAACTATAAGATATAATCATAATATATAATTATAGGATATAACGATATGATATAACCAAATTGGATATAACTATCAGATATAACCATAGTATTTAACCATAGGATATACCCATAAGATATAATAAAATTGGATATAACTATACGATATAACCATAATATATAACTATAGGATATAACCATTGTATATAACTAAAGGATATAACCATAGTATATAACTATAGGATATAACCATAAGATATAACCAAATTGGATATAACTATAAGATATAACCATATTATATAACTATAGGATATAATCATAGTATATAACTAAAGAATATAACCATAGTATATAACTATAGGATATAACCATAATATTACCAAATTGGATATAACTATAGGATATAACCATAAGATATAATCAAATTGGTTATAACTATAAGATATAATCATAATATATAATTATAGGATATAACGATATGATATAACCAAATTGGATATAACTATAAGATATAACCATAGTATTTAACCATATGATATACCCATAAGATATAATAAAATTGGATATAACTATATGATATAACCATAATATATAACTATAGGATATAACCATTGTATATAACTAAAGGATATAACCATAGTATATAACTATAGGATATAACCATAAGATATAACCAAATTGGATATAACTATAAGATATAACCATATTATATAACTATAGGATATAATCATAGTATATAACTAAAGAATATAACCATAGTATATAACTATAGGATATAACCATAATATTACCAAATTGGATATAACTATAAGATATAACCTTAAGATATAATCAAATTGGATATAACTATAAGATATAACCATAGTATATAACTATAGGATATAACCATAGTATATAACTAAAGAATATAACCGTAGCATATAACTATAAGATATAACCATAGTTATATGTGATTTTTGAGAATATTAATAACAAACAATGGATTTAGATCTTATAGTTATATCCAATTTGATTATATCTTATGGTTATATCCTATAGTTATATCCAATTTGGTAATATTATGGTTATATCCTATAGTTATATACTATGGTTATATTCTTTAGTTATATACTATGATTATATCCTATAGTTATATACTATGGTTATATCCAATTTGGTAATATGGTTATATCTTATAGTTATATCCAATTTGGTTATATCTTATGGTTATATCTTATAGTTATATACTATGGTTATATCCTTTAGTTATATACAATGGTTATATCCTATAGTTATATATTATGGTTATATCGTATAGTTATATCCAATTTGGTTATATCTTATGGGTATATCCTATAGTTATATACTATGGTTATATCGTATACTTATATCCAATTTGGTTATATCATATCGTTATATCTTATAATTATATATTATGATTATATCTTATAGTTATATCTTATGGTTATATCCTATAGCTATATACTATGGTTATATTCTTTAGTTATATATTATGGTTATATAGTATAGCTATATACTACGGTTATATCTTATAGTTATATCCAATTTGGTTATATCTTTTAGTTATATACAATGGTTATATCCTATAGTTATATATTATGGTTATATCGTATAGTTATATCTAATTTTGTTATATCTTATGGGTATATCCTATGATTATATACTATGGTTATATCGTATAGTTATATCCAATTTGGTTATATCTTATGGTTATATCATATAGTTATATATTATGGTTGTATCGTATAGTTATATCAAATTTGGTTATATCATATCGTTATATCCTATAGTTATATATTTTGGTTATATCCTATATTTTATTCTATAGTTATATACTATGGTAATATCATATACTTATATACTATGATTATATCTTATAGTTATATATTATGGCTATATCATATATTATATTTTATAGTTATATCCAATTTGGTTATATTCTATAGTTATATATTATAGTTATATACTATGGTTGTATCCTTTAATTATATACTATGGTTGTATCATATAGTTATATACTATGATTATATAGTATAGTTATATCCAATTTGGTTATATCATATAGTTATATAACTATAAGTTAGATGATAGAACCATAGTATATAACTATAGAATATAACCAAATTGGATATAACTATAAGATATAATCATAGTATATAACTATATGATACAACCATAGTATATAACTTATATAATATGATTATATCTTATAGTTATATCCAATTTGGTTATATCCAATTTGATTATATCATATAGTTATATAACTATAAGATATATGATATAACCATAGTATATAACTATAGAATATAACCAAATTGGATATAACTATAAGGTATAGTCATAGTATATAACTATATAATACGGAGTATAACCATAGTATATAATTATATGATATAATATATGATATAACCATAGTATATAACTATGGAATATAACCATAAGATATAAACAAATTGGATATAACTATAAGATATAACCATAGTTATATGTGATTTTCGAGAATATTAATAACAAACAGTTAATATCAAACAAATTGGTGGAGAAATGTACATGAATAAAAGTATATTGAAACCTGATGATACAAACGAATTTATTGCCATGTAACATTGATTACTTGATAACGTCTATTACTAGAGTCAAATGCAGATTTTAAAAAAATATTGTTCACTTGGTTGCGTCCAGAAAAAAAAAAAATTTAAAATCATGCGCAATAATATTCGCCTTTTCGCACTATAATCCTCTACGCAAGAACATTGCGTAGAAGATATAACTATAATATATAACCATAGTATAACTATAAGATATAACCAAATTGGATATAACTATAAGATATAATCATAGTATATAACTATATGATACAACCATAGTATATAACTTATATACTATGATTATATCTTATAGTTATATCCAATTTGGTTATATCCTTATAGTTATATCCAATTTGGTTATATCATATATCTTATAGTTATATAACTATAGAATATAACCAAATTAGATATAACTATAAGGTATATAACTATATAATATAATCATAGTATATAACTATATGATATAATCTAGGATATAACCATAGTAACTATGGAATATAACCATAAGACATAACCAAATTGGATATAACTATAAGATATAACCATAGTTATATGTGATTTTCGAGAATAATATTAACAAACAGTTAATATCAAACAAATTGAGGGAGAAATGTACATGAATAAAAATATATTGAAACCTCATGATACAAACGAATTTATTGCCGTGTAACATTGATTACTTGATAAAGTCTATTACTAGAGTCAAATGCAAATTTAAAAAAATATGTTGTTCACTTGGTTGTGTCCAGAAAAAGAAAAAAAAAGAAAAAGAAAATTATGCGTCAGAATCTGGCGTAGGAGGCCAATTTCAAAAAATCACCAACTCTCATATCTTCAACAATCATATTTTAGCTCTACGCAGGTATCTGGCATACGTCAGATATCTGCGTAGAGAAATTTCCTCTTCTACGCAAGAATCTTGCGTAGAGATTTGTAGTGCGAATGGGCGAAAAACGTAGTGTATATAGTAGCTGGCTTAATTTAATGACGTGTATTCGAGGTTTTTTCGTTGTTGGACGTGATAAATAATTCTTCTTTATATAATATCTCTTATTAGGGTGTCATGTTGTCATCGAATTAGTGGGAATATCAATCAAAAAAATCACTAGGATTATTTTTGGTCTATGAATTGAAAGTTAAGATTAGTTTTGGTTGAACTGAAAGTTTATTTTATTTTTAATCTACTAGTAAAAGTCGAGATTATTTTTGATGATTTTCCCATTAATTTATAGAACGGCGTCATTAAATTTATATACTTGGTTTGTAGTATGTATATTTTTATGTGAATGAACATTCTACCTATAAAATCCTGATTTAGGATTTATTAATCTTGATGAAAAGATCTAAATCCTACAAAAGAATAACAAAATTCGTATTTCAATAAATATAGCTAATTATTTTGAAAAATGGATTCTAATCCGACTAGAAAAACCGAATTTACATAAGCTTTTACTATACATATTACCGCCTGAGCTTTACATAGTAATCAGTAATCACCATAGCTGGACATCAAAACAATGACTTGATAATATTATCATAATGGATTCCCCTTAATTATAGGGGGCTAAAATTGAAGTGTCAAAATTATTACATGCTCTTTTTTTTTTTCTTTTTTTTTTCTTTTTTTTTTGATGGTCATGCTCTTTTTTTTAAGTGGCCGTGTAGGAATCTTTTTTCGTCAACGGGAACCCAGATGCATGGATTAACACTCAAATTGCTTTGGAATCTTTGCATCTCTGATTGTATGTCTCTGTTTGGATCCCACCTTTTCCATATAAAAATAATTTCTTTTTTTTCTTAGGTAAGTGAGGATTAATTTGTCCTAAGGAACTTTATCTAAGCATTTTAGGGCGTGTGGCTAATATATATAGCTAGATATGAAGTAGAAGCCTTCACAAGCTAAATTCTTAAGCAATATACTATATTCTTGGAGTAGAGTAAGAGGTCAATCAAGTTAATTAGTATAATAGCATCTAATTAATGACAAAACGGGTCAACCCATATTCTCCCCACACAGATCTATTTATCATCTACCCCATTGAAAGATACAAAAAATGTAAAGTTAGCGCAAACAGATCGAAGACAGTAGCAAAAGTACTTCAAAAAATTTGAAGTAAATTGGGTTAAGTAAAAGATACAATTTACATATCAGTTTTCATAGGTTGGAACTTGGAAGATCCAATTTGCAAATTTTCAGGGATCATACATACGTGCAAGCAACGGCACCTACACGGGCCCCCACTGAGATTTTGCAAAATAATTTTTAAAAAAATATTTTATTTTATTTTTCAAAGTTTTTTTGATTTTTTTTTCTCTAAAATTTATCTTCAAAAAATTTCAAACTAATTTTTGTGGTTATTCAATTTTAAAAATAATTTTTATATAGGATTTGTTATGCATAATTCTAAAAAATACTAAAATTTATTCAAATTTGCATATAATTTTTTAATAAAAATGTAATATTTTATCTATATTTATCCTTATTTTTGTTACAACTTTCAAATTTTAGGGTTTATGGATTTGCAAATTAGTTTTTATACAAATTTATTGAGATTATGCAGTGAAAGTAGTCTGTAATGATGAAATTTGTTTAATTTTTGTAATTTTTGGTATATTTTGAGTAAAATTCCAGTTGAAGTTCAGATATAGAGTTTGTTGTTTGAAATGAGGTTGTTTGTATAAAATAGATTATAGACTCAAAAATTACGGTTTAGAATTTAGTATAAGGTAGACGGTAATATATTACTCTTCAAAATTTTAGTCCTAACTGGACTAAAATCTTGCGTCCGAACCTGCGTGCAAGTAAGCAGACTTTTTCACAACAACAAATGCTTGAAATAATACCAATAAAAGGTGGGTGGGGAGACCAAACCAATTCCCAGGATAAAAAGCATCATCTCTCTATCTGTTTACTCACACCAAAAAAATCCAACCCAGAAAGAATCAAAGAAGAAGAAAAAAAGAAGCAAACTTTCAAGATGTTACATGCTGTGGAAGCATGAATTAAAGGGTCAAAGGCTTCATAGTAGTAGTAGGTTACAGTGTGTTTAATTTGTGGGATCATCAGATTCAGAATCTTCACCCACCAACTACAATACTCTGAACAAGAAAAGAGGGTATCTCATATCACAACTTCCTGGGATTCCTTTCTTTGTAAGCTTCTCTCATTCTCTCTCTTCTAGATGCTTTCTTTGCTGATCTTCCACAGACTGGTTATGTGATATGGATTTATTCTGATTTTCAGCAAGTGGTTTGTTGCGTTAACTTCTGTGATTCTCTTTCACTTTTTTGGTTTGTTGGCTTTTCTTAATCTTCTTTCCTCCATTTGGGGTCCAATTTGGTGAATCATGACATCATATGATAAACCCTTCTTTATGAAAATTCTATCAGATAATATTCCGAGTTCTCAAGATGCTCCATGTTTTTCCCCCATAATAATTTATCAAAATTTGAAGCACATTGCTGATGCTCATAACTTGTCTGACTTCACTTGTTATATGTTGATCTTTCTGGATTCCACTCCATTCCTGAAAACTTCCATTCAGAAAGTCAACACATCCGTAGCTCATTTTTCATTTCCATTTCCATTGTGTATTGTTTTTCTTCTTAATTACCTCTCCAACACTTTGTGATTGCAGTTTTTCAGCGAAGATGTGTCTGCAGCAGAAATAGATTGAGGTTTTGTTGAAGACAGAAGATGAAGACCCTTTAAGGAAGTTCCTTCCGTTGTTCCACTCCAATCTCTGATCTCCCAACTTCATTTTCATGAGTGTTCTTGAAGTAGTCTACTTTATAATCTAAATCTAACTGGTAAACAAAAGAAGAAGAAAGCTATGGATGATGGTGGCTTTCCACCTAATTCCTCAGCGCCTGGCAGCATTGACAATGATTTCATGGATCAACTCTTCGACTCCGGCTGCTGGTTACAAACTGCTGATGGGTCCAAATTATTGCAGCAGGCGAGTGCAATGAGCTTCCCTCCTTACATCTTACCTTCTCAAGGGGCTAGCTCTATCAATTTGACACCAGTTCTACAGCAAGATACTCACCAGCAAGAAGCCAAAAGATGGGAGTCAGGTTCAAGTAGCGCGTCTCGTGCTCATCAAAAGGCCGAAAACTCTCTGATTCCTGCATCTATAGGCCATTCCCAAGCCTTGCCACAGAGTCTTTCATGGCGAGGGAGTGTATTAAACAGCATTTGGATTGCCCCCAAGGCAAATCCAGGCCCCTCTTCCACTGTAAAGGAGAGGTTAATGGGGGCGATTCATAACTTCTTATCATTGACCAGTGACAGAAGTGTACTAGTTCAGATATGGCTGCCTGTGAGGAGAGGAGTCAAGAGTTACCTTACAACGGTAGAGCAGCCGTACTTGTACGATCCGACCTCGCTTTCCCTGGCTAACTACAGAAATATTTCAGAGAATTATCAGTTTTCAGCTGATGAGGATTCCAAGGAGGGGCTTGGGTTACCTGGCCGAGTCTTCCTGGGGAAGGAACCCGAATGGACCCCAGATGTTCGGTTCTTCAGGCAAGACGAATACCCTCGTGTGAACCACGCGCAAATATGTGATGTCCGCGGCTCCATTGCTCTTCCAGTGTTTGAGAAGGGGAGCGGAAATTGCTTGGGTGTGGTTGAGATAGTGACCACCACACAGAAGATTACTTACCGGCCTGAGGTTGAAACTGTCTGCAAAGCTCTTGAGGTTTCTTCCATTCTATGCTGAATTGTTGTATTCAGAGTTATCTCTTTCATCAGTTAATGATGTTGTTGGATTGCTTCTCTGTTTCAGGCTGTTGATCTCCGAAGTTCTGAAATCCTAAGCACTTCCAAAGAAAAGGTAAACATACTCACAGTAGTGTTAGTTTCAGAATTCAGTGTCATCTAACTAATAACATAATCTCTTTTATCAGGATGAGATTGAACCTCATAGTGTTGAGTTGTCGGAGCTTCTACGCATACTAAGAACCGTCTGTGACAAGCATGGGTTGCCTCTTGGTCAGACTTGGGCTCCCTGCACTCAAGAGAGCAAATGCAGGAAGCAGTGTGCCTCGAGTGTTAACGCTGCTTGCTACGTGCGTGACCAACGAGTCTCTGGTTTCCATGAAGCCTGCTCTGAGCAACAACTTCTTAGAGGCCAAGGTGTCGTTGGCAAAGCGTTTGAGACATACGAACCCTGCTATTCCATCGATGTTACAGCATATAGCAAGGCGGAGTATCCCCTTTCTCATCATGCCAAGATGTTTGGACTCCGTGGAGCTGTGGCAATACATCTTCAATGCTTATACGGTGCACGTAGAAGTTATGTACTCGAATTCTTCTTGCCAGTCGGTAGCCAGGATCATGGCCTGACTTTCCATTGTAAGATAATGGAATCTCTGACCATGATTGTTCATGGTTCCAATAGTTTGTGCTTCTTCTCAAGTCAGAAGATTCAGCAAGAAACCACAGTTTCTGGAAAGGAAATGTCGTCACAATCTGAAAAATCAAGCCACACGGAGACATCTTGGATTTCGGAAATGGTGGAAGTACAGAGGAAGGGCAAGGAGGTTGCTATATCATTTGGGAAGGAGCCAGCACAAGAGTTCAAGGCAGAATCTCAAGAAAGCCCAAGCCTTCTTGAAGGTTTGTCTGGCTCATCATCTGCAAGTGGTTATCCATTAGCGACCCAGAGAGCAGGTGAAAAGAAGAGGACCAAGGCACAAAAAGCTATCAGCTTGCAGGTACTAAGGCAACACTTTGCTGGGAGCCTAAAAGAAGCAGCCAAAAGCATCGGCGGTAACACAATACTCAATCCATATGCTAATAACATAGAATGTCTGAACTAAATGATATTGATGTTCATGTCACTTAGAACTGCTATGGTGTTTTGCAGTTTGCCCAACTACTCTAAAAAGGATATGTAGACAGCATGGAATCAACCGTTGGCCGTCCAGAAAGATAAAGAAGGTAGGCCACTCATTGAGGAAGCTACAACTTGTGATGGACTCTGTCCAAGGAGGTCAAGGTTCCATTCAACTATCCTCTTTCTACTCAAACTTTCCCCAGCTCAATAGCCCAACAACGACAGAGATTACTGATCAACCCAAGCAGGTACATACATTACCCGAAAGTACCATATTCAACTCTAGAGGAAGTGCATCAGCATCACAATCCACTTCCTCCAGCCAGACTTCATCATCAAGCCATTCATTCTCAACCGGCACAAAATCATCTTCAATGGCTCCAAATGCATGTGTAAGTGGGGAAACCTCAACGTTACAGAATCCAGCTGGATCATTGGTGGGTGCGAAAAGTGAACCAGAGTTACACAAACGGGATAACAAGCTACCCACTGGTTTAGAAAAATCTCAGAGCAATAAATCCCTTGGCGAGCACCCACGGGTGGAGAACTTCCCACTCTTGCAGAGTAATAGGAACTGGGCTCAGAAAGACAGGACAATCTGCAAAGTAAAAGCCACATTCGGAGAGGAAATGATTCGCCTATCACTCACATCAATCATGAGTTTAAGAGATTTGCAATGTGAAATCGCAAAGCGGTTCCGTATAGATGTAAATGAGATGCAGCTCAAGTACTTGGATGATGACAAAGAGTGGGTTCTCTTAGCATGTGATGATGATCTTGAAGAGTGCATAGATATACACAATTCGTCTGGACAACAAACAGCCAAACTCTCAGTCCATCAAGTTACTACAAGATTGGGGAGTTCACTTGGTAGCAAGGCTCAATCCTGACTGTCTATGGCAAGCCCTATTTGCAGTGGAACTTCTGAGGGGTCACATATAAAGATGTTGTGAGTATTGTAATTTATTCTGCCTTTCATATAGCCATGGTTGACGGAAGTTCTTATATGGTTGGAAGGGAACACTTGATTTTTTTTTTCAGGTACAGCCATCCGACTGACAAAGCTTGTACTCAATATGTAATTCTGTTGCTATTATCACTGTAAAAAAGATCAAAGCATACAGCAGTTCAAGAGATTGTTTGAAAATACCTGGTTCAAGAGAAATATCCTCTTTTATAGCCTAGTGCTGTTCAGGCTCCAATGGCATGCAACTCTAATAGTTTTACACCATTTGAGGTTCCCATAACTCGTGAGTGTCCTTAATGCTCGTCGCTAGCTTTTCCATTCTAGTGACATTCATCTGAAAGACAACAGATAATGAAGACTACATGAAGTCAGAGAGATCATCACACTTGGCCATTTATTTAGATTATTCCTGATGACTAATGCATCTGTTGGGGAAATGCACGTGAAAAAAATGTATCGTATGTAACCAATATTTCACATATTATAATGCAACCTTTCCGTAACAAATAGAAAAAAAAAGATGACGAAAAAGAAACTCAGTTTCCAAGATTAGGCAAATCAATTGTTTAAGTTCTCCAGAAGATTTCCAATGCAAAGTATTAGGGTTGGAAGAGATCATTACATACAAAAATCAGAACTTCACAACTCCACATCCCATGCATATGCTGACATCTATCCAGAAAGACAATTTTTCAATTGATTAGTCGTAGAATATCAACCGATGAAACAAGCACAAGAACTTCTCGATCGCATAAATCCAAATAATTCGCCGCAGAAATCAACCGCTTGAGAACAATATCTAAGAGCAGAACCACAAACTGCCGCGAAAATTGAATTGAAAAACAAATTCAGTAGGAAATTAATGGAGTTTTTAATGTATGAGAAAGATATCGAAATGAGATCAAATGGATACTAGCGAAACGGATACGAGTAGCGGAAGCTTCAATCCTGAAGCACTTCTTCTACGAGGAGCTCCCATGGCGCGCGAAGAGAATCGGATTCAGCGGAGAGCGGAAAGTGTTGTGTTAGCATCACGAAGTTATTGCACCGATTCGGGTTGGCTTGATTTTGGGTACATAAGTATTTTAAGAGTTTTTAATTAATAAAATTAACCCCTATTAATTTTTATGTATTTTTCTTATTCTCTACTAATTTATTTTTTATTTATTTTTCCTTCATCTTCTTTATTTTTTCTCTTTTAAAATATTATTTTTTAGAGTTTAAGGGATAAGATTTAGGGTTAGGGAGTAGGGTTCAGAGAGAGGGAGAATGGTCCATTTTTACTAAGGATTTAAAAAAAAGACCGTATAATAAAAATAAAGATATTTCAACCAATGAGTACAAAATTGAAATAATGCAATGCTATATCTAATGGTTTCATATTATCATGATTCTAATATTTCATAGCCTTTTTGTTACTCAATGTACTTAAACCAACATCTCTATGAAAGTGTACAATAATTTATTTTTCCCTTACCATTCACATTATTAAATCCTCCTTGCACCCTAAAATCTAAACATCTAACTATAGGTTGTAGGCACAACTGCACAAGTTGCACTGATACCATCAAGTATGAAGCTTTTGACTGATGGAGTGAATCCTTCAAATAAATAAGGCTGATACTATATGCGCTACACTTTTTTGCTTTGCGCGCTACAATCTGTACGCCTTATGAGGGCGTACGCCCTGGAATGGCGTACAGTTTATTTTATTATATTTTTGTTGATGTTTTGAATTTTAATGAATTGTTGTATTATTTTCATGTACGCTGTATTCTAGCGTACGCTAAGATACAGCGTACAGGAAAATAGCCGTTAGAATTTGGCATGTACGCCATGGTACGGCGTACGCCCTCTGGAGGCGTACAGAACTACCCGTTATTCCAACGGCCATATTTGTGCCTATAAAATAGCTTTTGAAGTTGACAAATGGTAAGATCGAAACAACAAATTTTACAAAAAATGTCATATTGGAGTAGTAGTGGAGAAGATGAAGAAGATTTTGATGATGAAGATGCTGAAGATTATGTCGATCAAGATTTCGACGATGAAGATGCTGAAGATTATGTCGATCAAGATTTCGACGATGGCAATTTCGAGGTTAGTGTGTATGGAATGATTAAGATTGAAATTAGTTATAATTAATATAGCTTAAGTACGTAGAGGCCTATATTTATTATGTTCAAAGATAGATTAGTATTTAGTTGTAGTTGACAAGATGATTATGGTGTTGCGGTAGATGCCTAAATTTTATTATGTTAAAAGATAGATTAGTATGTAGTTGTAGTGGACAAGATGATGACGATTTAGCGGTAGAGGCCTATATTTGTTTTGATATATGTTAAAAGATTAGTGATTAATAGTAGTGGAGAAGTTGATTATTGTTGTGAATTTGATATATGTTAAAAGTCTTATGTTTAGTGAGATAAGCTATCAATTTGTTTTCGTCTTTAGTTTAGTTTTGTATTACAATTATAGTTGTATTTTATAGTTAATATTGGTTAGCTACAAACATCTAAATTTAACAAATTCCAATCCATATATTATAACATTATTGTTTAGTTATGTATTACAATTACAGTTTAGTTATATATTACAATTGCAATCCATATATTGTAACATTATTGATGATGTAAACATGTATAGGGGAAAGATTATGGAGATGAATTTTGTACCAATCTGAGCTGGGATAGCCGAGAGGAATTGGTTAAGTGGGTTAGGAATATGGGCAAAGATTTGATGATGGTTTTAGTCATTCAGAAGTCAAATGTCAGAAGTGTTAGTTTGACATGCGAGAATTTTGGTGAGTTTAGATCGGGGAGAAAGAAAGGTAGTGACTCAGAAGAGGAAGTTGAGGTAATTCGTAAATCCCATTCGAAGAAGTCCGGATGCACATTTGAGTTGTGTGGTGTTAGATTGAAGAAGAAGCCAGGGGAAGTGACTCAGAAATGGATCCTAAATGTGATAGATGGATGCCACAACCATAAGCTTCCGACTAGCTTTCTTGGGCATCCATACATGGGCAGAATGACCCTGGATGAGGAGCGCATTGCCAAAGCTTTGGGCGAAACGTTCATGACGCCTAGGACTATTGTTGGGAAGTTGAAGAAGTTCTTCCCCGGAAATGTTACATCCATGAAACAAGTTTCCAACTTTCTGCAGAAGGTGCGTTATGAAGATCAAGGGGAATTGACGGTTACGCAATGGACTCTGAACTTTTTGAAAGAAAATAGTTACCGGGTATTTCCTCTTACAAAGGTGTCTACGAAAGAGACTGATATCCTATTTTTTGCTCACCCGGACTCGCTCCACCTATTGAAGATGTTCCCGTACGTGGTAATTATTGATGCCACATACAAGACAAATAGGTACGTGCTGGATTTGTGTTACATTTTCAACACAATATAATAGTAGTGATTTATAGCATTGATATGAATTATATGTTATATTCTATGACTTCTTATATTCATTTGTTTTCCTACATTCATCCATAGGTATCAAATGCCATTGGTGGAGATTGTCGGTTTCACTTCCACGCACAAGACCTTTAACATTGCGTATGCATTTACACGACAAGAAGAAGTTGGGCATTACAAGTTCATAATGGAGAAACTTTTGTGCTTGTTTAAAGATTTGGGTGTTATGCCGGCCGCCATCATGACTGATCGAGAGAAGGCCCTCATTAATGCAATTCAGATAGTTTTCAAAGATGAAGTAAAACACCTTTTGTGTTGGGTGCATATTAAGCACAACATAGAAGCATATGCTCTCCCAATATTGAAGGATAAAAAACAAGTGAAAAGGTTTTGCGGCCAATGTTGGGCACTATGGTGTTCAACCACGGAGGAAATCTACGAAGAAAGGCTTGTGCAATTGAGGACATCGTGGAAGAGTGGCCTCGTTCGATACATTGAGAAGACGTGGACGAATCCTCACAAGGAAAGCATAGTGAGAGCGTGGATTGATCATCATCTTCAGTTCTTCACGAGGACTTCAAACAGGTAACCCTTGTACGATGTTCAGTAGTTTGCTTGTTCATGGCTCAACGTGGGAGTAACGCAATGCTTTTCATGTTTTTTGATAGGGTTGAGGGTATGCATCACGTGTTGAAGCAAATTCTGAATTCTAGCGTTGGTGGTTTTAATAGAATGGTAGTAAGGATACACCATGCGATCGAGGGTCAAATTGGGCAGGTGCGTGCGACCATGGAGATGTCACGGACCAAAACACCAACGATGTTTGATGGTATGCCGCCAGAAATAAGAGTGTTGTTTTCAAGGCTATTTTTCAAAGTGTCGGATAGGTGCTTGGAAATGTTGTTTGATCTGTATAAGCAGATATTGGCGGATGATTTCCCTGATGAGTGTGATGATCACTGGATGAGAGACTGCTTCGGCCTGCCATGTGTCCACAGAATCGCAAATGCCATAATTGATAAGACGCCGATCATGTCGAGTGAGATACACCGCTTCTGGAAGCAATTGCAATGGGATAGGGTTTACACAGAAGAAGAGCCAGTTGATGACACAAAACAGATGTATGTTCAAGAGTTGATATGGAAGGAAATGGATCAAATGTGGCACGCTAAAACATTGAGCAAGGACCAAGTAGAGCAAATCATCGACGTGTTCTGGAACACGCAGCACCCGCATGAAACTTTGATGCAGGAGCCCATGAGAATCATTTCAAAAGGAAGGCCAAAGGGTTCGACAAAGTACGACACCAAGAGGGAGCCGAGCTTGTTTGAGCATCGAAGGGCTGAGTTAGATGAGATTGAGAAGAACAAGGCCAGTGGAAGCGAAGGTAGAGGTCGGGGTCGTGGCAAGAAGGGACCAAGAGGAGCTTCGCCGGGCACTGGGACCCAAGGGAGCCAATCTGAAGGGACAGGATCGCAGCAGCTCCCTGAACAACCCGTGATTTATATGGGGGTGAACTTTGGGGTTAAGAATGTGGATTACTTTTGGTTTCCATACATTAACGGGGCCAGAGATGTATCTCTAGACGGGCATTGTGGATATCGGACACTGGCTGTATTGATGGGATCAGAAGAGACTGCATATCCTATGGTTCGAATACAGATGGCGGGCGAGTTGTTTGACAACAGAGATCTGTACATGCCCATCTTGCTCGTACTACACCCGGGGATCACTTACGAGGACCTTATATTTCGGGTCAACTATGTCATCAGTCCTTGCAGCGAGGAGTACTGGCTCGACATGCCGATGATTGATTTAGTGTTTGCCATGCTATACCAAGTTGCTCTTGTCCTATTATCCTGGGATGGCCCGTGCTTGTGCTTACCAATGAGGGCCTCTTACAAAAGCCTCGGCCCTCCAACACGGATATTGACGATGGCTCTCGTAGGAAACCAAAACCACTTTGTACCGGTATAGTTATTGTTTTTAAATAGCTAGTAATATTTGTGCTTACCCTAAAACACAAAGCTCGATCATATTTGGTGTTTTCTATGTAGGTGTCGTTGAAGGATGGTTGTCCACTACCTCCCCCTCCGTACGCTTGGCGTCGATTCAAACACCCAAGTGTCGATGGTTGGGACTATCAATTTCAGTCGAGGATTCAACAATTTCGGGATTATCGCATTAGATATAGTCGTCCTCCAGATCCTCCGGTGTAGTTTAAGATGTAGATTAGTTGAAGAAGTAGATTTACTTGTGTAATCTAAATTTGAAGAGCAGATGAACTTCACATTTGTGTCTGATTTACTTGTGTAATCTCAATTTGAAAATGCTGATAATATATCTATTTTATTAACTTACATAAAATCCAACACAAATTACAACAACGATACAAACATTACATGAACTCATTTACGGCCTTGTATCTCTCTTAATTTATGTTCATACAACGCTTTGCCCCTCACATTAAAAGGATCTTTTTCCATACGGCGCAACACCCTTGTGTGAAGGGGGATCAACTGAACAAGTTCTGCATTTTCCTTAACAAGTTCTTCATTTTTGTTACAAAGCTCTTCCTCTCGGTTAGCAAGTTGTTGTTTTTCGCTCCACAGTTGTGCTATAACCCTTTGTGTCCTCTCATCGTAGGGTGGATCAAGCCACTTCTTGAAGTCACACCCCCCTTTCATAGTCGGACATCCCCAATACCTCCTTCTATAGTTGAATGACATATGTCACTCATGGATAATTGCAGATTTCTTACAATAGCATAGCCGGTCAGCGTTTGTTGACGATAAAGATGAAGAGGCCATTATGCGATGTAGTGCTTGATTTTCCTATGAATATGATAAATCCATTACTGAATGTTTTATAAACATAAAACTCAAACAAGATCTAAGTTGAGAGGAGAACCTTACCGAATAATGGTGATGATCCACCCAGAGCTTCAGTTGCAATGGTGATAACGCAGTAACTCTAGGGATAACACTATTTATACAAGAGAAGAGTTGTGTATAACAGCTAGCACACAGCTGTAAAACACTCATATTGTGCATAACAGCTATGAGAGAGTTGTATCACACTGATGATACAGCTGTAAAACACTCAGATTGTGCATAAGATTGTAGAAGAAATGGGTGAAAAATTTTTAAAAAAAATGAGAAATTGGGCCCAAATAGGCCCAATATGAAGGATTGTAGAAGAAATTGGTGAAAAATGAAAAAATGAGAAATTGGGCCCAAATAGGCCCAATATGGAGGATTGTAGAAGAAAAGTGTGAAAAATTGAGAAAATGAGAAATTGGGCCCAAATAGGCCCAATATGGAGGATTGTAGAAGAAAAGTGTGAAAAATTAAAAAAATGAAAAATTTGGCCCAAATAGGCCCAATATGGAGGATTGTAGAAGAAAAGTGTGAAAATTGAAAAAATGAGAAATTGGGCCCAAATAGGCCCAATATGGAGGATTGTAGAAGAAATGAGTGAAAAATGAAAAAATGAGAAATTGGGCCCAAATAGGCCCAATATGGAGGATTGTAGAAGAAAAGTGTGAAAAAATGAGAAATTGGGCCCAAATAGGCCAAATATGGAGGATTGAAGAAGAAATGGGTGAAAAACTAAAAAATGAGAAATTGGGCCCAAATAGACACAGTATGGAGGATTATGTAATTATACTTGTATAGTATAGTATTTCGATTATATTTCATGTATACACTATAGTATTTGGTTATATTTGATGTAATTATACTTATATACTATAGTATTTGGTTATATTTCATGTATATACTATAGTATTTGGTTATATTTCATGTAATTATACTTATACACTATAGTATTTGGTTATATTTTATGTAATTATACTTATATACTATAGTATTTGGTTATATTTCATGTAATTATACTTATACACTATAGTATTTGGTTATATTTCATGTATATACTATAGTATTTGGTTATATTTCATGTAATTATACTTATACACTATAGTATTTGGTTATATTTTATGTAATTATACTTATACACTATAATATTTGGTTATATTTTATGTAATTATACTTATATACTATAGTATTTGGTTATATTTCATGTAATTATACTTATACACTATAGTATTTGGTTATATTTTATGTAATTATACTTATATACTATAGTATTTGGTTATATTTCATGTAATTATACTTATACACTATAGTATTTGGTTATATTTCATGTATATACTATAGTATTTGGTTATATTTCATGTAATTATACTTATACACTATAGTATTTGGTTATATTTTATGTAATTATACTTATACACTATAGTATTTGGTTATATTTCATGTATATACTATAGTATTTGGTTATATTTTATGTAATTATACTTATATACTATAGTATTCGAATATATTTCATGTATATACTATAGTATTTGGTTATATTTCATGTAATTATACTTATACACTATAGTATTTGGTTATATTTTATGTAATTATACTTATATACTATAGTATTTGGTTATATTTCATGTATATACTATAGTATTTGGTTATATTTCATGTATATATTATAGTATTTGGTTATATTTCATGTATATACTATAGTATTTGGTTATATTTCATGTAATTATACTTATATACTATAGTATTCGAATATATTTCATGTATATACTATAGTATTTGGTTATATTTCATGTAATTATACTTATACACTATAGTATTTGGTTATATTTTATGTAATTATACTTATATACTATAGTATTTGGTTATATTTCATGTATATACTATAGTATTTGGTTATATTTCATGTATATACTATAATAGTATTTGGTTATATTTCATGTATACACTATAGTATTTGGTTATATTTCATGTAATTATACTTATACATTATAGTATTTGGTTATATTTTATGTAATTATACTTATATACTATAATATTTGGTTATATTTCATGTAATTATACTTATACACTATAGTATTTGGTTATATTTCATGTATATACTATAGTATTTGGTTATATTTCATGTATATACTATAGTATTTGGTTATATTTTATGTAATTATACTTATACACTATAGTATTTGGTTATATTTCATGTAATTATACTTATATACTATAGTATTTGGTTATATTTCATGTATATACTATAGTATTTGGTTATATTTCATTCCGTTACACTTATACACTATAGTATTTCGTTATATTTCATTCCGTTACACTTATATAGTATAGTATTCGGTTATATTTCATGTATATACTATAGTATTTGGTTATATTTTATGTAATTATACTTATACACTATAGTATTTGGTTATATTTCATGTAATTATACTTATATACTATAGTATTTGGTTATATTTCATGTATACACTATAGTATTTCGTTATATTTCATTCCGTTACACTTATACACTATAGTATTTCGTTATATTTCATTCCGTTACACTTATATAGTATAGTATTCGGTTATATTTTATGTAATTACACTTATATAGTATAGTATTTCGTTATATAATAACATGCAATTAACCAAAACAACCAAAACATATATACACATGATCCAAAACACAAGTGTCTAATCCACATAAATACATGATCCTACAATCTAGTCATCATCGGGGACTCTACCGCTACCCTCTCATCTCTCGTGCTGTGAATCAGTAAATCTCTAAGAAGCACGCGATAAGGGATCAGTCGCAGGCGCCTCGTGACCTATCAAATCATGAATCCACGAAATAATTGTAGCAGTAACATCTGGTGGAAGCCCGTCCCTCTCCTCTAAAAAACGCCGCATCCGACCGACGATAATCTGGGTCCGC
This sequence comes from Rheum nobile, assembly GCA_027886185.1. Taxonomy (NCBI): domain Eukaryota; kingdom Viridiplantae; phylum Streptophyta; class Magnoliopsida; order Caryophyllales; family Polygonaceae; genus Rheum; species Rheum nobile. The sequence goes on along the minus strand of WOAB01000254.1, from coordinate 2,353,359 downwards.
TGAATACACGGCAATGATTTCCATTACAATTAAACTGATTTTAAGCACGTAAAAAATGATAAGCGATAAATAAAATGTATCATACCATGAGAGTAGACACCGGTGGAGCTGGAGGGACGACAGGAGCCAGACCTGGACGATCCTGTCTAGGAGACCGTGCATCCACATAAGGATGTGACATCTGCTCCAGCCAATCGATGTACGCATCGTCAGTGTCCCAGGCGAAGGTGGTATGGAGCCTGTCCTGAAGCTCGATCGTCGGTCTAGGGTCGGCATCCCATGTGCACAGCTCGTCGGCATACTGAAGATCATGCGCCCTCAAGTCGACCCGCCTCTTCACCTCGCGTGGCGCTGGTGGATCCTCTGGAACCCCCTGCCTGTAACCGAACTGTCGGAGGACTCGGTCCGGCATGTACGGCTCCTGTATATCGAGGCACTGAATAATGCCTCGATACAAAGAAGGAGCATACTGACGGGTCGTAAAGTCTAATGGACCCCACGGTGTCCAAGCAACCTAAAATTTATATTTCATGTTTTTAATTTTTTTTCGAGGCCACTATATACCTAAATTCAAAACGTATATTTATAATTTTAATTACCTAAATTCAAAGCGTAAATTCATAATATAAATTTCCTAAACGAAAAGCAATAAAACAGTAAAGTATTACCTCGTCAAATCTCACGGCGTCTAAAATGCGGCGAATAGCCATCAACCGCTCCGAATTCCGTCCCTGAGGAACCTCCCTCCCGTCTCTCCGAGCGGCCCTCGTATCCACCATGGCCTCCAGGTCAAGGACAGCGTGACCTCGGAAAGTAGGAAAGTACGCCCAAATCCAGGCCTACATATATATAAAAACCCGTAAGCATATGATATCATATATTTTAAAAATAAATTAAAATAAATTAATAGTTACCCTCAGAAGAAGTGTACACCCTGCAATGCCCTTCGCCCTGGCCCGTGACGCCTCACCCAAATTCCGATACAGGACAGCCAGTACGCCGACTCCCCAGGCATAACAACCGCTGCGGTCGTGGTCATAGACTAGCACCATGTACTTGTACTTGACGGCGTTCGTCGACTTGTCCGGAAAAACGGTACAGCTGAGGAGCGTCATCAAGTACATGGACGCTATGCGTCGGTCATCCCTCTCTGGACTGGATAGCTGCTCAATCGACCTCAGCGAGAGGGACTCTATTGGAATACCGCCACCACCGAACCACAGGGACAACAACTCCTGGTTCGCCCCAGTAACAGCGCAAACGTGCTCTCTGACGACGGAGTCCGCCATATCTGTGGTGACGCTCAAGCCGTCGATGGGAATCGCCAGGATGCGCGCGACATCGTGGAGCGTGATAGTGATCTCGCCCCATGGGAAATGGAACGAGCTCGTCTCCGGATGCCATCGCTCGACGAACGCAGAAATAAGCACGTCGTCGACACTCCTGAAGTCCACCTCCCTCAGAGAGGTGATACGGCTCCGCTGCACAAAATCCCACCAGGCGTTGTAATGTGCTGGTCCATCTCCCAATGCCACAGCTTCCTGGTATACGTCTTCAGAACCTTCCTCATCTGAAAAAGAAATAACAAAATTAGTATTATACTTATACATTTATATATAGCATTTTCATATTTTTATTAACAAATCTTAGACTACATCAAAGAGGTACTGTATCATCCACGCGCGCAACGGGTGGTGGTGGCTCTGGTAGTGCCAACGCCAATGTCATGTCCCATACGACCCTGGCGACGTGGGTCGTATACGTACCCAGGAGGTGAGGAACGAGGGGCCCTCCTGGCATCCAAGGCTCCACGGGACCCGCCTGCTCGGGAACCGGATCTGCCTGCTCCTGAGCCGGCGAATCTGCCTGCTGCGGAGACGGATCCCCCTGGTGAGAAGCCGGATCCGCCTGCTGGGGAGACTCATCCATCCCCAAGTCCTATGCGGGTCCATCATAATAGTCACGCTGGAAGGCCGCGTCGGCAACGACAACTGCCTCCTCCTCCAGATCCATGGACGAGGTCGATGAGGAAGACGGAGACAACGACGGGTCAGACCTGGTCACGCCCACCTGCACTCCCGTCGCGTCGCGATGTCATGTGTCGCGACCTGTACTCCCCAAGTCCTCTAGGATGACCTGCACTCCCGTCGCGACGTCCTGTGTCGCGTCTAGGACGGGAAGCAGATCCACTGAAGCGGCCACCGAAGCGGCCCGACGAGCCGATGCTGTGACCGGATTCCTCCGCGCCAGCTGACGGGAGCCACGTCGGGGCCGTCTCACAGACAACATCGAGGCTTGCAAAGCCTTTTAATAACATATTAACTCGTCAAATTTTTAAATTCTTAAACAACTACATTATCTGCCAAAATATAGATCTAATTTGTCATCTTAATTTGCTAATATATTTCTTTAAATTCAATCACAATTTAATAACAACATAAATTCCTTAATTTTTATTTTAATTTCATATCATAAATTTTAGTTTCATATACACATTTGTTTTTCTAAATTCAAGTTAAATTATTATAACTGAAATCCAAAATTCAATACCTAAATTCAAATTCAATTTTTATAACATAAATATAAATTTCTAAAATTAATTACATATCAACAATTTCAAATCTAAATATTAATTTTAAACAAATCTATAATTAATTTCAGATCACTAATTTCTAATTGTAATACATATTTTATTCTAAATTTTAATCAATTCAAAATAAATTTCTAAAATTCATAAATAATATTTTCTAAAATATAAATAATAATTAATTACATATCACTAATTTCTAATTGAAACAAATCTAGAATTAATTACAGATCAACAATAAATTTCTAAAATTCATAAATAATTAATTACAGATCACTAATTTATAATTGTAATACATATTTTATTCTAAATTTTAATCAATTCAAAATAAATTTCTAACATTCATAAATAATATTTTCTAAAATTCATAAATAATAATTAATTACAAATCACTAATTTCTAATTGAAACAAATCTAGAATTAATTACAGATCAACAATATTTGGTTGCAATATCTATTTCTAAATTCAATACTTATTTTATTCTAAATTTTCATCAATTTAAAATAAATTTCTAAAATTCATAACTATAAATTATTCAAATATAACTATAAATTTTTTAAAATAAATCTATAATTAAATACAGATAAACTATTTCTAAATACAATACCTATTTCTAAATTTAATATTTATTACATTCTAAATTTTCATTAATTTAAATAAATTTCAATTCCGTTCATACCTCTCGACTACCCCAGGTAGAAGTCTGACCGGGTGTCGCAGGATCGTCTCCGCGTCCGCGTCCCCCTCCTCGTCTGCCCCGCGCTCGGATAAATCGAGTCCGGCAAGAACCTCGTCCTGCATCGCCATCCGGACCACCGCCGGCCATATCTCCGACGCCGGCCACTTCTCCGCCGCCGCCGGCCACCTCTCCGCCGCAACCGCCAGGAAGCTCAGAAACGCCACCGGCCACCTCTGCAGGAACACCGCCCCCAGCCGCCAATCTCTCCACGCCGCCTGGAGAGCCATCCCCGCCATTCGCGCCGCCACGAGGCTCGCCGGAGGGGTCACCACCGGCGCCACTGCTCGCCATCGTCGGAGATGAGGAGGAGGAGAAGAAGAAGAAGAAGAAGGAAAGAAAGGGAGGAGGAGGAGGAGGAGAAGAAGAGAAGCCGCAGGGGAGGAAGAAGACGCCGGAAAGCGTACGCCACGCCACGCCGCAGGGAGGAAGAAGAAGAGAAGAAAAGAGAAGAAGAAGAAGAAGAAGAGCGGCCTCTTAACCTACCCTGTACGCCATATCATGGCGTACGCCATGGTATGGCGTATAGGCTAGGGCCGAGTTGGGCCGGCCCAAGTTGCCCAGCCCAACTAATTTATTTTTTTTAAAAAAAAGAAATACAAATACGTATTTTTTATGTACGTCGTATGAGGGCGTACAAAAAAATACGTATTTGTATTTGTTTTTTTTTATTTGTCACTTTTGGCTTATTTTTTGCTATATTTTAATACGTACGCCAGGTGAAGGCGTACGTCCTCATAGGGCATACAGTTTGTCGCGCGAAAAAGCAGGAAATTCATGAACAAAATTGAAATGTTGTATTGAATTTCTATACCCTGAACAAACGATTAACGTTAATCAGATAGTACATGAATAGCCTTATATACACCTACAAGCATACTCTACAATAAACTTGAATCAACCATACTAGTTACAAGATAATAGTACTGTAGCATAGAGAATTCATCTCTAAACTAATTGATAAAAGATCAGAAATCCAGTATCAGACACCACACCAACGACCCTGAAACCGATTTGTGAACAAGTGTCAGTCGAAGAACCAGAAGAATCCGATCTCGTCGTCTTTGTTAAGACTCCTCCTGTAGACAAAATCCTTTCTCCATCCATGCATAAGAACATAGCTTGTGCTTGATGAGCGCCACTTGATCTCAATTAAGTTGGATAACATCACTTGTATCGCAGTCCTTAACCCTAACGCCCAAGCCATTTCCGGAGTGAATCTTGGCTTTACTGTACGCATCGAGATCCGGAATTATGTGATCCAGAACTGAGACCTTGCCAATCAGTAGCCTGCTTTGCTCATTCAGATCGCTTTCCTTGAGAATCTTCTTGATTTTCCACGGATCCTGACTCGCCATCATGAGTAACCCCGAAACAGCAATCTCCTCTTCCACAGATTTTTCACTAGAATAATTGGTGAAATTGGAACGGAACCAACCGAGGGAAAAGCGAATTGGAAGGGTTTCCTAGCGAATTTCTTTGTGATAATCATAAGTTTTTGACTCCTTTTGCCGAATGTTCTTCCGTCCACTTTATGTTAAAAACGGATTAAATTTAATAAAAAAGTTTTTTAAAAAAACATTTTTTATGTCTTCTTCCCGGCTAAACCCGACCAAGGCTGTTGGGCAAATTTTGTTCCGGTCTTCTTGAAGCTTGGACGACAAAATTGTTGGTGATTTTAGTGAAATCATTGCCATTTAGTGTGATCGGGATTCATGCGACATTAAGGGAACTCATTTCGTTATAACACGAGCTCGGGTGTGTGGAGTACACACTTGTGTAAACGACTTGAGTTCTAGAGGGAAACAAAGTATATGTTACATGTAAGGGTCAAGTTCCCTTGAAACAGCTTGTAAAAAGCTCTAGTTCCCTGGAAATAGTTTCAGGAAAGGGAACTAGATGTTAGTTCACTTCTTGTGAAGGGAACTGAGCGTTATTTCCCTTCTACGGGACTAGACACATGTGTATGTGACGGGGCTAAAGATGCACAAGCAAATGTCGTTGATTAGCCTTATCAAAATAAATTATCCTAACAAACCTACTAAACAAAGTATAGCAGACAAGTAAGAGTCGAATCCCACAGAGAAAGTATGATGTAATATGCAATCGTGAATGACAAGTAACAAGCAACTTGGGGTTTTGTAGTCAAGAGAACGAAGCAAACAAGCATGCAGATTGAGTAAAATCGAGAGAATAATATAAGGGGAAGTAGTCCTGTTAGAGCGAAATCCACAGTACAAAGATAGAGTTTGATCCCTGAAATCTATTCAATCCAAGTTCAATTATTTATCCTTATAGTCGTTCCCACCTTAATCGTAAGTACTATTGATTCTCACAGTTGTCAATAGACTTATCACTATACCAATGATAAAGTACAACTGATTCTCACAATTATCAGCGTACTTTAGCACCAACACAGCAATAGCGATGCACACAAGGATTTAGGATACATGCAAGTAGAAAGACGTACAAGTACTCACTCCCCTACTTAACATGCAATTGATTCTCACACACAAGTGTACGCTCGAAACCCCTATACGCACAAACGTGTTTGCCACTAGATATGCACTCGGAACCCCTATATGCAATCCTAGCAATTGATAACAAGCATTCAACCTAGGTGATCAGGCTAAGAAGAACAACTAGAAATCGTAGACGTGGTAAGCAAGATAATCAATCCAACAATTATAAGGATAAGAACAAGGAATAGAAATCTCACAAACACATCAAAGTACTGCTTCAATCGTTTAACATAACAAAGGAAAGTTAGTTCTCCATCAAAGGGGATGAAAAACTATAATATGAAATAACGATCAAAAGTAGTTCGATAACAAGATGTGTCTAAGTGTTCGCAGACTGGCTTGGAGGTTGTGGAACATTAGGTTAAATAGAGTTAACCTAAAGCCCAAGATCACAAAACCAATCCAAAAGGAAACAAATAAAATAACAAAGTCTGAAATAGAAATAAAAGGAAATAAATATAATCTGGCGCGAGGCAATAAACACGTCCACTGCGGGGCGGTAAAGATCCACCGCGGGGATTCTGCTCTCCACCGCTGGGCGGTGGCCTCCTCTCACGCGGGGCTTCATCATCACTGGGAGTCATCACCGCGGGGCGTCACTGCTAACGCGAGGCGGTGAACTCCAGACTTCAACTTCTCATCTTCTTCTCTTCTCCAGCTGCTCTCCAAATACTACCAAGTGTTGGTAGCCTTCTCCATAGATGTTCCAGTAGCTCCATCTCCATCTCTAAGCTCCAACTAAGCTGCCAATCCTTGGATTTCTTCACTTCTCTCCATAATATCTGGATCGCAAACTTAGCACTAAAACAACTCCAAAACTCCTCCAAATCATGCTAATAGATGCTAGAAAAGGTTTATGAAATAACACTTATCAAATTCCCCCATACTTAGACCTTTACTCGTCCCGAGTAAGCTACAGAAAAGCTCACCCTCTCAATCAATACCAAGGACTCAGGAAGTACAAGAAAACGTGACTCCAACAACTACAACACATCAACAATACGCCCAAAACAACCAAAACAAGTGATGCAAGAACAATCTAACCTAACTCCCGTCTATCTCCTTATCGCTCCATGAGTGGCTTACCCGACAATGCTTCTATGTCACCCTCCTTATGACGCCTCGCCGAAAGATAAGAGAAATCCTAAAATCACTCTTCTTCTTTTTCACTCATTTTGCCAAGGCGCCCTTTCGGGTTTTCACCAAGCACTCATTTCATTTTCCAATAGACGTTCTCACATAAGCTCGCATCACTCTAGTCCAATTTTGCCCTGGTCTAATACCAGCCGGACTACCTGCTTTTTACCTGAACCGCCCTTTCGGGTTTTCAGTCCATCCCAAGATTTTGATTGCCTTTTTACTTCTTTTTTTTTTTTTTTTTTTTTTTGAAAACAGAATCAACACTGCAGAAAACGAATGCAGAAATAAAGCTATGTACACTAGCTAGCAAGAATAGCAAGTCTATATCCCTCCCCCATACTTAAACCGAACATTGTCCTCAATGTGAAAAGAGAACGTCAAATGATAGGGGAAGAGAGAAATAAACTCACTGTGGACCGGAAGGTGGTGGTGGGTACATCCCAAAGTAGTCCTGCAGATGAGTGTCTATAGTTTCCAGACGCTCATCTATCTCATTGTGAAGCTGGGTCTGCCAAGTTTGCAGACCGGTCTCTACTCTGGAAGTCCACTGATCATGGCGCGTAGAGAAGTTATCCCATCTAGCGTACATCTCCTGCCATGGTGCGACAGGTCCGTACACAGATGAGGACTCCTCAAACTATGAAGCACTGGGGTCGTCCCCCTCCTCGCGAGCAGCATCAGCATATCCACCACTAGGGCCCTCTCCATATGGACCCGAAGAAACAACGGCAGCGACATCAGCAGCAGGCGTCTGGCCATCACTATCAATCCACCAGCCCGCGTATGAAGGCGAGTAAGTGAACTCTCGCGGAACACTCAAAATATGGCCCTCGTAAGCCGTCCAAGCCACATCACCATCCTGCCCCAGCGGCTTCACCATAGAGCACACCCTCATGTGGGCGGCATCATATAAAACGCAGGGAACCGGCCGAGCAATCCGATCGCAAGCAATCACATCAGCGCAGAAGAGAGTAATTAAGCTACCCCCACAAATATCTCTAGGCTCGCCCTCACGAATCCTCTGCAGGGAACTCAGGAAAAGAGTTGCCCAACACGGAGTAAGCTCAACCGTTCCCAGGATGCTCAAAAACCACTGGAAGTCCTTCATGGGCACCTTCCCATCGTCAGCATGGCCAAAGAAATCTCTCATCAACACCTTGTGGATCAACCACAGACACGGGTTCACCAACTTCGAATTCACCTCATGCCTCGTCTTGAAAGTCCTCCTAGTAACAGCCCGCCAGAAAGCAAACATCTCGTCCTCCTGAAGCCCATTCGACCATCCAGGGGTCGGTTTCTTCGTAATGCCCAGGGCCTCGTGGATCGCCCTCCTCGACAGAGAATGCTCACGTCCATTGTAGGAGAACGCGATCTTGCACATGAAGCTATCATCACCCTCCTCGCGGTTGAACCACCGAAATGAAGAAATGAACTGGAAGCATAGCTCAGGATACGCGGGGGTTGCCTTGCCCAGAAATCCTCCCATCCCACACTGCGTTAGGCACATCGTCACACACGCGAGCATTCCCATCTGCTCCAGAGTCGGCGTGTGGAAAATTTTTGAAGGCACCACCTTTCTCCCCTTCACAATATCGTACAGCTCACCCTCATCCCTACTTGTCGACGCCTTCTTCTTGCCTTTGGGAGCCATAAGTGAAGAATTGAAATGCTCAAATCAGAAGACAACAAGGAATACTCACAATCAAGCAAACACAGGTTCTGCAGAGACTCAACGCGGGGCGTTAGCGTCGCAACGAGAAACTGACAACAGGTCACCGGGTCGCGGTGAGGTCGGCACGGGGCGGTAGCAACAGAGACGCGAAGCGGTGGCAGCGCGAGGCGGAGCTAAAGCGAGGCGAGACAACATCGGCGCGGTGGGGGTTGTGTTTGGGCTGGGCTGTGAGGCTAGACTCCAAATGGGGGGTATGGGGGCTAGGAGATGCTCAAGGTCGAGAGGGGATTCAGGGAGAGTGAATGGAAAATAGGAGAAGGAGAATTGAGGAGGGGCGGTGGGAATTTTATGTGGGGCTAGGTCAAGGTAAGGTAAGGTGAAAAGAAAGGGTTGATGGGCCGGTCATGTACCATGGCCCATATGAGAAATCTTGGCCCAAAATAAAGCCCAATCCGTCAAAACCTTAGTAACCACTTAAGAAATAAGCTTTTACTCATCCGTTTAAGGTTTTTTCGGGGCCCATTATTCTTGCTTTTTTTTTAAAAAAAAAAGTTGAGAATCGATACCTGACCGTCACCGCGGGGCGGCAGCTCCACCGCGAGGCGGTAGGAAAGTGCCACGGGGCGGTGAGAAAGGCTGGGCACTTCATCCCTTCTCGGGTTTACTTTCGTATCTGAAATGTGAGTAACAGGCGAACGAAACAAAGCAAAATAAACTACGAAAATAATCTAATAAAAAGAAAAAGAGATCAAAGAAATACAAACACGGGTTACCTCCCGGACATCGCCTTGGTTATCGTCGTCGGCTCGACGTATTGCAGATCAACTACCATTTTGGGTAGGATTCTTTCGGAATCCTCCAACTTGTCTCTTCCTGGTGAGACCTCTCATGGAAAGGTTTGAACCTTAGACCATGGTCTTTCTTCGCCACCCACTCCATGTGCATTCTCTTCGGAGTGTCGCCCTCATACTTAGAACGATGCGGGGGCCGATCTGGCTCAACCTGAACATGCTGCACTTCACTAGATAAAGGCTTACAGCCTTGTGTGGTTAGTGCAGGGGGGCAAGTGCCCAAAGTAGAGGAATCTCCTATATCAGCTAATAAGACATTATCCACAGGCAAATCATGAAAATCATGCAACTCAATGGGTCCATCACTAGTGGAACACTCAACTACGGCCTCTACTGCATCAATCTTAACATTATCATGCACAGAATCATCAAAGTCATTAATGCAGAGAGGAGGAGGAGACTTAATGGAATTAGCTTTATGAATATCATGTTGAAAAATTATTCCATCAAACTCCATAGTCAGGGTACCACTATCAACATCTATCTTAGTCATGGAAGTCTTCATAAAAGGTCGTCCTAGCATAACCGGGGCAACTTGCTCATCATAATCCATATCCATAACAAAGAAATCAGCAGGAAATATCAAAGGACCTATCCTAACAAGGACATCTTCTACAACACCCTTAGGGGGTACACACGATCCATCAGCAAGTTGTATCACAATACTAGACTCATGCAAGGGTCCTAATTCCAATTTCTCAAGTAAAGAATAGGGTAAAACATTAATTGAGGCACCCAAATCAAGTAGGGCCTTCTCAAAAACATGTTCACCTATAGTAATAGGAATAGTAAACGTACCTGGATCCTTGCACTTCGCAGGTAGACGCTTCTGAACCGCAGCTGACACTTGTTCGCCCACTGGACTCTTCTTCTGAGTCTTCTGCCTTTGAGCTTTCTTCACCGTGCAGAGCTCCTTTAAGAACTTGGCATATCGCGGGATAGCCTTGATAAGCTTCAGCAGGGGAATGTTCACCTCACAGTTCTGGAACGTGTCGAACATGTCTCTGTCATCGACAACTCTTTTAGTCTTTAGCGCCTCTGGAAAAGGTGCTGGAGGCTTCTCTGAACGTAGGGGAGGAAACACTGGACGAACGTAGATATCAACATATACATCGTCAGTAGGAACAAATTTCTGAGGAGCAGCTCGCGGCGAGCCCACCGCGGGGCGTAAATCGTCACCGCGGGGCGGTGGGGTCGCGTTGACATTACTGGGCATAGGCACCGGGTCGCGGCGGGAATTGCCGCGGGGCGGTGCAGTGAGTTCCTTTTTCTCGGAAATTTCTTTCTCCTCTTCAGGAATAGGAGACATAACTTCTTTATCACTTCTCAGCGTGATAGCACTCACGTTCTCTCTGGGATTCACAGTGGTTTGGGACGGCAGAGAGTTTGAGGTTCTCTGGTTGATTTTAGTCACCTCGTCGGCTAACTGGCCAATCTGCCTCTCTATATTCTTGATGCTCGACTCAGTAGCCTGCACATGCGTAGCAAAGTGCTGAGTCAAGGTCTTCAGCATATCCTCAGTAGAGGCTCCAGAAGTTTGGCCTTGGGGCCTCTGTTGGTACTGAACTCGTTGCTGGTACTGTTGTTGCTGAGCCGGCTGATATTGCTGTTGTGCCGGCTGCTGACCACCTTGAGGGTCACTCCATCTAAATCCTGGATGGTCACGCCCTCTCTGGTTGTAATTGGGCTGGCCACCATACTGTTGTCTAGGGGCTCCATAGCCTCCTACAACATTAACTTCAGCAACACCATCCTCTTGCAGCTGAGGACAAGTATCTGTGTGGTGGGCCTGGCTAGGACAAAGGCCACACGGTCTGGCTTATTGAGGAGCATTCTGATTCGCCATCTTCATGACTATCTCCTTCAACTCGGCTAACTCAGATAATACTGGACTCGGTCCTGCAGGGGTCACAGCATTGACCGCCTTTCTTTGGTAAGTTTTTCCGAAGTTCCGGGTGCTTTCACTCATCTCTTGGATTCGGTCCATGGCTTCCTTCGGTGTCAGATTCAGAATACTGCCACCGCATGCAGCATCGACCATTCTCCTCTCTTGGTCCTGTAGACCGTTGTGTAAATAAAGGACAAGATCCTGCTGGGCATATCCATGGAATGGACAGCTGGAGCAGAGCCTCTTGAACCTCTCCAAATAATCATACAGTGTCTCATCACAAGCCTGCTCAATGTTGGCAATTGCCTTCTTCAAATCATTCGCCTTCTTCGTCGGAAAATACTTATCCAGGAACGCCTTGTGCAATTTCGCCCATGTATCTATGGTTCCTGGTGGCAAGTGATAGTACCAGTCGCTCGCATTGTCGAGTAAAGAAAAGCCAAAAGCTCTCATCTTGAACTGCTCTTCAGTCACGTTCCTGGGCTTCATCGTCATATAGACATTGTGGAACTTGCCCAGGTGAGAAATCGGATCCTCTCCACTCAGACCGTGGAACTTAGGCAGGTAGTTAACAATTCCAGTCTTTAATTCGAAGTTCACCCCTTGATCCAGCGCATGGATGATCACAGCTAGGGGTTCAGCCCCAATATTCGGTGTCGTAAGCTCTCGTAAAGTTCCGTTTCCAGCCATAGCAGCAGCTGGGATAGTAGCAACTTCAGCGGTTTCAGTCTCAGTGTTCTCGGTCGTGTCAGTCTCAGCGGCCAACACAGTTTCAATCTCGGCTTCTTCCCTTCGATCGCGCAGACGTCCAATGAACGATCTTTCAATCTCTGGATCAAAAGCTAAGAGTGGGGAGTCAGTAGCACGGGTATCGACCATAAGATAGGTCTCCACCCAAAAATCAAACACGAAAACACACAACAAACAAAAACCTTCCCCGACAACGGCGCCAAATTTTGACGGGGCTAAAGATGCACAAGCAAATGTCGTTGATTAGCCTTATCAAAATAAATTATCCTAACAAACCTACTAAACAAAGTATAGCAGACAAGTAAGGGTCGAATCCCACAGATAAGGTATGATGTAATATGCAATCGTGAATGACAAGTAACAAGCAACTGGGGGTTTTGTAGTCAAGAGAACGAAGCAAACAAGCATGCAGATTGAGTAAAATCGAGAGAATAATATAAGGGGAAGTAGTCCTGTTAGAGCGAAATCCACAGTACAAAGATAGAGTTTGATCCCTGAAATCTATTCAATCCAAGTTCAATTATTTATCCTTATAGTCGTTCTCACCTTAATCGTAAGTACTATTGATTCTCACAGTTGTCAATAGACTTATCACTATACCAATGATAAAGTACAACTGATTCTCACAGTTGTCAGCGTACTTTAGCACCAATACAGCAATAGCGATGCACACAAGGATTTAGGATACATGCAAGTATAAAGACGTACAAGTACTCACTCCCCTACTTAACATGCAATTGATTCTCACACACAAGTGTACGCTCGGAACCCCTATACGCACAAACGTGTTTGCCACTAGATATGCACTCGGAACCCCTATATGCAATCCTAGCAATTGATAACAAGCATTCAACCTAGGTGATCAGGCTAAGAAGAACAACTAGAAATCGTAGACGTGGTAAGCAAGAGAATCAATCCAACAATTATAAGGATAAGAACAAGGAATAGAAATCTCACAAACACATCAAAGTACTGCTTCAATCGTCTAACAGAACAAAGGAAAGTTAGTTCTCCATCAAAGGGGATGAAAAACTATAATATGAAATAACGATCAAAAGTAGTTCGATAACAAGATGTGTCTAAGTGTTCGCAGACTGGCTTGGAGGCTGTGGAACATTAGGTTAAATAGAGTTAACCTAAAGCCCAAGATCACAAAACCAATCCAAAAGGAAACAAATAAAATAACAAAGTCTGAAATAGAAATAAAAGGAAATAAATATAATCTGGCGCGAGGCAATAAACATGTCCACCGTGGGGCGGTAAAGATCCACCGCGGGGCTTCTGCTCTCCACCGCTGGGCGGTGGCCTCCTCTCACGCGGGGCTTCATCATCACTGGGAGTCATCACCGCGGGGCGTCACTGCTAACGCGAGGCGGTGAACTCCAGACTTCAACTTCTCATCTTCTTCTCTTCTCCAACTGCTCTCCAAATACTACCAAGTGTTGGTAGCCTTCTCCATAGATGTTCCAGCAGCTCCATCTCCATCTCTAAGCTCCAACTAAGCTGCCAATCCTTGGATTTCTTCACTTCTCTCCATAATATCTGGATCGCAGACTTAGCACTAAAACAACTCCAAAACTCCTCCAAATCATGCTAATAGATGCTAGAAAAGGTGTATGAAATAACACCTATCAGTATGGCTGGTTGATTTTCTTGGCACGTGTTTAATGTGCTTGTAACTGTTGGTAAAACCAACTTTGTAACCGCTATAACCGTCATAACTACTTTGTAACTGTTAGTAACCGTTGGTAACTGTTGTGGGTCGGTTAGGAATGGTTGATAATCGCTGAAATCAGTTGGTAACCATTTTCAACTGCCGCTGTAACTTCCCTTAACTTCCGTAACTGATTCTGGAAGTTCTCCCTAATGCCTATATAAAGGATTTCGGGATTTAGTATTTGTGTTACACAAGTGATCTGTGATTCTACAAAACTTGCTGAACTTGCTGAAAGTCTCAAATCCATTATTACATAAACTTTAAAGTTCAGTTCCTTTCATGAGCCTTAATTGGAACTGATTGGTTTGTCTTATCTCACTTCAAATTTCGTGGATTCCCTAAGGCTATGTAAGGAGCAAAATATTGATTTCGGAAAGTGGTTCACCACGATTCAAACCGATATCAAGATCTTGTTGCATATGATTGATCTACCGATGTGTTATCATCTACATCAACATCCACAAGAGGAACTCAACGCCTTAGAGAACAGTTCCCTCCATCTGAAGATTCAGCATTTCAGAGGAACTGACCAAGACGGAGTCCCAACTCCTACATTCGAAATCAATATTTTAGAGATCAAGTCATATGGCATTTGCACATGAAAAGACAACCAAGTTGATGTTCGAGGAGATCAAAGAAAGTTGGTTACCTTACCATCGAAGGGAAATTAGAACCCTTGATCCGAAGGAACTTTGATATTATTTGTCCCAAGTTTTATTGGGAAAATTGAAATAATGTTTTGGCTTTGATATTATTCATATAATGATATGTATAATATGACGATGGTTAGATGTAAACCATGCATGATCATTTGATCATGGGATAAGGAACTTATATCAATGGATTTGTTATGTAAACATTTCCATGATTTCTCATAATTATTTAATGGGAAATGATAGGTGTAAACCTGTATTTCGATACATTATATATGAGAGTATATTGTATGATCATATAAGGCCAAATTGATAAGAGAATTTTGGATGATTGTCCATTGATAGGGAATTGTGTCCAACGTGGCGACGTCTCCCTAATTGGACGATGATGAGACTTTGGTAATTGCATCTGGATGCAATAGTGACTCCATTAGAGTCATGTGGTTCAAGCAAAAGGACATTTACATAATGTTAATGAATATGTGATCATGGGAACTAAAACATGATCATGTATTCACCATTTATTTGGGTGAATGAAAGGTGTTATAACCTTTGGCTATATAAAATAAACTTATGGAATATGATATCTTAATTATCCTAGATTTGAGGATAATGGAAGATTTTCTTATAAAGAAATTCGGACCTTGTAGGGAGTTCCTTTGTACGGATCTAGTCCTTGGTGGGAAACGATAATTTCATTGAGGGAACTATGTATTGAAAGGATCCTTTTCTTTGAAGTATTGTTTGATACATAATATTGATCATATGTTTATGGTTGTATAATCAATAGTCTAAAGTATTGCTTTGTTGCTAAAACTTGTCCTTTAAGAGTTCCCTTATTGGGAACTTGTTTTCGTTAAGGGGTGTTGTACTACATAAATATGTTTATACATATGATAATTTATGGTATATATATATAACCATGTGATTTATGATAAAATCTATTATCATGGATTGATCATGAAGATTCCAAGGTTGAGAGAGCAAGAGTCCGAAGAGACTTAATCAAAGCGTTTAGATATTGAGACCTAGATGATAAACTTCACTAGGGTTGGATTTCATTAATAATACAAATTCTGGGATGAATGTTGTATGGATGATTTCCAAAGCATTTTCATGCTGGAGAATGAGGAAAGTTCCTTGGAAGGAACTGATTTTATTCAGAGCTAAGTTCCCTACCAGGGAATAAGTTTTGAAGGGAACTGCTCTTGTGAGTCTACTATGCCTCGTGTATAGATTACTCATGGTTAAATCTAGATTACTTACTTCAAGTCTACTGTATTTTAGTACAGATTACTTGGGTAATGTCTACTAGATATCAGATTACCTAATTAAGTCTATTGTTCCTTTGACAGATTACTTATTAGGTCTACTGGTTCAGGCCCTACTATTTTTATAGATTGGCCATTTGACTCTACTGTATCTATACAGATTAGTCGGTTTAGACCCTACTATACCTCGTGTGTAGATTGGTCTTGCTTCTTTTTATTCGTGCTTTGTATTTAATTTATTTGATGATATCTAAAATTTTGTGACATGTTAATCATGAAGAGCTAGACATGATTGAGGTTTTATAACCAATGTTGTATATCGACAATGATGGGAAATGTACATGTGGTACGTGCTTTTCACACTTGACAACATAATGGTGTGTGAAAGAAAATAAAGTCCTTGGAATTATGGTGAAATCCATGTTCTGTACTTGGTATAAGTGACATTTTATGGGAAATATGTCCCGAGGAGGAAGATGAGTTCCCTATAGGGAAATACATTCCTTGAAGAGAAGCAACTGTTAGTTATAGGGAATCATATTCCTAGAAGGGAAGCGGTTAGTCCCTGAAGGGAACTAAGTGCGTTCCTATTATCAAACAGGGTTCTTTATAAAGAACACGATTGTCCCGTATGAATTTTGGTTTAAATATTAAACTTGGTTTGATTGAGTTGAATGACTTGAGAACGGTGCTTATCGTAATCAAGTGAAGAGATGTAATTTTTCATAGTACATTAGTTCCTTACACTTAGACCAAAATACATGTTTCCT
This sequence comes from Rheum nobile, assembly GCA_027886185.1. Classification (NCBI taxonomy): domain Eukaryota; kingdom Viridiplantae; phylum Streptophyta; class Magnoliopsida; order Caryophyllales; family Polygonaceae; genus Rheum; species Rheum nobile. Next base: position 2,336,801 of record WOAB01000254.1, on the reverse strand, counting down.
AATTGTTAGGGAACGGGATATGGAATTGATTCTTCAAGGAAAAATGTCACTCGTGCTTCGTATTAATACAAAAGCAAGAAGGGGAAAAATCGTTCAGTTTTCTTGGCTAGGGAACTAAGGATGAAAATCTACTCAAGTTTCAGAGTATGATTATAGGACCTTATGTGAATACAATAAGACACTATTATTGCCTTTTGAAAAGGTCGATGATGAATGAGATGGATTATCCCATGGGTATGGACTATGCATTTGAGCGTAGTTCCCACCAGATCAACATTTATGTGATACTTATATTTCCTTAAGGGAAATGAGACCCATAGCAATTTTGTTGATAAGACAAATAAAGCACTAATATGGTGGCATCAAGTTTGATGTTGTTTGTCTAGCTGATTCAATAATGAATAGTACAAAACTAGTGGATCATGTTATGGATTCATGGCATTAGGATTCCCTATACAGCTTATGGGGGAGGTTAATGTGATCCTTAGAATTAGGATCAAAACAAGAATGAAGGGAAGTGTTCCTTGAGGGAAACATATTCCTTGTAGGGAAATGAGTTCCTTAGTTTCTTGTTTCCTCTCTCATGGACTAGAGCTTATAGATTGCGCCAAGTGTGGGCATGATGGTATATTGGCTCAAGTACTTACGAGTTTAGGGAACTCTGAGTGTACAAGAAAATGTACATTGTAAGATGCAACGTCGAATACACATTTTGATATGGTGGTTCAACGAGTACCTAAGTACTTGGAAAAGACCATGTTTCATGGTCATAGCTGTATTGAACGCCTTGTTTGGGGTGATTCGATAGATAGTAAAGTACTTTGAGCGGACCATGGTTTATGGTCTTATTAATGTCGAAATTGTTCCTGGATATGAAGGAATATTTGGATGTTAGATGATATTAAACTTATAGTATTAATCTTCTAAAGATGGATGGACGCTAGTTCCCTTGAAGCGAACTTTGTCCTTAAAACCTTTGTCAGTTCCCTTGAGGAAACTAGACTTGACTAGTTCCACATAACGGAAGTGTCATTTCATGGACTTCGGAGGAACAATCTAACATTTTGAGTTCGACAACGGAAATGAGATTGGTAGTATTAGTTGTAGCCAAGTTCAATGGCAAACGACTAGGGAACTAAATCTGCCTAATTTCATTGAGATAGAAACTGATTTTGTCTATGTGAGCGTAAAATCTCTGGCCAGAGGGGAACTATCATGTGTGCTATAAGAGGTCGCGTCCTTGGATGTGAGGTATGGCACAGTTCATGAGCTCATGACACATAGTGTGATTTCAGTTGTGTTAATTTAGTCAAAACAACTTTGGCTAACCACTTGATGAAGAGGTTGGCTGAAAGGGGATGGGATTTAAGACCCATATAGTTTTCTAGTGGTGGGATACCCAATTCCTTCTTGATTAACGTCAGGGACATAATTCAATGTGGAAAGCCCACACCTAGAGACTGAGAGCACAAATGAAATATCCCCAAATGTATGCTCAGTTCCTACAAGTTGAGAGGTTGAAGATAAAGTCTTCTTAATAGTTCCTTTGAAAAAGTGCAAATTGTAGGTGCACGATTGGGGCAATGTTCCCTTAAAGGATCTACCTATATGAATGTGAAGTTTGGCCGCTTCATGAAGCTTTGGGTTGGCTTCACATACGTTCATGAATAGATATGGACTCAAGGCCCTTAATAGAGTCAAGTACAACTTTAGAGATGTAAAGTAACTCTTGTGTGTGTTATCTTCATACACCCAAAGAGGTTGATTGGTTCAATCCTTAGGACACCATGATTCCCGGGTGTTTGGAATGTGTAATTACACTAAGCGGAAATTCAATCGTCTAGACATTTTCGTTTATGCATAGAGTTTGCGGATAAAGACTTGCTTATTTTGTGAATCAAGGATTACACTAAAATGGGGGAGGATTGTTGGTGATTTTAGTGAAATCATTGCCATTTAGTGTGATCGGGATTCATGCGACACTAAGGGAACTCATTTCGTTATAACACGAGCTCGGGTGTGTGAAGTACACGCTTGTGTAAACGACTTGAGTTCTAGAGGGAAACAAAGTATATGTTACATGTAATGGTCAAGTTCCCTTGAAACAGCTTGTAAAAAGCTCTAGTTCCCTGGAAATAGTTTCAGGAAAGGGAACTAGATGTTAGTTCACTTCTTGTGAAGGGAACTGAGCGTTATTTCCCTTCTACGGGACTAGACACATGTGTATGGTTGGTTGATTTTCTTGGCACGTGTTTAATATTCTTGTAACTGTTGGTAAAACCAACTTTGTAACCGCTATAACCGTCATAACTACTTTGTAACTGTTAATAACCGTTGGTAACTGTTGTGGGTCGGTTAGGAATGGTTGATAACCGCTGAAATCAGTTGGTAACCGTTTTCAACTGCCGCTGTAACTTCCCTTAACTTCCGTAACTGGTTCTGGAAGTTCTCCCTACTGCCTATATAAAGGATTTCGGGATTTAGTGTTTGTGTTACACAAGTGATCTGTGATTCTACAGAACTTGCTGAAAGTCTCAAATCCATTATTACATAAACTTTAAAGTTCAGTTCCTTTCATGAGCCTTGATTGGAACTGATTGGTTTGTCTTATCTCACTTCAAATTTCGTGGACTCCCTAAGGCTATGTAAGGGGCGAAATATTGATTTCGGAAAGTGGTTCACCACGATTCAAACCGATATCAAGATCTTGTTGCATATGATTGATCTACCGATGTGTTGTCATCAACATCCACAAGAGGAACTCAGCGCCTCCAGAGAACAGTTCCCTCCATCTGAAGATTCAGCATTTCAGAGGAACTGACCAAGACGGAGTCCCAACTCCTACAAAAATCACAAGCGGCAAGCACGGACGACGCCGTCAACCATTGTCTTGGTGGCGACCAGGAAGTCGGCGACCACGAAGCGGTGGCTGCTGTTTGTTTTGAAGACGGAGCGATGAATAAGTCAGCGACCACTTTACTGTTGAGGACTGAATAAAACTCTACACTTTCTTTCTCTCTCTTCTGTTTACCATTTTTTTTGTATCCTTCTTTTCTGTCAAACTCCAGCCTTGCATTAATAATTCAACAATGGCAAGATCTACCCAGTTGATTATTGAAGTTCTCCTCTTTTGAAGGGTTTTTAGGTTCTCTGTTTCTTGTGGGTATTCATCAGAAATACAATGAATTGAGGCCCAAAAGAGAGACTGTTGGGAGAGATTAATGTGCTTTGCAGCCTATTATTTGTTGGGTATGTCTTTAAATTACTTGAATCCATTGTTATGTGTGTTTTAATTGTATCACATATCTTGATTACTGTTGATGGTTTTCAATGTTTGTTAGAATATATATATAGAGAGAGAGAGAGGGACGCTCCGGTAAAACGAGAATTATGGTAAAACGGAAGTATTAATCTGGAGCGTTGGATTGATGATGATGGATGATTGAGCCTTACAATAGATATGGTAGGGTGTAACCACCAAATCTACTCTAGTAAGACAATTATTTAATTTTTAATTAGGAAAAGATAATAAATGAGGTTGTTAAATGAGAGATAAAACACAATATTTTCTTTTTCCTAAAACCGCCTCATTCTGCTGATACATTTTCTTTTTCTTCAACGATTTTTCAACGTTCATGAATATCAATCATGTCTTTATGAATATCGTTCATGCGTTTATGAATATGATGGATGTGAATATCTCCACTTAAAACATGAATATCACCACTTGATTTTTTCAGCGTCCTAATGCTTTGCAAATTCGTAGATTTGTAAATTCGTAGATTTATAAATTCGTATCTTGAATATCGTTCATATATGTTTTATGAATATCTTTGTTTAATATGTGGATATCACCAATTAAATACACGAATAACACAACTTAAAATATACATATCACCACTTAATAATATATGAATAACATAATCAATTACACCATGAATATCATTCTATATTGGTATGAATATCACTACGTTTCACCATGAATATCATAACCCAAACAAAAAATAATCAATTCACACTAACACATATAGTTATACACGGAAAAATATACATGAACATCAGTATTGATTACATGAATATTAGGAATGACAAACATGAATATCGCTATTACGCAATGACTTGTGCTTTTTTAGATGAGCAGTAAGCTTCAAACGTCTCTTCGTCGGTGCAACAGTTAGGCCTGAAAACAATGTTGAATATCAACAACATCATAGTGAATATCACATCATAAAATTTGAATATCAACTACTTAGATCATGAAATGTACATACAACATGAATATCACATCAAACAATTTGAATATCAATAGCAAACAATACAAACAACACCATCAACAAGCAATTTGAATATCACATATAAAAACGTGAATATCAATGATCAATAACTCATACAAAATCTTAATCTACGTGAATATCTACATTATTATAATGAATAACACCACATAGAAATTGAATATCATATATACAAACTTTAGTTTGCACATGATGAATATCTGATAAATGAAATTGAATATCATATATACGAGCTCGCCGCCGCCGCCTCGTTCTCTGTCGGAAACCGTAGGGTGCGGAATCTCACAGCCTTGCCGAGGCTAGCTCTGTCGCCAACGGATCAAGCGTCCGCATCTCCATTATTAGTTTCAATGGAATGTGTAGGATCGTGATTGTTAGATTAATAACAAGGGAACTGAGAATACAGATTACAGTTCCCTTCACAGCGGAAATAAACAATCAAATAAATGAACAAGTTCCTTATAGTGGAAACCTTCGATTGCCAACTAGCAATCTAGGATAAAAACCACTACCTTTCTTTCGAAATGATTTCAAGGTCTACTTCTTGATTTCTTATCTCTTTGGTTACAACTTATCCTAGGAACAAACACACAGTTTCTTTGCCTTACACACAGTTAGGCAATCCTAGATAACTTAACACAAATTATAATCAATCCAAGAAGCAATCCTTAGCACCAAGGAACTAACCCACTTACAGTCACAGGAACTAGCACGCAGCTCTCAGGTTCCTTGACTGGTTCCTCTTGATCTCAGTTTGCTTTTATGATCTTGTTTGAGAGCTTCACACTTTAATGTTTGCTATGGAGTGTGATTCTTGTAGTTGTGCTTAAAGTTGTCAATGAAGCACAGTCGCCTTTTATACTTCAAAGGTTGGTTCGCTTCCAGTTCCCATCAGACCGAACTAGAAGCTCAATCTAACGGTGATCCACAAATTCCGTCAACTAGGTTGTCATAGATGTTTATGTGTGCAAGACAACTTCCTTAATGAGCTAGGAAACAACATGGGTAGTTAATAGCCGTTTGTGTCAGTCCAACGATGATGGGACAGTTGCTTTCCGCTTCTCTCTGCGGCTCCAGGATTTCTGCTGACACATCTCACCTACTCTGGTTCCTACCAGCAGTGATGAGGTTCCCATGCGCAAGCTCCCTTGTGGATTCGCCACTCTTCTCAAGCCTATACTTCTTCAATAGAATTCTTGTATACGTGTTCCCTTGTGAGCGCTTCCTCGCTTCACTTCCACTGAGTTCCCTTGCTGGCGAACTCTGGTTCCTATCAGCGCAAGCTTCTTGCTTCGCTATCCTTCTTTGTCTTGTTTGGCTTTCATGGTTTCAATAACTGTCCTGTGGTTCCTTTAAGCACATCTTTGAGATAAAACATTAGTATCAAAGTATTTGTCATCTTCAAAAGTAGAGAGACTGAGGAAAGGAACTCCATGAGAACTGAGGTTCCTGAGCTCCATTTCCTAACAATTTCCCCCTTTTTGATGATGACAAATATAAGGAACCTGACAACATAATAAGGACATGAAGTTCATGAGAACAGTTGAGCTAAGAGATTTACAACTTTATGAAATAATGAGAGAACATTCAATAGTTGCAAATCCCCCCTAAGCAAAGGAACTAAGTTATTCGAGTTCCCCCTCAGAAAGAGAACGGGTTCAGATTTCCTATAAGTCCTATAGTTCCAAGAGTTCAAGGTTCCTATACATTCTTCCCCCTTTTGACATCATCGAAAAGATCAATTAACTTATCAAGTGTAGGATATCAATGTGAAATAAACAATTGCTTTAAACCCATGAAAGTCACCATAATAGAAACTTAGGCTAAGACAAATAATGCATTAGAAAAACTCCCGGAAATGTTCATTTAATCATGAAAACCAACACATTGTTCACAGATGCATAGAAGAAAGATTCCCATTAGAAGTAGAACTAGTTCAAAGTTCCTATTAGTCAAGTGGTTTCCAAAGTTCAAGGTTCCTATCCTTTTCTTCCCCCTTTTGACATCATCGAAAATATTAAATGCTAGTTAAGAACAGGATATCTAAGTGAATATGCAAATGCATCAATCCCATAACAGAAGCATAATGGAAACTTAGGGCAAAGACAAATTGATCATTGGAACGAAACCAAAAGATAGTCATTAAAACTTAACACTGATCATTGTTCATAGAAAGGATAAGATAAGCCACAAAACAACACAAACTAATAACTTAACAACCACTGACAAGAACCAACAACAAAATAACAAACGACGAGGGCAACAACAAAAGCAATCGTTAGGAAAGACGACATGGGGAAGGAAAAGGGAAGTAGGATCCTAGGGGAAACTACTAGCATGCTGTGATGTTACAGCACTGGGAACCAGAACAAGCGTTCCTATGGCAAAGCAGCGGCCTCCTCTTCATCAACTGTGTCGTCAGTTCCTACATTTTGGCCTGTGGCCTGATGAGCACCGATTGCATCTTCCCAATTCATCTGAAGGACTTTTACCAGACTTATCACAACTGAGCTCATTTTTCCCAACTCTTGTACTTGATCACGGAGGGCGATCGGGATGGCAGTCGAGCCTTCCATGATTGCTTTTTTAATACGATCCAAAGCAAAGAGGATCGCAGATGAGTCTAAAGAGGGGTTGAGCTGTGGTCGGGAGCTAGAAGGGGCCTGGGAACTCGCCTTTTCCTTAGGCGGATTGGCTTGAGCGTCAGAAGGGTTGGGCTGTTGTTCCTTTGTCTTCAACTTCCGGACAGTGGCCATGGTAAGGCACTTGCTATAGACTGTCTCAGGCAAATCATCTGGGTATTGGTGAAGGTTAGAGAGAATAGACTTGATGATATGAGGGAAGGGTAGGGCATGGGAGGCATGGGATGAACAGAACTGCATATGAGCCAACACAATGCGAGGGAGATCAATCTGGACACCAGAGAGCACCTTGTCCATAAAAATGGCGTCTGTGATGAGAACGTCGTTCCTGTGCTCCTGTCTGGGAACTAGATTACGGGTGATCCAGAAGTGTAACATCTTGTTTGTGATGGAGAGGTCCTTTGTCTCCAAGGATTGGGGGGAGGCGCCGTCGTAGATTTTCTTGACCACTGCTCCCTTGGATTTGTAGCCATTTCCCTTGGGCCACCCTTTTTTCTGAGGGAGAATGCCAAACCCAGACCTGGACTCAATCCCTAGAGCGGATGCGATGAGGTTGGAGAATAGTGGATAGCTGGTTCCCTTCCATATGAGAATAGCATCGTTATAGGGACAGTTGTCTTTAGCGGGTACAAACTCAATAGACTGGTAAAATAGGTGGACGACCTCATCAGAAGCAGAGAAGGGCTCAATCAACATCTCGTCTCATCCTTGGTACTGCAGGAGGGAGTGGAACTCAGCAAGGGCTTCTCCAAACATATCCTCATCTTCTTCTTCCAGTTTTTGTGACCAGAACTCTTTGTCGATTATGAGGGGCTTGAGGATCTTCCTTTTAGAGAAGAGAGAGGAGACGAGACCCAGGGAGGAAGAGGCAGAGACGGTTAAGGATTTGGTTCTTTTGGAGGGTTTCTGCTCGTTGGATTGAGGATCATAGGGAACCAAGGCTTGAGAACTCCTTTTCCGTTGTTGTAGCCTGGTGGCAACAGAGGGACCAGGATTGGAAGGGGGTTTTGATTTGAGGCTTGCCGGTGAGGGCTCAGGGCTGGAGAACGTTTGGATAGACTTGTCAGGGGAGGAGTCATGAGAGTCACCTTCGGGGACGGATTTTGTAGCCGATTCCGAGGCCGGGGTGATGGCTAAGGCTTTCTCCTCAGCCTGTGATTTTGACGGCTTCTCAAGTTTCTCTTCAGGTTTCTCCGCTGTTGTCTCCACAGTTTTATCTTCAGGTTGAGTTTTTGGAGAAGTGGTGGCAGAAATAGGCTTGGAGGAAGATGTTGCCTTCTTTTCGCGAAAGGCTTTGAGAAGGGTTGCCTCCTCTTCGTCCAGGATAACATTGGGGTTTGGATTGGCCATTTTTGAGAGGTTAAGGATTTCTGTGTTTAAGAGAGAGAGAAGTGGAAGATCAGAAAGATGACGAGTTGTGGGATTAGCTTGGAGCAACAGGGCAACTCTTAAAGGTGGTGAGGGCGGAAGGGACGTTGAGACAAATCTAGCCGTTGAGAAGATTGGGGAGAATCTGGAGCATTGAAGGCTCTTTGCAGCTTTTCCGAACGGACAAAACAAATTCAAAGCTTACCCTTTCAGAGAGGAGGGAGGTCTGCCAACTGATAGGACGTGACTGACCTCTGCGATTTTGCCATAAATAGCTTTGGCGGAGAGCCAAAGTAGCCGTTGGAAGTATGCTTCATCCTGGTTCCTTTCTGGCGATATATTCAACGTGCTAGAAGGACAAGTGGGAACCTTTGATGTGGGTTTAAACAATGGAACCAGAAAAATACGTTCCCATACAAGAAATCAGGGTAGGCCATTTATCGCATTGCACAATAATTCTCAGAGAGGGTTTAGGGATGGATCATAGAGAATTAAAGTGAGCAATGAGGCAGGGGAAGGTCTTAGTACACAATCATCATTTCGGCTTGTAATGTTGGGTTAGAAATATGATCAGATTGTGACTTTTGGGCCATTCAAAGAAACTTGAACAATGAAGAAGTGGAAAGAATAATGAGGACCAGAAGGACACGATCCAGAAAAATGTATCTAAACCCTTTTTAAAGAGACCATTATGAAAAGTAGGGTTTGAAGCAACAGATATAACACAAAGATATCAAGACTCAACAAGTTGACAATCTTAAACTAGACAATCAGGGGAACTGGAAAGAAACCTTTATACTAAAGTCACTACTAGGTTATAGGAATCATTCCTAGTTCCAATCTAAGGTTCTCGAAAGGAACTCTATTCAATGCTTTAGTGAATATATCTACAACCTGATCTTCAGTTCTACAAAACTTCATAATGATGTTTCCCTTCTCAACATGATCTCTAAGAAAATGATGTCTTGTGTCGATATGTTTGGTCCTAGTATGATGCACAAGATTCTTTGAAATGTTTATGGCACTAGTGTTATCACAAAGAATTGTAAGAGGGCCATGAGACATACCAAAATCCGTGAGTTGTTGCTTTAGCCAAAGAAGTTGGGAACAACAGGAGGCAGCCGCAATGTACTCGGATTCTGTGGTGGAGAGGGAGACTGAGACTTGTTTCTTTGATCCCCATGACACAAGGCAAGGGCCTAGGAACTGTGCCATTCCAGAAGTGCTCTTCCTATCCACCAAGTATCCAGCATAATCAGCATCGGTGAAACCCATCAGCTCAAAGGGACATTCTTTGGGGTACCAAATGCAAAGAGAGTCAGTTCCCTTGAGATATTTAAGTATTCTCTTCACAGCAGTCAAGTGGGTTTCTCTTGGACAAGATTGGAACCTAGCACACAAGCCAACAGCAAAAACAATGTCTGGTCGACTAGCAGTTAGGTACATGAGTGAGCCTATCATACCTCTATAGAGCTTCTCCTCCACTAGAGGACTCGAATGGTCCTTATCTAAGTGGGCAATGGTGGATATGGGAGTGGAGAGAGGCTTGCATGAATCCATTTTGAACTTCTTCAGTAGTTCCCTGACATACTTCTGTTGGTGAATTTGTATGCCATCTTTCTTTTGAGTGATTTGTAATCCGAGGAAGAAAGTGAGTCCCCCTATTAGGCTCATTTCAAATTCACTGTTCATCAAGTCTTTGAACTTATCTACAAGGGACAGGTTAGTGGAACCATATCATCAACATAAATTTGAACCACTAAGATGTTACCTTCTTCTTCTAGGATGAAGAGAGTCTTATCAATGACTCCACGCCTGTAGCCATTTGAGAGTAGGAACTAGGCAAGACGATCATACCAAGCTCTAGGAGCTTGCTTGAGGCCATAGAGTGCCTTGTCTAGAAAGTAGACATGATCTGAATGATCTTCGTCTTCAAAACCAGGTGGTTGCTTTACATAGACTTCTTCTTGAAGAATTCCATTGAGAAAGGCCGTCTTTACATCTATTTGGAACAACTTGAACCCTTTGTGAGATGCGAAGGCAATCAACAATCTTATTGCTTCGATCCTTGCCACTGGAGCATAAGTTTCATCATAGTCGATGCATTCTTGTTGATTGTATCCTTGAGCAACGAGTCTAGCTTTGTTCCTTATCACAGCTCCTGTATCATCTAGCTTGTTTCTGAAAACCCATCTAGTTCCTATGATGTGTTTATCCTTGGGACGGGGAACTAGATGCCATACTTTGTTTCTTTCAAACTGATGAAGCTCTTCTTGCATAGCTTAGATCCAGTCTGCATCCTTCAGTGCCTCACCTATGTTCTTTGGTTCCACAATAGATAGAAAGGCATTGAAGGCAAAGAAGGTTAGATGTTCGAACCTGACTAGAGGCTTGATGACTCTTCTTTCTCTGTTAGGAGCTAGAGCATTTGATGTGGAGACATTCTGAGTTGAGCATTCAGCTTCCTGGTTGGGACCACCTTCTCCATTGAAGATCATGTGGGAAGATGAATCATTGAAGTCTCCACAGATGTTGTCGTCATGCTCCTGGTTCCCAGAGATGGATTGTTGTTCATTATCCATGGGAACTGGTGGAGGAGCCATTGGAGGGTTCCGAGCAGTAGGACAGGAACGAGGTGTAGTGACATCTTCATCTGGATCTTCTTGATATGACTTGGGAAACGGGTCTTCAAAGGAATTGGTGGTGTTCTACACAATCTTTCCAAGTGATTTTTCATTAAAAATAACATGAACACTTTCTTCTACATTTTTAGTCCTTTTGTTGAAGACTTTGTACGCCTTGCTACCCGAGGCGTATCCAATGAAGATTCCTTCATCACTTCTTGGGTCGAATTTGCCAAGATTGTCCTTCCCATTGTTGTGCACAAAGCACTTGCATCCGAACACCCTCAGATGTGAGATGTTGGGAACTCTTCCTCTTAGGATCTCATAGGGTGTCTTTTCTGTGATTGGGCGAAGCATGGCTCGATTGATGATGTAGCAAGCTGTGTTGATCGCCTCAGCCCAAAATGATTGAGAGAGTCCACTTGCGATCAGCATAGTCCGGGCCATGTCTTCCAAAGTTTTGTTCTTCCTCTCCACTACTCCATTCTGTTGAGGAGTGCATGGTGCAGAGAAGTTGTGATCAATTCCATGTTCACTGCAAAAGGTTAGAAATTCTCTATTTTCGAATTCGGTACCATGGTCAGACCGAATAGCATTGAGTGAGCAATCAAGAGATTTTTCTAACAAGGGAACCAGATCTTTAAAGCGGTCAATAACTTCACTCTTAGATTTAATAAAGATGGTCCAAGTAAAGCGAGAGAAGTCATCGACAAGAACAAAGATATACCTGTTTCCTCCTAGGCTCTGAACTCTCATGGGTCCACACAGATCCATGTGGATGAGTTCAAGAGGCCTTGAGGTGCTTACCATATTTTTAGACTTGAAGGAACTACGAGCCTGTTTCCCTTTTACACAGTCAGAGCACAGTTCCTTAGATGTGCCACTTAGCTTTGGCAGCCCTCTGACTAGCTCCTTTGAGTGTAGCTTTTGAGTCAGCTTGGTGCTAGCATGACCGAGGCGTTGATGCCATAAATCAGCTTGGTCATTCACAGTTGAGAGACAAAGTTTCTCCTTGGGAACAAAGGATGGATCAATTATGTAGACATTGTTGAATCTTTTCCCTTTTAGGATGATTTGTCTCGAGGAGTCAAGGACTGAACATTCGTTTGATCTGAATCTAACTTCATTGTCTCCTTGATCACACAACTGTGACACACTTATTAGATCAAAACCAAGATTATCAACAAGGTGAACTTTGTTTACCTGAATGTGGTCGTTGAGTTTCACAGTTCCTATTCCACAGATTTTCCCTTTGCTTTTGTCTCCAAAGGATATATTTCCACCTTGGAGAGGTTGAAGAGAGGTCATTTGATTTCTTCTTCCAGTCATATGGCATGAGCAACCACTGTCAATGTACCATAGTTGGGGTTGCCTCTCTTCTTTCTGCACGCAAGGGAACTAAGATTTCTGAACCCAGCGAAGCTTGGCTTTATTGGGGGGGATTAGCATTCCGAGTCTGTGAGTAGCCAGGGAACTGGTTCCTTTCATGGTAATGAGTACTTTTCTCCTTTTCAAAGTTCCTTTTCTTAGCACAGTCAGTGTTGTAATGACCATTATTACCACAGTAGGTACACAAACGATTGTAAACAATATATCCATATTTTCCTTTTCCTGGCCTAAAAGGTTTTTCAGTTTTCCTTTTGTTAAAATCAACATTGTTTCTAACCTTGCTATGGGCCATGTCAATATATCTTTTGTGAGCAAAGGAATTGGTGAACCATTGGTTTTCAGGAACCATCTTTTCTTTTCCCTTTGGTTCCTTCTTAGGACTTTGAGAGCCTTCATTGAGACGTTTGGCAACCTCAGCCTTGTTCTCAAGGACCATGATCTTCTCTGATAGGAATTGATTCCTATCACGAGAAGTGGCAAGAGCAATACTGAGATTCTCATTCATCTCAACAAGTTCTCGCCTAGCCTTTTCTTCTTCAGCATCATTGTTCCCTTTATTATTGACATATCATATTCCATGCCGTTGTCTCACAAAAACAGTTTGATTTATCATTTTTTCATTAATGGAATTAGTGAGAATGTCTAACTATCAATTATGGATTGAAGCATGTCATTTCCAGGTGGGTTAGCATGTAAGGGAACTTTGACAGAATCTATGCTAGTTTCATCACAAGATTTGCAAGTTTTAAGGTGACTAGCATGCACATTCCTAATATCAATGAGTTTGGAGTGAGTTTCAGCTAGGTCTTTCTCAGTTTCATCAAGTTTCTTACTCCAAACAGAATTCTCAACAGTCAAGCAAGCAATTTCATCTTCACAATCATCTAGTTTCTGTTGAAGAGAACTGGTTTCCTTTCCTAGTTTCTTTATGATCTTAAGAAGTTGTTTCTTATCACAATCAACTAGGGATTTTAAGAGATCGTCAGATGTTACCTCAAGGTCTTCTGAGTCGCTTGAGTCTCCTTTTGCCATGAGACATCTTCCTCTAGAGAAGCCACTGAGATCCAGTTCCTCATCTGAGTCTTCTCCCCATGAGGCTACGAGAGCCTTCTTTCTCTGAGGTCTTTCTTCTTCCTTTGAGTCTTCCTTGTTGGGACAATTCTTAGCGTAGTGTCCCTTTTCCTTGCACTCGTAACAGGAGACTTCCTTGAGATCCCTTCTGGGTCCATTGTTGGAGGAACTGCCCTTTTGGAACCTTCCATTCACAAAGAATTTTTTGATGTTCTTTGAGAAGAGGGCGGTTAGTTCGTCCTCTTCTTCTTCTTCCAGGTCTGAGTTCTCTTGTTCCATCTCGAGCCTGGAGAAGGCTTTGAAGATTTTAAGGGCGATTCATTTCTCCAGTTTCTTATCGGCATTGGCTTTGGTGTGCTCTCCTTCTTCAACTTCCAGTTTCCCTATGACTTGGGTCAAGGGAAGGGATTGGATGCCTGGAGTGTTCTTCATGATTCCCTTGAGAAGGGTGAACTTGGAGTTGAGTCCGTTGATGACCACTAGGGACTTGGAAACTTCATCAAGGTCGACTCCCGCCGCTGTTAACTTTCCAATCAATCTGTTGAAGCGGGAGTAGTATTCTGAGATGGTCTCAGTTTCCATCATTTTGAAGGTGTGGTATTCTCCTTCCAAAGCAAATTTTCTATTTTGCTTTAGTTCCTCACTTCCTTCATGCATCTCCTTGAGAGCTTTCCACATTTCCTTGGCCGTCTTGATGCCTATGACCTTGTCCATGTCCTCTCTGTCCAATCCATTGAGGATGAACTGCCTGGCCTTGGCATTCTTCTCCATGATAACATAGTGTTCAGGTTTCCAATCTTCTTCCTTCATGGTGAGGTTGACATAGCCATCTCCATTTTCGACTATCCTCCAACATTGATAGTCGTTGGTTTTGATGTGGCTTTCCATGCACTTTTCCCACCATGTTTCTTCTCCTTTCTTTCGGAGATGTGGCTTTGTTGGTGGAGATTCCGAGCTCAAACTTGCTTGGTTGAGACATGATCTGCAAACTTAATAAAGATCTAGAGATTTTCCTGCTCTGATACCAATTGTAGGATCGTGATTGTTAGAAAATAACTTAAGGAACTCAGAATATGAATTCTAAGTTCCTTTCGCAGCGGAAATAAACAATCAAACAAATAATAAGTTCCTTATAGTGGAAACCTTTGATTGCCAACTAGCAATCCAGGATAAAAACCACTATCTTTCTTTCGAAAGGATTTCAAAGTCTACTTCTTGATTTCTTATCTCTTTTGGTTACAGCTTATCCTAGGAACAAACACATAGTTTCTTTGCCTTACACACAGTTAGGCAATCCTAGATAACTTAACACAATCAATAATTAATCCAAGAAACAGACCTTCGTACCTAGGAACTATTACTTACAGTCACAGGAACTTAGCACTCAACTCTTCTCTTTCTTGACTGGTTCCTCTTGATCTCGGTTTGCTTTGATGATCTTGTTTGAAGGTTCACACTTGATATTAGCTAATGAGTGTGATTCGTATTTCAGTGCATGAATGTAACTCTCTTGAGTTAGTCTTCCTTTTATAGAGGATTCTTCGCAGCTTAATCCTCTCTGGGTTCCCACAGATTGAGCTTGCCCTAGGATCAGTGGTTCTCCTTGGTCCACGTTGTTCTTGGCATGTGCAAACAACCTAGGCAGCTCAGAATCTCTCTTGGTTGGTCAACTACCTTAGACGAGTCTTGCTATGTCGTTGTTCAAGTGCTTTCGTCTGAGGTTGAGCAAGTTGGGCGCTTGGGAACTGTCTTCTGGATAGTGACATCTCTATGTCCTGTCGCTTTCATCTTTTCTGTCTGAGGTTCAACGTTTCTGGGTATCTTGTTGTTTTGTTCTGGACATTGGCAGACCTTTGGAAACTTCGGACAAGTCGTTTTCAACAACTTTTGTCCTAGGTTGTGTGTTCCCAGATTTCTCGGAAATCGCAGCCTTGCATGCTACCTTTCTGGGTACACCTGGGTTCCTCTGGGTTCCTTCTTCTGTCTTGTTCCTTTGGTTCTCTTTGTCATGTTTGGTTTTCTTGCCTTTGGTATATTCTTGTGGTTCCTTAAAACACATCTTTGAGATAAAACATTAGTATCATAATATTTGTCATCTTCAAAAGTAGAGAAACTGAGGAAAGGAACTCTCAGGGGAACCGAGGTTCCAGAGTTCCATTTCCTAACAATGTCCTTGAGTGCTTGCCACATCTCTTTTGTCGTCTTGATTCCTATGACTTTGTCCATATCTTCTCTATCCAGTCCATTGAGAATGAACTGTCTAGACTTGACGTTTTTCTCCATGATGACATAATGCTCAGGTTTCCAATCTTCTTCCTTTTGGTTGAGATCGACATAGCCATCTCCATTCTCGACTATCCTCCAGCATTGGTAGTCATTGGTCTTTATGTGGCTTTCCATGCACTTGGCCCACCACGTTTCTTCTCCCTTCTTTCGGAGATGTGGCTTGTTGGTGGAGATTCCGAGCTCAAACTTGCTTGGCTGAGACATGATCTACAAACTTAAAAAAGATCTAGAGCTTTTCCTGCTCTGATACCAATTGTAGGATCGTGATTGTTAGATTAATAACAAGAGAACTGAGAATACAGATTACAGTTCCCTTCGCAACGAAAATAAACAATCAAATAAATGAACAAGTTCCTTATAGTGGAAACCTTCGATTGCCAACTGGCAATCTAGGATAAAAACCACTACCTTTCTTTCGAAAGGATTTCAAGGTCTACTTCTTGATTTCTTATCTCTTTGGTTACAACTTATCCTAGGAACAAACACACAGTTTCTTTGTCTTACACACAGTTAGGCAATCCTAGATAACTTAACACAAATTATAATCAATCCAAGAAGCGATCCTTAGCACCAAGGAACTAACCCACTTACAGTCACAGGAACTAGCACGCAACTCTCAGGTTCCTTGACTGGTTCCTCTTGATCTCAGTTTGCTTTTATGATCTTGTTTGAGAGCTTCACACTTTGATGTTTGCTATGGAGTGTGATTCTTGTAGTTGTGCTTAAAGTTGTCAATGAAGCACAGTCGCCTTTTATACTTCAAAGGCTGGTTCGCTTCCAGTTCCCATCAGACCGAACTAGAAGCTCAATCTAACGGTGATCCACAAATCCCGTCAACTAGGTTGTCATAGATGTTTATGTGTGCAAGACAACTTCCTTAATGAGCTAGGAAATAACATGGGTAGTTAATAGCCGTTTGTGTCAGTCCAACGATGATGGGACAGTTGCTTTCCGCTTCTCTCTGCGGCTCCAGGATTTCTACTGACACATCTCACCTACTCTGTTCCTACCAGCAGTGATGAGGTTCCCATGCGCTAGCTCCCTTGTGGATTCGCCACTCTTCTCAAGCCTATACTTCTTTAATAGACTTCTTTTATACATATTCCCTTGTGAGCGCTTCCTCGCTTCACTTCCACTGAGTTCCCTTGCTGGCGAACTCCGGTTCCTATCAGCGCAAGCTTCTTGCTTCGCTATCCTTCTTTGTCTTGTTTGGCTTTCATGATTTCAATAACTGTCCTGTGGTTCCTTTAAGCACATCTTTGAGATAAAACATTAGTATCAAAGTATTTGTCATCTTCAAAAGTAGAGAGACTGAGGAAAAGAACTCCATGGGAACTGAGGTTCCTAAGTTCCAATTCCTAACAGAATGGAAGGCTGAATTGCTAATTCGGAATTTTAGAACCACGACATGAAATTTCAATGAAGAACTATCTTTGACACATTGAAACCAGAATATTTATATCAAGTAGCCTTTAAAAGGAGTTGATGCCAACCTGGACAATGTTCACGAGGCGTATCACGAAGGTTGAAGTAGCTCTCGAAAGTTCTAGCCCATGCATCTCGCTTTCTAAAAAAAATTGATTGTAAATTGAAAAGTTTTTTCACAGTTGCAGGAACTGACGAGTGTTCAAACTCGGAATTTGGAGTTGGACCAGTTGGCCTGTGGATAACTGCACCAGGAAATAAATTAATCAATCTAATTATGAAACAAAGCTAAGAGAAGATTACGGGGGCAACCATCTTTAATGGCGGAATCGGAGCAAGATATTCAACAGGAACCTTCGCCCGTGCCCGAACCGACCGGAGACGGCGATTCCGGATCCGGACCCCGCACCGAGTCGACGTCTCACCACCTCACGGTCCCGGCGGGACTGAGTCAAGCCGAGTTCGACTCGCTCCGCCCCTTCGACACCGAGTTCTACACCTACCGAATCGGCGGCAAGCACCGCCTTCGAAACTACCATTCCGTCACCACGCTCCACCAGATCGGAAGCTTGACCATCTTTTGGAGTCTTACGTTGTCGATGTGCCGGAGGGGAACAGGAAGACACGTGCCTGTTTGCCGTGTTTTTCAAGCCGTGTTTTTCATTGCCCCAAATTCATTAATTTTTTCAGTGGTTGAACTGAAATTCGGTAACAAATCGAGTGTAATTGTTGAAATTGGGAATCAATTGTACCTGTGTTCTTATCCCAAACGAGTCTCTGTCCGGACAAGAGACAATGGTGACGGATAGTCGATGGCGAGACGATGGCGACGAGAAGCTTCAGTGCAGGCATCAATGGAGGTTGAGACGATGGAGAGAGGCATGCGAGAGAGGAGATTGAAAGAGGAAATTACATACCTCGGTTGATTTGAGAAATATTCTGGGTAAAATTAAATCCCACAATTATAGGATATGGAGTAATTGGGTGTGGTTGATTCCACCAGCTAAATTTGGAATCCTCCAAATTAAATCTCAGCCGTCTATCCTATTTTAATCTAACGCTCTAAATTAGTATACTCGTTTTACTCTAGTAGGCTGTTTTACTAGAGCTTAATTATATATATATATATATAATATCTTACGTCTGAAGTTGGGACATAACTTTTCTAGTATACTAGTTGATGACCCGTGCCATGCACGGGGTTGGATTTATTAAATATTTTTATAGTATGTCATTAAATTTTTTACGTAATGTGACACTAAAAGATTAATACTTTTATATGTTAATATTTATTATAAATAGGAAATACCACAATAATTGAAAGTAGCTATTCAATCTAAATTTGTATGTCAAGTAAAAAATTACATACGTAGTCATATCAGGTTTTGAAAAACTTCTTTATATACAACATTTATAGTGGTATTCTGAGGACAACCTTGAAGATCACAAATTAAGATCTTCAGCCCATTTTTACTTATAACTCTAGAAAATGCAATGTAAAGTTGTCCATGAGTAAAAACAGGTTTTGAAAGAAACAGACTCACTTGAGATATTGATTGTCCTTGACTTTTGTTATTGGTCATGGCAAAACAAACAACCACTGGAAACTGCCTTCTTTGAAATTTGAATGGAAATCGAGTGTCTAATGGTGTAAGTACCATGCGTGGAATACATACTCTGTGTCCAATATTGCTTCCAGAAATAATTTCAGCTTCTACAATATGACTCCCAAGTCGAGTGACTATCAATCTGGTACCATTATATAGCCCTGCATATTGGTCAGTATTCCTAAGTAGCATAATGGGAACACCTACCTTCAACTTCAACACCTGACTTGGTATACCAGAAGATCGAATGCCATTGAGGAATTCAACTGAATAAACACTAACATTATCAAAGCCGCTTTCATCTGTTTTGCAAATACTATCTGAGCTAAGATACACTCTTTCATCCCCTTGTAGTAGAGACAACATGTATTCATTCACCTTATCAACAATCTCATAGGTGGGTGCAAGAATAACTCTCTCTCGATAATATCGAGCAGGATCTTTGATATCCAGAATAGAAGGATATGTAGCTTTAACAATTGTTGGAATTGGTTCAGAAGCTTCAGTTATCAACAAATTAGAAGGAATCTCAATAGTTGATTCACCGTCACTCGAGCCGCCTTGATCACCGTCTCCAACTCTTAATATCCATTCTGAAAATTCTTTTGCTTCGGCAACTTCTGATTCTGTACCTCCATGTTGTAGTCTCATATTTCTTGTCAATCTTAGAACCTTGCATGAATTCCATAAATATGAAGAATTTATTGTGGAATACACATTTTGTCTGCTTCCTCCAGGCACTATAGGTAGTATTTGTCTAAAATCCTCACCAAATACCACAACTTTACCTCCAAAAGGTTGATTCAAGCTATTTGAATTTGAAGATCGCATCACATCCCTCAAAGACTTATCTAATGCTTCAAAGCAAAATTTGTTAACCATTGGATCTTCATCCCAAATTATAAGCTTGGCCTTTGAAATCAATTCATCGAGTTTTGTACCAGGCTTGATATTGCAGGTGGAGTCCTGGTGAATCTGAATAGGTATTGCAAATCTTGAATGAGCAGTTCTTCCACCTGGAATCAACAGGGCCGCAATACCACTTGAAGCAACAGTAAGAACTATTTCACCTTTAGAACGAATAGCAGCAGAAAGAGATCTCCATATGAATGTTTTTCCTGTTCCACCATGCCCATACAAAAAGCAAACCCCATCATTGTTTGATTCAACTGCAGACATGATTTCATCATAAACCTCTTTTTGCTCATTTGTTAATTTAGAAAGTAAGCTCTGATGCTCAATTATCAACTCTTCTCTATTGTGTCGAAGCTCATCTTGAATCAACTTGTTGAGGCCATATGAAATCAAACTCTGATCAGGTTGCGGCATCGATGGAAAATATTTCAAGCTACTTCCATTTTTGTGTAACAACTTTTCTATTTATGCAAGAGAAAAATTCTGCAATTGTTCCTCACTAAGGCATAAATCTGCACAAACAATTCATATTAATTTTAATTAGTTGTAAGAATTTGATAAAAAAAAAATCACGAGGAAAATTGATAGGATAAAACATTATTTAGAATTTCTCACATATATGAGATAACAATTGAACTAATATATATAATTCAATAGATTGTACACAATCATGATAAAAATCTTATTTCAGTTGATTATTATCAGATTAAATGATAGAGCGTTATAGTCTCAAAAGAAAGATAGTTGCTACATACTGTTTTTTTAACATAAGTAATTTTATTATACTAAAAGTAAAAAAAATACGTGAAGTTATTTGGATCTTTTATGATAATGTTGTAACATGATATTTATCATGATAATGGTTCAAAAAGGCATATTCAAATGTGAATTATTAGATAAATAACAAGATATTTATACAAAACCATACCTCTCATTCGAAGAATTCTTTGTTGATGAGAAAGAATATCATCGGATAATACTTTCCATGTAGATTCCCACACATATTCTGGTCTAGACATACTACCTGACATGAGAAGCATAACAAACAGATTTCGAAGGTAGTTTGCAGTGTCCCAAAAACTTGCTTCCAATATACCATCAATATATTCCTTTTCATCGTCCAATATACCAAGTGCATAGCATGCTTCTCTAAATGTAGGATAAACTGTACCATCTACCGTCTTGATATCCTCATAGCAAGTGGGACCTTTCACATGATTTAACAAAATTCGCAGGTAATATCTTTCTCCACTTCCTGGGGAAGCATGATAAATTCTATCAACTGTCGTGGGCCCTTTATTACGCTTTCTTTTGCTCCATTTCGCTATCTTCTTTTCATACATAATCTTTTGGAAATTGATAGTAAGCCATATTTCTTGCTTCTGCAGAGCTTTTATTATATTCCATCCAAGCCAAAAACATTGAGCCATCTATTCCAGGTCTTTCAATTACAGCATCAATAGGATCATCATTATTGAAAACGACACTTTGTTCATCTGGAAGATGAAAACATAACCTCTGTACTGTTGTAGTTCTATGATGAATGCTAAAGGAAAAGAGGCGCCAAATTGCTTCAGATGGAGATATATACCTGTTGTATAAAACAAATTGTCAGATATTAAAATGTCCTATGCATTATGAGACAACATAATATACATATATATAAACATATCAATATTAGTTTTTATGTCCGTATTAAATATGGATATGATTTTACTCGTTATAATCTTAAATAGCTTAACCAAGCCTTGTAAACCAAGTGCAAAACATTAGAGTTATAATAATACACATGCAATTATATTTCATGGTAAATTGGGAATGTAATTATGTACCTGCAATTGTAGTACTCTTTGATCTCATCAACACCGTTAGATATTGATGATGTAACACGATCATGTCCTTTATTTATATACTTGAATAAATATTTGATTGTCTGTGCCTAGTTACACCATTCAACCTTCATCATCGAGAGTTGTTATTTCCACAAACTCCTTTGGATAGTGCTTCTTGTATTTGCCACCTTCCATACATGGCGAATTCATATTAAATGATCCACACGGGCCATGGATCATACGCTCAGTTACAACACAGAAGAGAGCAGGATCATTCACTGGATCTGGAATCTCAGCATAAATTATTTTGTCAATATTATCAAAATTTGAAGTTGTATCCGTCCAATCCAAGAAGAGAAGAATATGAGCATGGGGTAGTCCTCTTTTCTGAAACTCAACAGTATATATCACTGCAATTTACATATAATATCAATTAAAACCATTTCTTTACCAGTGATAACATCCTTATTATTGTATAGAGTTCTATTCCACATATGCAACACACGAACTCGAATCTTTCAAGTGACATTAGTCTTTAACTTGAGATATTCAATGAAGTGTAAATTTTCAGCCATTGTACCTTTAGAGGAAGGAGAAGAGGTTTTTGGAGAGTAAACTAATAAGACTATAAATTAGGGTGAAATAAGTGCATTTATAGAGAGTTTAAATAAAGAGAGCTTGATATACAATACAATAAAAATATATATAAATTATCTTATTTTTTACCAATAGGTAACCTATATTCTAAACTACCTTTGATAATGAAAAGTAAGATTTTTATTCCTAAAGATAGCTTAACGCACATATATTAAGAAGGCTAACCGATGTAAGAGAAAATATAGGGAATTTTACTTAGTTATAGATTCGGACTAAGTCTCCAGCTATAAGATTTTTTAAGATTTTCTATATGGTAATTTTACTTAGTTATAGATTATAGGATTAGATTAGATTGATAATAAAAAAAAAAGATATATGTAAGAGAAAATATATTATTATATAAAATTATTATATCTTATACGTAGAATGTGTTATTAATATTTGCTGTAAGATTTTTTAAGATTTTCTATATGGTAATTCTACTTAGTTATAGATTATAGGATTAGATTAGATTGATAATAAATAAAAAAAGATATATGTAAGAGAAAATATATTATTATATCTTATACGTAAGGAAAGTGTTATTAATATTTTAAGCAAATTATATCTTTTTTTTTGGTAAAAATAAGATATCTATATCTATCTCTCTAATAATAATTATTATTGTAGATTAACTAAGAAGATAATATCTTCTTAGTTAAATTATCTCTAAAACAATTTCCTATTTTTATCTCTAATAATTCGAATTTACTATTTTTGAAGTGAAATAATAAGATAAAACTTTTATATTGTCAAAGTTAAATTAGTTTTAAATAGTTATGGTAAAACTATTTATTATTTAGTTTTAAATTAGTATATATATAGATAGTTATGGATTTATTAGTTTTGGTAAAAATAATTATTATTTAGTTTTAAATTAGTATATATGTATAGATAGTTATGGATTTATTAGTTTTTAAATCATAAATATTTATTATTTAAAAAATTCGAAATTACTATTTTTAAAGTGAAATAATAAGATCAAGTTTTTATATTGTAAATACTATTTAGTTTAAAATAGTTATGGTAAAAATTCAGAAATAAGATAAGAAGGATATACTTATTATTTAGTTCTAAATAGTTATGAAAATAAACAATAAATAAGATATTAGTTATGAAAATAAACAATAAGATAAGATCAATAAATAAGATATTAGTTATGGAAATAAACAATAAGATAAGATATCGTATGACGTGGCGGATGAGGTGACATAGCTCAGAGGCAGACACATAGGCAAATTAAACGTGGTGACGACACGTATGCGAATTGAATGTGAGGCCGACACGTAGGATTTAGGCTTCTGCTTTAGTATATATAAATATAAATATATAGATAGATAGATAAGCTTTGTGGATTACTCGTCCTATTGTCAACTCTACTGGGCTTATGTGCTAGGCCCATCCGCACATACATGCACACACATCCATGTGTACACGACCCACTGCATCTCTAAATTTGTAATGGTATCAAAGTCTGTTTTGGTCCTGGGTCCAAGTGTCACGGCCAGTTAGGCGCATCACATTTGAGGGGGAGTGTTAGAAATTAGAATATATATACATAACACATCATACATATGAAGTTGAGACTTTAATTTTCCTAATATATAAGCTTAGTGGATTACTCCTCCTATTGTCAATTTATTTTAGGATGGAACTCCATTGGGCTTATGTGCTAAGGTCATACGCGCATTTGCGCACATACATACACACACGGCCCGTGTACACGGTCCCGACCACTTAGGTCGGTCACATGCCAATTAGGTCGATCACGCTTGAGAGAGAATATATGTACATAACACAACCCACATTTGAAATTGAGACACAACTTGCTAGTATATAAATTTAGTGGATTATTCCTCATATTGACAACTGATTTTAAGATGAATCACACTAGACTCATGCACTAGGCCTATTTACGCACATACATACACATACGTCCCGCGTACACGACCCACAGACTTTCACATAGTATCATTTAAAATTAGAGAGATTGTGGATCGTGTAGGTAGTAACATATATTCTAAAAGTGTTTGACAACAAACAATATATATATATATATATTAATATTTAGAATTTGGTTCTAGTAAAACGGCTTCTTAGAGTAAAACGGAAGTACTATTAAGGGCCATTGAATTACAAATAAATGAATGGTTGTGATTAAAAGTAATTGGGTGCATGTTTATATGGTCGAATTGAACACGCATGATTCCCATTAATTTAGGGATTTTTTAACTAAATTATAAGAGATCCTACCCTTCCTTTTTTATTTTATTCTCTCCCTCCCAGTTAATATCGATCTCGATTTGAATCCTCTTCGACCTCGACTGAAATCGTCTTCAACTTCCGACTGGAATCGGCCATAGATGAGGGCTTCAACACGCCGCCGGGCTTCAACACGCCGCCGCCGCTTTCGACCTCGACTGAATCGTCTTCAACTTCCGACTGGAATCGTCCACATAGGAGGGCTTCAACACGCCGTCGTCTTCAACTTCTCTCCCTCTATCAATCCATCTCCATCTTCACGTCCTTCACCCATAAACTCATCTCGCTGAATTTCTTTTCGGAAATCTCAGCGACCTCTCAGTTAAAACGCCATATCTTTTTATTTACAACTCCGAAAATTCTTCAATTTTGAGGGACGAAATTAGATTTCCAGATCTATCTCTGGGAGTTGGAATCACCTAATTCCGAGTCCAGACTAAAGAGAACGAGCCAGTTGAAGTCACGCTAGATTTCTGGAAAGTTGCTGTCAATTCCTTCCCGGAAATCTCAGCGACCTCTCAGTTAAAATGTCATATCTTTTGATTTACAACTCAGAAAATTCTCCAATTTTGAGGGACGAAATTAGACTTCCAGATATAACTCTGGGAGTTGGAATCACCCAATTCCGAGTCCAGACGAAAGAGAATGAGCAAGTTGAAGTCACGCTGAATTTCTGGAAAGCTACTATCAATTCTTGCAGAAGTTGAAGTGCAATTCGACAGGGCACTCCGTGGTATCTGGGTTGAAACTTTCAACATCAAAGGAGAATCATGAATGTAAGTTCTTACTACTCTGAAGAAGGTGTTATTGTGTTTAATTGACAGCTTGTTCTAGGAAGTTTCAGTTTTGGTATTTTGGGTATTGTTTGTAATTAATATTCATACAAATGCTTTTGATATTCATATTGGATGTAGGTCTCATACATTGAATATTTGATATTTATGATGTGATATTCACCTCAACTTTGAATAATTATCATGTGCGAATTAAACTCTGAATATTGACACTGTTTTTATGAATATCGACTACTTACTTGTATGACTATGTGTATAAAATACGTGAATATCATCACATATGGAATGAATATCGCTATTATAGTATTCAAATTGCTTGTTGATGGTGTTGTTTGTACTGTTTGCAATTGATATTCAAATTGTTTGATGTGATATTCACTATAATGTTGTTCATATTCATGAGGTTTTATGCGTTGAATAATTGATATTCAAATTTTATGATGTGATATTCAATATAATGTTGTTGATATTCATTATAATAATATTGTTGATATTCATTATAATAATGTTCATATTCAGGTTGATCGAACGACTGTACGACCCAAAATCGACGCGACAATATCATTGGTAAACCTTACCGCCATGAATCAAAGCTTCGAAGATATTGGGTGGTGATATTCGTGTAGTTAGTTGATGACATTCATGTACTTGAGTGACTATATTAATGTAATTGGGTGGTGGACGATATTCACAAAATGAGTAGTGATATTCATAAATTGAGTGGTGATATTCGTGTAAGTAAATTTGATATTCATGTGATTAATTGAGATATTTATGTAACTTAGTGTGATATTCATATTATCAAGTGGTGAAATTCATGATTTAAGTGATGATATTCACATTTTAAAGATATTAAATCTTCACTTATTAAATAGAAATCGATATTCAAACAAACATAAACGATATTCATTAACAAATGATTGATATTCGTGAACATATTAACGATATTCACGAACGTTTAGAAATGTTCTTCCTATTTAAATTTTTAATATTTGAATGAGAGCAAAATCGATTAGGAAAGAGAATATTGTATTATTTTCTCTCTCCTGTAATAACCAAAATTAATTATTTCTTATTAATAATATCCTTATTAGGTTAGATTTGATACCATATATCTCCTATAACCCATTAATCCAACCATCCATCAACATCAATCCGACACTCCAGATTAGTACTTCCGTTTTACCATAATTTTCGTTTTACCGGAGTGTGCATCTTAATATTTAATAGCATTTCAAACATTACTAATCAAACCTTACTACCACAATCACTTTTGTCGATTTACATGCCAAACGACAAGAGAGGTATAATACATTGCAAAACTAGATTCCTTTACTACGAAACACACAACAAGTAATAAAGAATAAAAAAGAAAAAGAAAATCCTCTCCTGAATCTTCGCCGCTTACCTCCCCTCCCTTTTCCTCGCTTTCGTGCTACCACCTTCCCTGTTTTCAAACGACAATTTATATCCCTTTCAATTTATACTTTTTTTTTTGCCATTTTGGACCCAAAAGTATTCAAGTTGAATATAGATTTCGAAGAGTTCTTCTCGATCGGTTTAATTTTTCATACGCATTAGCTTTCAGCGATTTGCATAGGTTTTTATAGTTTTGCTCCGTTTTGGGTTTCTTTTTTCTCGTTTCAAGATTGGGCACTTAGCTGGTCATTTTAGAGGGAATCGGATCTCCAACTGGTTGTAATTTGTCGGAGAATCTGAGAAAGTCCGGCTTCGTTCGATGAGAAACTCTGTGAAGAGTAGTAATTGGTGACAGACAGGGGAAAAAACGATGAAATGGGGAAATTTGCTTAATGATATCAAAGACAAGGTTGGATTATCTCCGCGTAGCCAGCAGAATCAGCAGCTTAACCCGTTGACTTCGTCGTCGTTGCCCCCTGCTTTGCCGCTTTCTTCTTCCTTACCCGATTTCGCTTACTCCTCTTCGAGTCCCAGGTATATCCAAATTTCTTATTCTGATATATTCCAAATTACAGAATTTCAATGTTTCTTGGTTTTCCTTGAGTTCTTCACTATACAGGCATTGTATTGATGATTGACAGTCAGAAAAGTCTCTTTGGTTTTTTATTATTGAGACTTTTTTCCTGTTCATCTAAGAGAGCAGTGAGTTTGCATCAATTGCATTCACTTGCTGCTTCAGTAAGTCAGCTTTCGTAGCAGTATTTGTTTAGTAGCCTTGTGGTTGTGATTGCAAATTCACTTTTTTAGAAGAGCTGATTGATGAAATCCTACATTTTGTAACCTTTTTTCCTCAAATGTTTAATGCTCTATGAATCATTTTGGGTCAACAGGGACAAACATGAACTTGTACTGGCCTTCACGAGGTTTTGGGAAGAGTTTCGCTCATCCCGCTCGGAAAAGGTAATATCCTGTATTTTGAGAGTTGTTCCTTTTGAAATGGATGTGAGTTCTTGAATGTATCGGGGAAGACCCTTGCCTGGGCTGGGCCAGCCTACCCCCAAGCTTGGGGGACGTCTTGATAGAGGACTCATTACCTCATGTTTGCTAATTAGTCATAACGTACTCTATCTATCTGCAGGAAAAAGAAGTGGCCTTGAATATGAGTGTGGATGCTTTCTGTAAATTGGTGAAGCAGCAGGCAAATGTAGCAGAGTTAGTTACATTTTCTTTATCCTTGCTTCCTATATTATTTTTTACTGCCTATGCAGCTGCATATTGCATAATTTGCATCTGCCTATGTTGCTAATTTCTAAGAAGATCGTTAGATTACCTCATTTTGTTTAATTCTTTAAATCCATTTTTCCTGCTCCCTTTGAGAAAATGGCAACTTAACATAAGGTATTTGGTATATAAGCTTTATTATACAGGGGCAACCTTTGGCGAGTGTGGTTTGATAGGCATGCTTCAGGTGCCTGCCTTTTTCTTAATAAATTTTTAACGGTTCTCTTCTGCAACTATGATATCAAGCTCTGTGGAATTGTATTAGTGGATGGTGAGCTCTATGGAATGTGCATTTTTGTAATATACCCTCCCTTTCCTTTCCCACTGTCCTTACTGAAAGTAGCTTTAATATTATCTGACTGAGACATGTGTACTGAATACTGATGTTTATGTGATGACTTAAAACTCTCCAATAACTCTGACCATTATGATATACAATTATTCAAAGTACTAGATGAATTTCATGAAATTGTTGAACCCCCATTTGTAAAAGGAGATGAGCGCTTGATTGTTTCTATTTCCTTTTTCCGCTCTCTCTCACCTCCCCCCTTTTCTATTGTAGCTTTTAATCTTATGTAACTGGGACATGTGTACTGTTGCTTATGTGATGGCTTGAAGGTTTTTTGATTTCCAAACGTTCCTCGTTGTTTGACCACTTCATGCTATAAAATGATGCAATGTTGACAAATCTGAAACTCGGATTATTGACAGGTTAGTTGAAACAAAGATTTTCTCTTTCGTCGTAGGAAGAGCATTTGTCACAGATATTGAAAATTTGATGATTAGCAACAAAAGAAGATTACTGGACGTATTAGAAGTTTTGCATTATTTTTCAGAAGTTACAAAGGTTTGTTTTTATGCTAATTGCATATATGCTGGTGTGGATGAATTTGCATAAGTATGCAATCATGCCACTGATGAACACATCCTGGTGCTTAGACATAGTTTCCTTGTGAAATTTTTATGCAGGATGGCATTAATCCTGGTTCAAATTTGCTGACTACTATTGAAGGTCTTGTATCTGGGGTCAGCACTGCTCTCTTATACTCTTGTAGTAATTCAATTCTTACATATAACTAGTTTCACCTTTTGATATAATGTTACTTTGCTTTCGTACACTCATTCATTCGTCATTTTATTTCCTCTTTTTTACTTTAGGTTTTTGTCTGCAATTGCTTTCTTTCCCAATATAGTTGTATGTTGTACCTGCTATTGATAGGATTTGTGTTCACGTACTCTTACTGAAAAATGATGCTTGATCATGGTAGGATTAATTACCATGTTCAAAGTATATGCTCATGAACTCGCAAAGCCAAATACTTTTTCGTTATAAATTACTTGTCAAAATCTAGATATTCTTAGCCTCCCTTTATCTTGCGGTTTTACACCTTTTTGGCTATGTACATGATGAAAAAGGTCCTAGTCTTAATGACGACTGTCAAGTGTCAAGTTAAGACAAAATAGAGAATGAATATGGAAAGTCTTATGTAATTGAGAATGGTTTAAGTTAGTCCTTGATGCACGAGTCCCACCTAATATTTATATATTACTGTATATTATAATTTATGCTATGCTAGAACACTGACGCATGTCATGTTTATGCTGTCATTCAACTTGCATTATCATGGATAAATATGTTTCATGCATAAGAGGAAATTCGTGGCAGCAGGACCGATTTTGATTAGTGATATGGACTTCTATTTCAGTTCTTGCATTTGAGACATTCATTATTTGATGAAGATTAATCCAGAATGATTGTATTAGGTCAATCCTAATTACATTGATTAATCAGTGAACATTTGATATTTACAGCCAATTGATCTGCAACCTCTCCTTGATTCTGGAATTTTGTGCTGTCTTGTCCATATTTTGAATGCTCTTCTGGGATCTGGTGATACCAACCGGATTAAGATGGTTCCTGATCACAATGGATTGAGGGCAGGTGGAAAGGATGAAGATAATGGTGTTACTCAATCCCGGCAACTTGAGGTCAGTTAGGCTGTCACATTTGAGCTCTTAGTGAATACTTTCTAAGAATTACTGGCGTGCAAATTTGCCACGTTATTTATTATTGGATACCAATGAATTATTGTGGCTTGGATGGGAAGCCATTATTTGACATTTATCACTTCTATACCATTTTTAGTAATTCAAGAAAGATGCTTCACATGTATAGGTTCAAATTTTGATTACAATTTTAATGATCTCTTCAAAGGATAGCGTTACCTCTATGTCTTTTGGTATTAAGTACATAGAAGCTAAAAGTTGCAATTTTGCATTCAGGAACAGGGTTATGTATTTGTATGAAATAATAAATGTCTTGTTCCGTAATCCATGCAGATAGAAGGAAAAGTTGTACTCATCATGAAGATATTAGCAAGCCATCCTTCTGCTGCACAGAGTTTGATTGAGGATGACTCCCTGCAGATACTGTTTCACATGGTTGTCAATAGATCGTTGAATGTCTTTTCACAACACAAAAATGATCTTGATGCGTTGCATTTCATTCAGCTTCGTAGACATGCAATGCAGGTTGGTATTTTCCCTGATAGTGATTAATACTCCCTCTGTCCCTTAATATAGTTCCGGTATTCTTTTTGGGTGTCCCTAAAAATTGTGTATGTTTTCCATTTTGGTATACTTTTTATACCCACTTTCTCTTCATCCAATACACTTTCCTCTTTCATCTCTCCTCTAATCAATCACTTTTTACTTTCCTCTCTCCTTCTCTCTATCTCTCTCCTCTAATCATCAATAACTATTTTTTCCTTAATTCCCGTGAAATCCCCCAAACCAGAACTATATTAAGGGATGGAGGGAGTAGTTCCTTTCTTCCAGCTTTTGTCATTGTTTTTCTTATAAGTGTTTCCACACAGTATTGTTTGTTCACAATTGTTTGCCTGCCTGAAATTTTTTGGCTGCAGATTCTCAGTCTTCTCTTAGTTCATGACAATGGAAGCACTGCAAAATATATCAGCAAGCACCGTTTGGTATCCATTTTCAACCTTCATTTACTTGATTCTGGAAAATAAACTGTGAAGTTGTATGACCAAAAATCAAGTAGGGTCAATATAAGTTAGATGTTTCAATGATAATGTTCCCTAAACAAGAGTAGAGCCTCCAAACTCCAAGAGATTTGTATTCTTACAGGCTTTAGTTAGCATCTACTTGTCAAACCATGCTTTCTAAATCCGAAATGGATTTTTTTTAAACCAATCGGTTACTGTTTCATTATGTTGAACTCACTGTTCGATCTTTTAGAAATAATGGCTGTCCATGTTTGAGCTTGTTTTTCCTCACTATCATTTTTATTTTGTGTATTTACTTCGTTACAGATGCTTATTCCCCATGTCCTAGTTTTTTCGGTGTAACTTATTCAGTTTCCATATATGAACTTATTAGGTAAGCAGCTGTGTACTATTCTTTTGGGAATGTAGAAGA
The DNA here is from genome assembly GCA_027886185.1 of Rheum nobile. Taxonomy (NCBI): domain Eukaryota; kingdom Viridiplantae; phylum Streptophyta; class Magnoliopsida; order Caryophyllales; family Polygonaceae; genus Rheum; species Rheum nobile. The sequence continues at coordinate 2,305,517 of WOAB01000254.1, read as the reverse complement.
TAACTGATATGGTTGGATTTTTGTCTTGATGATACTCGACCATGCAAGTTGCTGTTTTACACGTCCTATGACTCTTACTCTGTCTATGTTAATTCATGCCCCTTTTAGTCCGAGTGTCTCTTTTCCTTGTTAATTCTAAACTGTAGATGCTTCTCTTTGATTGTCTGTGCTTAAATATTTCCCTTGTTACACTGACTGTTTGTTCCTTGGGTATTTCAAAATGCAGATCAAAGTTTTATTGACAACTATCAAGGAGTTTAATCCTGCCTGTGAAGATGCTGCATATACCATGAGTGTTGTGGACTTGTTACTTGTATGTGTTGAACTATCATACAGACTAGGTGAGTGACACCTGATTGATCGTTCCGAGTTCCAAATTTAGAGCTATGTGATCATTTCCTTGGGTGTGAAGTTGAAAATGTGCATTTTCGTGTTCAGTGAAGATCTTTTGCTATGTTGATGACTTCCTCCCTTTAAATCATGTAGGGGCTGGTGGTGTTAAACTAAGGGAGGACATGCATAATGCTCATGGTTACCAGTTCCTCGTGCAGTTCACATTAACTCTGTCTGCTATGTCAAAAAGTCGGACTATTGAGGAAATTGAACCACATGCATCTCCTTACCAAACTTCTGCTTTGGATGGCTTACAGAAGCGTGCAATGGAAGATCCTGTTGGGGACACAACATCAAAGCTTTCACCTATTCTGTCAAGGTTGCTTGATGTGCTTGTTAATCTGGCTCAGTTAGGCCCAGTAGAACCTACTGGAATGGCTAGAAGTTCCAAGTCATATCATGCAAAGGATGGAAGCTATGGAAGAACTCGTACATCGTCAAGTAATCTTAGTGGGGATGAGATCTGGGAGACACATAAAACTAAAGTTGAAGACCTTGAAGCAGTGCAGATGCTGCAGGATGTTTTTTTGAAAGCAGACAGTACCAAATTGCAGGAAGAAGTCTTGAATAGGATGTTTATGATATTCTCTTGTCATGTTGAAAACTATAAGTTATGTCAGCAATTGAGGATAATGCCTCTCTTCATTCTAAATATGGGTGGTTTTCCTTTTTCTTTGCAAGATATTATCTTAAAAATTCTTGAATATGCTCTGACTGTTGTCAACTGTGATCTTGAGCAAGAGTTGCTGTCACTTTGCTGTCTACTACAACAACCAATTACAGCTGAACTAAACCATGCAATTCTTTCTTTCTTTGTGAAACTATTGTCTTTTGATCAGCAGTACAGAAGGGTACTGCGGGAAGTTGGTGTGCTGGAGGTCTTATTGGAAGATCTGAAGAGCCACATGTGTTTATTGGATTCAGACCAAGAAAACAGCAGGATGAACAAGCTAAAGAGTAGCTTCAAGAAACCCTTGGTCAGCAAAGAGGATGCCATCATTTCTTCACCTAAACTCTTGAGTTCTGGTGCAGGGAGGTTTCCTCTATTTGAAGTAGCTAGTAAAACTTCTATTGCTTGGGATTGCCTGGTTTCCTTGTTGAAGAAAGCAGAAGCCAACCAATCATCCTTCCGATCAGCTAATGGTGTTGGTATCTTACTCCCTTTTCTTGTCTCTGATGTTCATCGTCAAGGTGCTCTCCGGACCTTATCATGTTTGATTACTGAGGATATGACACAGGTGAATCAATCTTGAACTCTTGATGCTTCTTGCTTGTTAGGGTTCAAGGAATTTTTTCCTTATATCTCTTGTATTCGATTTTTGTTTGATTTTAACTGAAAGACAAGTAAACATGCAGTTCTTCACGACTTATATTGTGTTTCAACCAAATAGATGACCAAGGCCTTTTATTTCTGTTTTTAGACGCATCCTGAAGAATTAGGGGCACTGCTTGAAGTTCTAAAGAGTGGGATTGTGACCAGTGCTTCTGGATTACAATATGTGCTTAATAATGACGCAAAATGTGACATGTATGGGGCACTGTGGCGCATTTTGGGAGTAAACAGTTCAGCTCAGAGAGTATTTGGTGAAGCAACTGGGTTCTCACTTCTATTTACTATGCTTCATGGCTTCAGAAGTGATGGAGGAAAGTTTGATCAATCTTCTCTCAGGGTCTACATTAAGGTTTTCACATACATGATGCGTGTTATGACAGTAGGTGTCTGCAATAATGCTATTAACAGAAAAAAGTTACATACTATCATTTCCTCTCATGGTTTCGTTGATCTTTTATGCAATTCTGCATTGCTCTGCGTTGACTTTGAGAGACAAGTTGTACATCTGTTATTGGAGCTTGCTCTTGAAATCGTGATTCCACCTTTCTTGGCCTCGGAAACAGACAAGTCGTCAATTATGATTGAGTCTTCAAGCTTTGCTCTGATGGTTCCAACAGATGTAGTCAGTCCTGATAGTAAAAGAGTCTATAATGCTGGGGCTGTAATTGTCATTATACGTGCATTGCTGCTATGTACTCCTAAGGTACAGTTGGAGGTACTTGATTTTATTGAGAAGCTTGCTCGTGCTGGACCTTTTAATCTGGAAGCTTTGACTGCTGTTGGTAGGAATTGTGTCTATTCACTCTACTCCTATTTTTATCATATGTTTTCAGCTCTTGCATTCTGATTATGCACTTTCTTTGAAGGATGTGTGAAGCATCTACTTCATATGATCAAGCCTTTCCTATTAGGCTCATCACCATTGCTTTCCCATACTTTGAGAATAATTGAGATTCTTGGTGCATACAGGTTGGAATTTAGTGCTCCATATGTTAATATTTTTTATTGTTGGGATTGTCTCTAAGCTTTTTGAGTTTCATTGCAGGCTGTCATCTTCAGAACTGCAGTCACTCATGAGATATATTCTCCAAATGAGGCAGATGAGTTCAGGCTGTAATCTTGTTGAAATAATGGAAAGATTAATACATATGCAGGACACGGCCTCTGGGAATGTGTCTTTGGCACCATTCATCGAAATGGATATGAGCAAAGTAGGACATGCCAGCATCCAAGTCTCATTGCGGGAAAGATCTTGGCCTCCTGTTGCTGGTTATTCTTTCGTTTGCTGGTTCCAGTATCGAAATTTCTCAAAGTCAAAATCAAGAGAACATGCCCATTCAAGGACCAGCTCCAGAAAACAAATTATACAACACAAACAGCAAATTCTAAGGTTATTTTCTGTTGGATCAGTAGACAGTGGGAGTACTTTCTATGCAGAGCTTTATCTTCAAGGAGATGGTATTTTAACTCTTGCAACCAGCAATTCTTCGTCAATATCGTTTTCTGATTTAGAGTTGGTAGAAGGTCAGTGGTATCATCTTGCAGTTGTCCATAGCAAACCTAAAGCTTTGGCAGGTTTGTTTCAAGCTAGTGTTGCATATGTATATGTTAATGGAAAACTAAGGCATACAGGGAAATTAGGATACTCTCCATCACCAGTTGGCAAGGCCTTGCAGATAAGCATTGGAACAACAGTTACGCATGCAAGGGTTAGTGGGTTGCAATGGAAACTTCGCAGTTGCTATCTTTTTGAAGAAAATCTAAGCTCTGGTTGTGTTTATTTCATGTACATACTTGGTAGAGGATATAGAGGTCTCTTTCTAGATACTGACCTTTTACAGTTTGTCCCTAATCAAGCTTGTGGTGGACATAGCATGGCCATATTAGATTTGTTGGAGTCTGACCAGAGTTTGGCTTCTGGTGCACAGAGGTCAGAGACGATTCCTAAGACAGAGAGCTTTAAGGCTAATGGTAGTGGGATTGTCTGGGATTTGGAAATACTGGGGAACCTTTCATTGCAGCTTTCTGGAAAGAAACTTATATTTGCATTTGACGGAACGTGTACAGAACCACTTGAAGCAAGTGGTACTTTGTCATTACTCAATCTTGTTGATCCTACTTCAGCTGCAGCTTCACCTATTGGAGGTATGCAGACAAGTCATAGTTTATTTTAAACAAGGTGTGATGAGTTTTTTCTTTCTTAACCTGCAATTATGTTTTTTTTCCTGCAGGAATACCTCGCTTTGGGCACCTTTCTGGGGATATCTTTATTTGTAAGCCGAGTATAATTGGTGAGACTGTCCATCCCATAGGTGGCATCACTGCTGTTCTTGTTCTTGTTGAGGCTGCTGAAAGCAATGAAATGCTGCGTATGGCCCTGACATTTCTTGCATGTGCCTTGCATCAGAATCCTCAAAATCTTAGAGAAATGCAGGAATGTAGGGGTTATCATTTGTTGTCTCTATATCTTAATCGCAGGATGTCCCTATTTGACATGCATTGTCTTGAGATTTTCTTCAAGATGGCTGCGTGTGAGGCTTCATTTTCTGAATCAAACAAATTGCAGATTTCTCCAGCTGGTTTCTCACCTGAAGTACATACACTTGGGGGCAGCCTCAGTGAGGATCTTGATTTGTCAAAATTCCGAGAAGAGTTTTCTTCTATTGATTTTCAAGGGGATAAATATGATTTTTCTGCACAGAAAGATGCAATTTCTGAGTTTGATAATGATGGTATCCCAGAAGAAAAATCAAATTGCATTGTCCTATCAAATGCTGATATGGTTGAACATGTTTTGCTTGATTGGACGCTTTGGGTGACTGCTCATGTCTCTATCCAGATTGCACTATTGGACTTTCTTGAGCACTTGGTGTCTATTCATTGGTACAGGAATCACAATCTTACTGTTTTGCGCAGAATAAACCTTGTTCAGCATTTACTGGTGATCCTGCAAAGGGGTGATATTGAGGTACCTGTTTTGGAGAAATTAGTTATCTTGCTTGGAGTTATTCTAGAAGACGGGTTTCTTGCTTCCGAACTGGAAATTGTAGTGAGGTTTGTAATAATGACATTTGTTCCACCTGAAGTGCCAAGTCGTTACCAGATCCCTAGAGAGTCAATGGGTAAGCATGTCATCGTGAGGAACATGCTACTTGAAATGCTTATAGATCTACAGGTGACCATAAAGGCTGCAGATTTGCTTGAGCTATGGCATAAGATTGTATCTTCAAAATTGGTAACATATTTTCTTGATGAGGCTGTTCATCCTACAAGCATGAGATGGATCATGACACTTCTTGGTGTGAGCCTTGCTTCTTCACCTACATTTCTACAAAAATTTCGTACCGGTGGGGGTTACCAAGGTTTGGTACAAGTACTTGCAAGTTTTTATGATTGCCCTGATGTATATTATATTCTGTTCTGTCTGATATTTGGCAAGCCTGTTTATCCAAGACTGCCAGAGGTTCGCATGCTAGATTTTCACGCTTTAATGCCTAGTGATGGAAACCATATAGAGTTCAAATGTGTTGAACTTCTGGATTCTGTGATTGCTATGACAACATCTGCATTTGACTGCCTAAGTGCGCGGTTGATGCTTGCATACCAAAATGGGAGTCTCTCCATGACTGAGCTAGCAGATATAAAAATTGATATCATTGGAGAACTTCAGGACGAAGCTTTGATGCACAAGACCTATGCGCCGCGCTTAATGGGTGGGGAAGCATCTGCTCCAGCTGTAGCAACTTCAGTTTTGAGGTTCATGGTTTATTTGGCAAAGATGTGCCCTGCTTTCTCTCATGTTTGCAGACGAGCAGAAATTCTTGAAAGTTCTGTTGGCCTTTATTTCTCCTGTGCAAGGTCTGTTTGAATTTCTGCTGACTTAACTGTTTTATGTTTTTTGTGTCTTTCAGTGTTGGGTGAGTGGTGTTTAATTCTATGCAATGAATATTCCATGCTAGTTTCTTTACCTAGTTGTTTCTTAAAGTTACTTATAGGATCTTGCATAATTTCTGTAGGGCATCTTATGCGGTAAAGCTGGCCAAGAATCTTTCTGCGAATAAGAACTTCAATACTTGTGAAGATGATAACAGTTTGTGGAATGCATCTTCGTGCTTGCCTCAAAAACAAGAGCATTCTGCAAAAACCTCAATCAGTGTTGGAAGCTTTAACCAAGGGCAGGCTAGTACGAGCTCATCAGAAGATATGCCTCTGACCATGCTTGACATGGACGTTGGGAAAAATCCTAACATGACTACCTCCACTGGGCTAGCAAAAAAAGAAATGGGAGTGGAACTTGAGGCTGTTATGCGTGGAGATGATGTGGCAATTGATAATGCCTCTATAGTGACAGGCACAAATGTAGGCATGTCTGAAAATGTCAAGGACACGGTTAATGTTGCTCTACCAACAGCTTCACAAAGTTCTGCGTCTGTAACCATGCCTGATTCTCCAATACTATCTGAGAAATCCAATATTGGGGCAACTCCAAGTTCACCTGCAATGTCATCTTGGCTTGGAGGTTCTGCCCAAAGAGTAGAAAAAGTTCATTTAGCTGCAACACCTTCTGTAGAATCCTCTGTGTCCAATGATGGAGATCTAATGCCTGATGCAAAGTCCAACTTTCAAGGTGCATCTTCTGGAAAAGCATCATTTGCAGTTGATTCTGAGCTACTGCTTGAAATGGATGGTTCTGGGTATGGTGGTGGTACATGTACTGCTGGAGCAACTGCTGTCTTAAATTTTATAGCCGAAGTGCTTTCTGATAGTTTGACTGAGCAAATTAAAGCCATTTCAGTTGTAGAGAGCATATTGGAATATGCTCCTCTATATGTTGACATTGAGTCGGTGTTGATTTTCCAGGGTCTCTGCTTTAGTAGAATCATGAATTTTCTGGAGAGGCGTGTTCTGCGTGATGATGAGGAAACTGGAAAGAAGTTAGATAAGAATCGTTGGACATCAAATTTGGATGCATTTTGCTGGCTGATTGTGGATCGTGTTTATATGGGTGCTTTTCCTCAGCCAGATTCGGTATTCAGAATTTTGGAGTTCCTGTTATCCATGCTGCAACTTGCCAACAAAGATGGAAGAATTGAAGAAGCAACTCTAGCTGGTAAAGGTCTATTGTCCCGTGGAAGAGGAAATGGGCTACTTGATGCTTACATACATGCAATTCTAAAAAACACAAATCGGATGATAATGTATTGTTTTCTGCCATCATTTTTAAGTGCTGTTGGAGAAGAAAATCTTCTTCGAGCAGCAGGTTTGCTGAGTGGGCCTAAGAAGCTTATAACACCGGGATCCTCGCAAGAAGAAACAAGGGTTGATATTTCTACAATATTGCAATTGCTAGATGCTCATATGCAACTAATCTTTTGTCCGAGTAATTTTGACACTGATTTAAATTGCTGTTTGTGCATAAATCTGATCTCCCTTCTCCGTGACCAGAGACATAATGTCATGAATATGGCAGTCAATATTCTCATGTACCTATTAATGCACCGCAGGGCTGCCCTTGAAGATTTGCTTGTATCTAAGCCAAATCAAGGACCTCGTATGGATGTACTGCATGGGGGTTTTGACATACTCTTGGCGGGAAATTTATCCAGCTTCTTTGAGTGGTTCCAGAGGTCTGAACAAGATGTCAACAAGGTGTTGGAGAAATGTGCTGGCATTATGTGGGTTCAGTACATTGTAGGCTCATCAAAATTTCCTGGAGTAAGAATAAAGGGAATGGATGGCCGTCGAAGAAGGGAAATTGGAAGGAAGTTGAACGAGAGTTCAACGCGGGAGCTAAAACATAGGGACCAGTTGAATGAACGGAGGTGTGCACTAGAATTTGTCCGTGATACAATGTCAACTGAATTGAGGGTTGTCCGTCAGGATAAATATGGATGGGTTCTGCATGCTGAGAGTGAATGGCAAACTCATCTCCAGCATCTTGTTCATGATCGAGGAATATTCCCAGTACGTAAGACTCTTGATGTGGGAGAAACTGAATGGAAGCTTTGCCCTATTGAAGGCCCATACAGAATGCGGAAAAAGCTGGAGCGTTGTAAATTAAGAGTAGATACTACCCTAGATGATCTTGATTGGCAATTTGAATTGGGAGAGACTAAGTTTTCAAAGCCCGAAAATGAGAATTTGCATGACGTTTCTGATTCTGGATCATTTTCTCATCTTATAATGGAAGGGAAGGAAATACCAGGCTTTGCTGATGACCTGTATGATGAATCCTTTATCAAGGAACCTGATTATGGCAGAGATATTTCTTCTAGAACTGGCTTGCAGGATGATCGTACTATTAGCATAAATGAGCCAAGCCCCCACTCTGCTACTGATTTCAGTGCCCAGTCTACTGAGCCTGTGTTGGATAGTGGCCTGGGTAGATATGACACACTGGAGTCCCCGAGGCAATCATCCTTTGTGAAAAATGATGAGGTTAGAGTTTCAGAAGAGATATTAGAAAAGGAATTGCTTGATAATGGTGAATATCTGATTAGGCCTTACCTTGAACCTCTGGAAAAGATAAGATTCAAATATAATTGTGAGCGTGTTGTTGGTTTAGACAAACATGATGGTATATTCTTGATTGGAGAACTTTGTCTCTATGTCATTGAGCACTTTTACATTAATGATTCTGGATGCATCTGTGAAAAAGCATCTGAGGATGAACTGTCTGTAATCGACCAGGCTTTGGGTGTCAAGAAAGATCTTTCCTTCTCTGATTTTATGTCCAAGTCACCTGCATCTTTGAGTGCAACTGTTAAATCATGTGATGGGGGAAGGGCTTGGGCATATTATGGTGGTGCATGGGAGAAGGAGAAGGCGTGCACTAGTGGTAATTTGCCTCATCTCTGGCACATGTGGAAGCTTATTAGTGTTTATGAAATCTTGAAACGTGATTATCAATTGCGTCCTGTTGCTATTGAGATATTTAGCATGGATGGATGCAATGATCTCCTGGTTTTCCACAAAAGGGAGAGAGAAGAAGTGTTCAAAAATTTAGTTGGGATGAATCTTCCAAGAAATAGCATGTGAGTACTCTGCTTCCTACTTTTTCTTCATTTTTTGTTAGTAATTCTGTCTATTCTACATATGCTTAGACAATAGCATTTCTCTGTCAAGAAATTTGTAAAAAGAACCACATCTCTGATTATCTTTGACCATATCTCTCTTCAAAAGAATTTTGCTGAGCTTCTATCGGAGATTACCTCTTGTCAGATGACTCAGCTCTATACTATTTCTGGTGGAAGTTAGACCATTACTCTGGTTTGCCTCCTGAAACCTGATTTGGCATCAATATTTGATTTTCTTTTTATTGTCGGTCATACTCCTATTGCCTTCACAGGTTCCTTGGTTTGGTGATCTTATTATGAAACGGCATTAGTCTTGTTCTCATGCATAAGTTTCTAGCTAGATTTTCTCTCTCTGATTATTTCTTCGAAGGAATATATGACTAATTAATAGAACTATCTATCCAACAGGCTGGACACAACTATTTCAGGACCAACGAAGCAAGAAAGCAATGAAGGCAGCCGCCTTTTCAAGCTTCTGAATAAATCATTCTCTAGAAAATGGCAAAATGGAGAAATTAGTAACTTTCAGTATCTCATGCACCTGAATACTCTGGCAGGACGCGGATACAGTGATCTCACTCAGTATCCAGTCTTCCCATGGGTTCTTGCAGACTATGATAGCGAAGACCTGGACTTATCAAATCCCCTCACATTTCGTGAGCTTGACAAACCAATAGGTTGTCAAACAGCAGAAGGGGAAGAAGAATTCCGGAAAAGGTTGTTTAATGCTTCTAGATTATTTTCTTATGTCTGGTTGTGTAGTTCCTTCATCTATGGCTTTCTGCAGATTGTTCATTTTGGCATGTTATGTGCCCCTGGTTTTATTTCTTTCTCTGATGTTGTAGGTATGAAAGTTGGGATGACCCAGATGTTCCCAAGTTTCATTATGGATCTCATTATTCCAGTGCTGGAATTGTTCTCTTTTATCTTGTGCGCCTGCCTCCATTCAGTACTGAGAACCAAAAGCTACAAGGTGGTCAGTTTGACCATGCTGATCGCCTTTTTAGCAGTGTCCGAGATACATGGTTAAGTGCAGCTGGTAAGGGCAACACGTCTGATGTGAAAGAGCTCATCCCAGAATTCTTCTACATGCCAGAATTCTTTGAGAATCGCTTTGGCCTTGATTTGGGAGAAAAGCAATCTGGAGAGAAGGTTTAACCTCGTTGCATTACTACATTTTTTTAGTTTATCGGTTTAATATTACCACAAAATTTGCATATGTTGGGGAGAGAATCTTTTTGCTTCCCCACCCTTTTGTCATATTGCCCATGGACTCTTGACTAAGATGTGAAACTTGTGTTGCAACCTATCAGGTTGGTGACGTTCTCTTACCCCCTTGGGCTAAAGGCAGTGCAAGAGAGTTCATCAGAAAGCATCGAGAAGCGCTTGAATGTGATTATGTTTCAGGAAGTTTGCATCATTGGATTGACCTTATTTTCGGATACAAGCAGAGGGGCAAGGTTTGGTGCTGATTTATATATGTCAGGCAAATGTTGCATTTATTCTCTGATTTTTTTTTTTTAGTTTCCTATCTCAGATTTTCTTCTTACCTATGTTATGGTAAAGACTGGATATGCTCGCTTACAGATGTCATGCTATATCATATTATAAATTTTAAAGCGATGTTTATTGTACGTATCATGATATTATTTGCTCATCTCATCTCATGAGTTAGCTTCCTTTGATCTGCTCTCCTAATTGTGTGTTCCTCGTGTTATATTTAGGCGGCAGAGGAAGCTGTAAACGTTTTCTATCATTATACCTATGAGGGGAACGTAGATATTGACGCTGTCACGGATTCTACCATGAAAGCTTCTATTCTGGCACAAATCAATCACTTTGGGCAGACACCAAAGCAGTTGTTCTTCAAACCTCATGCACAGAGGCAATCCGTCATAAAGCACCCTCCCATCCCACTTGAATATTCAAGCTACCTTGTTCCACATGAACTGAAAAAGACCTCATCTGCGATAGTTCAGATTGTGACGTTGAACGACAAAATTCTCGTGGCAGGCTCAAACAGCTTGCTCAGACCAACAACTTACGATGAATACGTGAAATGGGGTTTTCCAGACCGTGGCCTGCGGTTTATGAGCTATGATCAGGATAAACTCCTGTCTACACATGAGAATCTTCATTGGGGAAACCAGATTCGTTGCACTGGCATAAGTCAAGATGGTCGGATTCTCGTCACAGGAGGAGACGAGGGCCTTGTCCGTGTTTGGAGAATAAAGAATCACGGGCCCCGTTCAGTACGACACCTGCAACTGGAGAAGCCGCTACCTGCTCACACAGAACAGATTTCGTGCCTCTATGTGTGCCAACCTTATATGCTACTCGTTACCGGTTCAGATGATCGTTCAGTCATCTTCTGGGACTTGAGCTCATTAGCCTTTGTGAGGCAACTTCCCGAGTTCCCATCACCAATCTCTGCAGTTCACGTGAACGATTTAACGGGTGAGGTTTTAACAGCTGCCGGGGTCCTGCTGGCCATCTGGAGCATCAATGGCGAATGCCTAGCGGTGACCAACACGTCTCAGCTTCCTTCTGATACAATTGTGTCGGTTACGAGCTGCACTTTCTCAGATTGGATGTACACCAACTGGTACGTGACGGGACACCAGAGCGGGGCTGTCAAAATCTGGAGACTGATTCACTGTTCTGATGAGCAAACGCCTCATACGAGGCTAATGAGTAGCATGACAGAAGGGCTTGCTCTCGGTGGTAGAACCCCGGAGTACAGATTGGCCTTGCACAAGCAACTCAAGTCCCACAAGTACCCTGTCACCGCCGTTCACCTCACTAATGACTTGAAGCAGCTGTTAACTGGGGATTCTGATGGGCATTTGCTGTCGTGGACGCTACCTGAAGAGAGCTTAAGAGGAGGGTTTTAGTTCAGTCAATTACAATGGTGAGTTCCTACATCCTCAAAAGAGTGCATAATATGGAGCGCACTCTTGTGTATTTGTCCTCTGTGCAAGTATACTGGATTCTCAATTTGCAGAACCCATCAAACGCAGCGTATTGAATCTTGATGCTCAAGGAAAGAGGCATCAGGGATGGGTTGTCGCAGGAATTGTTCGAATGAACTAGCGGCTTTTGAGTTGTATTTGACTTGAATTTGAAACAATTCAAGAGCAGTGCTCGAAGGTTTTGCCCTCTGGGATTTGCAACACTTGTGTTTGTAAGTAGATTATTCAGAAAAGAATGTTAGTGGGGAGGAGAATTTGTGATCAAATTTGTATAGATAATTATGTTTTGTTTGTAATCTAGCAAATTAGCAATGGCTCAATGTACCCAATTTATAGTTTGTAATCAAATTTTGTATTTTGTAAACCTTGCAAGCTGTAATCCAGATGTTTTTAATTGATATGTATGCACTACACAATTAGGGTCTGTTCGGTATGACTGTGGCTTATTGGGACTGAAGCTGAAGTAGGGACTGGACTGGACTGAAGCTGATTGGAAGAATTTAAACTGGGGGCTGAATTGAGTTGAGGTTGAAGCTGAAGCTAATGGCTGAAACCTTAGGACGTGTTCGGTATTGATGACTTATCCCAACTTAATTTTAGATAAAAATTACAAAATTACCCTTAATTTACTTTTGTGAGGGGTATCATGTGCATTGATATTTTTTCCCCAAATTTTGATTGTTTCTTCCTCAAAGCTGGTATAAGGCCGATACTTTAGGTTTCGAACCCACATCCACGTACATTAAACTTCACTAATCCAATTTAATCATGATCATGATAGTATTGAAATATAGATTAGCCTATGTGGGACTCGAACCCACATCTACGTACATAAAGCACGTTGCTCTACCATTGAGCTAATAGGCTTGAATGTTAATTCATGAAAAAAATCTACAACAACATAGTAGATGGTTAATACATGAATCCATTAATCTGTAATATTGAACTACTTATATAAAGCAATTTTTAAGCATAAAATGTATATGTATCTTAATTGAGGCAGAATAACACAACAAAAACTACAGGAAATCACTTCATTTAGAAGCATAAGTAAGCAAATACATGTTCTCTAGAGGAATATATGGAGCCCAATCCATTTTCATTCGCTTCATGGGAACGATTTCCTCAGTCTCCCTTTGAACTGAATTAATCCCTATCTTATCTGAAGAAGGAAACCGAGATACAACCTGTTTTAAGAAGAAAGAAAGGAACAATAAATAAAGCTTAAGCAACTTGACATAAACACCTGCAATGATAAAAAAAAAAGGCACAAGAACACTTATGTAAATGATTTACTGCCACCACAACAGGTATACAAATAACTTTCTGCTCATTCTTGAATGGCACCAATTGAGCTACACAAGCACAAAAATACACTATAAATAATGATGGTTCATAAATGTATAGACTTAAAATGCATAAATGTAGAGACTTAAAATGCAGATAATTTATCAATACAACTGAGGTCAGATCCTTGAGATACTCACGTTCTGTGCAACCAAAGAGATAAACTCTTCTTCCATGCAGAACTCCTTCTGCTTCAAAAGCATCCTGTGAAATATTCAGTGAGTACATATGACTTGTTCTCTTATAACACAGAATAAGACCAAAAAAATATGAAGAATACAAATCCTGAGGGCACACACCTCCAAGTTTCTAAAGCTCCAGTTGTATTGGTAGACAGATTCCAATTGATCCCACTACAAATCAAACGTTTTAAGTCAGTCATACTACATTATTAAAATATAGGTACAACATTTGGTTGAAGAAGTGAAATGCTTCACCTCTGTGCCAACATGAAACACTTCCTTCCACAAGTCCTCCTATCAAAGAAACAAGACAACTCAATAATAGAGACCAACAAGAGAACTGGCCGTAAAATGGTAATAACAAGGACATCAATCAAACTGAAAATCAGAGATGTAATGACCACATGAGAGACAATAATAACCAAATTCTCAACCAAATGCTAGACAGTAATAACCAAATTCTCAACCAAATGCTTGACAGTAATATTTCAACCAAATGAGAGATAATAATAACCAATTTCTCAACCAAATGCTAGACAGTAATAACCAAATTGAACAAAATGCGATACAATAGTAAGCAAATTCAAAAATATGCGAGACAAATAACCAAATTCAACCAAATTAGCAAACCCTAGAAGCCGCAGATTGACATATGTTCTTCAACTGTGATCTTCGAAGCTCACATCAACAAGTTTAAAAAACCCTAGCAATAACGAGTTGGTTAGCAAACCCTAGAAGTCAAAGATTCACAAAGAACATGAGGTGAAGGAGGAAGGACCAAACCCGAACCCCAACCTCTGTGAATTTGATCGAGCTCACATCAACAAGTATCAAAAACCCTAGCAATGTCCAGTTGGTTAGCAAACAATAGATGTCGAAGATTGACAAAGAAGAGGAGAAAAAGGAGGGAGAAACATACCTGAACCCCAGATAACGAGGAGGAAGAAGTGAGACCAGTGCGAGTTGCCGTTGATCTTCGAAACCCTAAACCCCGAGTTGTTGCTGATATCGGCAAGGAGGAAGAAGCGCGAGGAGGAAGAATCACGACGAGGAAGAAGCGAGACCAGTGCAAGGAGGAGACCGGTGTTAGGAGGAAGAAAATCGAGAGGAGGATGAAGAACAACGAGAGAGGAAGAAGAGGAAGAAAAACGAGAGAGGAATGTCGGGGAGAGAGAAAGGGCAAATGTTGGAATTGAATTGATAAGTTGGCTCAGATAAGTCCGTAAGTTGGAATGGGAAGCTGGTATTTTTCCATGAATTTCAGTCAAAATAAGTCCAAATAAGCCCCCATAAGTTGCAGTGCAGCCGAACATGATTTTATGAGAAAATGACTGGCGTGAGCTTATTTTTCCAAATAAGACTCATAAGACTCTAAAATCAGCCCTACCGAACGAGCCCTTAGATGGCTCCACGGAATCGGAGAAAACCGAACCGGGTAAACCTCATAATCTTGTTCCAGTTCCGATTTCATTAAATCGAAACCGGAGAATGGGAGGTTTCGGAATCGGAACATGTTCCATTAATTTTTTATTTTTTTTTAACAAAATTGGATACTATTTGGGTGGAACCGGAGGTTTCGCGCCCAAAACCGGCGATTCCACCTTTTTTTTTTTTTTTTTTTATTGTGTTTCGATTTTTTTGGAACCAGAATCTCGGATCCTCCCGAAATCGGAACCCGGTTTGAATTTTCCTAAAACCGGAACCTCCCTGGGCCATCGCAATTCGCAACTGTTTTGTTCATTGCACTAGTAATAAGATGGATCAATTTTGTGATGTAGTAAATTGAAGGGGGAAAATAACACATTCAAGAACTAGAAACAGCAAATTAGTATGGACTGTAAAGGAAAATCAGAATCATTTAAAGCGAAAGAGACAGAGCAGGGGCATGCATGCCTCTGCAACTTGCAAATGGGGAGCAACAACGGACAAATACTCATTTACACCCAGTGTAAAATTGTCTGATTTTACACCTCTGTAAAACCTGATAAATGTCAAAAAAATATACTGTTATAATTAAATTTGTATTGAAAATAGGGAGAAATCTTGAGTCTATACACAAAAACAATTCATAGCCTTGTAGTTGTACATCATAGCCATCTGACAACTGCAAAAAAGAATCCGGATATTTTGCAAAAAAGAGAAGGATAAATTAGTAAATTAGATTAAAGTTATATTTATTTTGCAAAAAGAGTAGATTGTTTTTTTGTTATTTTTCACCTTCTTCTCCATTCTTCTCCTCCCGCTCCAACTTTTCTCCATTTTTGTTGAATATTTTGGACGGAGATATTGCGGAGCCAGATCCGGCTGGTGGGTCGTCTTCTCCGGCGTTGGCGATGGTGGAGCCGAATCCGGATCTAAGAAGTATTTGGTGGGTCGTCTTCTCCGGAGATTACAAGAGATATTGCGGAGCTAGATCCGGCTGGTGGGTCATCTTCTCCGACGTTTGGGAGTGGTGCGAGGTTGCCAACGTTGGCAATGGAGGAAGGGCGAGAGCGGCCAGAGGAACCCTAACAAAATTTGGGTTATAATTTCAAATTTATTTCAAATTTGAAATCTGGGACTGTTATGCGAGTGGAGGATGCCGGCGCGTGGTGACTGGAGCTAGGCATCCTCCACTCGCATAACAGTCCCAGATTTCAAATTTGAAATAAATTTGAAATTATAACCCAAATTTTGTTAGGGTTCCTCTGGCCGCTCTCGCCCTTCCTCCATTGCCAACATTGGCAACCTCGCACCACTCCCAAACGTCGGAGAAGATGACCCACCAACCGGATCTAGCTCTGCAATATCTCTTGTAATCTCCGGAGAAGACGACCCACCAAATACTTCTTAGATCCGGATTCGGCTCCACCATCGCCAACGCCGGAGAAGACGACCCACCAGCCGGATCTGGCTCCGCAATATCTCCGTCCAAAATATTCAACAAAAATGGAGAAAAGTTGGAGCGGGAGGAGAAGAATGGAGAAGAAGGTGAAAAATAACAAAAAAATAATCTACTCTTTTTGCAAAATAAATATAACTTTAATCTAATTTACTAATTTATCCTTCTCTTTTTTGCAAAATATCCGGATTCTTTTTTGCAGTTGTTAGATGGCTATGATGTACAACTACAAGGCTATGAATTGTTTTTGTGTATAGACTCAAGATTTCTCCATATTTTCAATACAAATTTAATTATAACAGTATATTTTTTTGACATTTATCAGGTTTTACAGAGGTGTAAAATCAGACAATTTTACACTGGGTGTAAATGAGTATTTGTCCAACACAAAGCGAGAGAGAGATAAAGATGAAAGAAAGCAAACACTAGGAACAAAAGAACTAGCTGATGCCTAATAGTATAGTACACCATAGATTGTAAGCTGTAGCAGACTTACAGGTACATGCCTATATCACAAAAAGCGAGTGTACTACTCCTATATTCAATAAATAAAAGGTTAATATGAAAATAGACGATTACGTGAGAATGTCGGATGTGTATGGATTTATGAATGTATGTGCATAACTTTGGTAAGTAGAAACTCATGTACATACAGACAAAAATTCACGCACACCTCAAGATGTGCATAGATTTTTGCATGTATGTGCATAAATTTGTACTATATGAGTATATGATTACTATGTGTAATTGAAAACTCATGCACATACAGACAAAAAATCATGCATATCACAACATATGCATGAATTTTTACTTGTATGTGTATATTTTTTTTTACTATGTGTGTGAATATGTGCAAGTTAAAACTCTGCACATACAAGCAAAATTTCATGAACACCTCAAGATGTGCATGATTTTTTGCATGTATATGCATATATTTTTTACTATATACGTGACTATGTGTAAGTGAAAACTCATACACATATAGACAAAATTTCATGCACATCACACCTGTATGTGCATATTCTTACGTTATCACCTAAGCGTCCTTTCTCATCGAATCCACATCCATTGAATAATATCGTACATGTTATTTTACGATACACTCACTTTTTCTTTTTTAGCTAAATATACTCATTTTAGGCATGCACACGCAACACGTGAAACGTGTGACCGTACCCTTGTAATGGGTTTATGGATATACATGGACATGATTAATGTAAATATTACGGAGTACATTCTAAATCTTAGTGCTACATTCCTAATCATTACAATTATACCCTAAACTCAATAATACAAAAGGGTGTGGTGTATAACCAGCTTATACATGATATAAAAGTTAGGATTACACTACATTTAATATAACCAATATTCGAATAATATGATAATGAAGATAGAATTACATTATATTATATATATAAGTATATAACCGATATTCAAATAATAAATAATGAAGTTACGATTACATGTATAAGTGATATTCCAATAATACGATAATGAATATAAAATTACATTATACTTAGTGTAACCGATAATTTATTAAATTTTATAAAATAAAATAAAAACGGAACGGACACACATTTTTATTGTAGAACCGGATAGCCATACACCCATTATAGGCTACGGACACGCGTTTCATACATGTGACCAAGGGTAACGTGCATGTGTTGCATGTGCGTGCCTAAAATGAGTATATTTAGCGAAAAATGTGAGTGTATCTAGCATCATCTATATTTTAGCTTTCGACACGACTACTAAAAAATCAATTTTTAATATATATTTTTTCTAAAATCTATACCTTATTACCTACTCACTTCATTTCAACCAATGAATAAAGAAAATTTGCTAGAAAGAATCAATATGTACAATTTTCAATAACAAACATTATAACTCATCAATAAATTATTACATAAAACTTTAACATGACAATATTTCTTAAAATAGTTTGAAATCTAAAAGGGGTTTCATATTCTCACCCTTTTATTTTTGTTATACACACTCATGTATTGATGCCCATTGGGGATGGGTAGCTCCAAATCCTTCCGCTACCCATTGGGGATGGGTAGCTCCACTCTTCTGCTATCCATTGGGATGGGTACCTCTATAGACTTATTATATATTTTATTTTTCATAGATATGATATTATATTTATATCTTTTATTTATGTATGTATTTTATTATGTACTTAATTAAATTAAACTAATTTTAATATGTACTTAAAGTTAACTAAATTTAACAATTTTAATATGTACTTAATTAATACTATTTAACTGAATTAAAATAATTTAGTATGTACTTATTTAATTTAAGCATGTACCAACTAAAATTAGAATGTAATATATTGACCGAACAACATGATAATTGTAAACTACTTAACTAATTTTAGTAAAGTTACTTAACAAAATTTGACTAATTATAGTATGTACATAAAGCTACTTAACTTAATTTAACTAATTTTATTATGTAATTAATAATATTTAACTAAAGTTCAATAATTTTAACAATACTTATTTAATTTAACTAATAATTTTATTGCTACCAGTGTCCATTGGGCATGGGTAGTCATTTGGCTCCTGCCAATGCCCATTGGGAATGGGTAGTGTTTTGAATCTCAAAAAAAATCAAAAAACGGAGGACAGTTTTATCTTTTCATTAAATGAGTGAATATAATAAATTAATGGGTGAAAATAAGACCCCGATCTAAAATGACATTCTTTTTCGAATAGAGTAAATATATTTCAAATGGTGTCATGTGTTGGCACTAGACCCGATCAAACCCGGATCCGGGCGGGAATCGGGCCGAGCTTTGGACAAAAAATATGTTCGGATGGGCGGGCCGGATCCGGGCAAGCCAAGAAAACGGGCTGGGAAGGCTTCCCAGATCCGCCTGGACATCCGGATCCGGGTAGCCCGCAGGTCCCATTTAGCCCGCGAGATAAGAGAAATCTGTCGTAAAATGAAATATAGCAAATATAATTTAACGCACAATACCCATTGAAAAATGTATTTTTATTACAAACGGTAAACATAGTTATTATTACAAACTTGTCATAACAATTTCCACACAAAATAACACAACATTACACAATTAAGCAAATTTCAAAAGAAAATGGAGCTGATTGTCTGTTTTTTGTTGCCTCTAGCGTAGTGCATACATCACACAAACACATCTTAGGTGAATCTTCTTCGTCCTCAAACTCGTCATAACCAACATTGCCAATTTGAAGTGTCTTATGTGTATAAATATTAGGTTGTTTAAGGTATAAATATTTATTTATTTTATATAATATTTTTATGAATTTTATTATATATAAAAATATTTTATTTTATTTATTTTTAAAAATTAATTCGGGCTTCCGGACGAGCTATCCAGGCTAAATGAGATATTATCAGTGTCCATATCCGCCCATTTATGTCGGGCGGACCGGGCGGACGGGTCAGCCCGTGTTTGCTCAGGTCTAGTTGGCACTTGGCAGTTATTCTCATGCATATTAGTTTATCATGCTTTCTATCAAGCAGATGCATCATGCACACTTGTTGGGTTGCTCGACAGTGGGCCCATGATTACTCGAAAGGAGTGGTTCAAAGTCTCTTTTTTTGTCAAAAAAGAGACGACATTCTTCAAAACTTTATTGAAAGAAAGAAAGAACCACTACAAAGTCATCCGAGAGAAGGCACGTCCCCGGAGGTCATCAGAAAAAAGAGAAGCAATACAACTAGGCATAGAATCCAAAGTATGAAGGCCTAAGGGAAAATAAAAGAGCAAAACAAGCAAGCTGGTCGACGACAACATTCGCCTCCCGAAAAGTATGACGGAACTGAAGGATCCAGTCCCTACGAAGAAACCCTTGGCATAGAGAGACCAAGTTAGACAGGGGGTGACAACTATCAAGGGCGCGGCGATTAATGAGTGGTTCAAAGTCGTTTGATACCCTTGGTATACGATTAACATCGATATTATTATCAATATATTAACTTGTTAATTAGGATTATTTGAATACCAAGTGTTTGGAATTAATAACCTCTTTGAACAATAAACTTATTCATAAATTAAATCTAAAAAATAATTTAAAAAATATTTAATAAATAATCAAATAATTATAAAATAAATCATACACAAAATTTGACAAGTTCTTTTTAAAAAAAAAACAAGGCTTTTTCGGAATTTTTTAAAAAACGGTCGGGACAACGATTATTATAAATACATGTTATCTATTGTTTTTATAAGAGAGCGGAACGTTCATTATTTCAAATAAATGTTGTCTTTAGTGGTTTCGTAATTGTTGTACACGAGTTGGACAATGGTTATTCAAATAAACGTTATTTTTAATGATTCTAAAAGTGATTTAAACGGGGTCAAGACAATTCTTTTTACGAATAATTAATGTTATTCTTTTTATGAATAATTATTTCTCCTATTTAAGATACTATCTCACGTGCATGTGCGCACGTGTTGACACGTCACCCCTTTATTGGCCTACTGAACTTTATCATGATATCAAAGCTGGTCTGGTCATGGGCCTCTTTCCTGGTTTAATTGGGCCTTCGCCCCTTATCTATCTACTGCATATGGGCCTTCACCCGTCTGTCATCTACTTACCTCCTATGGGCTTTTGTCCATCTGTTATCTATCTTATCTACTACATATCTTGTTCAAGTGGGCTAGGCTAGTTTCACTTGAGGGGCATGTTAAGATACTATCTCACATCGAAAATAAAGAATAAATAAGACTAGTATATAAGCTTAGTGGACTACTCCCAAGATGGAACCTCACTGGGCTTATGAGTTGGACTTATACGCACATGTGCGCACGAGTTGACACGTCACCTCTTTATTGACCCACCGGACTTTATCATCTACCTCTTGTTTTTCTGAAAATATACAGGCTCGACGAAGGCAATCGGGGAGACTATTCCCTCAAGCTCCTTTGGATCTGCCATTGTTACTCAATAATTTCTATAAAACTTCATCTTTATTTTCAATAAGACAAAAAACATTACTTATATCAAGTAGAGGGTGTCAATGGGAAAGTACTACTATATCGTCCACCATATAATAAACAAGGATACATATGTTAAGTGTCAATGTTCATATATAGTCATCTAAAGTACATATATAATAAATAAAATATGTTGTTTTAGAATTTAAATCAGAATGGTTCGAGTATGAATTTAGGTATTGTAGGAGTCGAATCATGCTAATTTGAGGATGAGGAACACAATATTACGCTTGAATTTGATCAATTCAAACTGGAATATGTATGATTTTTTTTTTGAAGAAGGTAAATCATTATATAGATCGGAAATGAGATACAGCCTGCGCACGCAGCATAATTATAAAAACACTCCATTCCGCAGTGGTTAGAGTTAAAAGGACCCCCCCCCCCCCCACACCCCCCCCACCCCCACAAAAAAAAAAGAGAACCAGACCAAAAGGAGCCAAACAAACAAGCTCAAGAGTGCAAGATCACAAAATATAAAGACGTCTAAGCCAATGCATCGTCTTGCCGTCAAACTTCTTCCATTTGGCGAGAATTTCCTTGGTTACAGTGTCAGTAACTCTGTCAAAAAGGGAGTTCACAGATACCTGAATACCTTTGAAGATGGCACTATTTCTGCTGCTCCAGATGCAATAAATAAAGGTGGTAATAGCCAGCTTACGAGTTTCAAATTCAGCACACTTGTATCCGAGGGTGAGGGCGAGGTCAGCAATGCACTGATAGATGACGAAAGTGTTGTTTCCAGGAACCCAATGCAGCCAGTAAAGAAGCTTGCGGAGGCAAAGAGAAACATACATACAGTGGCTCCAGAAGTGCACATTTGATTCATTGTCATGCAAGCAAAGAGGGCACGTTTCATCAGAGATAGGAGTCCACTTCTTCACACGGTCTTTAGTAGGGAGCCGTTCATTGAGCGCAAGCCAAGAGATGAAGGACGATTTAGGGGTGTGCAGACCTTTCCAGATAATCGGACTCCATTTGATAAGATCACCTCTGGGCCGCAGAAGATCATAAGCAGTTGTAGAGCTGAACTTGCCAGAAGGGAGAATAAGCAAAGAGGCCAACTATTGCGGCTGCCCATGAGAGAGCAAGTCATCTCTTATCCTAAGCAAAGATTTCCAGCTCCAACTGTCAGTGACACTCGCCTGGCAATCCCAAATAGAGGTGCCCAGTAAAAGCTTGTTAGCGCCCCAAAGGTACCAAATACTATTACTGGGAGTAACAATATCAAAGAGAGACTTAGCCATGGAGGCCTTGTTCCAAGAAAGAAGCTCTTTAAAGCCCAAGCCCCCCTCCCCTTTAGGGCGACATATTATTTTCCAAGAGATAAGGCAACGTCGGGAGTCAAGGTCACCAGACCAGAGGAAAGATCTCAGAATAGACTGGACACGCTTGAGAACATTGGCAGGGAATGCCATGGCCTTGCACCAGAAGTTCTGCAGCCCATACAAGACATCACGAATCAACTCAACCCGACCAACATAAGAAAGTTGTCTGGCAGTCCAAGACTTGACCCTTGAGGTCATTTTATCAATAAGAGGAGCAAACTCATTCAGCTTAGGCTTCTTGGAGCCCACAGGACCCCCAGATAAGTCATGGGCATGGTCCCTTCAGAGAAAGAAGAGTTGCTCAGAATGACAAGCTTATGGTGCTCATAAATGTCCCCAAAAAAGATTCTAGTTTTGCTCGGATTAGCAATGAGCCCATAGAGCCGCCCAAACTCATCAAGAATATTCTTAATCGCCATAACCGAGTCATTGTCGCCATAACTGAACACAATAAGGTCATCTGCAAAGCTGAGGTGAGTGATGTTAAAGGACTTACAGTGAAGGTGATGCCGGAAGAGAGGGTTCGCAGAAAGCCCCTTGAGCATACGAGATAAGTATTCCATTGCAAGACAGAAGAGATAGGGCGACATGGGGTCCCCTTGCCGAATACCTCTACCACCTCTAAAGTGTCCCTCAAGGCTACCATTAACAACCAGGGAGAAAGAGGGGGTAGTAATGCATCTAGTGATCCAGTGAACAAAGATATGCGGGAATCCCATATGAACCAGAATGTTAAGAATGAAAGACCAGTCCAAAGAGTCAAACGCTTTATGAAAGTCAACCTTAATAGCGCATCGCGATGGAGTAGACTTCCAGCCATAATGCCTCAGAATATCCCCAGAGAGCAGAATATTATGCTGAATGGAACTCATAACAGCTTTCATCCTGGAAGCAAGAATATTGGATATAGCTCTGTAAATAGTGGTGCAACAAGAAATCGGGCGGAAGTCAGCAGCACAAGTGGGGTTCGACTTCTTAGGGATAAGAGTGATAGCTGTGTGATTGATCTGCTTAAGCAAGGAACCAGTTCTGAATAAGTCCATGACTGCACAAGTAACATCACCACCGATAATACTCCAAGCCTTCTTAAAAAAGAATGGATTATACCCATCCGGCCCCGGCGCTTTGGTATTCCCCATACCGAAGAAGGCTCTACGAATTTCCTCACCGCTTACCGGCCGAGCAAGGGAGGACCCCTCAACGGGAGAGAGGCTAAGGCCCCTTGTAAGGTAGTCTGCACAGAAAGCAGATGGCTGAATAGAAGTGCCCATAAGCTTCTCAAAATACTCGACCAGGTGGGCGGATATGTCATGATGCGAGGAAAGGTGCCTCCCATCAGAATCAACTAAGAGAAGGATGGAGTTCCCAAAACGCCTGCAGCGAATCTGATTATAGAAGTAGGAGGACGAGTGGTCGCCATATCGCATCCATTTCAACTTTGCCAGTTACACAGTCATAGAAGCCATGGAATCCATGTCTTTCTTGAGAGATAACTTGCGCTCTTTTTCAATTTTATGACAGCTATCATCCAAAGGCCGAGACTGACAAGCAAGCTGGGCATTTCACCACACATGCAAGTTGGGCATCAAAATATATAAAAGTACTTTTTGAAGAAAAAAGTGTTTATATGTGATAAGGACATTTCACCACACATGGCCTATGAATAAAGCTAATTACTAAAAAGAAAATACTTTATGATAATATATTATAATATTTACTATAACATAATATCTTATTGAAATATTAGTAACATTGAATGAAAATAATTGAATTTTAAGATTACAACCTTAATATTTATATGATAAAATGACTTCATCCAAAACTAACCTTATTTTGAAACCGACACGTACGTGATATAAAATATTATGGCTCATTTTGGAGATGTCAAGTGATATTAATTACTCGTCTAAAATTATAATATAAATTGTACACTTAATGATTCTTTTTTGAATCAATGTTAGTGATTAATTCATTACCTTTATACATAAATTATGAACCGACTATATGAGGATTACGTTTTACTATATTTAAAAAGTATATCTATGAAGTTGTCCAAGTTAATTAGATTGATTTGATCATGATTCGATTCGACAAACAATATAATTATACATACACATACAAATACAATCTATTTATACAAAAATAATAATTTGGAAGTGGGCTTAGAACATATAATATATTTTGTAAAATCTTTTTAGTATGTGCTCATGGACAAATTTAGTAATCATACACTTTAATTAGTGTATAATTTAAAGACATATATGAGTTTATTTTTTTAGATAAATAAAATTAAAAATCCAATATTTAGTGATATTTTATTTCCAAAATTAGTTAAGTACTTAAGTTGATTTCCTTTATAAAATATGTTCATCGTCCATCCTACAATATGTGCTTTATAAAATATGTTCATCGTCCATCCTACAATATGTGCACATATTACCAATCATTAAAAAAATGTGGTTTGTTAGTTGCCTTCCATAAGTCTACATGTATCATTATTCATAAATCCTAATCCTATATTTATAATTATTTTTGGTTTTAGGTTAATTGAATCAAAACTCCACATGTCTTTAAAAAATGATTTATCAAAGTTCACAGTGGAGTTAAGCAATTAACTGATTTTTTTCCCTTCCCATAGCTGTATATATGCACATTGATTCTTTTTAAAATGTTCTTGACATGATTATTTATTTCTACCCTATCCATTAATGAACTCATCTTTCACACTACTCTTGAATGCTCAAAATCCCCCCTTCATCCTGTACTCTTGCCTTTATTCTCCTCACTTATCTTGACTTGCAACCGAACCTACATATATGGACTACGGAGCCATCTCCTCAATATGTATTAATGTGTAATGTTTTTGAAGATAGGAGATATATTGTTAAAAGAAAGCAATCCAATTAATGAATTATAACTTGGTAATTCAAACTTGGTATATATTTGTTTTCAGATTTTGCTAACTGGTTTAGGGTAATGTTTCCCTAAAACATGTTTCGAAAAAAAACTAAAAATAAGTAATATATAAATTTTATTTTAAAAAAAATAAAAAATGATGTGTCAAAAGAAGTTGATTGTATGAAAAATATAGTGTCGTGACACAATTTCGAATGGACGTGTGACCTTAAAATTTATCATTTAGTAATTATATGGTAGATTAATTATACTCTGACTTTCGAGCATAGAAGATAAGTTTCAGGTTAAAACTTTGGTAAGGTCCGGTCAATGTAAATGCAAAACGTGTTAATTTTTTTTTTCTTATCTTAGCATGGTTATTTAATTGGAGTTATTTTACGTTTAAGCTGATAAATGTGTGACCCATTTAAAAGATGACCCTTCCAATTATATGTGAATCATGTTATCAAGAGAATTTGAATTGAATATCTAACATAAAACCTATCACCATACCATTATAATACGCGGATGCTATTCACGCACTTTTTTTTTTGTCTAGAAACACACATTGCGCAATGCATACGCTTTGCGTGCGTAGGCGTGAATAGGCTACGCATACACTTTGTGTAGATGTAAGAAGGTCATGTACATTGTGCATGTGTGGCTTCATAACCGTATATACAGATACTCGGTTATAAAAAAAATATATACATTACCATGCATCCTAGACGCGTGTTAGCACGTTTAATCTCAAAGTTCTCTCGGCCTAAAATAATTAATTTTAATAGTTTTTGTCCTCAAACCATAAAAATGAAGAGATTTTATTGACATTGGTAATAACCAAACTAAAATTTGGAGTATCTGACGCCTAAATTTTATAGGATCGAGATGATTCCAAAATCAATGGATCAAGAATGACCCGAATTCGGCGAACTCAAACCTGACATGTCCGTTATTTTATATACATTATCTCATTGATATTGAATATTCCTAATATATGTTTTGGATTTTATGGATGACTATGTTTTGATATGAATGTTTACGTTTTGGATTTTGTGAATGGCATGTTTATGTTTTGAAAACGCCACTTACGCATACGCAAAGCGCTTAACATAGTATTTGTACACATAGATGGAAAATAGTGTACACCGACTCTAAAATAATATTACATATAGATGGACTTGGGCAAGCTCGTATCAGGGACGAGCTTTGACAAAAAGTCAAGCCTTTTATTTCGGGTCGAGTCAGAATTTCAGGCTACGGAGGGTGTCTGAATCCGCCCAGATCTAGGTAGTCTGCGAGACCCATATTTTTTTAATTACAAAAAAGTAAAACATATTTTATATTTACCATATCTTCTTCGACTTATACGCTTTTGTTTGTTGTATGTTATCAATTTAGAGTGTGTTTGGCAAGGCCAGAAAAGCAACGTTTGAAGTAGCTAGCGTTTAGCATTTTGAAAAAAATAAGGGTGTTTGACAAGTTGTGATAGAGGTAGCTTTTAATATTTAGTAGCGTTTGAAACACTACTTTTTTCAATGCTATTCTCATTAGCGGTTCAATTTAAGCTCGTTTCAACCACTCCTTCCACCGCTACCGCTACCAATATGTCATCCGCTACCGCTACCACTACCACTAGACATGCCAAACAGAGCCTTATACATCCAAAAAAGAGATGAAACTTACAAACATATTAGATTCGAATAAGCATGAAAGAGAAACCTAGGGAAATAGTGACTACTCATATGGGAAGATATATATATATATATAGAGGGACGCTCAGGTAAAACGAGTCTTGTGGTGAAACGAGTGGACAATTTTGGAGCGTTGGATTGAGGATGATAGATGGCTAGATTAGGAGAGAGAAAATAGGGTGTAGTGGGGGTGTGAATCATGAAATAAATATCACCACCAAAATAGGCAATTAGAAGGAGATTGGAGAGAGAAAACGTGGATTCAGTCCAGAAATTTTTAAATCGTTCTGCATATCGATACAAAAAATCTACATATCGACACGAAAATTATGAATATCGTTTAATGTTCTTTGCATATCTGTTTATTTTGTTCATGTTCCATCGTATTCATGCTGATATTCACTGTCTTATGTCTGATATTCAGGTATGGTGAGTGCTTATTCATTATTTATATAATGCATCCACTGAATTGAAAAAAAATTGTGCATATCAAAACACATTTTTTGAATATCGTTCAAGTATTTCTGAATATCTGTTATTCGGTATCATACATATCTCATCCACACAAATGAATATCATAGTCATGGTCAAGGAAATAATTCATAATTACAAGTTGCATATCATACAAGTAAATTCTGCATATCACTGTATAAAAAATGCATATCCCATCCACATAATTGCATGGCCGCGATCGCTGCCCTTGAATCGCGCCCGCGACTTGTTCTTTCCTAGCACTCAGCGAGATCTTCCTTGGCCGCGCTCGCGGCTTATTCTGCATATCAATGTATAGAAAATGCAAAAGTCATCCACACAAATGAATATCACATTCACGGTCAATGAAATAATCTATCATAAAAAATTACATATCATACAAGTATATTCTGCATATCAATGTATGGAAAATGCATATCACATTCATACAAATGAATATCATAATCACGGCCAGTGAAATAATCTATAATAACAAATTGCATATCATACAAGTATATTCTGCATATCAATGCATGTAAAATGCATATCACATTCACACAAATGAATATCACAGTCACGGCCAGTGAAATAATCTATAATAACAAATTGCATATCATACAAGTATTATCTGCATAACAAATTGCATATCATACAAGTATTATGCATATCCCTTTCAAAAATAACAAAAGGGAAAAAAATAACAACTGGGTGAGACGATTTCTAGTGTAATTAATTTAATCAAAACAAAATAACAAAAGGAAAAAAATATACGGAACTGTTCTTCAATTTGCAACTACAATTCTTCAATTTGTAAAATACGATCAAAATATAATCAATTTGCAAAATATAATCAATTTGTAAAATACGATCAAAAAAATACGAAATTGTTCTTCAATTTGCAAATACGGAATTGAATATCACAATCACCGGCGGTGTGGTCGGATGCTTGGGTTGGAGGGTGGATCACCGGCGGTCCGATGCAGGGCTCGCACCGCCAGACCAACACAGAACCAAGCCTCAGCATGTTGTCACCGCCGCGCCACGTCTCCTCTTCTCGAACCAGCCCCGGTGCCAGACTTGCGAACGACTATCTAGCCGCACCAGCCCCGGATCTCCACCGAGCCTAGTCCCGCCGCCGCACCGTTGCTGCCCGCGCCCAGATCCACCTGCTCGGGGCCAGCAGTTCGCGACCAACACAACCGCTCCGCTCCCAGCCGCTCACTGCTGCGAGCCCCGCACCAGCCCAAGCGAGCCACCGTTCCTTGCAGCGCCGGAGAGAGGAAGACGAGCGAAAGAGGGAGTTGAAGAGGAAGACGAGCGGCTGAGAGAAAAGAGAGAGAGAGAGAGAGAGAGAGAGAGAGAGAGAGAGAGAGAGAGAGAGAGAGAGAGAGAGAGAGAGAGAGAGAGAGAGAGAGAGAGAGAGAGAGAGAGAGAGAGAGGAAGTTGAGGGGATTTGGTGATTATTGTAATCCTTTGATTTTAGGGTTTGATGGGATCTGGTGTGATCACATCCACTATATAAAATTGGAAAATCCATCATTAAATCAGAGCCATCTATCCTCCTCTCATCCAAGGTCCTATATTTATCCATCCGTTTCACCATAAGAGTCCGTTTTACTAGAGCATAGATCTATGCTCTAGTAAAATGGGCTCTTGTGGTGAAACGAGTGCACAAATCTGGAGCATTGGATTAGATTAAAAAGAAGGGCTGAGATTTAATTTAAAAGGACACAAATTTAAAAAGTAAAATTACCCACATCAGATTTTTCCAATTTCCTACTTTTATGGGATATCAATCACACCTCTTTCCTAAAATTTCGGTCATTCAATCCCATTTCCATATATTTCTTTTCATTTTCTTTCTTCATCCCTCTCATTCTCTTTCTTGTCTCTGCCGCACCACCCGAAACACCAGCTTCTCCCTCACGCCCTCCCGCGAGCCATCGGCGGCCACAACAGTGCCCAGATTCGAGCCCGCCTCACCGACCCACACCCGCGCCCAGCCAAATCCGCCGGAGCTGCTGCACTTCATCGCCGGAGTTGCTGCGATTCACCGTCTTCGACTCATCTCCCGCTCAGCCTCGCTCACCCACCGTGCCGCTGCGAGCCCTGCACCAGACCACTGACGACCTTCTCTCCTACACCGCAGCGCGCCTGCCCCGTACCGATGGGCATACCTCACCGAGCCCCCTCAACCTTGCTCTCCACACCGGTGAGCACCTCGTCGAGCCCAAATCTGCCGGCGTCTCCCCTCCGGCGTCTCCCTCTTCTCCAAAGGATGGGTGTGATTTTCCTCTTTCCGTTCTCTCATTTTTCCTATTTTTTCCATGACGATTCTTCAAATTTCAGTTTAATTGGTTGTTTCCGCTGAGTAAAATCCAGTATTACTTTTGGTAAAAGTGTTTATTTTTTTATCTAATTGAGTTCAATTAGGGTTGGGAGTTCAGTCTATTTTCTCAATTCATATTTCATAGCTTCATTCTTTGGCTAATATCTTATTTGGTAGGGAAACGAAGACTCGGTGGGAATCACTTGTTTGGAATTGCTGGCTTCTCAACAACCTCAACTCTTCATAGGTACCGAATACTGGATTTACAAGTGATTTTTGTATGACATAATAGTATAATACATTATTCTAAGTTTTTGGTGGCGTAATTAAGAGGTAATAAAAGCTTTTTGGGTAAATTTAGATGAAACTCGGGTATACTTCACAGAATTTGAGGCATATGATTTCCTGAAGTAGCTTATTATTACAGGTTAAAGATGCTCTGTCGCAATTCGAAACAACACTGACATTGAATGTGATATTCATTTGTGTGGATGAGATATGCATTTCCCATGTAGTGATATGCAGAATATGCATGTATGATATACAATTTGTAATTATGAATTATTTCAGTGGTCGTAAATGTGATGTTCAGTTGTATAGAAGAGATATGCATTTTTCATGCATTGATATGCAGATAATACTTGTATGATATGCAATTTGTTATTATAGATTATTTGACTGCCGTGATTGTGATATTCATTTGTGTGGATGAGATATGCATTTTCCATACATTGATATGCATAATATATATACTTGTGTGATATGCATTTTTTATGATATATTATTTCATTGGTCGTGAATGTGATATTCATTTGTGTGGATGACTTTTGCATTTTCTATACATTGATATGCAGAATAAGCCGCGAGCGCGGCCAAGGAAGATCTCGCTGAGTGCTAGGAAAGAACAAGTCGCGGGCGCGGTTCAAGGGCAGCGATCGCGGCCATGCAATTATGTGGATGGGATATGCATTTTTTATACAGTGATATGCAGAATTTACTTGTATGATATGCAACTTGTAATTATGAATTATTTCCTTGCCCATGACTATGATATTCATTTATGTGGATGAGATATGTATGATACCGAATAACAGATATTCAGAAATACTTGAACGATATTCAAATAATGTGTTTTGATATGCACAATTTTTTTCAATTCAGTGGATGCATTATATACATAATGAATAAGCACTCACCATACTTGAATATCAGACATAAGACAGTGAATATCAGCATGAATACGATGGAACATGAACAAAATAAACAAATATGCAAAGAACATTAAACGATATTCACAATTTTCGTGTCGATATGCAGATTTTTTGTATCGATATGCTTCACAATTTTCGTGTCGATATGCAGATTTTTTGTATCGATATGCAGAACGGTTTAAAAATTTCTGGATCGAATCAACATTTTCTCTCTCCAATCTTTCTCTCTCCAATCTCCTTATAACTGCCTATTTTGGTGGTGATATTTATTCCATGATTCACACCCCCACTACACCCTATTTTCTCTCTCCTAATCTTGCCATCTATCATCCTCAATCCAACGCTCCAAAATTGTGCAATCGTTTCACCACAAGACTCGTTTTACCTGAGCGCCCCTCTATATATATATATCCTCTCTCTATATATATATATATATCAGAGGAACGCTCTGGTAAAATGAGAGTTATAGTGAAACATAAGTATTAATCTGGAACGTTGGATGGATGATGATGGATGGATGGATGATTGGGCCTTCAAATATATATGGTGGGGGTGTAACCACATAATCTACCCCAAAAAGGCTATTAATTAATTATTAATTAACAATAAGGTAATTATGGAGGTTGTTAGATGAGAGAGAAAAACACAATCTTCTTCTCTTTCCTAAACCGCTGCTCTCATTATTTAATTTTTAATTAATATAGGAAGTTGTTAGATAATTATGCATTCACGATCTCATGCTTCTCTCCATTAGGCAATATGATGCGAACAACCCCTAAAGTGTTGTCTGCAACGCAGGATCTTTGATTCCTCAAGCTTGAATTCGATTCCTTCTCTTCCGTAGCCAAAGTGATGGCTTTCCTAGGGTTAAAGAGATAACCCTCAAACGCGTTCAAAGTGATGACGGAAAGATCAAAGAGATGATCTTGAAACACCGAAGAGACGATGTATGAATTGCTCGAAGCGACGAGCTACGGGATAGACGATCCGTGGGATCGAAGAGTTGACGTTAAAACTCAAGGGAAAGAGCGTACTCAACTTTATTACTCAAATTCAACGTGGTTTTATTAATGACATAAGTAGTGTTTATATAACACAATTTCGTGGCCTATAGCCTTGCAAAAGAAGAAAACTACCTAATGCGAAAGATAAAGAAACTAGATAAAAGATAAGATCTTGCTAAATAAGCAATTAGGAAACCAAACAATCTTGGATCCTAATTCTTCTTATCTAATCCTAAAGAAATAATAAACTAAATAAAAATGATGGAAATAATAAAAAAATCAAACAAGGAAAAACGGATTAAACTATATCTAATATAACCTAATTAAGGAAAGTGAATAAATCCGGTTAGAAATTACACAGCTCTCAGTAAAACTCGATTTTGACCATCTTCTTGTTGGAATCTTGAATCGACGTAAACTATGAAGTTGTAGATCTTTGAATCAGCTTTCCAACGCATCTTGAATCATCACGAGATCAATTTTCTAGCCACAGTTATGACCGTTTTACCGAAGACTGTCCAGAGCCAAATCACCAGTAACAATTCCGCGGTCGCGGAAAACCTTCTGTACTCCTTGAGCCTCTTCCTTGGAGGCCTTTGATTAATCCTCTCATGCATGTTGCTATCACGATATTCATAAAAGATGTGTTGATATTCATGTTTTAAGCTCATCGATTCTTACAGTGAAAGGATATTCATGGATTATGTACGCATGTTCACGCAGAGACATATGTGATATTCATACAAACTGTATTGATATTCGTGTGTTAATCTCAAGTTTTTTGAATCGATTCATGTATCTTTGATTTTTTTTATTTGGTGAATATCGCATATCCAATTTTGAATAACCTGATTGATAATAAAAACGGTAGTCGATATTCATTCAAAATGTTATGATATTCACGTATTTTGTACGCATCAACTAGTCAATCAATGCACGAAACTTTCATCCAACATGAATATCAAATGAATGTGTATGAATATCACATCAAACCATTTGAATATCACATATAAAAACGTGAATATCAATGATCAACAACTCATTCAACACCATCAACCAGCAGAATTTGAATCCACCTGAATATCAACATTATTATAATTAATATCAACAACATTATAATGAATATCACATCATAAATTTTGAATATCGACTACTCAACGCATGAAACCTATATTTAACATGAATATGAACAACATTATAATGAATATCACAATTTGAATACCAACTACTCAACACATGAAATTTAAATCCAATATAAATATCAAAAGAATGTAAATAAATATCACAATAAATAATTTGAATATCAAAAGAATGGGTATGAATATCACAATAAACAATTTCGTACAGTAAACCAAGCCAAGAAAGAAAAGGACAAAAAGAGATTTTGGGGATCCAATTTTTCTTGGTTGTGAGAACGAGAAGACTCGGAAAGACAAAGAAAAATGATTAAATTGAACCACGGAAAGTAAGAAAAAAGGCCTTGTATATTGATTAATGTGTTTCCTGATCGATGTTGACAATTGAACGAGAAAAGCTTCTTTGTTATCTGCACACGATTCCGGTGGGTCAGGGGGCAATGGTGAGCGGTGGGCGCGGAGGTCCGGCGAGGTTGTGGTGTGGGTCACCGGCGGGTTCGGCTGGGCGCTCGCCGGTGGTTGAGACTGGGCTCGGTTGGAGTAATGGTGAGACGGCGGGTACGGTCGGCGGCGCGTGCGGCTACGGCGACCTCGAGAAGGCTGGGTACGGCAAGGCCACGGTCGGCCTGAGCACTGCTAGAGGAGGAATATCTGGGAGGGAGAGAGATGAAATCCATATGAGCATATGTGTTCAATATCTGGGAGGGAGAGATCTGTTAACTTATAAAGAGAGATGAAATCCATATGAGCGGCGCAGTACGAGGTCGAAGACGATTCCAGTCGTTCAAGAGAGAGAGAAAAATGTGGGAGGGAGAGAATAAAAGAAAAAAAAATTGTATAATTTTTTATGATTTGGGTAAAAAAATCATTTCTTTATTTATGTACCCATTTACTTTTATTAATGAGAATCATATGTATTAAATATGTATTAAATATGTACCCATTAAATATGTAATCATTTACTTTTAATTATAATCATTTCTTTATTTATAATTTAATGGCTTTAATAAGTATTATTTTTTTATTCTAAGAGACTGTTTTACCAGAATCAAATTCTATATATATATATAGAGAATTAAACTCTAATTAAACGGAGAATTATGATAAAACAAGGATATTAATCTAAAGTATTAGATGAGAATAAAATTGATGATCATGATTTAATCTAAAAAATTACAAAATAGGCTGATGGATTCACCCACACATAATTTTTCTTCTATTATGCATAATTTTTGGGATTTATTTTAATCCCAAATCTTTTAGATGTAAAAATGCTTCCCTGATTTGCTTCCCCTTTCCACCGCCGTCGTCGTCAGCACCGAGATCATCACCCCCAACTACTACTGCGGCTCCAACCGCGCCATGCTCCTCCCCATCTGCCTTTTCCGCATGGGCTGCGCCGCCGCCCTCCTCTCCAACAAGCCCTCTCACCGCTTCTCGGCTAAGTACGCACTCCAGCACGTCGTCCGCACCCACCTCTCTCGCAGGCTCGATTGATGTGGAACATGGATTTGAAGGCTCACGCTTCCGGCGAATTCTCCATGGCAGTAGTTCAAGCTAGTTCCTGCCTCGAAGATCAAACGCAGGTCTTCACTTCCCCTTCTGCTACCCTCGTCGGCGTCTACGACGGCCATGGCGGCCTCGAAGCCTCTCG
The DNA here is from genome assembly GCA_027886185.1 of Rheum nobile. Lineage (NCBI taxonomy): Eukaryota > Viridiplantae > Streptophyta > Magnoliopsida > Caryophyllales > Polygonaceae > Rheum > Rheum nobile. The sequence goes on along the minus strand of WOAB01000254.1, from coordinate 2,270,615 downwards.
CTTCGCCAACTACAATCTCCTTCCTCTTTTGCACAGTATGTCGATCGTCTTTCCCTAACTTCCCCCCTTTTTCGCTTCCGATTTCATCAGCTAGGGTTTAGGACTTCTGTTCGTGATTTCAATTTGACATTGCTCTGTGTATGAAATCAAGCGTACCTGCAAATATGGAACCGAATTTCCGCTTATAAGCAGCAAGCTAAGTAATCAATGTGTATTTGCAGGAATTGCATCTGAGCAAGGGGTGTATCAACTGATGTGATAAAAAAGGCGTTCAGTACAACAGAGGAGAAATTCTTGCACTTAGTAAATAGAACGATGCCGTTTCAGCCACAAATAGCTTCTGTCGGTTCGTGTTTCCTTGTTGGTGCAATCACGAATGATGTGTTGTATGTCGCTAATCTTGGGGATTCAAGAGCGGTTTTGATATTATGCGGTGTTATTCATTATAATAATATTGATATTCATATGGATTTAGATTCTGCTTGATGATGGTGTTGTATGAGTTGTTGGTCATTGATATTCACGTTAATTACGTACGGTCTATTGGGTAGTGATCAATATTCATAATTTGATTGGTGATATTCATGTAATATTTACGATATTAGGGGTGATATTCGTGTAATATTCACGATATTTTAATCAATTAGGTTATTCAAAATTGGATATGCGATATTCACCAAATACAAAGAAAAAGTTTCGAAGATCATGAATCTATTCCAAAAGATTGAAATTAACACACGAATATCAATACAATTTGTATGAATATTGTCTAATTTCTATAACCGATAATCATCATGTGTGAATTAAACTCTGAATATCGATATTGTTTTAATGAATATTGACTACTGTTTTTATGAATATCGATTTAAAAAGTACGTGAATATCATAACATTTTGAATGAATATCGATTACTGTTTTTACTATCAATCGGGTTGCAACGTTTTAAGAAAGAGAAAATATTGTGTTTTCTCTCTCATCTAACAACTTCAGTTATTATCTTTTCCTAATTAAAATTTTAATAATTGCCTTATTAGAGTAGATTTGATAGTTACACCCCTGCCATATCCATTATAAGGCCCAATCATCCAACCATCTATCACCATCAATCCAACGCTCCAGATTAATACTTTCGTTTTACCATAACTCTCGTTTTACCGGAGCGTTCCTCTATATATATATATATATATATATAGATCTATGCTCTAGTAAAACAGGCTCTTATGGTGAAACGAGTGTATCAATTTATGACGTTCGATTAGAAGATGATGGATGGCTGAGATTGAATATAGGAAGGTACATGATTAGAGGGTAGAATCACCCACACTAGATCACCTAAAATTATGGGATTTGTTTTCCCCAATTTTACTCCCTCTCTCTACAATTTACTGATTCACTTTCTCATTAAATCGTTTCTTTCCTTCTCCTTCCAAAAACCGTTCGTCTCCCTCAATCCTCTCTCTCTCAAAAATTCTTTCACATTCATTGCTTGTTATCCCGGCGGTAGGTTCTAGGGTTTACTCTTATCATCAATTTGTCTTCTAATTCATCTCTCATCTCCCTTCGAGGCCGTTTGTTCTCTGTCGAGTTCTCCAGGTGCTCCACCTTGTCGATCCCGACTCCGACGAGGTCTTTACCAAGATCCGGCGAGGGGCACTTTCTTGATCAGCGACCGCCGTCCCCGACGGTGGAAGACAGCAGCGAGGAGGACTTCGCCATGGTTCTGACGTCGTCGGATGCCAACAACGTAGGAGGATTCTCGGTGTCGCGGTTATGTGCGGACTCCATCTTCCCGCCGCTTGATTAAAGGTAGGTGGTGGTGACAGTTCCCCCCTGATCCAACTTGGCGCCCCTTCTCTCTCGCCCGTCATGCTCGACTCATCGATCTACAACGAGTGCCCATCGAGGAAGATTCCGTCGGCGGGGACTTGGTCGCCGATCTTGAGGCCAACGACGTCACCAACGACGACGTCGAAGATGGAGATTTGCTGGCGTCGGCCGCATCTGACGGCTTCTACAATAGAAATCGTTTACGGTATTTTTTTTCTTCCTTTTGTTATTTTGTTTATATTAAATTAATTACTTTTCTAGTTTAATTTGTCCAGTATATTAGAATTTGCCGGCTGTGGTGTTGTGATGTGGTGTTGTTTGGATTAAATTAATTTTTTTCCTTTTGTTATTTTTTTCCCCTTTTTGTTATTTTGTTTGGATTAAATTATATTTTTTTTCCTTTTGTTATTTTGTTTGGATTAATTTAATTACACTAGAAATCGTCTCTCCCTTTTGTTATTTTGGAAGGGATATGCATATTCCATGCATTGATATGCAGATAATACTTGTATGTTATGTAATTTGTTTTTATAGATTATTTCACTAGCCGTGATTGTGATATTCAGTTGTATGGAAGTGATATGCATTTTCCATACAGTGATATGCAAAATATACTTGTATGATATACAATTTATAATTATGGATTATTTCCTTGGTCGTGAATATGATATTCATTTGTGTGGATGAGATATGCATTTTTCATAAATTGATATGCAGAATATACTTGTATGATATGTAATTTTTTATGATAGATTATTTTATTGGTTGTGATTGTGATATTCATTTGTGTGGATGCGTTATGCATTTTCTATATATTGATATGTAGAATAACCCGCGGGCGCGGCCATGGAAGATCTCGCTGAGTGATATTCTGATGAGGAATCATCCCCGCCATTAGTCTAACCTTTGATGGACCGATTACTAGGTCAAGATTGAAGGAACTACGTCAAGAGTTGGAGACGTTTATGGCACATGATGTATCACATGACGAAGAGGACAAGTCCAAAGTCAAGGCGTTGACTTTATTGGTCAACGTTACATATGTTTAATCTTATTAATTTCTGCATTGGATATTTTTAGGATTATTATTTAATTGTTTTAAGCTTTCTATTTTCGGATATTTCGGGGTTAAGTGTAACCCGTTTTTGGGAAGCTAGGGCCGGCCCTCCTAGGGTATTTAAGGCCTCCCTTGTCTTCTTCATTAGTTAGATTTCTCATATTGTTAAAAACACAAAAACAGAGCTTGGTTTTTGCTTTGAAAACTCGGCTCCCCGTGAGAGTCTCAATCGATTGTTCTTTCCTGCTTAGTTGTTTTCGTCTTTGTCAAGTCCCTCTGGAGTTGGTGATTTCGTACTTCATAAGCAATCCTCTCCGTGCTCCAAGTTCGTCAGCGATTCTTGGTTGTGTGGCGTTGTAGAGATCGGGTTGGTAGATCGTTCGACAAGGTTCCTTGCTATCAAGCAAGCGGGTTTTCTCGTCGTTTCTATTGGTTCTATCTATTATCCTTTTCCATTAGTTTCACTTCCGCCATTGTTCTAATCTTGTGTTTTCTTTTGTTTTGAGATCCGTTGCCTAGATCCATCTTCTACACGGCTAACCCCGTATCAATTGGTATCAAGAGCTTTGCGGCTTCGGATCGCCTTTGACGGTTCCAGATTCATCATCAAAAATTGGATCTTCCTGTTTTCAATCGTCAATTGAATTTCTTTGTTTGAGTCACATTAGTGAATTATTAGTCTGACTGATTGTTTGCTCTTGTTTGTCTTGGAAAGGAGTTCGTTGGGGTTGATTGTGACTACGAGGATCCACAAAAACATACCAAAACCGTCCAAAAAATCACCAAAAAAATTTCGCCCCCCCCCCTTCCACCATTGTTGTTCGAACCCTAGCTTGGCGAGCAAGACACGACGGCGTCCAGGTTCGTGCGCACCAGAGATCCGGTTGTTCAATTTTGGTAATCTTCAAGATACTTGCTTGATTTTCTAGAGATTTTATTTTATCTTTATGGTGTAATATCCCAGGAAAAACAAGTTGTCTAAAAGAAAATTATATCAAAAAAAAAAACATTATCGAAATTCAAAAAAAAAAAGAGGAAAAGGCATCTGGGATTTTGATAATTTTTCAGAATTTTTTTTTTTCGAAATTCAAAAAAAAAAAAAAAAAAAGCGTTTCAGAATTTTTTTTTTCGGACCTCTTTGCCGCCGCAACAGTACCCGGCCACAACCCGACCGGGTCCCCACCGGGTTGCGCTCAGTCAGCCCCACCTGACCCCAACCCGACCGGGTCCCACCCCGGGTTGTTCTCAGTCCACCCCAACCCGACCGGGTCCCACCCCGGGTTGTTCTCAGTCCACCCTATCCGACCCCAACCCGACCGGGTCCCCACCGGGTTGCGCTCAGTCAGCCCCACCCGACCCCAACCCGACCGGGTCCCACCCCGGGTTGTCCTCAGTCCCCCCTATCCGACCCCAACCCGACCGGGTCCCACCCCGGGTTGCCCTCAATCGAGCACTACCCCCCCTCTTGCCCGAACCCCTTCTCCCTTCCGTTCCCTCGGGTCACTCTCGGCTCCAATTGGCTTCGTTCCGAGTCGACAAAGGTACGTCTTTCTGACTTGCAATTCGCATTTCTTGAGTTCGAAACACATATATAGCCCCATCTTTAGTTGCATTTCATTCTTGTGACTATAGTTGTGTCGCTTTCCTTGTTGAGTCGTTCTCTAGTCTCGCTTTTGTTTGAGTCATTTTTCGTCGTACATGTACTTGTCTTGTCTACTACATCTTTGCTTGACCTTGATTTGCTGCGTATCTTGAGCACATAGAGAACTTGTCATTTACGAGCCTAACTTCGCAGGTTGTACAATCACCGAGTGCAAACACTTGAGAGTTTTTTTGGTTTTCCTAACCTTAACGTCTTTCTGTGTTCGTCTAAGTGGTGATCATGACAGGTTCCGGTGATGAACAGGTTACTGCAAATGGTTCCCATGTCGATATGCAGGCGATGCTACAACAGTTGGCTTCTACAGTCGCGCAGTTGTCTGCGAAGTTTGACTCGTTGGAGCCCCGCTCCAACCCACTCCCGGCTGCGCAGGAACACATTGGTCCATCGCATAGCGCACCGCTTCCCGCCACCGAGCCCTTGGTCGACCAAGCCACGGCCTACCAAGCGGCGATGGACGAGCATCGCCATCCGAGAGCCACTGGCACCGACTGCATACGCCCGATTCGGCATCCCGCACCTCGTGATAGGTCTGAGTCCCCTCCTATGTCGATACGTTCTAGTTTATGGGGTGATGATGATATGCAGGACTATGAGCGTGAGGAGCGTAATGAGTGGCGTCCTTACCGCCCCCGGAATGACCGCGGACAGCCCCGCCGCCGTGAAGCCGAACAAGACGGCATTGGACGGATCAAAGTGAAGATCCCGGCTTTTGATGGAAAGTGTGATCCAGACGTCTAGCTTGAATGGGAGACGAAGATTGAGCAGATTTGGGGTTGCCACAATTTCCCTGAACATAAAAAGGTACAACTCGCTGCTCTTGAATTTACTGGTTATGCTTTGGTTTGGTGGGATTCTGTTGTAAAGGCTCGTAGACAAGCCATGGACCCTCCGGTCAACACATGGAACCAGATGAGAGCTATGATGAGGGCCCGCTTCGTTCCCCACCACCACAATAGAGTTCTCCGCAACCGTTTGGAGACTATGAGGCAAGGCTCATTAGGTGTTGAAGAGGTCTACAACAATATGCAAATAGCCATGGCACGCGGCAACGTCGTCGAAGATGAAGAGGCCACTATGTCCAGGTATCTACGTATCTTGCATCCTCATTTAGCTGACACTATAGAATTGTATCCTTATTCTACCATGACAGATTTGCTACACCAAGCAATTAAAGTGGAGAGACAATTCAAGTCCAGCTATACCCAACAACACCGCACGATGCCACAACGCCAAAGCTGGCGTCCCGACCAGCAGCAGGGCCGCACCGGACAGCAGAGATCCCGCCCAGCAACCGGTCCACCTCGCGGCAATGAGCAGAATTCCCGTGGTGCGCACCCCTCTACCTCCACCGCACCACATCAGCCCACACGGCCCGCCCCTGCAGTTATACGAGGTAACCCTGCTGACCCTCCTCCTAGAGCTAGAGATATCACTTGCTTTAAATGTCAAGGAAAGGGTCATTACATGAAGGATTGTCCTAATACTCGTGTTTTAATGATTAATCATTTGGGTGAGTTAGAGTCTGAGTCTGACACTGAGCATGAAAATTTAGTTGCTAGCCATGATATGAATGAGCATGCCAATGATGATGATTTGGATTTTATTGAATATGAGCATGGTGATTCATTGATTGTTAGGAGGACTTTGCATGTTAATCAGGCTCCTTGTGATGATAATCAGCGTGAGAATTTGTTTCATACAAGATGTCTTGTTAAAGGGAAAGTTTGCAACATGATTATTGATGGTGGTAGTTATTGTAATATTGCTAGTGTTGAATTAGTTAATAAACTGCAACTCCCTACCTTTTTGCATCCTAGACCTTATAGACTTCATTGGATGAATGACTGTGGTGAACTCAAGGTGAATAAGCAAGCTAAGATTACACTTAAGCTAGGAACTTATGAGGATGAAATTTTATGTGATATTGTTCTTATGCAAGCTTGTCATATTTTGTTAGGTCGTCCTTGGCAATTTGATAGACATGTTATTCATGATGGACGTACTAACCAACATGCCTTTGAGTTTCGTGGTAGGAAAGTGGTGTTGAAACCGATGACGCCGCTTCAAGTGGCTAAGGCTTATGATAAGAAAAGAGAGGCCGAGCGTAAGGGTAAGTCCCCAGTCGAACCATCCACTGCCTCCACACGGACCGACCTCACCCTCGCCTCTACCCCTAGCCGAGTGCTCTTAGCATCCAGCAGAGACCACCTGGTAGATTACCTTCCCCCGGACGTCGCCCTCATGTCCCTTTGTCAGGCCTATACCCTGTTAGGTGACGATAATGTTGTAGCTGATGCCCTTTCTAGAAGACATACACTCTTGACTACTTTGGATGCTCGGGTCCTTGGATTCGTTTATATTAAGGAGTTGTATGATATGGATGCTGATTTTGGAGTGATTTATAAGCATTGTGTGGAAAAGGGTTCATTTGATAAGTTTTTCTTGTTTGATGGATTCTTGTTTCGAGTTGATAAGGTGTGCATTCCTGTTTGTTCTCTACGGTTGTTACTTGTTGATGAGTCCCATAGAGGTGGATTGATGGGTCATTTTGGTAGAGATAAGACTTATAACATGTTGCATACTCATTTCTATTGGCCACACATGCTTAGGGATGTAGAGAATTTTATCAAACGCTGTGTTGAGTGCTTACAGGCTAAATCTAAGGCAAAACCGCATGGTCTTTATACTCCCTTGCCTATTCCTTGCTTTCCTTGGGTTGATATTAGTATGGATTTTATTGTTGGATTGCCTAGGACTAAGAAGGGGAGATATTCTATATTTGTGGTTGTTGATAGGTTCTCTAAGATGGCTCACTTTATTGCATGCCATAAAACTGATGATGCTAGGAATGTTGCTGATTTGTTTTTTAGAGAGATTGTTCGGTTGCATGGTGTACCTCGTACTATTGTGAGTGATAGGGATGTCAAATTTCTGAGTTACTTTTGGAAGACTTTGTGGGGTAAACTTGGTACTAAGTTGTTGTTCTCTACTGCTAGTCACCCCCAGACAGATGGACAAACTGAAGTCACTAACCGTACATTGGGTACTATCCTTAGGGCTGTTATTAAATCTAATCTGAAAAGTTGGGAAGAAGCCTTACCATATGTTGAGTTTGCTTATAATAGGACTATTCATTCTTCTACTAATATGTCCCCTTTTGAATGTGTGTATGGTTTGAATCCCCTAACCCCTTTGGATCTTAAGTCGTTGCCTTTACCGGAATGAGCAGACTTTGATGCTGATAGACAGGTTGAGTTCATGAAGGAGTTGTACGAGCGGACTAAGGCTCGTTTGGAAGCTACTGCCGCAAAGAACGCAGCCCGAGCTAATCACGGCCGGCGTCAAGTGTTGTTCGAGCCCGTCGACTTGGTGTGGCTACACCTGCGCAAGGAGCGGTTCCCGGAGCAGAGGAAGTCGAAGCTGTCTCCCAGAGGTGATGGACCGTTCAAGGTGCTGAAGAGAGTAGGCGACAATGCCTATGTGTTGGAGCTGCCCGATGACTATGGCGTGAGCCCGATATTCAATGTCGGTGATCTTACCCCTTATGCAGCCGCTGATGTTGATGACTCGAGGACGAGTCCTTTTCAAGAAGGGGAGAATGATGAGGAATCATCCCCGCCATTAGTGCCAACCTTTGATGGACCGATTACTAGGTCAAGATTGAAGGAACTACGTCAAGAGCTGGAGACGTTTATGGCACATGATGTATCACATGACGAAGAGGACAAGTCCAAAGTCAAGGCGTTGACTTTATTGGTCAACGTTACATATGTTTAATCTTATTAATTTCTGCATTGGATATTTTTAGGATTATTATTTAATTGTTTTAAGCTTTCTATTTTCGGATATTTCGGGATTAAGTGTAACCCGTTTTTGGGAAGCTAGGGCCGGCCCTCCTAGGGTATTTAAGGCCTCCCTTGTCTTCTTCATTAGTTAGATTTCTCATATTGTTAAAAACACAAAAACAGAGCTTGGTTTTTGCTTTGAAAACTCGGCTCCCCGTGAGAGTCTCAATCGATTGTTCTTTCCTGCTTAGTTGTTTTCGTCTTTGTCAAGTCCCTCTGGAGTTAGTGATTTCATACTTCATAAGCAATCCTCTCCGTGCTCCAAGTTCGTCAGCGATTCTTGGTTGTGTGGCGTTGTAGAGATCGGGTTGGTAGATCGTTCGACAAGGTTCCTTGCTATCAAGCAAGCGGGTTTTCTCGTCGTTTCTATTGGTTCTATCTATTATCCTTTTCCATTAGTTTCACTTCCGCCATTGTTCTAATCTTGTGTTTTCTTTTGTTTTGAGATCCGTTGCCTAGATCCATCTTCTACACGGCTAACCCCGTATCATATTCTCGTCAGAAGCTGAGAAGAACAAGCCGCGGGCACGGAAAGGAAGCCGCGGGCGCGACCAAGGAAGATCTCGCTGAGTTCGGCCATGCAATTATGTGGATGGGATATGCATTTATTGTAAAGTGATATGTAGAATACACTTGTATGATATGTAATTTGTAATTATGGATTATTTCCTTGACCGTAAATATGATATTCATTTGTGTGGATGGGATATGCATTTTTTTTACAGTGATATGCAAAATATACTTGTATGATATACAGTTTTTCTCTCTCCGATCTCCTTCTCCTTGTACAATGATATACAGAATATACTTGTATGTTTTAAATTGTAATATCAATTACCACAATCTGCATATATGTTCAATGTTTTTGAATATCAGTATATATACGATTGACCATGGTCCATGATCACGAATAACAGTTATTGAATAATACTTGTACAATATTCATCTTTTTCGTGTCGATATGCAATTTTTTCGTGTCGATATGCAAATTTTTCATGTCGATATGCAGAACGGCTTATAAAGTTCCGGACCGAAACTCTGCATGGAGGATCTACGTTTTCTCTCTCCAATCTCCTTCAGTTGCCTATTTTGGAGGATATTCTCTCTCCTATTTTAGATTTTTCCTTTTTCCTCATCCGTTTTTTATGGTAAATGGGTTTAGTGGGGCTTGTATTATGGGATCACACCTACCATAAAATCCCTACAACCACTCAATCCATCCATCCATTTGTTTTAATCCAACGATCCTCATTTATGCACCCGTTTCACCACAAGACTCGTTTTACCTGAGCGCCCCTCTCTCTCTCTCTCTCTCTCTCTCTCTCTCTCTCTCTCTCTCTCTCTCTCTCTCTCTCTCTCTATATATATATATATATATATATATATATATATATATATATATAGGAATATCTACATTTAGTAATGTGGAAAAAGGTTAATGTGAGAATGGACGCTTAGGTGAGAATGCGAGAATGTCAAATGTGTATGGATTTATGACTGTATGTACATGACTTTGATAGGTTAAAACTCACGCACATACAGACAAAAAAGCATGTATACCTCACTATGTGCATGGATTTTTGCCTATATGTACATAAATTTGTGACTATGTATAAGTGAAAACTCATGCAGTGCATGCACATATAGGCAAAAATCCATGCACATCACAATATGTGCATGATTTTTTGCTTGTATGTGCATATTTTTTTTTTATTATGTATATGACTATGTATAAGTTAAAATTCATGTACATACAGACAAAAATCCATCATATTTTGAAGTGTACATGAATTTTTGTATGTATGTGAATATATATTTTACTATATATGTGAATATGTGTAAGTTAAAACTAGGGGTGAGCATTCGGATCGATCCGATCCGATCCGTTATACCGGATATCCGGTTATTTTTTTTAGTGAAATAGCGATCCGTATCCGAATACATTTCCTTCGATCCTAATAAATTTCATTCAAAAGAGAATAACAAGATATAAGTAACTTTAAACAATGAATAATATAAAGTAAAAGTAGACTGAATTGAAGATGAATATAGACAAATAACCTTCTTCGATTTGTTGCATTCCAAGCAAGGATTCCTCAACAAAAATAGGAGTGTTAGAGGTGCGCTTCCAATCTTGTGTACAAATAAGAGCTTCCACCATGTTTGGAGATAAAGAAGTACGGAATGAATCTAAAACTCGCCCTCCGGTACTAAAAGAATATTCAGAAGCAACCGTGGAAACCGGAATTGCTAAGATATCTCGAGCCATCTTAGACATAATTGGATATCTTTTTTGATTGTCTTTCCACCATTGTAAAATTCTGAAATTAGGAACAACAGTTTCACAAGCATCCTCCATGTACTTATCCAGCTCAGATTTATTCTCCATAAAATCAGAACCCAACTCCATTTGATACTCTAGACTCAACAATGTAGCAAAATCTATAACCCCTTGGTCCCCACCTACTTGATCACATTCATTTAGCCTACTAGATGGGGATCTAGGAGTAGAGCATTCTGAAGCTTTATTCATTTGAGGCATAGAAGAAGCATATATCCCAAATAACTCTTCAATAAGATCTTTGACATGAAGAGTGAGAATCTTTGCCTTAGAATCAGCAAACAACTTACGGACAAGAAAATTAACATATTGCAACTTACGCCTTGGGTCAAGAAAGACTGCAATAAAGATAAAGAGATTGATATTCAGAACATTACCCCAATACTTCTCATACTTTGCCTTCATTTTCAAAGCCATGACTGCATGCTCTCCTTGCTCACTCATGCAGTAATTATTGATCATCCTACCAACTCCAAACACATCTTCAGCAGCCAAATTACTAGTAACATAACGACAACCAGATAATAACAAAGTAGCATCATAAAAAACCTTCAAAATTGGCAAAATGCTATTCACTTTCCTCCAATCCTCTTCATCAGGAAGACCAAGTTTCTTGTTCTCCTTAGCACAAGAAGAATCTTTAATTATCAAGTTACAGAATGCCTTCCTAAACTTTACAGCAGAACAAAGCATCAAATATGTTGAATTCCATCTTGTTTCAACATCCAAACTAAGAAGACTCTTACCTTCCAATTTCTCCTCTTCTACACACCTCTTAAATTTAACCATTCGTCCAGGAGAAGAGTACCTCACATACCTTACAAGACCACGAACTTTCAAAACAGAAGAATCAATATCCTTTAATCCATCTTTCACAACAAGATTTAGAATATGACAATGACATCTCATATGTAGAAACCTTCCTTCTAGAATACTAGATTCCCTATGGTTGAATCTCCTTCTTAAATGCTCAATTGCTAAGTCATTAGAACTTGCATTGTCAACTGTTACAGTCATTATGTTTTCTATACCCCAATCAGTCAAACAATTCTCAACAGATCTACCAATCAATTGCCCAGAATGGCCATCAAGAGGACAAAAGTTTATAATCCTTTTGTGCAAAACCAAATCATCATCAATAAAATGAGCCGTGAGACACATGTAGCTTAAGTTTTGACTAGAAGTCCATGCATCTGTAGTAAGACTGATTCGACAAGACATCCTTTGAAAACAATCCTTAAGTTGTTTCATATCCTCATAATACAGTTTATAGCAATCTCTAGCAACAGTACATCTAGAAGGAACAACAAAATCAGGATTCAAACACTTGCAAAAGTATCTAAACCCATCACGTTCAACAATAGCAAATGGGAGTTCATCCACAATAATCATTCTAGCAATAGCTCTTCTACAAGCTTCTTGATCGAACCTCCAAGAAAATGGTACAGCAATAGTTTCAACTATACCATTAGGACCAATAACAGTTTTTGTTTCAATATCCATCAATTTTTGTTTCTTATCCATATTTGCAGGATACTTTTTGCATCTCAAAGTGTGATTCTTTAAAGGAGTAGTTTCATTATTTGCCGCACAGCCAATCCGAGCATCACAATATTTGCACTTAGCAAAATTAGTACCAGGAATTTCATCAAAATGAGCCCAATTTAGAGAATATTTCTTTCTCTTACCCGATGTGCAAGCAAGAGGATCAGTTGAAGAGGAAGAAGTAGGTGTCTTGGAGGCTTTCCTTGTGCAGATTGTTTATCCTCAATAATCAACACATCATCTTGCATTTCTGGATCACTAGAGTCATGAGATGGCATACTTGTTGAGGATGATTTAATATGATCCTATGATTACACATATTAGCTTCATGATTATAGGAAGGATCCAATAAAAATTGCACAAAAACAGAATTATATTCTAGCTCCATCATGAAGTTATTACCTGTGTCATGAAATCATTCCCACTGCCAAAACGAGAATAACCACCCTGTGAATTCTGGTTTAAAACTTCAAATAGCTTGCAGGAAATCCTGATTGCAGACCTTGGGAGGCACTTTGTGATGCCTGCACATTAAATAATATACACATTCAACTTCACAGAGAACTCTTTTGAGACAATCAGGTGTAAACTCAAGCCATCTAAAAATCAAAGTATGTATTGAAAATGAACAACTACATCAATCAGTAGACATAAAATACTTGTCAGTAACAAAGTATGTCTTGAAAATGTTTAATCTCAAAAATCACCAAAAAACTAGGATGGCAATATTTCAGCAAATAATAAACTGAATATTAAACCAATTGGTTCTTCAAATGACGGTAAATCGTGTGATACCTGTGTTGAGAAGTCTGCAATATTGTAAGGAAGATTCAAATCAGACAGAAGGAGACGAACTCGAGCGGAGGGAAGTCCTGGATTTGTTGCTTCTGAAGTCGGCGAGGAACATTCAATGAGGAAGACTCGATCGATATTTCAGACAGCCCATATACTGAAGGAGTGAAGGCATGGAGGATTGAAGGTTGTGGACCGAGAATGCAGAGCTAGAGGAGAGATGGTAGATTCAGCGCTAAATGAAGCCTACATAGTACACAGTGCTGCGGTGCTGCCTGAGTGCTAACTGAAGTCCTGGATTGGGCTGCTGCGCCGTTGCGGTGCTGCCTGAGCTGAGTGCAAGGCCTGCTGCCCTGCTGTAGTGATGTGCATCCAAGAAGATGCAGGAAAAACCGAAAAAGGCCTAGAATGGATTCAGTGGTGGCCGCCTTCAGTATATGAACATGAGGAAGACTCGAGCAAGGAAGAGAAACTCGAGCGAGGTTCTATGAGGAAGAGAAAGATAGAGGAGAAGAAGAAAGCGGCGGTGGAAAAAGTGAGGACTGAGGAGAATGAGGAGATCGATTAGGTTTAAGTTGTGTATAGTATACTGTATAATTGCAATTGCCAATTGGTATATGAGTATATCATTCAGTACATGGGCTGATAAGCCTGATAGGGCTGTAATTGCCTAATTGGGACCGTTGGAACTTGGAATTCTTGGGTTGGGCTTGGGTTGAGCTTACCTGAAATTCAATAAATACAAATAAGTAACTAAATAATGTTATTACTTATTTGTATTTATTCAATTCAAAATATTAGGTAATAAAATACTTATATGTATCATTTTAATTTTTAAAAATATATTTATTATATGTAATATTCTCGGATCACGGATATCCGGTTAAATATCCGTATCCGGTTCGAATATCCAGAAAAATGACCCGGATCGGATTGGATACGGATAAAAAATAATCGGATTTTTTCGAATACGGATTTTTCGGATTCGGGTTGGCGGATTATCGGATCGGAGCTGCCGGATCGGATTTTTTTGCTCACCCCTAGTTAAAACACATGCACATACAGACAAAATTTCATACACATCGTATAATGTACATGAATTTTTACTTATATGCGTATTCTCACCTAATTGTCATTTTTCACGGAATCGAGATCCTAGTAATACAAATATATAACCTTATAAAGTAAGTTTGAATATATAAATATGTTTTACTGATGGACGGACTATCCAACTAAATGAAAAGATAAAAGTCACATTTATCCATAAAGATTAAATATTTTATTCATATCCTCTGGTTTATGCAGACAGGCCTATCATATCCTCGGGAGTACATAATAATATCCATACGTACCCTAGTCTCAATCTCGTTTACTCCCTCTGTCCCAAAATATAAGCCCCATTTAATCCGGGCACATCCGCCGAGGCGGGTTTTGTATCGTTAATATATTTAATTACATAACCCTAAAAATTATAATTTTTTGATATTATTAAAGTACTCGTTGAGACGAATCAAACAAGACCCCACATGACTATGTTTTTTCTTATATATTGGAAGAAATCTTAAACCGAAGCTTCAACGGTGAACAGTGGCGCGTTTCCAAATGGGGCTTATATTATGGGACGGAAGGAGTATAATTTTGTCCCCTACACGGCCTACCCTACACCAACCATGCATTTTCTTTTCCTTTTTTCTTGTCTTTAATTTCCTCTCTACAACTTAATTGTACTCCTACATAAATTCACACCGTCTGCCTTGCCTTAGCTTGTGGAACTACATACTCCAATATATACTCCTAGCTAGCTAGAGTAGTACTCCTGTTAATTACATCCATCTTCTTCTACTTCTTCATATATGTACACCATATATAGATAGGCATAGTCTATATGCAAACCAATTTCTGTCTAATTGCAAACCAAACTGTGTGCTTAGGCTGTGTTCGGTAGAAAACCGGATTCAATTAGTTGAAGTTAAAATTTGCCTTGATTTGCTTCAACTAGTTAAAGCAAATGCTTAATGTCTCCCCCCCAACATGAAGTTTTTACTTAAACTTCAACTAGTTGAAGTTGATTTTTTTTTTCTACCGAACGAAGCCTTAATGTAAGCGCACGACTTGTGTGCGCTTACATTACGCGCACAGGGGCATAAGCGTATTTAAAAAAATATACAGGGGACAAGGGCCAAGCCATGTGCGCTTAGTATAAGCGCACAAGGCCAAACCAAGTACTATCTTGTGCGCTTAGTATAAGCGCACAAGATAGTACGATCCGGCCGTTGGTACGCTTACACTAAGTGCACCAACGGCCCGATTTTAGTCTATAAATTGCCATGAGGTGCGAGATTGGATTTGCAAATTGAAATGGATTTGCAAATTGATGATGAGGTGCGAGATTGGATACAAGCTCGAGAAGACGAAGAAGTGGATGAAGAATGGAGCGACTCGGACTCCGAAGACAGAGGAGATGATTGTGATTTGTTCAAGGTTAGTGTTTAATTCATAACCGAACAATTTTTAAAGTATGTAAATTTGCTATGAAATAATGTCTTTGCAAATTTGTTGTATTATTAGTTTGTTCTAATTATAATATAGACAGTATAATAAATCATAATTTAAAAATAAATATAGGGTGAAGATTATACGAGACATTTTCAAAGTGGCCTAATTTGGGAGAGTATGGATGAAATGATTCAATGGGCGAGAGGTAGAGCAAAAGAGTTAATGATAGTTTTGGTGAAACGTGCCTCAACTTCGTATTTAGTTAGTTTGATATGCGATAGATATGGTGAGCCTAGATCTGGGAGGCCGAAAGGTAATGTAGAAAATTCGGAGTTGTCGGTTCCAAGGATTCGAAAACGAAGATCGAAGAAGTGCGGTTGTAAGTTCGAGTTGTATGGGTGTCGTGTGAAAAGCGAGCAGCACGGGTTTCTTACATCAAGCTGGGTATTGGATGTTATACATGGCACCCACAACCACAAGCTTCAGACTAGCTTTCACGGGAATGCATTCATGGGACGAATGACAGAGGAAGAGAAGGCCATAGCTAGGAAATTTGGAGATTCTCGGAAGACTCCGAAAGAGATTGTTTCGCATTTGAGAAAAGACTTTCCGGGGAATGTAACATCAATGAAGCAGGTTGCCAACTTTTTGCAGAAGCTCCATTTCGAGGATCGTGGTGAATTGACGGTTACTCAGTGGTCCCTTCAATTTTTGAAAGACAACGGGTATCTTTTCTATCCTCTTAGGAATGTGAAGAAAGGGGACGAGGTAGAGATTTTGTTTTTTGCTCACCCAGAGTCGATACGGTTGCTGAAGAAGTTCCCGCACGTTGTGATCATTGATGCCACATACAAGACAAATAAGTATGTAATACATTTTAATAGTAGTTAGATATTTTGGTATGTGCTACAATTTGATTAGTTATATTCACTAAATATTGCTATTTTAATTTATTATGTCTATGAATAGATATGAAATGCCGTTGGTGGAGATTGTTGGTTTTACGTGCACTCACAAGACGTTCAACATTGCGTACGCATTCACCCGAGGTGAAAAAGTTTTCCATTACCATTGGATATTGAGGGCCCTTCGGAACTTGTTTGACGAGTTGGGGGTAATGCCAAAGGCTATAATGAGCGATTGTGAGAAGGCTCTCATCAAAGTTGTTAAGATAGTTTTCAAAGACGTTCCGGTAAGACATCTCTTGTGTTGGGTCCATATTAGAAACAACATCAAGGCACATGCCGACAAGGTTATAAAAAACAGTACCAGAGTCGATACGTTTACAAACCAGTGCTGGAGTCTTTTTTGCTCGACCACCGAGGAAAGCTACGAGGAGAGGCTCAGAGCATTGAGGACATCGTGGAAGAGCGGCCTTGTTGGATACGTCGAGAGGGAATGGCTCACTCCTTACAAGGAAAACATAGTAAGAGCTTGGACGGATTCCACCCTACATTTCTTCACGAGGACTTCAAACAGGTATCTTTTCAACAATGTGTAGTTGATTGTTTGTACTTATCAGTTCCAAGGTCGTGCTAAGGCAATAAATGTTTTTTTTTTTGATAGGGTTGAGGGGATGCATCATGTCTTGAAAGGTATTGTGGGGTCTAGCAGAGGCGGCTTTAACAGAGTGATCGTGAGGATACACCATGCAATCATTCTTCAAATCGACACGATTAAGGCAACCATGAACAAGTCACTGTCTACAAGACCAATGGAGTTCAACGATCCAGGGTTTCCGCCGGTTGCCCAAATGGTCTTTTCAAGACTCTTCTATAGAGTGTCAGATAAGTGCTTTGATTTGTTGTTGGCTATGTATGATAAGTTAGTCAAGGAGGACTATTCAAAAGTATGTGATGATCCTTGGGTGAGAGACTGCCTTGGATTGCTGTGCGTACACGATATTGCAAACGCCATCATTACGAGGACAACTCTCACTCCAGACGACATTCACGACTTCTGGAAGGACTTGCATTGGGAAGAGGATCCAACAACATTTGCGTTTGCTGACGACAGTGTTCCGTTGTCCGTTCCAGAGTTGAGATTGCGTGAGATGTGGTCGAGAGTGGAAAGCCGAACTTTGAGCAAAGCCACGGCATGGCAACTGAGTGATTTGTACATGGCCTTGGAGCATCCGGAACAGAGTACGTTTATGGAGCCGACGGGCATCTGTACAAAGGAAAGGCCAATTGGTGCGAAGAACAAGGCAAAGGGGTCGCCGACTAGGGAAAAGAGCCGGCATGAGCACGTAAGAGAAGACCTACTAAAGTCCGAGAAGGCAAAGGCAAAGGAAAAGGCAAAGGAGAAGGTGAAAGGGCCAGGTCGTCCCATAAAGCAAGCAAGTGTCGTGGTGCTCGACGCTGAGGACATGCCGACCCAGCCGAAACCAGAGGAATCACAAATGGAGGAGGTGTACATCGAGACCGACCATGTTGGAGTCCGTACATCGAAGGAGTGGCCTGAAGAACCCATGATTCATCATGGGGTGGACTTTGGGGTTCGGAATATAGATTACTTATGGTTTGGGTACATTAATGGTGCTATGGATGTACATCCAGACGGACATTGTGGTTATCGGTCTTTGGCTGTGCTTATGGGGATGAGTCAGGGTCAATATCCCTTGATTCGCAGCGCCATGGCAAAGGAGTTGCGTGTCAACCGACAAATGTGGGAGCCAATACTAGAGGCTACACGACCAGGGACATGGGACGATCTAATGGTTCAAATTAACTATGTGAAGAGCCCTTGCGGCCCGGAGTATTGGCTTGACATGCCATTCATGGGTTTAGTGTTTGCCACGGCGTATAATGTTGTTGTGATCGTCATATCTCAGTACCCTTTATTGTGCTTACCAATTAGGCCGTTTGGACCATGTTGCACACCTCCCATACAAATGACGGGGATAGCACACGTAGGGGATCACAACCACTGGATACCGGTAATGTTTTGTTTATGTACGCGTACTTTGATATATGATTTGCAATATAGTATATACTAATTTTGTATTTTTTGTTTGTATTCGTATAGGTGACGCTCAGTTCCGACTCTCCATTACCACCCATTACGTATGCGTGGCGAAGACACTGCGATCCAAGAATCATGTGGTGGGAACAAGTGTATGATTCGGAATTGCGAGAGTTTAGGGAATGCCGCAAGGCAGCCGGTCTGAATCCAGATTATTTGGCTTAGTTGATTCACTCTTATCATATACTTCATGTAAAACTCTAAGGCAGTTTGTGATGTAATATAACGTATTGCTTTGGTGGGTTTCATAAAAGATCTTGTTTCATAAAAGATCTCATTATATAGATTGAGGTTATACCTACGCATCTTATCCAGTTCTTGTAAAAGTTCTTGATTTTGCTTAACAAGATCTTGATTCTCCTTAACAAGATCTTATTTTTCCAGTCATTGTTGTCGAATAACCGCGTGTGGAATGTCCTCGTACATAAGATCAATATACTTCTTGTATGAACACCGCATTTTTGGGCATCCCGAATACCTCCTTCCGTAGTTCCACTGCAAATCTCAAGTACGGACAACGGCTTTCAAATTACACTCGCATTGTGGATCACTTATTTGTTGATGCTGCCTATTTGGCTTTGTTGATGATTCGGATGAAGATGTCATTATTTGTTGTAGTGCTTGGTTTTCCTACAAATATCATTAATCCATTAATATAATAAATTAGGGTTAATAAATCGAAAGAAACTGGAATAATAAGCTTACCCAAAGATGTATCTTCAAGCGCGACTTGAGATCGGAAAGTTCTTGACACCGGAGAAGTAAGTTGTATTTGGGCCCATGTATATGTGCGCTTAATGTACGCGTACAGATATTGTGCGCTTATATTAAGCGCACAATATCTGTACGCGTACATTAAGCGCACAGAATATAATGTATTTCATTCAATTTTATACTATAGTTACACTTATGTTAGTATTATTTAATTACATTAAATCAAGTATAGTTACACTTATGTTAGTAGTATTTCATTACATTTCATATAGTGTTTCTTATATACTATAGTATTTCATGAAATCAAGTATACTTAGACTTATATATCATAGTATTTCATTACATTTCATATAGTTACACTTATATACCCTAGTATTTCATTATATTTCATATAGTTACACTTATATACTATAGTATTTCATCAAATCAAGTATACTTAGTCTTATATACCATAGTATTTCATTATATACTTAGTCTTATAGTGTTTCTTATATACTATAGTATTTCATGAAATCAAGTATACTTAGACTTATATATCATAGTATTTCATTACATTTCATATAGTTACACTTATATACCATAGTATTTCATTATATTTCATATAGTTACACTTATATACTATAGTATTTCATCAAATCAAGTATACTTAGTCTTATATACCATAATATTTCATTACATTTCATATAGTTACACTTATGTTAGTATTATTTAATTACATTAAATCAAGTATAGTTACACTTATGTTAGTAGTATTTCATTACATTTCATATAGTGTTTCTTATATACTATAGTATTTTATGAAATCAAGTATACTTAGACTTATATATCATAGTATTTCATTACATTTCATATAGTTACACTTATATACCATAGTATTTCATTATATTTCATATAGTTACACTTATATACTATAGTATTTCATCAAATCAAGTATACTTAGTCTTATATACCATAGTATTTCATTACATTTCATATAGTTACACTTATGTTAATAGTATTTCATTACATTAAATCAAGTATAGTTACACTTATGTTAGTAGTATTTCATTACATTTCATATAGTGTTTCTTATATACTATAGTATTTCATGAAATCAAGTATACTTAGACTTATATATCATAGTATTTCATTACATTTCATATAATTACACTTATATATCATAGTATTTCATTATATTTCATATAGTTACACTTATGTTAGTAGTATTTCATTACATTTTATATAGTGTTTCTTATATACTATAGTATTTCATGAAATCAAGTATACTTAGACTTATATATCATAGTATTTCATTACATTTCATATAGTTACACTTATATACCATAGTATTTCATTATATTTCATATAGTTACACTTATATACCATAGTATTTCATATAGTTACACTTATATACCATAGTATTTCATATAGTTACACTTATATACCATAGTATTTCATATAGTTACACTTATATACCATAGTATTTCATTACATTTCATATAGTTACACTTATGTTAGTAGTATTTCATTACATTAAAGTGTTATTGGGCCTAGAGTGGGCCCATATTGCGTTTAGAAGTGTTATTGGGCCTAGAGTGGGCCCATTTCACCATTTAGAAGTGTTATTGGGCCTAGAGTGGGCCCATATTGCATTTTTTGGTGTTTTTGGCCCATTTCACCATTTAGAAGTGTTATTGGGCCTAGAGTGGGCCCATTTTGCATTTTTTGGTGTTTTTGGCCCATTTCACCATTTCCACCATCATCAGAGGAGGAGTCACCGCTGAGTTATAGCCATCTTTCATAAGATTGAATAAATCTGACCGTTTGTGCGCTTACAATAAGCGCATAAACGGTCGGATTTATTCCCGTTGTAGTTAGTCGACCGTTACACAGGCATTGGGCCCGAAATAAGGCCCAATAACACGAAAAGCTAATATACAACTGTAACACGAAAATCTTGATTTTTGGAAAACTGAAATAAATTACGATAAGTCATCCAGGAAAAGTATCAAATAACATAAAATGTACATAATTTATAAGTGCTACATAACAGTTTGCGACCATACATAAGAACCCTACTCGCCACCCGGCTGACTACCACTACCCTCCCCAGCCTCGTGTGTAGAATGCGTAAAAAACTGTGACTGAGACGCACGAGGTGGAGGGGCGGCCATCGGAGGAGTGTCATGAGTCAACATATGCAATAGACGCCCCATGAATGTCCGAACCTCCTCGACGGTAATAATGCTCATATCCATCGGCCTGGCTAAATATGCACGGAGCTCACCTGCAACCAACTGGTTTCGCTGCATTCGTAATGACATTACCCATTACATTGTATATATAATATTTATTTAATAATAAAAAACATTTATTGAATTAAGCAAATTAAACATACCGTAAGAGTGTCCACAGTAGGTGTGGGATGGACAGGGCCGGCAGGACGATCCTGTCTAGTGGATCTAGGATCCACCAACATGTGAGAATACTCGTCCAGCCAATCGAGGTAGTCATCTGTCACATCCCAATACTGCGTGGCAGGTGGATCGTCTATCCGGATCAGAGGCCTCAGATCATCATCCCACGCCCCCAATAGATCAGCATGGAATGTGACGCCATAGTATTTCAGGTTGAACGCACGGGTGATTGCTATGGGCTGCGGAGGTAAGGCTGGGATCTCCTGCACGTGCCTAAACTGTCGCAGGATGCGGTCTGGCAAATACGGCTCTTGTACATCACAGACCTGGATGATACCTCTGAACATGGAAGGAGCGTACTCTGGCCGGTCGAATGATACACGAGCGAAAGGAAACCACTGAACCTGTAACATGTAATTTATATGATATTAGTTACGTTAATATATATTATAAAATAAACTATTCATTTAAAGTAACAGATTACCTCCTCATATCTGATGCTATCTAGAATCTGACGCATGCATACCAAACGACCAGGGTTCTTGCCCTGTGGAACCTCCTGGCCCTCTCTGAAAGCAGCAGCATCAGCGCCAATGGCAGCAGGGTCCACGACATAATGTCCACGGAAATGGGGAAAATACGCCCATATCCATGACTGCAAATCATGATCAAACGATAAGAATAAAAACGAATTTATAACTTTACAATAAAAATGATAAGAATAAAATGACATTACTTACCCTCAACAGTATGCCAGAACTGGCAATGCCCTGTGCATCTCGTCTGGAAGCCTGGCCTAAGTTCCTGTATAGCAAGACCAATATACCAGCTCCCCATGCATACCGATCGGTGGTCGAGTGGTCGAACAACAACGCCAACCACTTGTGCTTGATCGCCTTCGTAGACTTGTCCACCATAACTATACTGTCGAGCAGGAGGAACAGATACAGTGTAGCTATGGCGCTCTGGTCCTCATCCTCCTGCGGCGCCCTCATCCGCCGCTTCAGCTCATCCTGAAGCCAGTCCAATGGAATGTCGCCGTCCTTGTACCATCTCTGCACCTGTGTCGTGTCGGGATGCCCAAAGAACTACGCGACCCTCTGCATCAGATCTATACCAAGCAAACCCGTGCAGCTCCTCCCGGCAATCGGCACCTTGAGAATCTCATAAACGTCATGTAATGTAATGGTCATCTCGCCCCATGGAAAATGGAACGAGGATGTCTCGGGGTGCCATCTCTCGACAAAAGCAGACACCAACACAGGATCCACTGCCCCAGTGCCTAGAGTGCGTAGATGGGTGAGACCGCTACGCTCTGCCAGCTGAAACCATGTGTCTGGCCCGGGTCTGATAAACTCCTCGAGGGGAGAGGTCCAGCCGACGTGAAAGTGGACCTTCAAGACCTTGCGGTCCTAAAAATTCAACCAAGCAGTATAAGTTATCTACAAAAATTAAAATTTCAATTAATACGGGACTACACACTAAATACGTACCAAATCATGGCGGCGCTGAGCCCCCGGTGCAGCCTCCTCTGGAGCATCATCTCCTCGACCTCCTCGACCTCCTCGACGTCCTCTACCTCCTCCACCTCTCCTGTGTCGGTTGATCGAGAGGATGGGGGCAGCAATATGGACAGGAGGGCCAGGAGGGGTCACGTCCCAAATTGCCCTCGCAATGTGGGTCGTGTAGCCCTGGAGGAGGATAGGGACTCGTGGCCCTCCTGGCATCCACGCAGCCTGGCCTAAAACGGGCGCACCAGGAGGAGGAGGTGCATAGCTAGGAGCGGGTGGAGGGGAACCAACTGGAGAGGGGACAAAATCAACGCCCCCGACCGGGGATGTACCAACAGGAGAGAGGGCAAAAAGAGGGAAAAGAGTGGGTGCGGCTGGAGGGTCGACCTCATCCGTCGACAAAATCGGCTCAAAAGAGACCATGAACTCTCCCTCGATGCCCTCATCGTCATCTGACATCTCTCGGGTCTGATGCGCCTCCTCATCAACTGGTGCATCCTCAGCACACACATCCTCCATGGTATCATCATCGGTCTGAACAGGAGGCTGAGAAACCGCGGCTGCGTCACCTATGATATCAGCTCGTACCATAGCAGCGCGCCGACGGACGGTGTCTGATATATGTTTCCGAGGAACGACACGTCGGTCCGCTACCGGAGCCGGATGTGTCATCCCCTCGAAACCTCCTAAAGACTCTCGTATCAACTACATTTTTTTTAAAAGATTATTAAAGGCGTATTTGTTTGAAAACAATATTATTCAGTCGAATTAGAATGACATAAATTAAATTAAATTTCATATTTTCAAATTCTAATCAAATCTAATTCCTAATAATCTAAATTCAATACTGCATATATTCAATAAAAATTTACGTACGACAATAATAATAAAATTTTCATTTGCACAACATTATTCAATCTCAAATAGATTGCATAATTCTAACAACATTATCAATCTAAATTCACATCTAAAATCTAACAAATATATACTTTCAATTATAAAATCCTGTATTTTCAATTTTAATTTTCCTAAAATACTTTATTTTGTAATTCAAATTATATATTTTATATTCTAACAAATCTATATATTTTTTCTTCCTAAAATCGATAATCTAATGAAATTAAATTTTAATAAAATCTGATTAAATTAAAATTGTACCTGATGGACGCCTATCGGTGTGGGAGTGACGGTAACGTCTACCGACACGTCTGGTAAGGGTGTCGATCGGGCTGCCGGTCGTCTGCCACCACCCCTCACTCGTCGTCTGATTGTCGAGTCCTCATCCTCGTCCTCGTCTTCCTCCTCCATCGCCACACATACACCGCCGAGACTGCCACCAATCGGACCACCACCACCGCCACCACCACCGCTACCAGCCCATGGCCACGCATCACCACCATCTGTCGCCAGCCCTCGTCGCGCATCACCGGCCTCCTCCGCAAGGCCGCCAGAAATCGCCGCCGCCGTTGGAGAAGCCACGAACTCGCCACCGCCGCCGCTTGAGTCACGAATTGGGCCGCCAAGTGGAGGGGAAAAAGATTCCATCGTCGGATTTGGGATTAATTGGGAAGAATAGAGGGAGGGGTGAGGTTTGGGGTAGCGCCGCCGCCGCTGTTCGAGCGAAATGGTTTAGGGTTCAGCGAAGAGCGAGGGAGGAGGAAGAAGAAGTTGTGCTCTAAAATAGGCGCATATCTGTGCGCCTACAATAAGCGCATATCTGTGCGCCTAAAATAAGCGCACAGATTCCTCCAGGTTCCTCCCCTTATCGCTTTGTATATTTTTTTAAATACCATTATATCCTTGTGCGCGTACATTAAGCGCACAACTTTTATGCGCTTAATGTACGCGCACAATTTGGTTTGTATTTAGACAAAAAATGGTTTGCATATAGCTTTTTCCTATAGATAAGAGAAGAAAAGAGGGTTAAATCAATTTCAAAGGGAACAAGTGAAGCTGCCAGCTTGATTTCAAAGGAATTAAATTTCAAAGGGAACAATCATATATGGTATGTCAATTCTATATACTATTCCAAAGTAAACCTCTCTTTTTAATTTTCAAGAAAATATTTGGTATTGATTGTTAGTTATGATTGCTTATTTATTTATTTATTTCCATAGAAGGCAACATCCGCACATCCATTTTTAGAATTGAGCCAAATCTACTGTATTATATGTAACTTGGAATAAATACAACTAAACTAAACTAGACGATGCAAAATTTCCTTACATTGTCCATAAATAGTGAGTTAATATGATACTTGGTAATTGAAGTTCTTTTAATCACAACAAAAAATTATTGGTGGGATTTTGTATTTAATTACATATTTGTCATTTTTCATATCTGTAAATATACACATCGAAATACTTAAACATGTTAAAGTTCTGTATCAATATTGTTACAAATTTAAGACACTAATTATAAATTATCTTAAACAACAAGTATAAATGAAGCCTCATATATAACTATATAAGTTGTGGAGTCCTCGTGGGTTATCCTAATGAACTTCATAGTTGACAAGAGTATCAAACCCTTGGCAGCTAAGGCTTGATATTTGTGGGTTGCCTCATAGACTTTTTTGGGCTAAGATCATCCACAAATTGTGTATAAGTTCATCTGGTTCTTGTAATTAATTTTCAGGCTAATAACATAGAATACAAATGATACACAAGCTAGCACACTCTTTCATACATTATTATGTCAACGGCTACATGTGAATTGACTAAGTTGTGTCTGATGGCATAAGGGTTTGGAGAAAATGCCATAGCAAGATTGCATGATTCTGTTCCTAGAGAATGAAGAACTCAAGAACGAAAACAATGGTGAAATTAAACAAGCTATCTTCTTATCCGGATCTTATTACGCAAAGTGCAGGGTTCAAAGCAAAACAAAAACGCGACTGACCATTCTACATCTTGCAATCAAGAATCTAAATTGGTTGGTCTTTTGGGACAATCTGATCCTTGATCCACATATAGATTGGCACCAGTACATAATACATCCCTGCCAAAGCACCAAGGAGGAATCTGTACAGGAACACTATTGGGTTCACCGGTTTTGACACGTCCTCTTCCTTTGGACCCAGCTGCAAATTGTCAAGTTCATGTGTTTCAAAGTTTAATCAGATATAGATGTCATTTTAACCTTAAAACCTTGTTTATTAATATTTGTCATTCTAGCTATTTTAAGTAAAAAGTTATTGATGACTAATAATGATTGTTCTTGAAAATTGAATTTTTGATCACTTTAATATCCTATCTCTCTATTCATTTACTTTAAAGAATAGGTAGAAAAGTAACTAAAAGTGGAAACTTTTTAGACTAAATGATGACACTCTTAAAATTTGTGACAAGAGCTAAAATGACATGAGGGAGTAATTGAAAAGGTACTTTCTTTATACACTTGACATCCCCAAGAGAGAGGGAAAATGGCATTACCTTTAGGGGAGAATCTCCGGACGCGGGTTTTACACCTGTCACCGAGCATCCCATGATCAGCCCATGCCTACGAACGCCGCGGTACCACTTGGGGCCAATTCTTTTCAATTGAACATCCTTGAATCCCGCTTTCGTGAACCACTCGATGTACTCTTCCTCCTTCGGGAAGAGCATCCAAACATCAGCAAAGAAGCGGGAGAGCCAAAACGTAGGGTACACCGGACCGATTAAACATGCTTTCCCTCCTATTTTCAACACCCTGTATGCTTCCTTGATGCCTCGTTGTGGGTCAGGCCAGTACTCAATGCTGGTATATTGAGGACAAAACCATGTTAGAGAAGCTCCTCTATAACAACGCTGTGAAATTCAATCAGAGTACTGTCTAACTGTGAGAGAATCAAATGTATAGAGGAAAAGATATAATGGAAGAAGAATCTGAGATGATAGAACTTCTCTGGCGGTGAAATTGAATGCTTTCATTGCAAAGTGTCTTTATGATACTATTTATATTGTATGCAATTAACAACAGAAAGAAAAAACAGACATGCTCTAAGAACCACTATTTTTGGTGCTAATAAGTAATAACCACTAGATTTCAACAAACCAAAGATGACATCTAATACTCCTACAAGATCAAGTCTTGTTTATGCAGATAATTAACTTCCATTAGCCACAACAAAGAACCTACAAGTAAAAGTATATGCACACCAACAAGAGCTATTCTTTGTCCATGTGCATATACTTCATCGGTTCACTAACTACAACATGCAGCTACAACTTTGGTCATTAGAGCATACCAACTTAACCCTTCTGGCTTTGCATGTTTGGAATGACACAAGTTACATTATTGTGACCAATCACTTGCCTTATCAATTTCCTTATCGCTACTTTCATGCCTTATCACCAAAACTTAGCTTGTCAACAAGTCAAACCAAAAATACCCTCATTGGCATGGTTGCACTCCTGAACCCCATTATCACATCTTCACTTGCTCTCATAATTTATGGAACGATGCGGTGAACACCCACCTCCCGAAATACAAGGGTGCTACACTATTACACTAATACAGTTCTATGAACATCAGTACACCAGCATACTTGAAAGGAACTAGATTATCCCAAGCACTGGAAATCATTAGGAGAAGATCCATATATGGTTTTACACCTTCACTGATACTGGGGTGTTACATCCATATCAAGAGCACTCCCAATTCATTTCAGCAGATGCAAATTGGCACCCAAGATCACCACAACATAATCAAGCATATCAAAGTTGCATACTTTACAAAATCACTTCAATAAGCAACTATGCCCATCAAATACTTAAGAAAATGTCAAAACCAAACATTTGGAGAAGATCCATAGATGGTTTTACACCTTCACTAATACTAGGGTGTTACATCCATCTCAAGAGCACTCCCAATTGATTTCAGAAGATGCAAACTGGCACCCAAGATCACAAAAACATAAGCAGATTCCCACATTCACACCCAACAAACAAGCATAACAAAGTTGCAAATAGCACTTTCCAAAATAATTTCAATAAGCAACTATGCCCATCAAATACTTGAGAAAATGTCAAAACCAAGCAAAAACAATAATAATAATGAAAAGAGCAATATACCTCCCTGCAGACACATATCTATCAGCATAATCAGTAGGAAAAGGGAGATCCTCAGCATCCCCCAACATGATCTTGCAGTCTTTCAAGGGCTCCTTCTGCTTTGCCTTGGCAAGTTGGTGAGGAGACTGATCAAGAATTGTGACATTCTTGGCATCCACATGCTTAACAATCCCCAATGTTGTGAACCCAGTTCCCCCACCCACATCAACCACCAACATGTTCCTGTCACTCAGATCAGCTGGCTCCAGAGCCTCCTCCCTCATATCCTCAGTCCAGTGACCAGGGTTTATTATATGGTCATACACAATTGACAGGAATCTGTAGAACCAAAAGGCCTCTTTCTTGTGCTGTATAAACCTAGGCTGAGAAGCTGGCCTTGACGCTGATAAGCTGCATTTGGGGATTAGGGTTCTTCTTCTAGCCCTCAAATTGATGCCACCGAGGCTTCCATTGGAGACAATACTCACCTTGGAAACAAGCTTTTGGCCATGGAAATTGGACCCGATTAGATTGGGACTGTACCCAGTTTTGTTGAGGCCCCGGGTGAGGGTTAGCTGATCTGTGCCGGTTAGCATTGCGCATGCAGCCATGGATTCAGATGAGAGAGAACACAGCCGATACACAATTGGAAAAGGGGAAATCAGCAACACCCACTAGGGATTGCTAGAAGTTGTGGAGTGTGAAGCTCAAGTTTGTTGATTTGCGAAGAAGAGAAGGGTAAGAGAGATAGATCTGACTATCTGAGTGGGGTTGGGCTCTTTGTGGGCGAGAATAAACCAGCTGAGCCACTGCTGATGTCAGAAATGCAACAAATTCAGAAGAAGAAAAAAGTTTGTGGTATAAGAAGTAGGGCTGTTCATAACCGGATATCCGATCCGATCCGGCTTATCGAATCGGATATCCGCAGATATGATTTTTCAAAATTGTGATCCGTATCCGATCCGAAAATCCCGGATCAGACTGGATATCTGAAATGGATATCTTAAATATCCTATTAGTACATACACATCATATTACAGATTTGCAAATTACAGATTTACAATTCAACCAAAATCAAATTACAGATTTGCAAAATCAGTACCTCCACTTCACAATTTCAGTTCAGTCAATCGAATCAGACCTTCACCACACAAATCAGAACTTCACCTATTCAGTATTCACAAATAAAAATCGAATCAGAGGGAGGCGAAATGGCGAATCGAATCAGAGATTCAGATTTCAGAGGGAGGCGAATCGAATCAAAGTCACCTACTCACCTTGTTGTCTTCTTCACCGGCGGACGTTGGAGGCGAATCGAATCAGAGATTCAGAGGGAGTTGGGAGAGGGCGTCGCCGTTTTGTTGTCTTCTTCACCGGAGACTGGAGAGCAGTCGGTAGAGGACGTCGTCTGTTGTCGCCCTTCAGCGGCCAGTCACTAGAGGCGAACGGAGAAGCCGCGTCGGAGACTCTGGAGCCCGACTGGAGGTGGCGACTGGCGAGTTCCGAGTGGAGTGGCGACCTGCCAAGCGAGTGGCGGCGTGGAAATGTGGAATGGAGTGTGTGACTGTGTAACCTATTCTGGAGAGTGGAGAGTGACGGCTGTTAAAGCTTGAAAGTAAGAAGATAGAGGTCACTTAGGGTTGTATCATGTATGTTTAACTATTTTAATGAAAACATATAAATTACTCTTAAAATTTCTATATGGATCATCAACTCATTAATAAGAAGCCCACTAAGAATTTCTTTACTTCCATAGTTGATTCAGCCCACAATTAAAATCAGATTATTACTCAATAACATATATAAATAAATTAAGTTATAAAATTTATTGAGGTTTTAATTTAATTTAATTTTTAATTTAAAATATTAATAATAGCAAGCTACCCCCGGATATCCGACGGATACCAAACCCCAATCCGTATCCGATCCGTTGATCCGGAAAAATTTCCCGGATCGGATCGGATTCGGATAATTATCCATCGGATACGGATTTTTTCGAATCGGATCAACGGATCGGATCGTGCGAATCGGATATTTTTGAACATCCCTAATACGAAGCATAAGCCCTTTTTTCCCCTTGAAAATCTAAGGCCACCACTATAGGGGGGGCTTTTAGCCCAAAATATAATAAAAAATGGGTAATGGGCTAAAAGCCCCAGATCAGGTCCCAAAAATGGAGCAAATCTTGGGACCGTCCCTTATGGGGCTTTTAGAGTATTCAGCGCCGCGTGTCGCGTTGCGATTGGCGCGCGCTCGATGCGCGACACATGGCGATGTAATCGACGGTCATGATTAATTCCTGGTCGTTCGGTATTTAAAAAAAAAATTAATTTATGAAAAAAATACAAGTTAAAAAAATACCATAATTCTAGTTACATTTTTCTCTATCTATAGACATCAATTTTAGATATATTTGGTAGATTTTTTTTTAATGTATTTTGGATATCATCAAGTGAAAATAAATTATTTTACTATTACTTTTGGTGGTTTAAAATAAAATAAGTATCAATTAAATTTCTTCATATAAAAATGACATCATAAAGAATTTTTATAGATTTTATATATGAATTTTTATAGCTTAATAATATAATTATAATTTAAGGGTAGGTGTACTTCTATTTTTCAATAATGTAAATGAATTTTTTGTAATTTCAATCCAAACCAAGGATATAATTATACATAAAACTTATCTAAAAGCCCTATCTAAAAGTCACCCACTAAAAGCCACCAATATATCATGGGGCTTTTAGCAAATAAATACATTCAAATTCTCCTAAAAGCCCCCCGTTAAAGCTGCCCTAACAGAGTAGGAAATTTTGGTTAGAATGATAGATGATCAAGACCTAAAAAACTAAGGGTTAATTATCGGAAATTATCCGTCTAATAGGTTATATTGCTTAAAATCATCCTTATAAATTGATATTATCGGAAATCACCTGTATTACGTATATTGTCAGAAATTTACCACCCCTCCCAGAGAACCGTCTAAAAAAACGTTAAATCCATGCAATTACATTTTTGTCCCTCTCTTATTTAATAAATGTGATATCAAATTCATTTAAATAAATATATTAAATCAATAAAATTACTTAAAAACATTTAATTAAATCAACCCTTCATCCTCCTATTGCCTTCATCCCCAAACCCATATCCCTTTTCATCTTAAAATATTTTTTCCATTACCCAAACAACCTTCCTAAATCCCTAATGAACCAAACTCATCCCACAACCAGTAGCCATTGTCGTCTATCACCAGTAGCCGTCGTCGGGATGCTGCTTCCTCCCCTTTGACCCTTACACCGCTGCACCAACCACTACCACCACCAGCCTCTACCACACCTGCCTCAGACTCTTTGCCCTCACCCGACCCTTCTCCCCTCCGACATCCCAACCATCCTCTAGGACCTCCGCTCCAAATTTGGATCTTGATCCAGTCCCTTTGATAGCTCCATGACCCCCTCGATGACGGCGAAGGACGAAGACGACGAAGACGACGAGATCGCGGAAGCAGAGCAAAGCAGCCAAGAACTCGACTCAGAACTCGATCGAGTTATGGACCGAGTTATGCCTCCAGACAAGAACTCGACCCAGAACTCGACTGAGTTAGTTGATGCGAACAACCCCTGAAGTGTCGTTAGCAACGCAGGATCTTTGATTCCTCAAGCTTGTAATTGAATCCTTCTCTTCCGTATCCAAAGTGATGGCTTTCCTAGGGCTAAAGAGATAGCCTCCAAACTCGTCAAAGAGATGACGGAGAGATCAAAATGATGATCGTGAGACACCGAAGAGACGGTGTTGATTGCTCGAAGCGATGAGCTACGGGATAGTTGATCCGTGGGATCGAAGGGTTTGATGTTGGGAATTCAAGGAAGGAGCGTACTCAACTTTACTACTCAAATTCAACATAAAATTTACAAACTAGGGTTTCTGAGTTTAAATAGCGACAAAGAGAAATAATGAAAAATATAATAATAAATTGTTCAGCAAAACGACGAAAATTGAGATCGCTGACGCGTGCAGGAACTCGGTTAGGAACTCGGTCGAGTTCTTGGCCGAGTTCCGATCTGGAACCAGAACTCGGTCGAGTTCTGGGTCGAGTTCTTGGCTGCTTTGCTCTACTTCCGCGATCTCGTCGTCTTCGTCCTTCGCCGTCATCGAGGGGGTCATGGAGCTATCAATCTCCCCTTCTTGGCTTCGAAGCATCCCCGCTTCGTCCTCGTCGTCAAAAGCAGGAGGCGTATAAGGAGGAAGATTAGCGACGTTGAACATAGGATGCGCACCATAGTCATCGGGTAAATGCAAGCGGTAGACGTCGGTAACAAGGCTTTGTAGAACCTGAAATGGACCATCACCTCTAGCATCCATCTTGTGGCGTTGCTTGAATGGAAAGAGATCGCGACGCAAGTGCAGCCATACCAAGCCTCCGGGCCCAAACTCCACGGTATGCCGGCTTGCATTGCGTTCCTGCAAAAGAGTAGACACTGGAGGGGGTAAATCATCCAAAGCCTTAACATTTAAGAGACACGCGAAAGGAACAAGTAAAAAGCAAGGAAGACGTCCCTGAATTATTGGAGAGACATCCCGGGACCGGGCTAAGAGAAGTCGGTTCTCGCATGTGCCATGAATGTCGGGTTGTGGAGGCGTCTCAAACGTGAAGTACTGGATCACATTTTCATTGATGATGTTGCAGCAACTCCCACCATCTATGATCACACTCAAAGAAGCACCATGGACCGCACACTTAGTATGAAACAAATTATCACGTTGGTCAAGTAAGATACCTTCTTTGGCGTTAAGAACGCGGCGTGTAACCAAGCTAAGAGGCATGTTGCCTTGCTCATCCATAGAGCTGCACATGTAGTTGTCCATCTCCTCCTCCTCCTCCTCCTCCTCATCGTCGTAGGTGTCAAATATCGGTCCGGCGTCGGGGGTGTCCTCGTCAACAGACTCGTAGCCGGAGGTGTTCAAGAAGAGGACATTGAGAAGGGGACCCCTGCGGTTCATTGGCCGGCTAGTTGTGGCCGGAGGGTTCAACATTGGGTCAGCCGTGGGCAGCTTCATGTCACTTATGGCCCGACGAAGGTGGGCAAGCTCGGCAGCCTGCGCGACGAGTTGGCGATCTTGTTCTTCACTCCGTGCACGAAGTGCGTCAATTCGCTCAAAGACGGAGTCCATCTGTCCGGGGTTGCGGTTGCCCGTAGAAGGAGAGTAGATTGTCGTAGGAACCTCCATAGTACCTATACGAAGCATATAACACAAGGAGTAAGGTGCACCAAGCAAAAGAATGTGATACCCCGTATTTTTGTAAGGTTATTTTGGGAATTTTGGAATTTTCCCGAGTACCCGTTGTGTACGTCGGATTTAATACAGAGAGTTTGAGACATTCTGTAATGTGCTCTGTATCTGTAATATTTTTCTCAGTGAAATAAAATACAGATGACGTGCTTCGAATGTTTATATTCGTTCGCGTACGATAATTTTTATCCCAGGTTAAAGTTGTTGTCATCCAATAGCTGAGAAGGACAACGCCACAGTGGCGGCGACCGCCGTAGGTAAGGCGGCGACCGCCGCGAAAGGCTCGAGGCAACAGTGCCCTCGCCTTCCAGCTGGGCGCGAAGACCCAAAGAACGGCGACCGCCGTAATTACGGCGTCCGCCGCGTGCCCGCCGTAGGCAAAATTGCGGCACCCGTCGTGATTACCCAGGAGTCATTATCCGTTGGTCGCCGGAGATGTCTGACAAGGCGCCGATTTAGCCTCGCCACATCTCGTTTAGACCATCGCGGTGTCCACATGATCTGTGGCTATAAAAGGAAGAGGATTGGGATCAGATTCATGCACAAATCAAGCTGAAATCCTCAAATCTTCCTCTCGCCGGAGTTTGTGCCTCTCGCCGGAATTCTGAAGCTTTCGCCGGTGGCCTTTGGTGTTGTTCCAGTAGCCCTCCGAGAAGCTTGTGGTTGCCTTTGGAGGTCAGAACCCAAACAAGTCGAAGGAGGCCGAGTCGATCGTGTTTTGGGTGAGTTTTCTCGCCGTTTCTGTCGTCTGAGTTCTTCACGGCGACCGCCGTGTTCTTCACGGCGACCGCCGTGATGAACTGCGGCGACCGCCGCCAAGAACAGCGACCGCCGCCAGTGCCCAGAATGCCTTCGTGGCTTTGGCTTGGTTGGTTGTGGTCGTGGCGTCTTTCCTTTCGTTCTCTTTCGTCGTTTTTAGATTCGTACTGTGGTTATGTTGGATCTAACTTAGGGTTCCTTTTATGGGTCGACTCGAAGGTTGTTGTGTTGTCGGAGCTATACCCGTGTCGAGCCCGGAATCCAGTTGTCGCCGTTAGGCTATTCTGCGGATTAAGGCAAGTGGCGGTTCCCTCTTGCTCGTTCGTTCCATATTTACATTAATTATCAGTAGTTTATCTGAGTAATTAATTTGGAATGAATACTCTGTTTGTCTGGAAACGGTTTTGATAAACTGTTTTGAAAATCATATAATAGGTTGTATATCTGTTAGAACAACGTTATTATCTGTGATCTCCTTTCGGGCCTTTATGTGGATTTATCCTGTAACTGTTGTTGTGTTGTAACTGTTTAGTTAGCACTGTTAGATAGGAACGTTACTCGGACTCTGTCCAGTCGTTTCTTTATAATCTGGTATCGGGGTGGCTCGTCTCCATCTGGTACTATTCTAAGATCATGATCGGTCTCTTTCACAAGTGTGTAGAGACAGGACACTTAGCTGGTGTCACAAACCTTCCGGTGTACGTCACTCTCGACGAAACGTATACTAAGATGTGTCGTCCCAATGATGGGGTACACATGTAAAAGTCTAATAACGTGGTGTGTGTTTTTGAAACATAAATCAGATAAGTGCTACTCGACGCACATAATTAATAAGCCTTGGGCGAGTAGTGCAGCTAAGTTATAGTGCAGCTAGGAAAACTCGTCTCGACTTTGATCATAGTACGTTCTCTTTCCAATCTGGATTCGCTGTATGCGATGAGGTTGGTCGTGAACCGAAGCATCTCAGTCAACTTTTAAATCATTGTTGTATGATTCTGTAAACATTCCAGATTTGTCATATTTCCTTAAAGACTCATTTCCGTTGGAGTCTTCTTTTGAGTTGATGTCTGTGAAGATTCAGTCTTCCAGAATCTTCTCTCGTGCATACCTCTTGTTTATTCCAGTAGGAGTATGATGGTTGACTATCGTCATCGGTTGTTATTCGAGAAGCGATGAGTCTAACCTAATACGACTGCTTCAAACCATTCTGCTTTGTACCCTTGCTAGTCTATTCATTTAGACTAACCAACCAATATTTTCCCTTGCATGGTTGGCTGGTGTCATCTGTTCGATTCGGCACATCAGATCGAAAGTAACTCAGAAGATTAGAAGGACTATGGAGTCGGCGGTGGTTTTTGAACGTTTTAATAATTTCTTTAATCAGGTTGAGATCTTTTGGACAATGACGTTGGTTGTAATGTACTTTCTAAGACTTCCAATGTTTTTAGTTTAAACTCTGTGTTGGCCTATTCGGGATTGGGTTGTAATCCCGTAACTCTGTTTCCTTAACAATGTTATGTTTGGGATTGAATGCTTTGATCATTATGTATCATTTGTATTTCATAAATTGTGTTTCAATGGTAAAGCCTTGGGTGATCTCGGTAAGGAACACTGGGATCACTGGCGGTAATACCTTTCCAAAAGGGTTAAGTTTTAGGGGTGTTACAGTTGTGGTATCAGAGCCAAAGGTTTTAAAACGGGTTTAGGATTTTTATAAACCATTTATCCGTTTTTGAAAATGTTTTAAAAGGGCTCTGAATTTTTAAAGTAAAAAGAATTTAAAAACACCGTTCATAGTCATGTCTTCTGGATAGTCTGATATAGTAAGCTTGCTTCTATGTCTAGAAAGACTAATTTCTTCATCGTTATCCTATAGGAGATGGGTGCATGTATATCTCTGAAAAAGGGGTCGGAAGATGCCAATATAGATTCACCATCTACCGAGAGGCTAGACTTCCCTATACCCCAGAGATGCTTCGAGGTTGGAGGCCCGAGCAGCCCATCTGAAGAGATCAAGCATGTGCTTCCTGAGTCGGTAGTCCTGGTGTCAAGGAATGCTGTAGTTCCTGTGACAGCACCAGTGGAGCCACCAAGGGAGGAAGCAATGCAAGGAGATGAATCGTCGAGGTACGCGAGAGGGTACTACCATGACGATTACCTGATGGATATGAGTATTGAAGGGAGCGAGGAGGAAGATGAAGAAGAGGACCCCATAGAGGATGACCCCGAAGAGGAAGAAGAGGAAGAGGACCCCATCGAAGATGATCCCGATGAGGATACCGAGATGGACCTCAGCGGACAAAACCATGAGTCCGATGACTTGAGGCACTTGCTGGTGGATAGTCAGGAAACGGGGATACAATTTATTCACCCCAGTACAGAGTTACCACCTATGCAAGAGTTGCCACCAGTGCCAGAGTACGCACCCATGTCAAAAGCTGATTGGGAGGCACTGTATACCGAGTACGGTATTAGGAGAAGTGACAGGGAATCTCAGCCTATCCCTACTCCAAGAAGAAGGAGGTCGGAATCCGAGCTGCAGGAGATCCTCCGCCAGAGCGAGGGAATCTCTGCAGAACAGCAGCGTGAATGGGATGAGCTGATCACCAGTACTCAGAGAAGGGCTAGGATAGGAGGGCCAGTCATGGACGACCCATACCTTACCATGACTGAGATAGGACCATGTGCTTTAGGGTCAAGCCGGGTCCGAAACCCATCGCCAGAGCTCGATGGTGAGCCTAGCCCGAAGAGACCATGCATGGGTAGCCAGTCTTATGGAAGACGTGTTGGAACGCCTTGAGGAGGATTGGTGTTGCCTATCGCAGTAGTTTCATTTCTTAGTATTCCAAGTTGTACTATGTGTAATATTTCAGTATTGCGGCAAGTACTCTGAGAAACACTTATATCTTCGAGCAAGGTTGTCCTAGCGCTCGGATGATAGACTTATGTGTAGCTCGTGTAACAGTTCGAAGGTTCATCTATAAAATGTCAAGTTGATCTATTCCGAGTAATTCATTTACGTTGGTATATTGCATAGGTATGTTGCATAATATTAATGTATTGAATGCTTGGAATTGGATCGGTAAACAGATGGTGAACCCAAGAAGCACGAGAAACTCGATTCGAGCCGGTGCTGGGACTAGCCAAGATCCCAGGCCAGTAGGAAGAGGTGTTCAGGATGAGCACGAGTCAGAGTCTCGCGTCCAGCAGAGGCGTGAAGGTCAAGATCAGACCCAAGCATCGGCACTGTTTGATGCCGCAGCTGTTGAGGCGATTCGCGGGATTGTGATACAGGCAATTGCAGACGTATTGAGGCCCAGTGCGCCTCAAACGCAAGAAGTGCCTACTCACCCAGCGGTTCCTGATGTTGTGTAGCCCATAAACCCTCTGGTTCAAGAGAATGCCGTCAGGGCTAGAGACATCTATGGTCGCACTCTTAAGACCATAACTTCCATGAGGCCCGATTGCTATAACGGAAAAGGGGAGCCAGTCGCAGTGACTCATTGGTTCTCCCATATGGAGAGGCTGTTTCGGAACGTGGAGTGTACTGAGGCCGAGAAGGTCCATATCGCTTCTCTTCAGCTGAAGGAGGAGGCTAGCGAGTGGTGGGAAAACACAGGTTTGGCTGAGAGCCCAGTGTTGACTTGGTCGATGTTCAAGACCAAGATGGTTGATCGCTTTTTCTCTCGTGCTATGAGAGAGGAGAAGCATAAAGAGTTTTTGTACCCAAAGACGGATGGTCTGAAAGTGACCGAGTTGGCGTCTAAGTTCAATCACCTTTTACAGTACGCCACTGTCGAGATCACCAGCAAGGCCCAAAAGATCTGGTACTTCCACGAGTGGATGAGCCCGGATATCAAGTCGTTAATGGTGCACCACACATGCTCTACCTTGGAGCAGTATGTGGATTGTGCCTATAAGCTGGAGGTAACTCTTGAGGAGTCGACCAAGAGGCACAACCGACAGAAGTCGATGCAGAACCAGAACCAAAGAGGTGGTTTTAAGCGCCCTGCACCACCGTCTAACTTTGCCAAGTCCGGCCGAGCTAAGATGGAGATGACGCAAGGAGGATCGACTCAGCAGTCAGGGCAGACCCGGAGTTCAGTTCAGTGTTATAACTGTGGTACTACAGGGCACAAGAGCAATGAGTGTCAGAAGGATAAGAGGTCGTGCTTTGGGTGTGGACGTGATGGTCATCTGCAAAAGTTCTGCAAGCAGGGGAAGCAGAAGGGAGTAGAGTCGCAGCAAGGGTCAGTTCATCAGAGCAACCGACCTAGGTTTAAGCCTGCCGAGACTCCTAGCCCTTCAGTGCAGACGACTGCTCAGAACAGGGGAAAGGTCCTAGCTGTTTCTGGAAGTCAGGGCCAACGCTTGTACGAGATGCGTGAAGCAGATGGACCCAACGCTCCAATTGCTCAAGGTACTCTATACCTTCACTCTACTTCAGTGTGCATTCTGTTTGATCTGGTGCTACGCATTCCTTTATTTCGGATAGCTGTGTTAGCAAGTTAGACTTAGTGTGCCACGATTCGTGCGACCCTTTTGTCGTTAATCTTTCTAATGGAGAACGTTTGGTGGGAACCAAGCATTTGTCCGACTTTCCGATTACCATTTAGGGTAAGGAATTCGAGGCAGATTTAATCTGCATAGCCATGGCTCCATACGACATTATTCTCGATATGGATTGGTTGATGTGTCACAAGGCGGTGATCGACTTCAGTTCAAGAACGGTGACGGTGTCATCTGGGGGCCAGTTCGTGTGCAAGTTCAAAGGTCGAAATGACGCTGATAACGGCAAGCTGATCAATGCGATGGATGCGTTTAAGCTACTACGACAAGGATGTGTCGGGTACCTTTGCTACTTGGATTCTCCTGCGAAGGATGGACCTGAGGTTCTTGATATTCCTGTAGTTAGGGAGTTTTCAGATGTCTTTCCGAAAGAAATTCCTGGATTACCCCCGAACCGTGACGTAGAGTTTTCAATTGATCTTGAGCCTGGTACGGCGCCGATTTCTAAATCACCGTATCGGATGGCTCCAGCTGAGATGCAAGAATTGAAGAATCAACTTGAATATCTCCTTGACAAAGGTTATGTCAGGCCGAGTGCATCGCCGTGGGGTGCTCCGGTATTATTCGTCAAAAAGAAGGACGGATCGTTCCGACTTTGTATCGACTACCGAGAGTTGAACAAGGTGACGATCAAGAACAAGTATCCTTTGCCTAGGATTGATGACTTGTTGGACCAGTTGCAGAGAGCAAAGGTTTTCTCCAAGATCGACTTGAGATCTGGATATCACCAACTCAGGATTCGTGAGCAGGACATTCCTAGAACTGCGTTTAGGACCAGATATGGTCATTACGAGTTCGTAGTGATGTCTTTTGGGCTTACAAATGCTCCAGCTGTCTTTATGGATTTGATGAACCGATGTTTTCACCAGTACTTGGATAAGTTCGTGGTGGTCTTCATCGACGACATTCTGATATATTCTCCGAATGAAGAAGTCCACGAGGAACATCTGTGGATTGCCTTGTCAATCCTTAGACAACATCAGCTTTTTGCTAAATTGTCTAAATGTGAATTCTGGATAAAGGAAGTAGCTTTCTTAGGCCACGTGATCAATAAAAATGGGGTTATGGTTGATCCCCAAAAGATTGAAGCGGTGGCTAATTGGACACAGCCCCAGAACGTGAAGGAGGTACGTAGTTTTCTTGGACTTGTCGGGTATTATAGAAGGTTCGTAGAAGGATTTTCAAAGATCGCTCTACCTATGACCAATCTACTCTGCAAGGTCCATAAGAAGTTTGTCTGGAATGACAAGTGCGAGGCCAGTTTTCAGTAGTTGAAACGACGGCTGACCTCGGCACCCGTGTTAGCACTCCCAGAAGGGAATGACGATTATGTGGTCTATAATGATGCTTCAAAGTGTGGTTTGGGTTGTGTACTGATGCAGAAAGGCAGAGTTATTGCTTACGCATCTAGACAACTCAAGGCTTACGAAGAAAACTATCCGATCCATGATCTTGAGTTAGCAGCGGTTGTCTTTGCGCTAAAGATTTGGAGGCATTACCTCTATGGTATAAGATGCCAAGTCTTCACTGACCACAAAAGTCTCAAGTATATATTTACTCAGAAGGAGCTAAATATGAGACAACGCCGCTGGCTAGAGTTGCTCAAAGACTACGACATGGAGTTGCTGTATCATCCGGGCAAGGCTAATGTAGTAGCTGATGCACTAAGCCGGAAAACAACGCATGAGACTGTAGTTGCTCTACTTACTGCTCAGACCAAGCTAAACCAAGAGTCATGCGACATTGAAGTCTTGTATGACCAACGTAGAGGGTACCTGAGTATGATGGAAATTCAAGCTACACTGCTGGATCAGATCAAAGAAAAGCAAGTCGATGACATCATCTTGGTGAAGTTAAGCAGTGAAGTGATGGATGAGAAAGCTCCCAGTTTTGTGGTTCAGGATGATGGATCACTTTGGTTTCAGGATCGGATCTGTGTGCCTGACACAGAAGGTCTTCGTC
The DNA here is from genome assembly GCA_027886185.1 of Rheum nobile. Classification (NCBI taxonomy): domain Eukaryota; kingdom Viridiplantae; phylum Streptophyta; class Magnoliopsida; order Caryophyllales; family Polygonaceae; genus Rheum; species Rheum nobile. The sequence goes on along the minus strand of WOAB01000254.1, from coordinate 2,229,783 downwards.
AGTTGGTGATGAGAGAAGCTCATTCATCTGCTTATTCTGTGCATCCTGGCTCTAGCAAGATGTACAAGGACCTCATGAAGAAGTTTTGGTGGCCAAACATGAAGTGGGACGTAGCAGACTTTGTGGCAAAGTGTTTAACTTGCCAGAAGGTCAAGATCGAACACCGCAGGCCAGGTGGTGAGTTGCTACCTCTCCCAGTGCCAGAATGGAAATGGGAGGACATCGCCATGGACTTCGTCACTGGGCTACCAAAGACTCGAAGTCAGAGGGATGCTATCTGGGTAATTGTGGATAAGCTTATGAAGAGTGCTCATTTCATAGCCATCAAGACCATATGGGAAACCCAGAAGTTAGCAGAAGTTTACCAGAAGGAGATTGTCCGCTTACATGGCATTCCTAAGACCATTGTATCGGACCGAGATGGCCGTTTTATGTCAAGGTTCTGGCAGGAACTTCATAAGGCTATGGGAATCGAGTTGAGGTTCAACACAATATTTCATCCTCAGACAGATGGCCAGTCTGAAAGGACCATCCAGACCCTGGAGGATATGCTTAGAGCTTGTGTACTCGATCGTCCGACTAGTTGGGAGGACAGCTTGAGTCTGATTGAGTTCACGTACAACAATAACTGGCATGCTACAATCAAGATGGCTCCGTTCGAAGCTTTGTATTGTCGTAGATGCAGATCTCCGATTTGTTGGGATGATAATGCCGACAAAATTCTGCTTGGACCAGAGTTGGTCGAAAGGACGGCTTCAGACATTGCTTTGATCAGACAAAGGATGTTGATCGCTCAGAGTCGACAGAAGTCCTACGCAGATCGGAAGCGCAGGACTGTCGAGTTCGAGGTCGGTGACAAGGTTTTTGTCAAGGTATCGCCATCCAAAGGAGTTTTCAGATTTGGTAAGCGTGGGAAGCTTAACCCACGCTACGTGGGACCATTCGAGATTCTGGATAGAGTAGGATCTCTAGCGTACCGCTTGGCGTTGCCGCCATCGGCTCATCCAGTGCATAATGTGTTACACGTATCTATGCTCAGGAAGTATGTGCCAAATGAGTCTCATGTGTTTAGTTATGAGGACATCGAGATTCAAGCTAATGGTACTTATGAGGAGATGCCCATGCGCATTTTGGAGCGTCGGGAGAAGCGTTTGCGCAACAAGATCGTGTCGTTGGTACGAGTGTTGTGGTCCAAGTCAGGGACCGAAGAAGTTACTTGGGAGACGTGGGAAACCGAGTCAGATATGCTCAGGCGTTTTCCCGAGTTATTTTCGACCTAAGTTTCGAGGTCGAAACTTCTTTTAAGGGGGAGGAGATGTGATACCCCGTATTTTTGTAAGGTTATTTTGGGAATTTTAGAATTTTCCCGAGTACCCGTTGTGTACGTCGGATTTAATACAGAGAGTTTGAGACATTCTGTAATGTGCTCTGTATCTGTAATATTTTTCTCAGTGAAATAAAATACAGACGACGTGCTTCAAATGTTTATATTCGTTTGCGTACGATAATTTTTATCACGGGTTAAAGTTGTTGTCATCCAATAGCTGAGAAGGACAACGCCACAGTGGCGGCGACCGCCGTAGGTAAGGCGGCGACCGCCGCGAAAGGCTCGAGGCAACAGTGCCCTCGCCTTCCAGCTGGGCGCGAAGACCCAAAGAACGGCGACCGTCGTAATTACGGCGCCCGCCGTGTGCCCGTCATAGGCAAAATTGCGGCGCCCGCCGTGATTACCCAGGGGTCATTATCCGTTGGTCGCCGGAGACGTCTGACAAGGCGCCGATTTAGCCTCGCCACGTCTCGTTTAGACCATCGCGGTGTCCACATGATCTGTGGCTATAAAAGGAAGAGGATTGGGATCAGATTCATGCACAAATCAAGCTGAAATCCTCAAATCTTCCTCTCGCCGGAGTTTGTGCCTCTCGCCGGAATTCTGAAGCTTTTGCCGGTAGTAGCCCTCCGAGAAGCTTGTGGTTGCCTTTGGAGGTCAGAACCCAAACAAGTCGAAGGAGGCCGAGTCGATCGTGTTTTGGGTGAGTTTTCTCGCCGTTTCTGTCGTCTGAGTTCTTCACGGCGACCGCCGTGATGAACTGCGGCGACCGCCGCCAAGAACAGCGACCGCCGCCAGTGCCCAGAATGCCTTCGTGGCTTTGGCTTGGTTGGTTGTGGTTGTGGTCGTGGCGTCTTTCCTTTCGTTCTCTTTCGTCGTTTTTAGATTCGTACTGTGGTTATGTCGGATCTAACTTAGGGTTCCTTTTATGGGTCGACTCGAAGGTTGTTGTGCTGTCGGAGCTATACCCGTGTCGAGCCCGGAATCCAGTTGTCGCCGTTAGGCTATTCTGCGGATTAAGGCAAGTGGCGGTTCACTCTTGCTCGTTCGTTCCATATTTACATTAATTATCAGTAGTTTATCTGAGTAATTAATTTGGAATGAATACTCTGTTTGTCTGGAAACGGTTTTGATAAACTGTTTTGAAAATCATATAATAGGTTGTATATCTGTTAGAACAACGTTATTATCTGTGATCGCCTTTCGGGCCTTTATGTGGATTTATCCTGTAACTGTTGTTGTGTTGTAACTGTTTAGTTAGCACTGTTAGATAGGAACGTTACTCGGACTCTGTCCAGTCGTTTCTTTATAATCTGGTATCGGGGTGGCTCGTCTCCATCTGGTACTATTCTAAGATCATGATCGGTCTCTTTCACAAGTGTGTAGAGACAGGACACTTAGCTGGTGTCACAAACCTTCCGGTGTACGTCACTCTCGACGAAACGTATACTAAGATGTGTCGTCCCAATGATGGGGTACACATGTAAAAGTCTAATAACGTGGTGTGTGTTTTTGAAACATAAATCAGATAAGTGTTACTCGACGCACATAATTAATAAGCCTTGGGCGAGTAGTGCAGCTAGGAAAACTCGTCTCGACTTTGATCATAGTACGTTCTCTTTCCAATCTGGATTCGCTGTATGCGATGAGGTTGGTCGTGAACCGAAGCATCTCAGTCAACTTTTAAATCATTGTTGTATGATTCTGTAAACATTCCAGATTTGTCATATTTCCTTAAAGACTCATTTCCGTTGGAGTCTTCTTTCGAGTCGATGTCTGTGAAGATTCAGTCTTCCAGAATCTTCTCTCGTGCATACCTCTTATTTATTTCAGTAGGAGTATGATGGTTGACTATCGTCATCGATTGTTATTCGAGAAGCGATGAGTCTAACCTAATACGACTGCTTCGAACCATTCTGCTTTGTACCCTTGCTAGTCTATTCATTTAGACTAACCAACCAATAATTTCCCTTGCATGGTTGGTTGGTGTCATCCGTTCGATTCGGCACATCAGATCGAAAGTAGCTCAGAAGATTAGAAGGACTATGGAGTCGGCGGTGGTTTTTGAACGTTTTAATCATTTCTTTAATCAGGTTGAGATCTTTTGGACAATGACGTTGGTTGTAATGTACTTTCTAAGACTTCCGCTGTTTTTGGTTTAAACTCTGTGTTGGCCTATTCGGGATTGGGTTGTAATCCCGTAACTCTGTTTCCTTGACAATGTTATGTTTGGGATTGAATGCTTGATCATTATGTATCATTTGTATTTCATAAATTGTGTTTCAATGGTAAAGCCTTGGGTGATCTCGGTAAGAAACACTGGGATCACTGACGGTAATACCTTTCCAAAATGGTTAAGTTTTGGGGGTGTTACAAAGAACAAGTCCAAGTCCTTGTCTCAAAAGTGAACCAATAAATTTTCCGCTTGGCGTACTAATTTTGGTTGCTCGTGAGGAGGGAGAGGCTTGAACGGAAGATAATAAAGCAAAAACTAGCAAATCACGTCCCAAACAACACACAAAATTTCCAAGGTCAAGTAGATCAAAACAAGTTTCTCAGAATTAATCACAAGAGATTTGAAAATTTTTCTTTGCCCTTTTCAATGAGAGTTGCATAGAGACATGAAAGAAGAGAAGATGGAGTATGACCGTATGGTGCGTTCTCTGCCTTTTCTTTTGTGTTTTTGAGGCTTTCGTCTTCCCAAACCTTTTGTTTTGTTTGATGGAAGGTGAGAATAGTATGTTTGTTTTTGTTTATACGGTCACACTGTGTTTTTGTTTTTGTTTTTGTTTTTATTTTTGTTTTTGTTTTGAGATGATGGAGAATCAAGCAAGAAAGAACCACACAAGCAAGTGTAGGAGAAGAAAGAAGAGACAAAGCAACTATGAGGGAGTAAAATCTAACAACTAATCTAGCAATTAATCCAAAGATAAAGCAAGATTTGATCAACAAGAAACAAAGAAATCAAATATGCAATTAAGGAAACAAGATTTGCTAGAGGATAAGGTTTAGGGCTGTTGGAAAAGTAACCAAAACCTAAGGAAAATTAGGGTTCAACTGTGAGAGGGAGAGGGAGTGGCGGACGGAGTGGTGGTGGCGGACGGTGGTGGTGGACGGTGGTGGTGGCGAGATGGTTGTGGTGATTCCGGCAATTGGGTGAGAGAGAGAAAAAAAGTTCTAGGGTTTGTAAGCGGAAAATTGCAAAGAATCACAATAAGAGAGAAGAAACAAACTTAGCTTGGATAGGCTATGATGCCAGTTGGTGGGAACAACCCCTGAAGTGTCATTAGCAACGCAGGATCTTTGATTCCTCAAGCTTGTAATTGAATCTTTCTCTTCCGTAGCTAAAGTGATGGCTTTCCTAGGGCTAAAAAGATAGCCTCCAAACTCGTCAAATAGATGACGGAGAGATCAAAGTGATGATCGTGAGACACCGAAGAGACGGTGTTGATTGCTCGAAGCGATGAGCTACGGGATAGTTGATCCGTGGGATCGAAGGGTTTGATGTTGGGAATTCAAGGAAGGAGTGTACTCAACTTTACTACTCAAATTCAACATAAAATTTACAAACTAGGGTTTTTGGGTTTAAATAGTGACAAAGAGAAATAATGAAAAATATAATAATAAATTGTTCAGCAAAACGACGAAAATTGAGATTGCTGACGCGGGCAGGAACTCGGTCGAGTTCTTGGCCGAGTTCCGATCTGGAACCAAAACTCGGTCCAGAACTCGATCGAGTTCTGGGTCGAGTTCTTGTCTGGAGGCATAACTCGGTCCAGAACTCGATCGAGTTCTGGGTCGAGTTATTGGCTGCTTTGCTCTGCTTCCGCGATCTCGTCGTCTTCGTCCTCTTCGTCCTTCGCCGTCATCGAAGGGGTCATGAAGCTATCACCCTTAAAGCACGATTGCTAAGGGTTGCAGTGGAAGCGGAAGCGGCAGAGAAGGATGAGATCCACTAGCGAGTCAAAGCTGGACTCAGAATCGGGCCAGTGAAAGGCTGAGTAGACAATGAGAGATGAAGAAAGATAAATTTTGGTTTAAATCAGGTTAGGCATTTAGGTAATTTGGGGATTTTGTACTTTTTGAATGTAATTGGGGTATTTGAACATGAAATTGAGGCTATTGCAAATCAATTTCATTAAAGAAAATGATTGTAGAATTGGAGGGATCAGTGAATGTCGGAGTTAGTTGTGTACGTGGAGGTTCACACAAGTGCACCACTGCCAAGGGGTGTTCTTTTTGTGTTTTTTGCGGTCTGAACCTGTGGTGAAAGATGGAGTTGAAAACGGGAATTTTTTGTAGAGGTTCACACAAGTGGCCGCCATTTTTGTTGAGGTCTATTGCCTTTTTGCAGGATGAGATGAAGAGGGATCTGGGTTTAGTTTCTTTTATTTATTTAGTTTTCTTATTTATTTTGTTTTATTTTAGAATAGAAAAATATAAAACTCGCGCGTACAAACGCGTTTGATGTTTTTTCAGACAGTTCTCTAGGACGGGTGGTGAATTTTTGACTGTGTATGTAATATGAGTGATTTCCGATAATATTGATTTATAAGAGTGATTTTGAGTAATATAGTTTATTGGATGGGTGATTTTCGGTAATTGATCCAAAAATAAAATGTGCTTTCAAAAAAAAACGTGGTCCAGTTAAAGGCACTTCCTTGTGCAAAATTGTGGGAGATCATAGTTGAGATAGTTAATCAAATAATCCAACCCTTTTGATGAGATGGTAATCAACTTTTAAAATTGTCATTATAAATTTTTGAGATCGAAATTTAGGCAATTTTTTATATATAAATCACCCTTATTTTATAACTTTTACAAAACAATTACTTTTCCCCCTTATAAAAGCACCCTTGATATATTTTAAGTTCGAGTATTTGAATTTCAAATCTGAAAAAATTAGGTATGTTATAAAGATTGTGGCCATTTCTTACATGACCATAAATTCAACAACGCGTTATATTAGTGACAGTGAGACGTAGGTGTCGGTTTTTGGTAGTGGTTTATTAAAATGATATATATGCGGAATATAGATAGAATGTGATATTGTATAAAAACTAGAGAAAGTAGTGTTTTTTGTGAAGCAAATCCCAAAACAAGTTCAAAAGGTAAAACTATTCTAAATTTAAGCTTACTTGAAAAGTAATTCTCAACATAGGCTCACTTATTTACCTTTGATCTCTCTTTTTCTATTATTCTAGTCTTGTTTCCTTTCATTATTAGATAATAGAAATCTCTTTGAGTAAGTTTTGGAAAATTTTAAATTTTACCCTTGCATATAGAAGGGCATGTTAGATTTGGTTTGAGAGCTTGATAGTCATTATTGTAGCAATAAGCTTTAAAAAGTTTAATTAAATTAAAGCTGGAGATTTCGTAAATTTGTCATGATAAATGAGTCCTTCATAGGCTTCGACTTATACGTGAAAAGATATAATGGCGAAAAATGTGGAGCTTAATGAGTTGTTAGATTTGTTGGATCATGCAGCCCATATTCACTTCTATTGTTTAAATAAATTGCATGCGCAACACGTCTTTCTTTAATGTTTTAATATTTTTCTCCCCTAATTCTTTAATTACCTTGATGTATGAGGCACGCTTCCTCCTTCTTTCTTGCATTTTCACCCCCCTTAATCACCCAAATGCACTCGATTAATTATAATTTCAAGCACCAACTCTTTTGTTTTAGAAATTTACCTCCAGAATAATTACAATTTTCATCACATTATTAATTTCATTTTTTTCCAAAATAGTTATGGATTAGGTTTTAAACATTCTTAATACAAACCTTGATATTGTCATATATAAACCTTAAATGACAATATATTAACATCAACACATAACATATGAACCTATAGCTTATTTTATGATGCACAATACGGAAAATAAGTTAAAGTTTTTAGAATAATTAATACGAACCTTAGATAAATTTATAGGAACATGTATATGTTACATTACATATGAACCCTATAGACCAAGTAAAAATAATTTCAAATATCAACGTGCTCAAAGTTGTACATGCATGTAAACCCATAGACTAAGGTCAAATTTAGTACACTAAAGGTTCATGATTAATATATTACATGCTAGAAATTGTACTATATTGTAAGTTTGTAACCCATTGACACAAATTTTAAGTTAATAATATAATAAAACAATATTGAGAATATTTCATAAACAAACATAGTAGTAATTGTAAATTCTAATTGTATGATTTGATTTTTAACATCTGAAAAAGAAAATCAATGTATAAACTTTAAGGTAAATAAGATCATATCCTTTTTTAAAAAAAATCCTTTAAAAAAAAGTTATATAAGATCATATACTAAAAATAAAAAAATTATAATTATAACTTTTGCTATAACATTTAGGTATGATCATTCATGTAGGTTAGATTTTATTTTCTACAAGTATTGCAATAAAAAGAAGAAGTTACTAAACCATTTTAATTATACTCAATAACTAATAATAAAAATAAAAATAAAAATAAATGAATTAGAAAATAGAACATGTGTCTATTATAGATTTTTCTAAGTATTTTAAAATTTTAAAAAATTTAGACTCTCTTATATTATAGAGTGATGATGAACATCATCAAAAAAGTTCATCACCATTGTTAATTTTCTAAAATACCCCTAGAAAAAATAACTATCAAAATAACATATATGAGTTGAGTTTTCCCTCTTTTCCAGCAAGCAAACACAAGGTCTCCCGGAACATCTCCCATGAAACACCTCCGGGACTCCCAAGTCCCAACTCCGGGAACTCCGGCACATTTGCCACGTCACTATACTTTCCGATGCATAGTATCACAAAATCAAATTGGTACACCTACACGCACATTCAATTCAATACCTCTTATACACAATCATAACCCGCCGCGATAACTAAATTAATTCACGAGCTTGAATTGAAATCAATCAATAAAAAATTAACACCTTCATTTCGGAGTCGCCGACGAATTCGTCGGTGTCTGGATATCGATTGGACGAGTCGCCCTTCAAGTTCTCGTGTGTGTGGCTCTAGGTAACTTAGGGTTTCGACTTTCGACGACGTGTGTGGTTTGGGGATCGGTCCCGTGTTCTTAGAGCCTAGTGAGGCCGAAATCGCCTAATCAATCGTTGAGCTTGGCGACGAGGAGCACGTTGTTGGCCTTGATGTCACGGTGGACGATGATATGCTCCCATCCTTCACGAAGGTAGAGTAGTCTTGATGCCACTCATTTGGTGAGCTTGAGCCTCTGCTTCCAATTGAGGGTGAGAATTAGGGTTATGGTTTCCATGGAGGGGTTTGCTCAGGCTTCTTTCTTGCTCATTCTGTAACTCAATTTTGGTGTGAATTTTCTAAGAAAGATTGAAAAAATTAGAAATTGGAGATGAGATCAGCACAGGAAAACAAGTAATTTACAATTGTCTGGAGATCAAAACCTTAATTTAGGATCAATGTGGTAATAAAGTGATAGGAGCATTAATTATGAAAAAGAGGGGAAAAAAGCATCTATTAAAAAAATAAATAGAATAAAATGTCATTACTCCCCAAAATTTTTAAAAATGACCAATGAAAAGAATGAAACAGCACTTTATAGAAATTTTTACAACAAAAGATGCGGGCTGTTCTAATTGTTATTCCCATAAATTATTATTATTGATTAGTTTAATGGTGAAAACAAGATGAAAGTAAAATCATGGTCCCATTTGCCATATACGGAGTAGATTTTATGTGAGATGCTTTTGATTATTTTAGTATTTTTTAAAATAAGGGTAGTATAGGAAGTTTCATAATGGTGATGAATTTTTTTGGTGACATTTAGTATTTATGATATTATATTAGGCTAGATTTATTATTGACCAAGTAGTAGGGACAAACATGAATTTTCCGAAATTATGCTGTGCAATAGATTTCGACCGTGAGCCGCAGTTTGCAAATAAAGATCGCAAACGGTAATCCTCTACACCGGAACATAAAAAGACGGTCAAAATCACATTGTGACACTTTTTTCCAGGCCCGATCCACTTCTGGATTGTATCTCCGAGGTCGGAGATCTGTTCTTCTTCGCCCCTGCTTCTCACTTCAGAAGACAAATCCCATCCCAAGAAGAACCCCTGAGAGAAAGAGGGAAAGAAGAAATATGGGTTTTGCTTGGGTTTGGTTGGGCACAAAAGACCAGTGAATGGCAGTTCTAGATCCCGTTTGTTTATCCTCTCATTGCTGTGTGCAGAAGTTTACCAGCTTGGGTCTTCTCCCGGGGTGCTTATTGTTGGACACCCATCTGGGATCTTAAGAGTTTTCAGTTCAGGTTGACTTTGCTGTCGGAAAATTGATCATAATCTTAGTAGATTTTGACCAAACTATGAAGATTTGGAGCTGGGTTTTTGTGGGTTGCGTCATTTTCGTTGGCCACTTTGCATATGGCTCGCTCTCCATCGACGATTTCCATCAAGCGTATGCCAATTTCTTCTCTTTCCCTCCCTTTTCATTGGAATTTCTGTTAATTCTTTCATAGTGTCAAATCATGTACTTTCTTATGTTTTATCGTTCAGTATATGTATGTTGGATAGACTTCTGAAACTTAGGAATTTAAAGATAAACACTTTGGCCTGGATTTGTGTTCGTTCTTTTTCTTGCTGTTTCTTTTCCATCTTGGTCAGGCTTTTTTTTAAACCTTAAGCGCAGATAAACTTTCTATCAGTTTTAGAAGTGTGATGTGTAAGTACATTGATGTACATTGCACATTTCTTGCATTTATGTTTGATATGAAACACATATCCTCACTCATAGTGCCGATGCCAAAGACTTTTTTCTTGGGTACCTAAAACTTCTAATAGACAAACAGATGCTAATGCTGCAACAACAATGTATCCTGTACATGGGGGTTTGAGGGTCAAGATGTAGGCATCCTTACCCCCGAGCGAATCAAGAGGATGCTTCTGAAAGACCCAGGGGAAATGATGTCAAAGGGGACAAAGAAGAATACCACAGTAAAAAAACAAGTACACAAACGCAGACAAACGAAAGAAACAACAAAAGCAAGCGCACTAGAAACAGATGCTAATGAATATGAAATTAATAAATTGTAGTTTATGCTTGTTCTGCATAAGAAAATTATGCTTTTCTGGGCCTTTTATTCAAATTAGGGAAAGGATTCTGTAATTTCTTTCGTTCTCTTTGTTTTTGTCTACTAAGCTGTCTGCACACTGTTATGCTGGTGATGTTCATCACTTCATCTCACTGTCAACTTGTTATTTTAGAGATTATAGCAATCACTGCTTGACACGTTGACCATGCTCCTCTGTTCTGCCGATCTTATGCATCTCAGCGAATGATTATGTTGCTGTGATTGTTGTGGACTTTATGCAGTCTTCAAGTGTGATAAGTAATTAAAAAAGGCTTACTTTAGAGACTCGTATTTGTTTTATTTTGTTTCCAGGTTTCCCATTGTTGAGCCTGATCCGGGTCATACAAAATTACGTCTTTCCAGAGAGGGGTTGGAGGCTATTGAAAGAATAAAAACCCCAATAGCAGCTGTTGCTGTAAGTTGATATCTCTTTTGCTCATATATTGGCTTTTTCCATGATTTCCTCACTTTTCATGGTCATATGTTCATGTCTAATTGTTTACTATAAGCGTTATACTGGATGCCCTTCCTCTATTTCCAGCTATAGCATTCACAAGTGTATATTCGTATGCAAGTTCATGCTACACTCTTTCATTATTTTGAATCATTAAGACTGTTTTTCATCTTCCACGCAATAGTTCTTGTGCAGGCTGATCAATAGTAAGTTTGAGTTGACTGATACCTGAAGTTTATTATAATCTTTCTTGAATTAGTAGTCTGATTTTACTATTTTGTTGTTACTTCTTGTTCTATTCACGCATGTCATTCTTGGCTGATTCCATTGTTTGTCAATGTATGACATTTTTCTCTTAAAACAATGAAATGAGAGTCTTAGGTTGATAATATTCTGCAAATGACTTTCCCCTTGGGATAAACTTTTTTTTTCAACGCTTCCTTTGTTTTAATGTTTCCTTTGCCGTATGATCAGGTCATTGGTCCATATCGTTCTGGGAAATCCTTCCTGCTTAATCAACTTCTATCCCTCTCTTGTAATGAAGGTGAATTTTCATTACCATTACAAGGATTCGCATTCAACTGCTTTTGTATTACAGACTTTACAGTATATATTAGACAAGTTTATCAGTGTTAACAATGAAGAGCGTGCAGGTTTTGGGGTTGGGCACATGCGTGATACAAAAACAAAAGGTTGGTGCTTCGTTATTTTCTAGTTTCATGGGTATTATGTGCCTTTTCAAGTTTAATTTGTTCACGGGGATATTAAATTATGATAATAATATCTCTTGGTGCTAATGTAAAAACCGTGGGTTTGGTTTGCAGGGATTTGGGTCTGGGGTACCCCTGTACAAATGAAAGTTAATGGTGAAAAGATGTCAGTGATCTACCTTGATACCGAAGGGTTTGAGAGTATTGGAAAGTCAAGTGTCTATGATGACCGGTAATTATCTGATAGTCCATTGGTTTGACTACTTGTTTGATTTTGTGTAAATCTTCTTGCAACTATACTATCAAGAGTTACTTTTGCAGGATTTTCGCACTAGCAACTGTCATGAGCTCTGTGCTGATCTACAACTTGCCTGAGACGGTTTGTTTCTCTGCCTGTAACTCTCTTGTCTCCTCCCTTTGGCTCAAAATTTATCATATTTATTGCTTTAGACTCTAGCTGTGTAGTTGTGCCTTGAATTCTGGAAATTGTAATACATATATCACCAGATGTTTACTTATGCTTGATTATTTTCCTGTTTTTGAGCCTGAATTACTTTCTTTATTTTTCTTATTAATATTATCTCAGCCAGTTGTCTTGGCAGTGCTCATTTATTTATTTGTATCTCTAGGTTCGTGAAGCTGACATATCAAGACTGTCATTTGCTGTTGAGCTCGCTGAAGAGTTCTATGGAAGGTTAGAGTGATATTGACTTCATGCTTGTTATTTTAAAATTTGCAAAGAGGTATCCTTTTTCAGATTTGTGTCTAAACTGGAGAGAATGGAGTGAACAAAAGGTTCTTAATTGTACTTCATATTATCGAATGACTGAATTAGAGAGGATTTTTATTTCTTGATATGTTCTTTTTTTTTGCACTATTTTGGATGGAATACTGACTCTTCTTTCTTCATGTCTTTCCTTGACGATCTTGCACCAATCAGAGTCAAGGTAAGCACTTCTCATTTGGAACCATTTCTATTTCAAAGTTTTGTGCTAGTAAAAGATTTTAGAAATAATGTCATTTTTTGGCTGCTCTTCTTCCTACTCTTGAATGAATCGTATTTTGCAGGGACAAGATGTTGCCTTTGAGCCTGCTAAGCTATTATGGTTAATCCAACGTGATTTTCTTCGTAAGTTTATTTCTTCATACGGTGTCCTATAAATTTGGTGATAGCGTGACATGATGTTTTCCCTAAAAACAATATGCAAAGATTGAATTACATGTCACATTTCATAGAATGGAAAAATCCATGATGATCTGAACGACAATATTGAACGATAGATTAATAATCATTGTTAATATTCCACATTGTTTATGATAGAATAGGATTGGACCCTTCTATACTGGAGAAACTTTTACTGTCCCGAGGTTGTTATTTTTTTGGTTTCCCATGGGCTATAAAGTCACATGCATTATTTTCTTTATATCAACACATTTGATTTTTTGCTTAAAAATACACATTTGATCGTTGATGAAATGCTAAATTGATTACTTTTTATAATGCAGAAGGAAAATCAGTGCAGCAAATGGTAACGGAAGCTCTGAAGCTGCTCCCTAATGAAAATGGTTAGTCCTGCTTGCTTTTGTATGTAACTTTGCTATGCTACCTTTCGTATTTCACTAAGATTCTCTCGCTGTTGCATTTGCAGGGGACAAGAATCTTGACCAGGTATCTATTCAAATATGCTTACATGTGGCTGTATAGCTTCTCGGCTTGTGTGGAATCTAAAAGTAGTTGGTATGTTCATTCAATAGGTTAACCAGATCCGGCAATCTTTGGCTATAATGGGTGACAACAGCACAGCTTTTAGCTTACCCCAAGTATGGCTTCCCATGTTTAATCAATGGATTCCTCTTTCATTACATTTGTAGTTGTTGAAGTCTCATGATACACTAGAAAGTAAAGCATGGTTTTACGTATTTAAAGTTCGTCACAAGTAATGAGTTTGCTAATTTGATTTCTAAACAGCCCCATCTCCAGCGGACAAAGCTCTGTGACTTGAATGATGCAGATCTTGATCCAGCCTATGTCCAAAAGAGGGATCAGTTAAAAGAGATTGTTTCTTCTATTATTCGCCCCAAAGTCGTGCAAGGAAAAGCTTTGAATGGGAAGGAATTTGTTTTGTTTCTAGAGCAGGTGCCTTTATCTGTTGCCTCTTGAATTCTTGATTTTGGGTGTGTTTAGATTTGAAAAGATTTTCGAAATACTTACTCTTATGTTGAATAAAGATTGCCGGTTTCCCCTTAAGCTTGGACTTGATGACTTTATTTTCTTATGGCTCTTTTATTTTACTGCCTGCTAAATGATTCTGAAGGGAAAGATTGAGCATGGTTCATTTTTAAATGCTTTTCTTTTCTATCTACATGTCTACAATAATATTAACGGACTTTACAGATTATTGAAGCCCTGAACAAAGGAGAGATCCCGTCAACTGGATCCCTCGTTGAGGTTTTCAACAAGGCTATACTTGAGAGGTGTCTAAAGTCGTATAATGATAGGATGTCTGGTCTGAGGTTGCCTACATCCGAAGAATCACTGAACAAAGTACATGAAGAGGTTAGAGGCGCAGTTTTCAAAATGTTCGAGGAGCAACATTTTGGTCGTCATCACGCCAAGAAATCTGTGGACAAGTTGGATGAAGAAGTTGAGAAGGTATAGTATTGTTGTGGTTTAGTTTAGTATTGCTTTTTTGTTGATTATTTAGGGGCAACTGTCGAAATGAAAGAGCACGTCATTTGACCCTTATGCCCTCGTGACATGTAGGTGTACAAAAATTTCGTCCTAGCAAACGAATACGGGTCATCAAAGCTCTGTGAGGCACTCTATACAGGATGCGAGGACAAGATGGACCAACTTCAATTCCTTAGACTTCCTTCAATGGCAAAATTTACCGCCGGTACTTTTCAGTGTAACCAAACCTTCGAGCAGCAATGTATCGGCCCTTTCAAGGCCAGCTACGAGCTCCGAATGTCAAAGGTGAGCAGCAATGTTTTTTAAGGTCATTGCTGAAAAGTTGTCCATGGAACTTGCTCAAACCCGATTCATTCATTTGTCATTTTTACAGTTGTTAGGGAAGTCGCTTTCTCAGTTCATCAAGGAGTACAACAACCGGCTTTTCAATTGGCTGGTAGCGTTCTCCCTGGTCATGGTGGTGCTTGGAAGATTTGTTATAAAGTTCATATTGGTGGAGATTGCGGCGTGGGTGATGTTCATTTTCCTGGAGACGTATACTCGGATGTTCTGGTCTGCTGAGTCACTGTATTACAATCCTCTGTGGCACGTCATTGTTTCCACTTGGGAAGCGGTCGTCTACAGCCCGCTACTTGATTTGGACAGGTAACAACACTTCCAATCCCCAAATGCCAATCACTCTGTTCTTATCTATGAAAGCAGTCTTTTCTTATTAGAGTATATGGAAAATGAAGAGGAAATAAAAATGTGTGTAGAGTGGAGTGATGTAGATATGCTCAAAACGTCACCCACGACAACCAACCCTGAACCATACCGATAATTTTAGGGGCCGTTTTGGTGTTTGATAGAGGTAGGTATGGGTATGAAATTGATTCCAAGGTATGACTCATACCAACCCATAACACTACATTCCATACCCATATAAAACTAGAGGTATGACTCAAACCTAATTTTACTGTTCCTTCCCTCTCTCCAAAATTATACCAAACACAAACCCGTAAGGATTTGAGTTGAGCATTTTTTCGTAGTGTAACGAGAAACCGCAATCGACCCGGATTCAGAATGGTTAAATTAGGTGTTTCTTCTTGGTGTTGTCATGACAGGTGGGCAATCCCGATTTGCGTGTTGGCAGCCGCATTTATGCTGTATTGGCGGTGTATCGGGAGGAAGAAACACAGGTCGAGATGGGTATTACCCTTGTACAACGATAGCTCAAACCGGCCAAGAACCGATTAGAAGAACGCAATTGCAAAGATTAATGCCATTGTGATACATCATCCCTTCAACCATTCCTATATGATCTTGTTGTGCCTTGCTTTGGATGAGCTTTTGATTTGTCTTTTTGAAGCACAGAAAAGGCTCCAAACAAGGATCCATTGAAATGGCAGATTCTGCTTGGGTGAGTTGTTTTAAAGGGGGGAAAAAGACAAAAAAAAAAAAACTTGCAAGTTTAGAGGCACCTTCAGAATTTGTGGTGTTATACACTGTATAATCTGTATCAGTATGCGTTTGTTGATTATATACGGATAGCCAAGTATGTGACATTTTGATTATATAAGGTTGAATTTTAGTTCGGAAATTTCTTATAGTACCCTCAAGGTTAAACAATTTTCGTGAAATACCCATAAGTATGATAAAATTCGCACAATACCCCTAAATTCTCAATACTTTTCGTCAGATGCCCAGCCGTTGAACCCCGTTAACTAAACGTTAAAGCCATCATAAAATATATTTAAAAAAAGAAACTTGAAACGCGTTGGAGGAGGAGACTCCATCAGCTTGGAGAAGGAGACCTCGATCGCTTCGTTGTCTAGAGGAGACTCGACGGCTGGATGGTGGCTGTTGGAGGAGGCGATCCGACCTAAACCAGATGGAGACTTGGAGGAGGAGACCCAACGCTAGAACAAAGAGATACCAGACGGGGATGGAAGAGTTCGTCAACGACGACGACGATGCCGGTAGCCGGTGTTGGGGACAACGACGGTGCTGGTGGTCGGTGTTACTGCGTTCAAGTGCATTTTGCCCTAATTTGAATTTGGATTTTCAATTTTAGGGTTTGAATTTTGCGAATTTGCCTTAATTCGAATTTAGGGTTATTACTGTGAACGAAAACGAAAATTTGGGTGGTTGGATTAAGATTGGAACTCGTGCATATGTTTTACTGAAAGTCAATTTACTGGAAAATAATATGATTTACTATAATGGTTGTTAGCTTTAGTGTTGTTGGTTTAAGATTACTCATGAAAATGTTGATTAAGTGATGTATAGATTGGCTGTTGTTTTTTTAGAAGAATTGGCTGGCTTTTTTCTACTCTAAAATGATTAGAGTTTTGTTGTCAAAAAATCAGCTTGTTAATTCAAATGATTCAGCATGAAATTACCACAAAGATATAAACATAGAAGAATCGATTGGTAGTAGTATAAATTCATAAATTAATGTCTACTAAGTAATACAAAAGATTTAAACATAGAAAAATTTGTGCTCATAAAGAAAATATTCTACAATTTGTTTACGTGAAAGGAATTAAATGAATTCCAATCATTGGCATTGCATAATGGAATTTGGGAATGAGTTAAATGAATTTGGAATGATATTGAGGAGGAAGGTTTGATGTTGGTTTATTCTATCAATATTGCTATGTTGTTAGAGATGATTTTGTATATACAAGTTTTGAAGCCTATTAGCTCAAAGGTAGAGCAACGTGCTTTAGCACTTGGATGTGGGTTCGAGTCCCACATAGGCTATCCTAGAAAGGTTGATTTAAACATATCGTTATGCAGGCTTAGAAGTGTATATGCACTAACAAATTTATCTGTTTTGAAACATAATAAATTTTGATGAAGTCATGAATGTTGTCTTACCGGTGCGATTCTTTTTTAGGTACTTTCAATTCTTTCATAGATGGGCATGTGTGAATGTGCATCAATTGATTAGGTGTACAATTGATTAGGTGTATCTTGATCTTACTGATGTAGCGGAATCCATATCTTTGTATTAGCCTATGTGGGAGTCGAACTCACATCTTGTGCATAAAGCACATGTTCTACCATTTGAGCTAATAGGCTTTAAAACAAGCTTGAGATCATGATTAATATCTAATTATGCAGCCTACAAAGCCTAGACTCATGAACGAAGATTGTAAATAGTACTCATAGTCAGACCATCACCTTTAACCTTGGCCTCCTTTGAAAAGAATCTTACGTGGATGATCAAGAAAAGAAAGCAAGGACCAAGTTCAATCAAAATATTTGTGACAATTTGAGATTGTTTCCTGAACATGCTTTTACGTGTACCCAATTTATGCTTCAAATAAACCAACTAAGACTATTTATGTAATAATCTTATGAATCATAACTTTGTAATTTTGCAACCAACTAAGATTACTATTACACACTAAGACAGGTCGAGATTATCAATAATCATTCAGATTCAAGAAGGAACTTTGTAACTTGCTAAAGCAATATGAAACGCAACACCTAAATGCTCAATCAGGTCATGCTCTTTTATTCAAGAAATTTTCAGAAATCACAAATGCTCAAGACCATGGCTAAAAGATGTGGGCAATTTCCAGTTAATAAAATCAGTCCAGTTGACCCTTAAATGCAAATCTCTAAATCTGTATAACTTGTGTTATCATCATTATTCAAGCAAAAAATAAGTTGCAAGAATTGAAGCCATTAGAAATGTAAGCACTATTTATTGAAATATCAAAGATACAACTTCAAATTCTTTGAATCTAAACACCAATATCAATATGATATATCTCCAAGAAGTAGCCATTTTGTTTCAAGTTTCAACTGATCATACTCCAACTGATTTGTTCATCAACTCAAAACTAAAAGAAGCCAAATTTATAGGACAAAAACAGATTTTTTTACAATGTTAAAACCTTATATTTTTCATAAACTCTATCCAATTTGCCTTCTCTTTTTACAGTTAGCCCAAAACCCAAAATTTCTTATTCGAAAACATCCATTTTACCTTTAATCGATTCAATTGCTTAAATTTCAATCAAATTCCCCAAATTTCTGATTCAAATAAATCCTATTTGCAAAACATCAATTCAATTTCTTAACAATTAAACAAAATAGTTTAAATCCGAACCTGAAATATGAAATTCCCAAACAAACCCTAAAATTCGAAACATAAAATCCAAATAAAATAACTCTCCAATTCGTACCTGAAATTGCGTTGTCCACCACCGTCCATATCATTTGTGGTCGTCTTCCTCATCGCCACCAGTAGTCTGCTGTCATCGCGTGTGAGTCCATTTGCGTTTTCTCCTCCTCCATGTAGCAACTGCTCGCGCGGCCGCCTCGAAAGCAACCTCCCAGCCACATCATTTCCTCCTTCAAGCAGCAGCGACCAACGGTCGACTCTGGCCACCGCCCAAAAGTGCCGCCTGCTTGATTGACTTCCTTCTTCTCTTAGTCGTGGTGTGGTCCTTCGAGGTGTCCAGCGGAAACGCGTCTTCATAATGGCTGAATTTTGGTCTTTTTGTTTTATAGTTAACGATTCATTAACGTCTCATGGATGGTTGGACATGAAGCAAAAAAATTCAAAATTTAAGGGGTACCATACGAAAATACCCATATCTATGGTTATTTCGCGAATTTTGCAAAAGTACAGGGTCACTAAACGAAAATTCCGATTTTAGTTTTACTACCACTCTTTGATTGATTGACCCTTCAAGTGTATTTTCTACTTTCTAGG
The DNA here is from genome assembly GCA_027886185.1 of Rheum nobile. Taxonomy (NCBI): domain Eukaryota; kingdom Viridiplantae; phylum Streptophyta; class Magnoliopsida; order Caryophyllales; family Polygonaceae; genus Rheum; species Rheum nobile. The sequence continues at coordinate 2,210,771 of WOAB01000254.1, read as the reverse complement.
AATTCAAATTCATTAGAAAATGTGTTTTCCTCAAACTATAATCTAGGGAATTAAATAAAAGTGGTTTTATAGTTCAATAAATTATACTCCATCCGTCCCATATTATAAGCAATATTTGGGAACACGTCACTATTCACCGTTGAAGCTTCGGTTTAAGATTTCTTCCAATATATAAGAAAAAATATAGTCATGTGTGGTCTTGTTTGATTCGTCTCAACGAGTACTTTAATAATATCAAAAAATTATAATTTTTAGGGTTATGTAATTAGAGATATTAACGATACAAAACTCGCCTCGGCGGATGTGCCCGGGTCAAATGGGGCTTATATTTTGGGACAGAGGGAGTATATCGGAATTTATCATTGTACAATAAAGGCGAAATTACTGAAATAATAGAAACTATTGTATATTAAGGCTCCGTTCGGCAAAACTTTTTTGAGATTAACGGAGCTTGTTTTCTTTTTTAATCTACTTAATGAGTATTCAATAAAAAAATGTCAATCTAGCTTAGGGAGTTTATAGTAGATTAACATAGCTTAATTTTTCCAATTTTTTTAATGCGACTCTCCTCCTAGATTGTTGAAGATTAACAAGTTGAATTTTACATTTATCTCATTTCAGCTTGTAAAATTGAACACCAACTATAATTTTTAAATAATTAAGCTAATAAATTCAGCTCCAGCTAGTCATTTAGCTTCAGCTCCAGCTTCAACTACTTATTCAACTCCAGCTCCCATTTTAACTAGATTTATCGAATAAAGCCTAACTTAAAATAATACATTTTTATAAATCACTAATTTTCATACCAACTTTCATTAAATTTACCAGGAATAATACACTAGTATATTCGATAATGGCGACTTTAATGACGTGACGATCGAAATTGCTGTCTAGCTTATATAAGTGGTGTGACATGATATTTATTAAGAAAATCTATATATGGGTGAAATTTTTGAAAATTAAACGGACCGGTAATAAGAGGCTTATGCTGATAATAAAGAGATGAACAAGCTCACGACTTTTGGCGAAGATAACATGAGAAATAAAATACGGGGCTTCGGGTGTGATCATGGGAAGAACAGAGAGAAAAGAAGCAATGAAGAGGATCCTGAGAGGAAGTTTGAATAGAAAAAACTTACTACATCTGTTATAACAATGTTAATAACAATTGTGAGTCCCAAAAGAGCTCGAATGGAGACTATATGTGAAAATGATATTTGTTAGTGATCTCGCATTACGAAAATCCATCAACAATTGTTATTAACATTGGATTAGAGATGACATTAGGAGACACTTAATGGTTAAAGGTCCATGTCGACCGATTTCTCATTATTTTGTATGAAGTAATTTTGGTAAGATTTCGAGGTGTTTTGAAGTTGAGTGGTTCAAGAGATGAGAATGGTTGGAATATAGTGTTTCTAAAAATGCTGTATTTTTATTTTGGCGTTATCTTTTTAGGTCGGATGTATGCAAAAGATTTGGAGATGAAGTATGTGTGAAAAAGTGATTTCGTAACTGGAAGAAGGCCTGTTATAAATTTAAAGAACATGTAGGAGCTATTGGTAATGTACACAATGATGCTCAAACACTATTCTTTACTTTTGAAGATCAAAGACAAAGTTTGACAAGAAAAGTGATTTCGGGAAAGCAAGTATTGGGTGAGGCATATCGTATTCTTTGACCGCAAGTGTGATGTTGTTAGATTGCTAATTAATCAAGGGTTAGCTTTTCAGAGGCATAACGAGTCACCAAGCTCACTAAATGGATGATTTTTTTATGAAGTTCTCGATTGATATAGTTCACATGTTTTTGATTTTGGGAAAGATAGTGAAGGGGAATGTGCCGACACATCATCAACTTATTAGTCCTCGCATTCAAAAGCAAATTATTATTGCTTGTGCGTCGAAGAGAATAAAAGCCAAAGTTAGTGATATTGGAAACAAATTCTTTTCTTTGCTGATTTATGAGGCTCGTGATAGTTCGGTGAAAGAGCAAATGGCTATTGTCTTGAGATATGTGAACAATCATGAAGTAGTGATGAAAATGTTTCTTAGAGTTGTTCATGTTGTTGACACCATCACACTATCTTTAAAAAGAGACATTGATTAATTTTTTGCTATACATGGATTATCAATCTCTATATGATACAACTTCTAATATGTGAGACGAGCTTGATGGATTGAAGACTTATATTGAATGAAAATCCAAGTGCAAGGTAAATTCACTATTTTTCTCATAAGCTCCAATTAATTGTTGTGGCGGTTTCCCAAAATAATCGATTTGTAAATTAATGATTTTTCTGAGTATATATGAATGATTACAAGCATGGTTGGAGCTTTTTTGCAAAAGAAAGATGAGTTTTGGAAGGAGCAACATGAAAACATGATGGAGAGGTTACTAAATGATGAAATTATTAATGGAAGTGATTAAGGCTTTGTTCGATAAATCCAGCTGAAATGGGAGTTGGAGTTGGAGCTGAAACTGGAGCTGAAGTTGAATGACTAGCTAGAGCTGGAGCTGAATTTATTAGCTTAATTATTTAAAAATTATAGTTGGTGTTCGGTATTATAAGCTGAAATGAGATAAATATAAAATTCAGCTTGTTAATCTTCAACAATCTAGGAGGGGTCAGATTAAAAAAAATGGAAAAATTAAGCTACGTTAATCTACTATAAGCTCCCTAAGCTAGATTGATATTTTTTTGCCGAACACTCATTAACTAGATTGAAAAAAGAATCAAGCTCCGTTAATCTCAAAAAAGTTTTGCCGAACGGAGCCTAAGTCAAGAAAGTAGCTTAGGGGACACCACTTATTAAAAAATAAGAAAGAGTTAATGGCCTCCAATACCTATAAATAGAAGCTTCTTTTAGTCTCTATGACAAGCATTTTTTTCTATTGCACTTTTCTATTTATGTTAATGTTTTACATGTTTATATTTATGGTTCCTATGGAGCTATAATGCAACAAATCTTCTTTTTCTGCAACATTGCTTCTATGATCCTGGGAGCACTGGCTGTCATGGCCCAAACGAAAGTAAAAAGACTTCTAGCTCTCGTCGGGAGCTACAAGTTGGGGATCTCACTATACTATCATTATTCGTCTTCTATCTATATAGTCACCAACCACTCAAGTGTTTGAAAATATATATGATGATGAAACCGATGAGAAAACTTAGGGAGTTGTCGGTAGCTTGGTGCAAAAAAATGAGAATTATCAATTTATTTTTGTTACTCTTTTTTATGAATCTAGTATTGGGGATGCAATATTTTGTCCCAATTCTTGCAATAAAAAGATCAAGATATTATCAAGGCCACGAGTTTGATTTAAAGCACTAAAGAGAAATGGCAAGATTTGAGGGAGAATTGATGGGATGAGATATTAGTAGTTGTCAACGATTTATGTGTTAAGAATGATATCATCATTCCCAATGAAAGATAATGTTTCAGATCTCTTTCGTTCTGGACACGCTAGACATGCAATTACAAATTACCACCAACTTCGAGTTGAGATATATTGTCAGGTACTTCATTATTGTTTTTTAATCTTTAGCTAATTTTTATATTAGTCTAATTAATATTATGCTACATTTCTAGGTTGATCAAATTGGTACGAAGATGGATAGTCGTTCCAGTGAGTCAAGTACAAAATTACTCACATGTGTAACTTGCCTTGATCCAAAAAATTTGTTCTCTCATTTCAGTTAGTCAAAGGGCCCCACTGGGCCCCACCTGTGTCCACCCATGGGCACACACCCTAAAATAGAAACAACTATAAATGCAAACTTTCTAAAACAAGCAAATACCAAAAATAGGAATGTTCTCAAAATAGCAATGTCTAAGACTTAGCAAATAAACCTCTAAATGCTTAAGATAGGCGCTGGTGGCGGCGAGGCATGGGACGCGGACACTGGGAGTAGCGGCGACGTTAGGGATGACTGGGCTCGTCAGTGGGCGTGTCTGTTGCCGATAGCGATGGGCTTGTTTCTGCGATGTCGATGATGGCGAGGACTTTGAGCCTGGGCTCGGTCTCGGGTGTGCCTTGGCCAGCGATGACGCGAGCGATGAGAGATTGCACGGCGTCGGCGATGGCGAGCGATGGACTAGGTTCGATAGCGGCTGCGATGGGGAAGGCGAAGTCGATGGCACGAGTGATGCAGCGAGCGACAGTGACAACAATTGGATGGGTGCGATAGCGGGTGCGAAGCGGTGGCGATGGAAGCGATTGGTGGAAAGCGATGGTATGATGGTTTGGATAGATGGCTTGAAGGTCAAGCCTTGCCGTAGCGTCGGCGACGGAGTGAAGGGAGATGTGAAGGAATACTTGCTCGAAGGGTTTCAAGCGATGCCGTAGCGTCGACGGCGGAGTGAAGGGGGGTGTGAAGCTAGAGATAGGTTGACGTCCGATCAAAGGAAGGAGGATAATCACTCGACTTAAGCTTTGATTAAAATTGAACGTAAAACAATAACAAGCAATAAGTTTGACTTAAATACTAGAGGCGAGACTCGAATGGACCGAGTCGAGCCTAGTGGGCTAGCTCATGCAACATGCAATGGGCACACACAGGGGCGAACGCATGATTGTAGTCCAGTGGGGGCTAAAATCTTGAATAGTAAAAGATTACCGTCTACCTTACACAAAACCCTAAACCGTAATTTTTAATTCTACCATCTATTTTACACAAACAATCTCAATTTCAAACAACAAACTCTATATCCAAACTTCGAATGAAATTTTACTCAAAATTGACAAAAAATTACACAAATTAAACAAAATTCAATCATTACAGACTACTTTCACTACGTAATCTCAACAAATTTGTATAAAAATTAATTTGTAAAATTTACAAATCCATAAACCCTAAATTTTGAAAGTTTTAACACAAATAAGGATAAATATAGTGAAAATATTACATATCTTATTAAAAAATTGTCTGCAAATTTGGATAAATTTTAGTATTTTTGAGAATTATGCATAATAAATCCTATGTAAATAATATTTTTAAAATTGAAAAACTATAAAAATTAGTTCGAATTTTTTTGGGAATTTTTTTTAAAAAACTTTGCCTCAGGAAAAAAAATCTCTTATAAATTAATTTATTTATTTTTAAAAAAAAATTCCTGTGGGGACTACAGCCCCCACAGTCAAAGCTACTTCGACTTGCAAAATTATAGGCACAAGACTTCTTATGTGCGATCTAATGAAGCTTAAAGAACAATTAAAGTTGTGGATTCATGAAATGAGACACAATGAAATTTGTTCAAAGTTGCAAAATATAGGAGCTCCTGCAAAAAAGATGGTCGATATATGGATTAATAACGTTTTTCATTTGGTATATCGTCTTATTGAGTTGGTTTTAGTGTAACATGTTGAGAATGTCATTTTTTTCTTTTTTTCTTTTTGATAAGGTAAAAATTAGAATGAAAATCACAGAAGAGTCGGTTTCTCAATCTATAGCATCCTTACGGATGAGAATTACAAATTTTAGACTATCTCTAAGATCTTCCAAGGAAACTTGCTAAACCTTCTTCGCAATGAAATCGGCTACGACGTTGGTTTCTCGGAAGACGTGAGAAAACTGCAGTTGTAAATTACACCGGATATCAGAAATTAGCATTTCAATATCCCATTGACAGTGCCGGATTTGGTTAAGGACATTCACGATGGTAAGGTTGTCACATTCAAGATGAATGTTGGTAAAGCCTAATTCATAAGCCTTTACCAGGGCATTCCTAACTGCCAATGTTTCTGTTTTAAGCGGGGTTGAAATACCACATTTATCCCCATAGAGGAAAAGTGATTTTCCCGTATTGCTTCTGAAAATGTAGCCAAAACTAGATTCACCATTGGTTTTGGTGGATCCATCTGTGTTGATTTTAATTATGTTATCCGGAGGTTTTTTCCATTTCTTTATTGGTCGTCTTACAATGTTTGTTTTATGAGTTTTTTTATTGTCTTCTGTTAGACAGTCAGGGTTCCAGTTTTTCATTTTATTCCAGTTCTCCATTTGTTTCTTAATGTAATTTGGTACATCCTTAATGGGTTCAACATCATCATTTGTTCTACCAAAGCTTTGTTGATTTCTATAAAACCAAATACTCCACCAAGAGACCATTAATTCTAAGAATTGCGATCTATCAGCTTTTTGTCGAATTTCTTCAATGATTTCATGATTTTTTTGTTTCCTATGTTTAGGGAAGTGATTATGCCAAAAGTGTCATGATTCAAATTTGCGATTGTTTTTAAGGTATGCTTGCATTGGAAGAGGAGGTGGTTCAAATCTTCCAAATGAGCATTGCAGCGTATACACCCCGGGGGGTTACAATGCCTTTTTCTGCCAATCTAGCTTTAGTTGAGATTCCGTTTTTCATTATTTTTCAGACAAAGTTTTTAACTTTGGGATACGTGTCCATTTTTCAGATCCAAGAGAAATCATAAGCAGTATAACTCTTATTTTTATTAATTAGTTCCATAGCAGAATTAGTATAAAACCAACCGTTTTTGCTCGTTTTTGGAAATCATAAGTAGTATAACTCTTATGTCATTGTTGAAAGAACCTTCCCAACGATGAATATCATCATTAAGACAAATTTGTCAGATAAAAGATGAGTTTTTTTTTCTTTTTTTTTTGGGTCCTAAAAGCAGTTTCCCGGTTCGGCACCATTAGACGGGCCTACATCCGGGTCGGGTCGCGATCGGTGAAGCAAGCAACAGCCCTGTACCTACCCTCTCCAGCACACGCTGCTGCATTCCACCCGCGGGGCTCGAACACGAGACCTTTGGGAGGCAAGCAGCGAAGCGTCGATGCCACTATGCTGGCGTGTGTTGGGTTAAAAGATGAGTTTCTCAATGATTATATGTGGATAATGATGTTTTTAAAAGCATTACTAATAAAATTATCATTCAACATTTTTAGAATATGAAAATCTAAAGATTCGATTTATCCTATTTCTAATTTGTGCGACGAAGTCATAATTTGATTGTTATCTAATTTTTTGTAATAATTTTTGTTGGTCGATATATTTGTAAGACTATATATATTGAGTTTCCTTAAGTACTTTAACCTTCACTAGTGTAATATCCGTGCCTTGCACGGAATTATTTATTTTTTTCTTATATTTGTAAAAATAGTATATTTTAATTATCGATGAATTAATGTTTTAATATATATTTGATTAGTTATTTAAATTAAAAATGACTAATCGACTAAACAAATTAAAGATATAAAAAATTACATTATATAAAGAGATACAGAACTCCCCATAACTTTATTAATAATAAAAATTGACTAAGTAGTCTTAGAAACAGGGATAGCTACACCTCTTTACATCAATACTACTAAAACGATCAAACATAATAAAATGTTCATCTAACTCTACTACATGAAAATGACATGCTCAACATAAAATATGGCACGATGTTTAAAATTGCTACAAATTATCAAAAACTTCATTGTATACTACATTGGTTGTAGTACTATATCTCTTCTTGTCTTTATCGCAAATCAATATCTTCAAATCTTTTTTGCTAGTCACCCTTGATGAAGCAACATAAAACTGACCATGATTGAAAACAGGTCGTGAAAGATACAAACCGACATTTGCAAGAAATTGAAGTGTCTGACGGTGACATGATCACGCGAGAAATCAAAACCGTATGTTCAATATTGTTGCCTGAAATAATTCTCCTTTGTATGACATGACTGTCAAGCTGTAGTTTAATTTAGTATTATAAAAATAAATAGAGACTTTATAGAATAACAATCATTAACCATTTGAAATGTCGGTCAGGGGGATACGTTCACTAACTGAAGAATTTGGACTAACTCCAAGAATAGAACTTGCATATTTAGTATTTATATTAAATTTCATATTTCAATTCATCGAAAACAAATGCCAAAGAATTAAATGCAATTTATTAACCTGATCTATTTGAATTTGTCCATTGTCGTTTCTCTCTAATAACATGCAATTTCAACGTTCTGTTATGTCAGATTAATTCTTCCATAACAAAATCACCCTGCAAATCTAAAATATATTCAAAGTAAAATAAATTAATCTACATACTACTAATGTTTTTGTCCTAATATCATAAAAATACATAAACATATGTAACTAATTAATATAAGTAATCAAAAAAATTACAAAAGGTCCACGGTAAATATTTAATTTAGTATTATAAAAAATATAATATAAATTTATATTTATAACTACTAAATGTATATGACATTAATATTGAATGCAACTTTGAATAGTTTTAATCGGCTTATAGGCCCAACTTTAAATTGATTATCCACCTTCGCTCACAACATACAATATGTTTTAGGAAATATTATATATATAAATTAAAATAATTAATTATAGGGCTTATTGGGTCATTACATAATTAATAATACTAATGAGCTTTATAAACTGTAATTTAATATTAAGTATTAAAAAAGAACAATAGAATAAATTATCGAAAGAGAGGTGACACTCTCTATTACTTTATTTATATTAAAAAAATGGTTATATAGTTATGAAACCGGAATAGCCACATCAACATTAAAATATAGATAATGATAAACCGTAAAATAATGTCTAAGTCGAAACAGCAAAACTAATGAAACAAAAGATTTGCAGCATTGCTCTACCAATGTTGAGATTTGCAGCATATTTGAGATTTGCAAGCATTGTTCTTATTGAAGTCTTTCTTTGGGGTAAATTCTGGTCATACTAATTTTTGGGATTAATTCTGAGATTTGCAGTATTGTTCTTATCAATGTGTTGTTTTGTTGTGTAGGTTGAACAATCATTATCAAGATTCAATTGCTATGCTTAATAGGTTTTGGTGATTATTGATTGTTTTGGTGAAAACTGACAGTGTCGTAATCAAATATGAAAGTTGTGTAATACTATTACTTAATGTTGATAATTATTGATTGTTTTGGTGAAAATTAATTGTGTCGTAATCAAATATGAAAGCTGTGTAATATTATTACTTAGTTTTGGTAATTATTGATTGTAATTTATAAATAAGGTAGGTATATGTATATATATATTAATTAGGAAAGTAGATTATAGTTGGTATATAATTTTTAGTTTTTGTTGTTTCATTGAAAAAAAATTAAAAAAAATTATAGTGATGACATGTGTCAAAATTAATATGGTGATGACCATGTGACGCAGTTGAATTTTGCATTTAATAGTTATTAATAGTTATATATAGTAGATTAATTTTTTTCCGGTTTCAGCCACTAAACTATGTTGTACGTTTTTTTGTAATTACAAAAATTTCAATATTGTATACTTTTATTAAAAACTGCCTAATTGCCTATGTACTGCTCGTATTCCGGTTTGAATTTACTCTCAGAGGTTTTGAAATTAATATAATATACACCCCGGAACCGGGTTCGTATTCCGAACAATTGAACCCTAAATTTGTTCTCTCAAGAGTGAATTGCGTTTGGTTGATTCCGAAAACCGGAACAATGGAGAGGCACTCGCACGCCGCCGGCCGATCCCGGAGCTCGCAATCTCAGTCTCCGTCGCACTCCGCCGCGTCGGCCTCCGCCACCTCCTCCCACCGCAAGCGCAAACTCCCACCCTCCGACGACCTCGCGCCACCCTTCCCGCCTTCCTCTACCGCCACCTTCTCCGCCGACACCCGCGACGGCGCACTCACCTCCAACGATGATCTCGAGAGCATAAGCGCCCGAGGCGGGGGCGCTGAAGATTCGGACTCCGAAGACGAATCCGATGTCGCCGTCGATGACGATGAGGACGAATACGATGATTCTTCTATCCGCAACTTCACCGCTGCCCGCCTCGAGAACTCCGGATCTGTTTCGGCTGGGGCCGCAGCGGCCTCTGTGAGGAACACGAAGATTAAGCTTGATAATTCAGTGAAGGTTGAGACTCCTGAAGCGGGAAAGGACGGCGGTGGTGCTGGTGCGGCCGGGACTAATTCGGCAGCGATGGTAGCGGGTGGGGCTGCTGGGACTGCACCTGGCGGTACACTGAAGGAGAATAAGACTGTATTTACAGAGAATATTCAAAACAGTGGAGCTTATATTGCTAGAGAAGAGAGCTTGAAGCGAGAGGTATAACTCTCTCTCTTGCTTTAATTATATGTCTATGATGATTTGTACAATAACCATTTCTTTTCAATCAGAAATTTGAATTTGAAATGATCCTTTTCATTTGCTAGTTATGTTTCCACTAGAAGGATTTGAAGTTTTGTTTTGACTGCATTTGGGTTTGGGATTATCAATTATGAACGGCCAGTTTTTGATAGGAAATTGTGAGAATATTCAAATAAATAATGTGTTTTATGCTGCATCTCTTCAAGAAATTTGCCGTTTCTGCTTGGATTGGGAGTTGGACTAATCAAACATATGAGCCTAATTTGCTCATATATTTTCAACTTTTAGTTGGTTGTGAATCATAGTAACTTTTGTATCTGATCTTCAATTTGGGGGCATTATGCTCAGGTAGCAGAAATTCATGATTATGAAGTGATCAAATCTCACTAAAAAAGACTTTCATAAATTGTTTTGCATGAACCAGACTTGGAAATAAGTTTTTGAAGTAGTGTTTTCGTTACAGCTCTGGTTACTATCTTTCTACGGGGCCATAATATATCATAGCCTGCATGATCCATGCTTTTATTACTATAGTAGATGTTTAATGTTCACTTTTAACTTGAGGTTGTAGGATAAATGGCTAGTGTTGGAGTTGGCAGTTTGTAAGGTTGTCCTGGAAGACTGACATGAAAAGAGTTTTTTTTTCTTTTCTAAAAAAAAAAACAGTGCCAAGGCACTTCTAGCTTTCATTATGAAAAAAGTATCAAGGGCTACATGCCACACTTGAACAGGAAGGGAGATATCCCAACCCCTAGCACCTACCTCCAAAGGATCCAATCTAGCAAGCTCATGAGCTAGTGTTTTCGCCTCTCTAAGAACATGTAGCCACATGATATCAGAAAAAACTTCTAGACGACTCTATAATGCCCTGTACAATCATAAAAATGATAGATATAATGTCCTGTACACTGTACAGAGAATTCCTGATCTCATGTGTATGAATATATCTAAGAGTCAACTGTCATCAATAATACAATTTTCATTGGTCAAGAGAGTAATCCATCTGAACCTTGCAGGAGGAAAGTGGAAGCCTGAGGTTCATATGTGTTTCAAATGATGGAAAAGATGAGCATATGGTTTGGTATCTCATATCCACTGGAGTGCTTTGTGTCTCCTGTTTTCTTATTATGAAAGAATCTAGAGAAGATGTTTACAAGGCAATCTAACATACTGCTTTACCAGGTTGATAGGGTTAAAGAATATATTTTCCAGACAACTGCCAAATATGCCCAAGGAATATATTGTTCGTTTAGTTATGGACAGGTATATATGATGGCTTTTGTTAGCAGTTTGTAAATCAAATTACTTTTGTTGAAATTTGCTTCCAGGTTTTGGGGTCTTCAGTACCTTTGATAGACTTCAATATTCTTCTGTACTGCTTCTGTTTGCAGAAACCATAAATCTGTCATGGTAATCAGAAGAAAACAAGTTGTGGGTGGCATCACTTATCGACCATATGTCAGGTAATTATCTTCATTCCGTTAATATCTCCATTTGAGAAAGAAACAAGTGTTGATATGAGGTTCGCTTAATTTACTTGGTCGTATTTCATTTGACCATATGTTATTGATAGGAAATTTAATGATTTCATTTTGAACTCCCATATCCACAAGATCTGCTCACACTTCTGACTTTGTGGTCCAGCCAAAAGTTTGGGGAAATAGCATTTTGTGCAATCACAGCAGATGAACAAGTGAAAGGTTATGGAACTAGGCTGATGAACCATTTGAAACTGCATGCACGAGATGGCGATGGCTTGACTCATTTTTTAACATATGCGGACAATAATGCTGTTGGCTATTTTGTCAAGCAGGTATTGTCTTGTAAGTTATTCTTATGCTGTTGCTGATTGCTGATGCTTCGATTGTGAACTTCGTATTTTATGCTTAGGCTATTGCCATAATGGGGGCATCTAAATATCTGTACTTGGATTTTGCCCATCCTCTTCCCTCTCTCTCCCCCTCTCTTCTCTCCACCAACATGTAGTAGCAAACTGACTTCTGTAGTATTTGGGGGCATTTATATTATTTCTGTTTATCTGAAGGGCTTTACAAAGGAGATCAGACTGGATAAGGATAGATGGCATGGGTATGATTTGTTACTTTCGCATCTGATTGCTTAATTTGCAACATGCTTTCAAGAGTGACCGGACTCCCAAGGATATAACTCTGATGCTAATTTTGGTATCGATTGTTCATGGTTAGGCTAATATAGTACATTATATTAGGTTTATCAAGGACTACGATGGAGGGATTCTTATGGAATGCAAGATTGATCCAAAGCTTCCATATACTGATTTGTCCACCATGATTCGCCAGCAGAGAATGGTTAGTTTGTCTTAAATTACTTGTCAATTATATGGAGTATTTTTTATATTATGGTTGCTCTCCCTTTTTTGTGGGAATAAGATTTTCATCGGAGTTAATTGATGTTTACTTGTCTAAGAGAATGATTTGCACAGTTTAATTAAGATAATAGAGAAGAGAATATCTACGTTGTAGATGGTATAGATCTTTGTGGTTTAATTATTTTAGACAAGCTTTATTTTCATTTTCATAGCTGAATTTAAAAACCTATCCGGATTTGGAAGTATCTGACTGAAGTAAATTAGAGTTTACCTGTATGGGAAAAACCTTCTATATCATGTGTTCCTGGGTATTTAATTGTTAAATAGTTAGGCATATTCACGAAAGATGTCTCTTAAGCAGTTACTATCAGGTATTACTTGCATTTTGTTTATATAGCATAGTTTATGTTAATTGCTTCTTGCACAGTTGCACTAGTTATGAATGTCCTCTCTGTTAAGCTCTTCAATAATACGATGTCTCTTATTTATTTTCAGGCCATTGATGAAAAGATCAAAGAACTCTCATTCTGTCACAAGGTCTACAGTGGAGATAAGATTGAGAAGCTTCTTAAGGTCGGTCTGGCACTCTGATATTCTACTTATGATGCCTTGTCTGGCCTCTTTAACACTTCATCAGCATGTTCTTATCAGTTATCATTAACAAAAAGTACCTTATCGACATGACATCCAAACATATCCTTACTATCCTGTCTTTCGTACCTTCAACAATCTAACTCGTGTTAACAAGAGTCCAATGTGAGGGTAATTTTAAATTTGTTTTCTCATTTGATATCCATGTGGGAGTTGGAGAATGGAACAAAGGTAATTGAAAATTAGGTGATTAAGCAAACAGATGTGAAGAACACTGATGTAGAACTAATTTACTGGTGCTCTAATAATAACCAGACCATTCTCATTGTCTCTCCTTATTATTTACCATACTGCCTATCGGCTCATATGTGGAACAATTCACTTGAATGACATAGGAATGGAGGTTGTAAGCCACTTTCTGTTTCAAAATATGATATGGCTTTTTATAGCAACTTCTACTTTCTTTTCTAATCTTTTGGTGCTTGATTAGAAAGAAGATGGAATCCCCAAACAAGCTGTCAAGGTTGAGGATATTCCTGGATTGAGTAAGTTCCATTTCTATTGTGTGTTTATCACAGTTGATAGATAAATATTCTATGTTTCCAATTTACATGAATAAAAATTACCACCATATTGAGGTTACGTAATTGTAATGCCATTTTTTTCTGTTGCCTATAAGTGTCTTGTATGGATAGTAAAGTGATAATTTGTTTCAATAGTGCCTCAATTGTAGGACAAGAGCACTCATACTTTCTTTCATTTCCCACTGATGCTGAAGATATTAGTGTTTTTTTTAGAGAAAACATAAATTATTTGGCAAGTACATTATGATAATATGATGCCAATCTCATTGATGAATGGTATGATAGGGGAGGCTGGTTGGACACCTGACCAATACGGCCATTCACGCTTCAAAGCATTGATGAATGGAGATGGTGGCCCAAACAAAAAATCTCTCACTGCTTTCATGCGCTCTCTCTTGAAGGCTAGTATTTTTTAATCTTCCCGCATCTACTTTGAGCTATCCTTTTGTGCTGATACGGGATACGTTTTAATCAAGGTCATGATTTCGCTGCCTAGTACGTGTATTTGCGAGTGCACTAGGCATTTGTTATTGCTCCTGATTCCTGCTCGTTTTGTATGACCTCACCAGACAATGCTTGACCATCCTGATGTTTGGCCATTCAAGGAACCAGTTGATCCACGTGACGTGCCTGATTATTATGACATTATCCAAGACCCCATGGGTGAGTACGCTCTTGACTCGTCTGTTTATTCATTCACCAGCCCTTTGTGTAGGAGCTAAACCCGGATCTGCCCGGACTGCAGATCTGAAAACAATATTAAAGAGGGTGGAGTCGGAGCAATACTACTTGACCCTCGAGATGTTCATCGCTGATGCTAAGAGGATGTTTGCTAATGCGCGCACCTACAACTCCCCCGAGACCATATACTACAAGTGCTCTACCAGGCATGTGCCTTTAACAACGTTAATAATACATTATCTTGCATTAAAGTGACAATTTAATGCATTATCTTCGGGAATCCAAACGGACCCTAGTCTGTGCTGTCTGTTTCTGAAACTGCCATGGCATGCATATGTTTCAGGCTGGAGGCCCATTTCTCAAGTAAAGTTCAGTCAGGGCTTCAAGCTCTCACCAAGCTACCACCGTGACTTGGGTCGTTGGAGTACTCAACAGTAAAAAAAATTGCATGATTTGTGCTTGTTGTTTGTATGCGTGTTTCCCGCCGAAAATATGGACTGATTGGATGAAACTATCTCGGGATTTTTACCTGATTTTGTGGAATGTTCTAAATGTGTATACACTCCAGATACTAACCTGTTATAGTATAGATTAGTTTGTTTGTACGGTAATTGTATAATAAGAAGGCTAGTCGCATTGACGTTTTGATCATTCTTATTAGCTGCTTGAAAAATATACTGGTTACATATATGAAAGGTTATTAGGATCGGATCATGAAGCATAAGATCATTACGTGCTTATTATATGTTAAGTTAAAAACATTATCAAAATCACCTGAAGTAAAAAAATTACATTAAACAACTCGTCACTGGATTGATGACAATTGATTTCTTATAATTTGGTATTTATGTATGGGTGATTGTAATAATTTCACCCTTAATTTTGCTGACTCTGAAGTCTGAACTGAAATGCTATAAATTGACCCCCTTTAAAATTTAAATTGGTATTTACAAAAAAAAAATAGATGCTGATAGGGAATTGAAGTTAAATTGGTATTTCGGATCATGGTTTCTATTATTTTAATGCGTGTGAGTAAGTGCGAGGATAAGAAAATGAAAATCAGTCGAGGTGCTGAGAACATGTTTGCTTTTAGAGTTTTTAGTTACTGGTTTGCGAAGTTCAATGAAGGCATTCGGTTCATATGGGCCCATTTAAGTTCCGTAGGTATTAGGAATGTCAACGGGGGCGGAGATTTTCCGTTATTCGTAGGAATTTTCTACTATGGGGTGAGAATGAGGATTTTAAATGGGGACGGGGTGGAGATGGGCAAAAAACACATCCTCGCGTGGGGATGGGGACGGGGATAGAGCCCCCACCCCACTCACTGTCCCGTCCCCGCCAGAGATCCCCACGAGTATCTCCATTGGCAATTCCCGTGATATCGTCCATTGAGTTTTTTCCACGGGATTACCCATTGAATATCCTCATTTAAAAACTCGATGAGATTTTCCATGGAAATTTTTTATGGGTGAAGTCAGGAGCTTACGATATTTTTTTCATATGTATAATTTATAGTTGGTAATTGATTTTTTATTTGAAAAAACGGTGTAATAGACATTTTTAAGTATTAGTACGCATGTACTATGAAATTTTAGGGACTTGTTTTTATTGAATTCAATTCACGTATTATATTGTTGTATTTTGTTTGACAATGTAGATTAATTGGAGAATCATTAAAGGAAAACGAGTAAGAAAAGTGTTGTGGGGGTTAAATGAGGATATTTATGAGAAACTTGTTTGACTTTAAGTGGAGAAATCATATAAATTTCCATGAAAAGACCTGAAACAAATGTTAATTGAGAAAAATTAACGGAGACGGGAATTTGGTGGGAATGGGGACGGAGACAACTTTAACTCCCCACGTGGAAATTGGGACAAGATGAGGAGTGCTTTTCTAACCAGGGATGGGGATACTATTCCCCACCCTGAACTCGCCTCATTGACATGCCTAGTCCGTATTGGATTTGTTCGGTTTGGTTTTGTAAAAAAAAAACTAATTTTATTTTTTTCGGTTTTAGCAGTTCAGGAATGGATCGAACTGAAAAAAGTTGAACCATGTTATTTCGATTCGATTCGGGTTGTGGGTAACCGAACTTAGCAGTAAACATCTTGTCATTTGGAGAATGCTATTCCAGTATTTTTTTTTTGGAAATGGTTAGTTGTATTTCCAAGAGCTTTACAGGAAGCTTTACAAAATTCTGGGTATATATGTCCAGAGGGATTACAATTGTTCAATGAGCCAAATTAAAATCTCCTAAAAGACTGGAAAAGAAGACTAGAGATAATCAAAACACAATGGATGTCAACCACATTCAAATACGTTGTAACTCATTGGATACCCAAATGCCTAAGCCAAGAAGATTCGACTCGATTACTACCTTTGAGTTTCCCTTTGAGTCGAGCTTTGACGTCAACAATAACTTGTTGAACACATTCTGTCGGGCTAATATCGAGATCCTCGAAACATTTTCTATTCCTTGCTATCCAGATGTGGTAGATTGATGAGGTGAAGACAACCATTCTAATCTTAAAGATATGTCACTCCTGATGGGGGCTATTGTTGAACCATTCCAGCCAATGGAAAATATTGTGGGGGAATGCAGAGACACCAACCCAAGACATAGAAGTATGCAACACAGTGTAAGAGAAAAGGCAGGAAAATCAACTGTGTTCAGTAGACTCCACGTGTAAGGTGCAAAATGGGCAAGAGTCTTCAATTGTGATGCCAAGGCTGCTAAGGCGTCCTCGGGTAGGGGCTCGACCCTTCGCAGCAAGCCAGGTAATAAAGGACTGCCTGGGAATACAAGTAGATGTCCAAATCCCACGAGCCCAGTTGAACTGACTACCTTTGGACCGCCAACAATCATAGAAAAATTGGGTTCTCTCCTTATCTGTCCCCGAATTCCACGTGGTATGCCAAGAAGACGCCGGGGTATTTCGCTTAGTGTTGAGGATGAGGTGTGCGAAGGAGCATACGCCATGCTCCACTGTGACTTTGCTTAGCCTCAATTCCACGTGGTATGCTCTTTTCATAAAAAAAAAATGCTATTCCAGTATTCTTGTAGTTGAACTTTATATTCACATAAATTGTTGAATATGATTTGATTTGTAAGCTATTTTTTTTATATGTTTTTACATAAAATATATTATATTGTTTTATGCTTTTTTCGTGTAGTTTTTATATATTTTATAGACTTTGATATATTAGAATGTATGTTATATATTAGATTCGCAGAAATAGGGTAGATATACAGATAACTTTAACATGTTAGATACTTTTTGGGTAAGCAACAGAAAGATACTTTACATGTAAATGTAAAATAGATAGATCAATAAATACATAGATAAGTAGATTGAAGATGAGCCTTATTAAAACAAAGATCATAATCTATCTTCTATTTATACTATTTTAAAGTTAGATTTTTTGTCTTAATAAATGCTTTCAACTTTACTGAGGTAAGAGACCTCTGGACAACAGAGCCAACAGAAGGTTGAGGCTCTGGTTTGGAGCCTCTGTCAGCCAGGAGTTTCTTACTTTCTGATCTAGATGCCTTTCTTGGTTTGGAGCCTGGTTTTTATATTGTTCTTTGTCTGTTGTCCTTGCCTTCATCTGGTAATGGTATTTCTACTTATCTGATGCCTTTAGGCATGTAACCTCTCTTTTATTAATAATATTTGTCTTTTCATCAAAAAAAAACTTTACTGAGGTAAAAAGTTTGTCTTAAATATAAAATAATATTTTGTATGTTTCTCTCTCTCTTTCCACCCAAAACAACACAATTGATGCATTTTCACTAATATTGTTATCATAATAATAATTTGTATATTTATTCTAAATGTAAAGTAATATTTTTATTAGTAAATGTTTATGTTCAATAGAAAAAATGGGATTTTCATATAATTAAAAGGATGTGGATCCGATGAGAAAATACGCTTAGGTGAGAACATGAGAATATGCACATACAAACAAAAAATCATGCACATTACACAATGTGTATGAAATTTTGTCCGAATGTGTATGAATTTTGACTTACACATAGTCACATATATAGTTAAAAATATATGCACATACAGATAAAAATCCATGCACATCTTGAGGTGTGCATGATTTTTTGTCGTATGTGCATAAGTTTTAACTTACACATAGTTACACACATACTAAAAAAATGCACATACATACAAAAATTCATACATATTGTGATGTGCATGATTTTTTATCTATATGTGCATAAATTTCACTTTCACATAATCACCATATAATCACAAATTCATATGCATTAATTTTTGCACTATGAATTTTCATCTACTAAATATTGCTTGGTGTCCTGTTTGTTTACACGTGGCTCCTACACACTGCCTCTCTCTTCTTCTTCTTCTAGCTTCCATCTGCCTCCTCGATCTCTCAGACCTCCGTTCCTCTCCCCTCTATCTCTCCCTCTCTAAATTGCTTCAATCTCCTCCCTCATCTTCTCTGAATCCGACGGCGCCGCCCTCGACGTAATCCATTCGGTCGTCTCCACCTACACATCATCGTTGTCGGCGATTCTTCCATCATCTTCTCCGAAGACAACCTTCCATGGGGACTCGGTCAACTTCTCTATCCTTATTTGTCCCCGTCATTTTCCCTCGTACCAACATCCTCAACTGCAACATCAACTACGACGACGCTTTGTCCCTCTACTACTTCTTCAGGTTTCCTTTCAAATTCACCATTTCAACAATAAAACATGCGACCTTTGTTTCAGTTTTAGCAGCTAAAATTGCTTTCAACTTTGTTTTCAACAACAACGTAAGCAAGTGACTAAGCCAGCTGGCTATAAATAGTCAACCGTATGTAACAGCCTGACTTGATGAATCAAATGATCAAAATTCTGTTATTCTCTCTCTTCTCTATTTGTGAGAATTCTAGCTGTTCCGATTCACATCTCGATCTTGATTGTTGATTGATCGAGTTCCATTTTTCTTCCGCATCTATTCTCTGTTTTCGATTCCAATGGCGAATTGTACTCCACCTGTTCATCATCCTAATCCCAATCTTCCTGCCGATGATTCTCCGCCATTAGTCCCTAATCCATGGCAAAATTCAAATCATAATGATCCTTTGTTTCTCCATCCTTCTGACGGACCTGGTTTGGTTCTTGTACGAAACACGAGGCCTTCAATTAGTTATAAAAAATTCAACACTTAATGTCTTCTATTCTACAACAAAAAAATGATCCTTTTATTCAATATTAGTCATTACAAATTAAAATACCCAATCACAAATCGTTAATAGAATATATCCTAAAAGAGAAGCTACAAATACGCAGTCCCCACATTGTAGTATATGGTAAGTCAAACGAACCACATAGAGTTATGGACTATTTTGGTTGATATGATCATTTACATTATCCACTTTTATTTTCATAAGGAGAATCAGGGTGGTATCAAGGTCTCAAGAGAATGAAAAAAGACATGCACATGCGGACGATGATACCACTTTCTCAATATCGACATGCTTGGTTCAAGACGTATCTGATCTTTTACTACGAGAAGCAACATGTTGCTAAATTTTCTTTCTGTTGTTCGTCCCATAATATTTAGAAAATAATTATTGCCATCATGTATCTTTTTGTAACATCCGACAAAAGGCCACCGAAAGAAAATAAAGAAATTTCTTGTAGAGAATATTACGCTGAAAATATACGGCTAAGAGGTTAAAAAGTACTAATGATTGTTGATGTGATTCATCGTGTACTCTTCCCTAGCTTCCCTAATTCCCTCTCTTCAAATCTAGTACATCACTAGTACATCAAATCTAGTACATCACTATCAAAATGAGGTAGTAAAATCAAAGAGAAGGGAAGTCCAGAAATAGTGAACGAGCCGAAAGTGAGGACAGATTCACTCGATAGGGAACTGCCTTTTCTTCCTGTTATGGGATTTCAAACTAGAGAACCTTCTGGAGTGAATTACATTACCTAGGTGAAACTCCTATTTGAATTGCATCTTTAACACCCTCGATGTGTTCTTTTCTTCATCATTTAGGTGATTTTTCTGGAGTTTTTTTATAGGAATTTGCAGAGGGGAAGTCAACATGAATGAAAACCTTGTCTTCCTTGCCAGAAGGGGAAAGAATCACAAAACCAACGCCTGCTCCTTCGCTAGTTCTGGTAGTGTGCCAAACTGCAGCTCCTTGTGGTCGACCTCTCCCTGCTTGGATTGGCTCGCCCCCTCACTAGCCATGGAAAGGCAGCTTTAGGAATAGGAATTGGACGTTGATATGCCCAGATGTTGATATGCCAAACTAAACGCACTGAAGACAGTGCGTTCAATTAATTAATATTAAAAAAAAGTGTACTCGCCTTGTAATCATATAAGTTCCTCTTATTCGAGACAAAAATGAATTTTTGCACATAACCACCTTTTATTTTGAGTTGTTTACATTTAACCACTCTTATCTTCAATTTATGCGACAAACATCCTTAATATATATCTTGTCACCAAATTTTTTTCGTTACAGTTTAAGATAACCTATTTTTTTTTATAAAAAAACGTCAATATAAATGTGAATAAATTTTTTCTTCGTATATGGATTTTTCACTAAACACATATAATATAGGACATTGATCAGGATAGAATGATTATTACTCCGCAAAATGAGAATGATGCACATACAAGTAAATTTTTTCGCATATACATGTAAAAACTTATACACTTTTAAAATTCATGCACATATAATAAAAACTTTATGCGCTTTTCGAATGTGCACAAATTCACGCTCATACAAGCAAAAACTTGGGCACATTCGAAAAGTGCATAAATTTTGCTTATATGTGCACGAATTTTAAAAGTGTATAAGTTTTTGCTTGTATGTGTGTAACTTTTTTTTATATGTGCATCATTCTCATTTTACACGGTAATAATCATTCTCACTTGATTAAACCCCTATAATATAACACTTATTCTTTTCTACTCAAATTATAAAAAAACATCATATTCATTCTAGTATAAAATTACGAAATGCTTCTCCCCGAAATTCGATTGAATGAAGGCCCGTTTGATTCCATTAGAATGTATTCAAATGTATTAAATTAACGTTTAATGCAATGCATTATATGACGGAATCCAAGCAGACCCAAAACACCGCCCAACTGCGTGTGTTTACTACTAGTTTACTATATATCTATTAAAGCAGAACCCCCTCTAAGCCACATGACACCCCGAGAATAAACTCACCTTTTTTTTGCCACGTGGCAATTTATCCATTTTTTGGTTTTCTTTTAAAAATCAATATAATCAATTTGGGTAATACAAGATATGCAAAATTTCTGATAATACAATATCTGCATTCAATTCTCTGCAATCACATATCTTTCCAAAAAAATATGCAATAAACCTGCAATATTCAATTCTATGCATATTTGCTTCCAAAATATCCAATAAACTTGTTGTGCAATCTTCAATTCTCTACAAAATAAACCTTGTACCAACAAAATTATTTCTTTCTAAAATTTACCACAGAATACATCCTGTCAAAATAACAGCCACATAAATCTGCAATCTTCAATTCTCTACAGATTTGCTTCCAAAATCTGCAATAAATGTGCAGTGTAATCACATTCCTTACTACTTAAATATATATAATTGATAACATATTAACATGTGATTGAAAATATATTCGATCAAGTATAATTTATGATGCAAAAGTTGTAATATATATTAAAAATAATAAAAATATAATATAATTTAACTATTTTTTTGATTAATTATACATAATTAATCGTTCTCATTACTTAAATCTAATATATATATATATTTTCTTATTCAGTTATTTGTATAAAATTCTTTATCATTATATATTTAAAACATTAAACTTATAATTTACTAGTTTAGTTCCTAAATATTTAATAATATTATAATTTTAAAATTTATTAACCGCAATTTGATTGGTCCACAATTTGTATCCTTCAGCAAATTAAGAATATGCAAGGTAGGAAATTAGGGTTACCGAATTCTTCAGCAAGATAACAGCGGTGTTCGTTCCATTTTAGGCGCTAAAGCAATGGAGGGATTGAAGGTTTCAGAGAGCAAATTGGTCGTGTATATACACCCTTCCAAGACGAAGATCATCTCCGAAGCCATCACCCGTGAACTCAGCTCTTTACTCTTCAAGTCCGTCTTCTTCCTCTCTAGTTTCGTAGTTTTCAAAGTGATAGTTGTGTTTCTCGTTTTAATCCTTCTCTTCTGTGACTCACAATTTGCAGATTCAGTGAAAGTTCCGACGGTGTTATGCTGGCTTATGAGGTTATTGATGTTGAGAGTAAAAGGACCAAGATTCTTCCCAGTCTGTTTCCTTATCTTTGTGTCAACTTAAGAGCCAATCTGTTGCTTTTTAATCCGAAGCCAAACATGTATCTAGGTAAAGCTGTGTTTTTTGTATTGCTAAGCCAGAGTTGATGTGTTCTTATGATCTATTACAGATCAATTACAGTGTGAAATTTTATAGGGTGCCGTTTTATTTGAAGTCATGTGCGTCGGAATTTGCTTTTTAGGTTACTGGATCATATATTAGTTGCAAGTCTTACTAATTTTGTTATTTTCTTCCTGGGGTTTTCTCCCCCTGTTTATGCTTCTTGTAGAAGGAATGGTTGTCAAAGTTACTCGAGAGTCAATCCATCTGGTTGTCCTTGGATTTGCAGCGGCAGTCATAACTGAGGAAGATATTCGTGATGAGTTTAAGGTCAAAGTTGTATGTTTCTGTTTTTTCTATGCCAAACATTATCTCAGCATTGGTTTTCCCTTCAGTTTTTAGGCTATTGTATCTTTCCTGATGTGTGTTGTGTTACAGAAACACGGCCAAGAAATTTTTCGTAGCATATCAAATAGGCGACATGTCATTAAGTTTGGGAGTATGATAAGATTCATTGTCAAGAGGTGGGGAGCTTTTTCTTCATTTGATATTTTTATACCAATTGGTCATCATTAATATTTTTTTCTAGCTTTTACCTTTCCATGTATTGTAGTCACATTTCATGATCAATTTGAAAGGTTGAAAATAGGAGGGGTTTGTCACAGTGGTGATTATGAAAGAAAAGTGAAGTAGCTGATTATTTTGACTTCTATTAATGAGATGCAACATTGCATATGATGTATGTTAATGTTTTCAATAATCATTCTTTCACATAACTGATGATTTTTTAATGAGAAGCAGCATTGCATATGATATATGTTGATGTTTTCATTAAGCATTCATGTATCTGATAATGCTGATGACTGCTAATGAGAAGCAGTATTCAGTCAGAATCTTATAAAAATAGAGAAAGTATTGCAAATGGTATATGTTAATGTTTTTATTAAGCATTCTTTCACGTTAAATTTTCTCCTGCAGCTTTAATGAAGAAGTGCTCCACATTTCTGGATCTCTAGCTCCTGCTAATACTGGCAGCATTCGATGGTTGGATAGGAGTTTGGAGGAAGCCTTCAGTGTAAACAGGTTCGAGATAAACTGATAAAAGCATTGTTTTCAAGTTCTAAAGACTTACTCTTTGAGAAGGTGTTTCTAATATAAAACAAAAATGTGCAGGTGTTCTAAGAAGCGAAATGAGAGTGAGGGGAAGAGAGAAACAGGGGATCTTGTGAGTGATTTAGTTGACAATGAAGCACTTTCTGTTGATAGCCATGTAGTCAAGAAAGCTAAGAGAAGAAAGGGTGAAGAAGCATATTGAATAATCCAAAAATTCTTGTGTCACTAATGTTGTAAGTTTTCGAAACAAGTTTGCTACTACAATTATGTCAGCAATTCCTGCTAAGCTCTTTTACTCTCTTGTTTTCTCATCCAGGTTACTTCTTAGGCTTTGGTTGCAGGACTTACATTGTAGAATTCACGATTCAAATCACCTTCTACATACTACTTAAATTATAGTAGTAGTTAAATGAAACACCTGCACAAGGAAACAGCGTTAACAGATTTAACAGATTTTTTGGATAAACTTGAGCGAATCATAGAGGGCAAATGACCTTGAAAGGTTACATTCCCACTTATATGCTCCTCTTTAGCTGTTATGGTATTCATCCTGCTTCCTTGGTTTTGAAGGTTTGACCTTTTTGATTTTTGGATGGATGGGTACTGATTAGATTAGTTCGTAGTCTAATTAAGTACGGATTCAGTTAACCCTTTAAACACTGTTCTTTTGTTGATGGCTTCGTACCATAAATTTCTTATAGATGAGAATGGAAGTATCACCTTTAATTGCATAATGTTAGTCATTGTGAATTGTGTTCTCTTCAATCACATGAAGAAATGTTCTTGTGGATTTATCTTTAGTGCTGAGACAAATTATTACTGAGCAACAGTTTTGTTCAGCATTAAGGATATTTATTAAAGAGGCTTTTTTTTCACAAGGTTAAAAAGGCTTTGATTTTTACACAAAACTTGTTGCCATGGAATGTACAATATATTGAGGTCTTCACAGCTCAGGCAAAATTATAACCTGCCTGTGTTTAATGGTTACACTGAACCTCAGGTATACATACTCTTTTGATGTAGTTGTTTCTCATTAACCATGACAATTTCAATCTTCAAGTTTCAAGCTCTCCACTGGAAATAGGTGTGTACATATGATGATTTGAAGTTGTTTGTGCAAGTCTTTACCTACAGGCTTTAGTTTTACGGGTGTGTTTGGATTTCCAAATAAAATGTATTAAATTGATAATTTAATACAAGATAATGCATTTTAATGTATTATTTTTGGAGATCCAAATGCACCCTGGCCATGTATGATTCTATAGTAGGATATAAGGAGAGTTTCCCAGTTCATTCATCATTAGCAGATAAGCATGATCATTAAAAGGGAACTTGAGAAAATCTGCCTGATCAAATTATCGGTATCATTGTGATGTTCTATTCCAACAGTTAAGACATATCTTGCCCCAAGTTGCTGAGCCATGGAAGCAAGAAATCCGTATCTATGACACTGATTTCTTAGGGCAAACTTTTGATTGACTAGCATATAGAAATTCAAGCAGATTCCTCGTCTTAAGACCCTATAACTCCTCCAATTTATTAGGGTTAAAAAATATTTTTTCCTTTTTTTCATCCAAAATAACACATTTAATGTGTGTTCACTATTATTATTATCACAATAATAATTTAAATATATATCATAAATATAAAATAATATTTGTAATTACTAAATTCTATCTTCAATAGTACATTTTTATTTTCATATAATTAAAATTGGTTATGTATTATCATCTATAATGTATTCAAGTTTTTGTCATAAAAAAAAATTATGGTAAAATTTATAAATATTAATTTTCTAATTTGATATTAAAAAAAGTTCAACATGTCTTTTATTGTCCGAAAAATAATTGCTTGTTATTTGAAGTATATTACATAAATATAAATCAATTTTTAGCAAACAAAATTATATACACTAATAAATATTAGCCACAATCTATCTGAGAAACCTAATTTTTATGTGTCGTCATTAGGTTCAGTTTGTCTACATGTCATCTCTCATCTAACCATCATTCGCCACAACATCTAACCTTTTAAAATAAATTATAATAGTGGGTCCAATTTTATTATATTTAATAAAATAAATTTATTAAAAAAATTGTATTAGCTAATCTTACTCTGTAACTAGAAAAATTACCAACTAAATTACTCAATCACAAATTATTAATATAATAAACCTTAAATCGTAAGAAAAATAGACGGTCTTTTATAATACAAAAAACAAATATAGGCTAATGCAAATTTATTATTTTATATTATATAAAAAAACAAAACAATTCAAGGACAAAGCATAAATTAAACAGGGCGATTGTTGTAATTTCATAAAAGCATGATCATTTTATGCTATAATATTTTCTCTTTATTTCCAAAATCTACATGTAAATGGAGATATTTCCTCTGTTTTTTTTTGTGGATACTATTTGCATCGGGCTGTAGAGCCCGAATTTGCACCGGCTGCCGCGCGGCGGTGGGTGCCGGCGATGAATGTCGGAGGTGGATCGATCGACTCGTACAAATTTTCGGATTAAGTTCGGGTCGGGTTTAGGTCGAGTTGAGTTCTTCTTCGATATTTAAAAAATACGGAATTTTCGTGTGGTACCCTTGTGTAATATCCCTCATTTTGTAAGAAAAATTTTGAATTTTCTTATGCCCATATTACAAGTCAGATTAAATTCAGGGAAGTACGAACATTCTGTGAAATGTTTGATCTCTGTAATATTTTTCTGCGTAATATAAAATACAGTTAAGATATTTTTGGGTTAAAAGGTCGTTCGTGTACGAATATATTTAACCCGGGGTTAAGAAAATTTAACCATTCGGTAAGAAAAGACAAAACGGGCAAAAATGGGTAAATTTGGCCTTGACCGCACCCTGGCCGCACCCTGCCGCACCCCGCGGTCGTCGTCACCCTTGTCGTCAGCGTCGGAGTTGCAGGTTGTAGCTCACCTTAGTTGGCTTCCTAGCATGTTCTTTGGTCGGGCCACCTCCTCCTTGTTGTCATCTGGTGGTCAGCTGCTAGCTTGGCCTATAAATGGAAGGAAAGGCGTGGAGGAGAAGGCACAAAGTCAGCTTCATCTTCCTCCTCTCCTCTGAAAATTTCCATTGAACCCAAGCTTTTGAGCTTTGTTTGGAAAGTGATCGGATCTCTTTGAGTGTTCACAAAGGTGCTCCTAAGAGGTATTCAAAGGTCTAAAGTGTTGGGAGATCAAAGCCATAACAAATCGAAGTCGAACGGATCGATTTGAGTGAGTCTTCCATCGAAAATCTGTCGAAGGCTCTCGCCTCTGTCATCTCGCCGCACCCGCGGCAAGGCACCACCGCACCCCACCGCACCCCGCGGTGAGAGCCGACTGCACTCGCGGCAGGCTGGGTTCGTGTGTGTGTTCTTGGGTGTTTGGTTGCGAGCGAGGCTTGGTTCCTTCGATTCCTTTTATATTCTTTTAGATTCATATATGTAGTAGATATTGAATCTAACTTAGGGTCTCATTATGGGGCGTTCCAGAGGGATTTAATATCCAGGATCTGTCCCAGTTTCAGAGTCAGGAACCGTTGTCTCTAAGCTTGTTAAAGCTTTCGACTGATCTAAGGCAAGTGGCGGTTCGCTCTTGCTTATCATTCCATACTTTCATTAATTATCAATGGTTTGATTGTTAATTAATTTAGAATGATTTATTGTTTTGTTGGGAACAGTTTTGATAAATGATATGGATTAAAATATGATATTATAATAGGTTGTATATCTGTTAGAGCAACGCTATTATAGATATATATTTTATGATAATTGCCCGGAGGGCAAGGATGTGAAAAAAATGATATTATAATAGGTTGTATATCTGTTAGAACAACGCTATTATGAATATCTATATTATTATAATGATGGCCCGGAGGGCTTTGATATGATTATTACTATGTTGAACTGTTTAGTTATCACGAGTATTCGTAGGAGCGATGGACTATTCGAGGTCCAGTCGTTTCTTAATAATGATTAATGGTGCAAAGGGTGATAAACCCAAAAACCATTTGGTGGGTCATGACCGATCTCTATACTCGGGTATAGAGATGGTGGCACTTAACTGATGCTATAAATCTTGGGTTTCGTCCCATTCAGGAGTATGTCCCTCATGGCGAAACATATATCTTATATGTCCCTCATGGCGAAACATATATTTAAAAGTCTATAACGTGATGCGCGTTTGGGAATTAAATAAGATAAGTGCCGTCGTAGCACCTGATTAATAAACCTCTGACGAGTAGTGCAGCTAGGAAGTAGTGCAGCTAGGAAAGCTCGTCTTGACTTTGATCAGAGTACCGTTCTCTTTCCAATATGGATTCGCATTAAGCGGTGAGGTTGGTCGTGAACCGAAACATCAAGTCGTTTTTGAACGCTTGTATGATTAATTAATGTTCCCCAACATTTGTCATATTTCCGATAAGACTCAATTCGTTGGAGTCTTCTTTGGGATTGATTGCTGTAAGACTTGGTCTTCCATAATCTTCTCTTGATCATTCAGTTTGTTCTATTCCAGTAGAAGTATGAAGGTTGACTATCGTTGTCGGTTATTATTCGAGGAGCGATGAGTCTAACCTAATACGACTACTTCGAACCACTCTGCTGTGTACCCTTGCATAGTCTTTCATTAGACTAACCAACTGTAATTGTTCTCTGCATGGTTGGCTGGTGTCATCCGTTCGATTCGGCACATTAGATAAGAATCCGAGAAACAAAGGCTAGAACGACTATAAAAGCAAACGGTGTTTTAATGGATTTATCAGGTTACGATCCTTGGCGGGTGATCATTACGATCAAGACCCTTGTATTTATACTTTGCAAAGACTTCCGCTGATTACTCTGTTTTGTCCTATGGGGATTGGGATGTAATCCCCAGACATATGTTTTAACCAAAGATTTTGGTGTTTACATCATGATTATTGTTTATGATTTGTATTTAAACCGGTAAAGCCTGGGGTGGCTTCAGTGTGGAAACCGAGGTCACTGACGGTAATACCTTTCCAAATGGGTTACGATTTGGGGGTGTTACAGATCTGGTATCAGAGCCAAAAGTTTTAAAACGGGTTTGGAAATTCACGAACCATTTACTCGTTTTAAATTGAGAAATGTTTTCAACGGCTCTGAGTTTTCGAAATGAAAAGAATTTGAAATGTTACCGTTTATAGTCGTGCATTTTCTGTAGTCTGATATAGAAGGAACTTCTATATTTAGAAAGACTAATTCTCTGTTCGTCACTCGTAGATTCTAAGTGTTTTCGTTTCTCTTCAGAAGGACTCGGAAGAAGCCGAGGTGGTTTTGCCATCTCCAGTAAGGCTTGAATTCCCAGTTCCCTCGTTATGATTTGAGGTTGTAGAACCTAGTAACTCGGTTTGAAGTTCATCTAATAAAGTTTACCTAGTTTGATCCTTTCCGAGTTGATTGTTACATTAAGTATACTGCAAGGTATTAATGTACAAAATCCTTGGAAATTGATCGGTAAACAGATGATGAACACAAGGAACAATGCTCATTCTGGTGCTGGACCGAGTAACAATCCCGGACATAACGAGAGAAATGTTGGAAATCCTGAGAATGTACGTGAGTCCAGTTCCCAACATAATCCCGGAGGCAATGACCCAGCTCAGGGCAACGCTCCAAGGATATTTGATGAAGCGGCCGTTGTAGAAATTCGAGGAATTTTCATGCAAGCAATGAACGATGTCCTACACCCGAATATGCCTCAGGCGCAAGATGTGCCGACATCCTCAACGACCCCGGGAGTTGGAGAACAGGAAACTCATGTACCTTTGCATCAGGAGATTGTGGTCAGGAGCAGGAATGATTGTGGCCGAGCGCTGAAAGCCATAAATTCTATGAGACCTGACAGCTTCAATGGGAAGGGTGAACCAGTTGAAGTAACGCATTGGTTTTCCCACATGGAGCGGTTGTTCCGCAGTGTGGAGTGCACTGAGGCTGAGAAGGTGCACATATCTTCTCTTCAACTGAAAGGAGATGCTAGTGAGTGGTGGGAATCCACTGGTCTTGCTGATAGCCCTGATTTGAATTGGGCAATGTTCAAGACCAAGATGACTGACCGATTCTTCTATCGGGCAATGAGGGAGGAAAAACGCAAGGAATTTCTTTACCCTAAGACTGAAGGGTTAAAGGTGAATGAGCTGGCAACCAAGTTCAATCACTTGTTGCGGTACGCTGGATCGGAAGTATCCAGTGAAGAACAGAAAATCTGGCATTTCCACGAGTGGATGAGCCCAAAGATTAAGCCAATGATGTTGAGCCACAATTGCTCTACCTTGGAGCAATATGTGGATGCGGCTTACAAGTTGGAGGTGACTCTGGATGAGTCGACCAAGAGAAAGAATCGCTAGAGGTCGACGCAAAATCAGCCTCTGGCGAGCGGATTCAAACGTCCTGCGCCACCGTCTAACTTTGCTAAATCCAG
This sequence comes from Rheum nobile, assembly GCA_027886185.1. NCBI lineage: Eukaryota > Viridiplantae > Streptophyta > Magnoliopsida > Caryophyllales > Polygonaceae > Rheum > Rheum nobile. The sequence goes on along the minus strand of WOAB01000254.1, from coordinate 2,180,497 downwards.
CAAGGCGAAAACGGGTGAGACTCAAGGAGAGTCGACACAACAATCGGGTCAGGGCAAGAGTCCGATCCTGTGTTACAATTGTGGTGCTGCTGGGCACAAGAGTACTGCGTGTCCTAAGGAAAGAAAGACATGCTTTGGTTGTGGGAATGAAGGGCATTTGCAGAAGTTCTGTTGGCAGGGAAAGCAGAAAGGAGCGGAGTCACAGCAAGGGTCTGTTAATCAAAGTAACCGACCGAGGTTCAAACCGACAGCGGCTCCTAGTCCTTCGGTGCAGACAACTGCCCAGAACAAGGGGAAAGCCTCATCTACTTTTGGAGGTCAGGGTCAATGCCTGTACGAGATCGTGAGGCTGATGGACCTAACGCTCCAATTGCTCAAGGTACTTTATACCTTCATTCTACTTCAGTGTGCATACTGTTTGATTCAGGTGCTACCCATTCCTTTATTTCAGAGAGTTGTGTTAGTAAGTTAGGATTAGTCTGCAACGAGGTTTGTGAGCCTTTCGTTGTGAATCTTCCTAATAGTGAACGCTTAGTGGGGACTAAGTGTCTGTCTGAATTTCCGATTACCATTCAGGGTAAGAAATTCGAGGCAAATTTGACCTGTATTGCCATGGCTCCATACGACATTATTCTCGGTATGGATTGGCTGACACGTCATGGGGCGGTAATCGACTTTAGTGCAAGAACTGTGACTGTGTCATCTGGGGACCAGAGCATGTGCAAATTTAAGGGTCAGAATGACGCTGATAACGGCAGGCTTATCAATGCGATGGCCGCGTTTAAGCTACTTCGACAGGGTTGTGTCGGGTACCTTTGCTATCTGGATTCGCCCATGAAAGATGAACCAACAATTCTTGATATTCCTGTGATTCGTGAATTTCCTGATGTTTTTCCGGAAGAGATTCCTGGATTACCCCCGCATCGTGGAATTTTCTATTGATCTAGAACCGGGTACTGCGCCGATCTCGAAGGCACCGTACCGGATGGCTCCTGTTGAGATGCACGAGTTGAAGAAGCAATTAGAGGATCTTCTCGACAAAGGTTATATAAGACCGAGTGCATCGCCTTGGGGTGCTCCGGTCTTGTTTGTCAAGAAGAAGGATGGATCGTTTCGACTTTGTATCGACTATCGTGAGTTGAATAAAGTCACGATCAAGAACAAATATCCTTTGCCAAGGATCGATGATCTGTTGGATCAGTTGCAGGGAGCTAAAGTCTTTTCCAAGATAGATCTGAGATCTGGTTATCATCAACTCAGAATTCGTGAGGAAGATATTCCGAGGACTGCATTCCGGACGAGGTATGGTCACTACGAGTTCGTAGTCATGCCATTCGGACTTACCAACGCTCCAGCGGTCTTTATGGACTTAATGAATCGATGTTTTCACCAGTACTTGGATAAGTTCGTGGTGGTTTTCATCGATGACATTTTGATTTATTCTCCGAATGAGGCAGTTCACGAGGAACACCTTCGGATTGTGTTGTCAATCCTTAGACAAAATGAGATGTACGCTAAATTGTCTAAGTGCAATTTTTGGATCAAGGAAGTGGCTTTCTTAGGCCATGTGATCAATGAGAAGGGGGTAATGGTTGATCCCCAAAAGATTGAATCAGTAGCTAACTGGAAGCGGCCTCAGAATGTGAAGGAGGTGCGCAGTTTCCTTGGACTTGCCGGATATTATAGACGGTTTGTAGAGGGATTTTCTAAGATCGCTCTACCTATGACCGATCTGCTTCGCAAGGTCCACAAGAAGTTTGTCTGGAATGACAAGTACGAGGCCAGTTTTCAGAAATTGAAGCAATGTCTGACCTCCGCACCAGTGCTAACGCTACCAGACGGAACTGATGATTATGCGGTCTATAGTGATGCTTCGAAAAGTGGTTTAGGATGCGTGTTGATGCAAAGAGGCAAGGTTATTGCTTACGCGTCAAGGCAGCTGAAAACCTATGAAGAAAACTATCTGACGCATGATCTGGAGTTAGCGGCAGTAGTGTTTGCCCTGAAGATTTGGAGACATTATCTCTATGGTGTGAGATGCCAAGTCTTCACCGACCACAAGAGTCTCAAATATGTATTCACTCAGAAGGAGTTGAACATGAGACAACGTCGTTGGTTAGAGCTACTCAAGGACTATGATATCGAATTACTGTATCATCCGGGCAAGGCTAATGTAGTAGCCGATGCATTGAGCCGGAAGACGTCGCATGCGACCATAGTGGCTTTACTCGTTGCTCAAACCAAGCTGAACCAAGAGTCATGCGAGATTGAAATCTTGTACGATCAAAGTCGAGGATACCTGAGTATGCTTGAAATCCAAGCTACACTTTTTGATCATATCAGAGAGAAACAGGTTGATGACGTGATCTTGGTGAAGCTGTGTGATGAAGTGATGAACGGGAAGGCTCTCGGTTTTGTGATCCAAGAGGATGGATCACTTTGGTTTCAAAACCGAATTTGTGTGTCTGACGTTGATGGTCTTCGCCCATTGGTAATGAGAGAAGCCCATTCGTCAGTGATGAGGAATCATCCCCGCCATTAGTGCCAACCTTTGATGGACCGATTACTAGGTCAAGATTGAAGGAATTACGTCAAGAGCTGGAGACGTTTATGGCACATGATGTATCACATGACGAAGAGAACAAGTCCAAAGTCAAGGCGTTGACTTTATTGGTCAACGTTACATATGTTTAATCTTATTAATTTCTGCATTGGATATTTTTAGGATTATTATTTATTTATTTTCAGCTTTCTATTTTCGGGTATTTTTGGAACAATTGTAGCCCGTTTTAGGAAGCTAGGGCCGGCCACCTCTTAGGTATTTAAGCCCCCCTTGTCTTCTTCATTAGTTAGATTTCTCATATTGTTAAAAGACAAAAACAGAGCTTGGTTTTTGCTTTGAAAACTCGGCTCCCCGTGAGAGTCTCAATCGATTGTTCTTTCCTGCTTAGTTGTTTTCGTCTTTGTCAAGTCCCTCTGGAGTTGGTGATTTCGTACTTCATAAGCAATCCTCTCCGTGCTCCAAGTTCGTCAGCGATTCTTGGTTGTGTGGCGTTGTAGAGATCGGGTTGGTAGATCATTCGACAAGGTTCCTTGCTATCAAGCAAGCGGGTTTTCTCATCGTTTCTATTGGTTCTATCTATTATCCTTTCCATTAGTTTTACTTCCGCCATTGTTCTAATCTTGTGTTTTCTTTTGTTTTGAGATCCGTTGCCTAGATCCATCTTCTACACGGCTAACCCCGTATCAATTGGTATCAGAGCTTTGCGGCTTCGGATCGCCTTTGACGGTTCCAGATTCATCATCAAAAATTGGATCTTCCTGTTTTCAATCGTCAATTGAATTTCTTTGTTTGAGTCACATTAGTGAATTGTTACTCTGACTGATTGTTTGCTCTTGTTTGTCTTGGAAATGAGTTCGTTGCGGTTGATTGTGACTACGAGGATCCACAAAAACATACCAAAACCGTCCAAAAATCACCAATTTTTTTTTTCGGCCCCCCCCCTTCCACCATTGTTGTTCGAACCCTCGCTTGGCGAGCAAGACACGACGGCGTCCAGGTTCGTGCGCGCCAGAGATCCGGTTGTTCAATTTTGGTAATCTTCAAGATACTTGCTTGATTTTCTAGAGATTTTATTTTATCTTTATGGTGTAATATCCCAGGAAAAACAAGTTGCCTAAAAGAAAATTATATCAAAAAAAAAAAAAAGCATTATCGAAATTCAAAAAGAAAGAAAGAGGAAAAGACATCTGGGATTTTTGATTTAATTTTGTCTCTACGCGATTTTTTGTTAGGTTACCACACACACACACACACAAAAAAACCAAAAAAAGAAAGGGAAATTGTTCCCGCAACTGTTCACGGACCTCTCTTTCAGCAAAACAAAAAAAAAATTAGGGTTCCGTTTCAGAATTTTTTTTTTCGGACCTCTTTGCCGCCGCAACAGTACACGGCCGCCCTCCCCTCCCTCTCGGCGCCGCCGGCTCGCACACCTCGCCCTTGTTCCCGCCGGTCTCTCATCGCAGGCCGACGCCCAAGCTTCCTCTCATCGCCACCTCGCCGGTCTCCATCTCCCCGCAAACCCCGTCGCCCAAGCTTCCTCTCATCAGCCTACTCTGTACATCCAGGCTCTAGCAAAATGTACAAGGACCTCCAGAAGAATTTCTGGTGGCCCAACATGAAATGGGATGTAGCAGAATTTGTGGCAAAATGCTTGACTTGTCAGAAAGTCAAGATAGAGCACCGCGAACCAAGTGGTGAATTGCTACCTATTCCAGTTCCAGAATGGAAATGGGAAGATATCGCAATGGATTTCGTCACAGGATTACACAAGACTAAGAGTGAGAAAGATGCTATTTGGGTTATCATTGACAGGCTCACGAAGAGTGCTCACTTCGTGGCTATCAAGTCAACGTGGGGAACCCAAAGGTTAGCAGAAATGTTTTTACACGAGGTTATCCGTTTGCATGGTACTCAAAAGACCATTGTATCGGATCGTGATGGCCGATTCATGTCAAGGTTCTGGAAGGAACTCCACAAGGCCATGGGAACTGAATTGAGATTCAACACTGCGTTTCATCCTCAAACGGATGGACAGTCTGAGAGGACTATCCAGACCCTGGAGGATATGTTAAGAGCATGTGTACTCGATCGTCCGACTAACTGGGAGGACAGCCTGAGTCTAATCGAGTTCACATATAACAATAGTTGGCATGCTACTATCAAGATGGCTCCATTCGAAGCTTTGTATGGTCGCAGATGCAGATCTCCGATTTGTTGGGATGAGAACGCCGACAAGATTCTTCTCGAACCAGAATTGGTCGAGAGAACTGCTTCAGATGTTGCCTTAATAAGACAAAGGATGCTGACAGCTCAAAATCGACAAAAATCTTACGCTGATCCGAAGCGTAGAAATGTCGAAATTAAGGTTGGTGACAAGGTCTTTGTCAAAGTCTCGCCATCTAAAGGCGTGTTCAGATTTGGTAAGCGTGGGAAGCTCAACCCTCGATACGTGGGACCATTTGAAATTCTTGACAGAGTGGGATCTCTAGCGTACCGTTTGGCATTGCCGCCATCGGCACATCCAGTGCATAATGTGTTCCACGTATCTCTGCTGAGGAAATACGTACCAGATGAGTCTCATGTGCTAAGTTATGAAGACATCGAGATTCAAGCAAATGGTACCTATGAAGAGATACCTGTGCGTATTCTCGAGCGCCGTGTAAAGCAATTGCGCAACAAAGTGGTACCGTTGGTACGGATTTTGTGGTCCAAGTCAGGGACAAAAGAAGTTACTTAGGAGACTTGAGAAACTGAGGAGGATATGCTTAGACGCTTTCCCGAGCTGTTTTCGGCCTAAGTTTCGGGGTCGAAACTTCTTTTAATGGGGAGGTAATGTAATATCCCTCATTTTGTAAGGAAAATTTTGAATTTTCTTATCCCCATATTACAAGTCAGATTAAATTCAGGGAAGTACGAACATTCTGTGAAATGTTTGATCTCTGTAATATTTTTCTGCGTAATATAAAATACAGTTAAGGTATTTTTGGGTTAAAAGGTCGTTCATGTACGAATATATTTAACCCGGGGTTAAGAAAATTTAACCATTCGGTAAGAAAAGACAAAACGGGCGAAAAGGGGTAAATTTGGCCTTGACCGCACCCTGGCCGCACCCTGCCGCACCCCGCGGTCGTCGTCACCCTTGTCGTCAGCGTCGAAGTTGCAGGTTGTAGCTCGCCTTAGTTGGCTTCCTAGCCTGTTCTTTGGTCGGGCCACCTCCTCCTTGTTGTCATCTAGTGGTCAGCTGCTAGCTTGGCCTATAAATGGAAGGAAAGGCGTGGAGGAGAAGGCACAAAGTCAGCTTCATCTTCCTCCTCTCCTCTGAAAATCTCCATTAAAGCCAAGCTTTTGAGCTTTGTTTGGGAAGTGATCGGATCTCTTTGAGTGTTCACAAAGGTGCTCCTAAGAGGTATTCAAAGGTCTAAAGTGTTGGGAGATCAAAGCCACAACAAATCGAAGTCGAACGGATCGATTTGGGTGAGTCTTCCATCGAAAATCTGTCGAAGGCTCTCGCCTCTGTCATCTCGCCGCACCCGCGGCAAGGCACCACCGCACCCCACCGCACCCCGCGGTGAGAGCCGACTGCACTCGCGGCAGGCTGGGTTCGTGTGTGTGTTCTTGGGTGTTTGGTTGCGAGCGAGGCTTGGTTCCTTCGATTCCTTTTATATTCTTTTAGATTCATATATGTAGTAGATATTGAATCTAACTTAGGGTCTCATTATGGGGCGTTCCATAGGGATTTAATATCCAGGATCTGTCCCAGTTTCAGAGTCAGGAACCGTTGTCTCTAAGCTTGTTAAAGCTTTCGACTGATCTAAGGCAAGTGGCGGTTCGCTCTTGCTTATCATTCCATACTTTCATTAATTATCAATGGTTTGATTGTTAATTAATTTAGAATGATTTATTGTTTTGTTGGGAACAGTTTTGATAAATGATATGGATTAAAATATGATATTATAATAGGTTGTATATCTGTTAGAGCAACGCTATTATAGATATATATTTTATGATAATTGCCCGGAGGGCAAGGATGTGAAAAAAATGATATTATAATAGGTTGTATATCTGTTAGAACAACGCTATTATGAATATCTATATTATTATGATGATGGCCCGGAGGGCTTTGATATGATTATTACTGTGTTGAACTGTTTAGTTAGCACGAGTATTCGTAGGAGCGATGGACTATTCGAGGTCCAGTCGTTTCTTAATAATGATTAATGGTGCAAAGGGTGATAAACCCAAAAACCATTTGGTGGGTCATGACCGATCTCTATACTCAGGTATAGAGATGGTGGCACTTAACTGATGCTACAAATCTTGGGATTCGTCCCATTCAGGAGTATGTCCCTCATGGCGAAACATATATCCTATATGTCCCTCATGGCGAAACATATATTTAAAAGTCTATAACGTGATGCGCGTTTGGGAATTAAATAAGATAAGTGTCGTCGTAGCACATGATTAATAAACCTCTGACAAGTAGTGCAGCTAGGAAGTAGTGCAACTAGGAAAGCTCGTCTTGACTTTGATCAGAGTACCGTTCTCTTTCCAATCTGGATTCGCATTAAGCGGTGAGGTTGGTCGTGAACCGAAACATCAAGTCGTTTTTGAACGCTTGTATGATTAATTAATGTTCCCCAACATTTGTCATATTTCCGATAAGACTCAATTCGTTGGAGTCTTCTTTGGGATTGATTGCTGTAAGACTTGGTCTTCCATAATCTTCTCTTGATCATTCAGTTTGTTCTATTCCAGTAGAAGTATGAAGGTTGACTATCGTTGTCGGTTATTATTCGAGGAGCGATGAGTCTAACCTAATACGACTACTTCGAACCACTCTGCTGTGTAATCTTGCATAGTCTTTCATTAGACTAACCAACTGTAATTGTTCTCTGCATGGTTGGCTGGTGTCATCCGTTCGATTCGACACATCAGATAAGAATCCGAGAAACAAAGGCTAGAACGACTATAAAAGCAAACGGTGTTTTAATGGATTTATCAGGTTGCGATCCTTGGCGGGTGATCATTACGATCAAGACCCTTGTATTTATACTTTGCAAAGACTTCCGCTGATTACTCTGTTTTGTCCTATGGGGATTGGGATGTAATCCCCAGACATATGTTTTAACCAAAGATTTTGGTGTTTACATCATGATTGTTGTTTATGATTTGTATTTAAATTGGTAAAGTCTGGGGTGGCTTCGGTGTGGAAACAGAGGTCACTGACGGTAATACATTTCCAAATGGGTTACGATTTGGGGGTGTTACACCTTGAGTTTTTGCAATTTTCGCGAAATATCCGAAGGTTTGTTATATTTCGCGTGGTACCCCTGAGGTTTTGACAAATTTCGCCAAATACCCTTGACGTAAAAAAACGTTAAATTTTGGGGTTCAACCGTTAACTCCTAGAAAAAAATATATATATTAAATTACAATATGAAAAATCATGGTCTATTTAGATCGTATTTTATTTATAATTATAACATGGAATTTAGTATAAATTTATTTAATCTTGCATTATAATATAATAAAATATATCGAAATACACAATTTAAACAAATCCTAAATCACTTATATTCTCCCATTTTCAAAATATAAATGTATCACAAATAATTAAGTCGAGATGAATGTGTATAAAACCATTCAGAAATCAAAATATCTAAGAATAAATATGAACGAAAAATCATCCTAACTACAAGTAAACTATGTATTTTGTTTTATATAAATCTAAACAGTGGAAGGGTCGTGTGGTTTTATTTTTTCAAACAATAATATCAAAGTTGGTGGTCTTATGCTTCATTTATATATAAAGATAAATAATCTTTTACTTTTATATATATATTATAAAATCGACATCGTATGAGGATAATAATTGTAGTTTAGAGTACCACACAGACTAAATAAAGAAAATTCAGAACAAAAAGAAGAAGAAGAAGAAAATAACACTTTTCGACTTAATTATTTGTGATACATTTATATTTGAAAAGGGGAGGATATAAGTGATTTATGATTTGTTTAAATTGCGTATTTCGATATATTATATTATATTATAATGCAAGATTAAATAAATTTATACTAAATTCCATGTTATAATTATAAATAAAATACGATCCAAATAGACATTGATTTTTCATATTGTAATTTATATATATATATAATTTTTTTAGGAGTTAACGCCTGAACCCCAAAATTTAACATTTTTTGATGTCAAGGGTATTTGGCAAAATTTGTCAAAACCTCAGGGGTACCACGCGAAATATAACAAACCTTCGGAGATTTCGCGAAAATTGCAAAAACTCAAGGATACCACGCGCAAATTCCGTAAAAAATATTGAATTTTAAAATTATATCGAGTCGGGTTCGGGTCGAGTCGGGTTCTTAAAATTCACCGAAAAATTGTGATTGAAATCCACCGAAAGTAATTCATTCACAAACGCAACAATAATTCTGATTGAAATCCATCGAATATTCTACCATAAACCCATCACCGACGTCCATTAACAGCGAGATCGTCCATCACCGACAAGATCGAACTCCCGATACCACCACCGCGCGGCGGCGCCAGATCGAACTCCCTCCACGCGGCGCCCATGGCACCCGTCGCCGGCCTACGGCGGATTCCGCCGGCACCCACCGCCGGCCGGCACTCACTGTTGCGCGACAGTGAGTGCTGCACGCCACTAACACGGTGCAAATAGCACCATGTCAGGGCGCAAGTAGCCTCACCGTTTTTTTTTGTCTTAGATAGAATTTTGAAGTCATATCCATTTTTGAACTAAAATCCTCTTTTTTGCTTCAAAATTTGGTTTTTCTTCCTTATTTTATGGTGATAGCGAAAAAAAAATGTATATATTGTATCAATTATCTTATTTTTTCGCCTCCACTATATACACTACCATTTTCGTACTATATTTCTCTACGCAGGTATCTTGCGTACGCAAGATACTTCCGTAGAAATAAAATATGATTATTTGAGATAAGGGACTTGGGGGCATTTTTTAAAATTTGGCTTCTACGCCAGGATCTGGCGTGGGATAAGAAAAAATAAATAAAAATAAATATGAAAGCAACAAAGTGAATAACATATTTTTTTAAATCTGCATTTGACTCTAGTAAAATACGTTATCAAGTAATCAAGGTTACATGGCAATAAATTTGTTTGTATCATGAGGTTTCAATATACTTTTATTCATGTACATTTCTCCACCAATTTGTTTGATATTAACTGTTTGTTATTATTATTCTCGAAAATCACATATAACTATGATTATATCTTATAACTATAAGGATATAATCAAATTTGATATAACTATAAGGATATAACCAAATTGGATATAACTATACTATATAATCATAGTATATAACTATATAATATAACCATAGTATATAACTATATGATATAATATATGATATAACTATAGGATATAACTATAGAATATAACCAAATTGGTTATAACTATAAAATATAATATATGATATAGCCATAATATATAACTATAAGATATAACCATAGTATATAACTATATAATATAACCAAATTGGATATAACTATAAGATATAACCATAGTATATAGCTATACGATATAACCATAGTATATAACTAAATAATATAACCATGGTATATAGCTATAGGATATAACCATAAGATATAACCAAATTGGATATAACTATAAGATATAATCATAGTATATAACTATACGATATAATCATAGTATATAGCTATATGATATAACCATAAGATATAACCAAATTGGATATAACTATAAGACATAACCATAATATATAACTATAGGATATAACCATAGTATATAACTAAAGGATATAACCATATTATATAATTATAGGATATAACCATAAGATATAACCAAATTGGATATAACCATAGTATATAACTATAGGATCTAACCATAAGATATAATCAAATTGGATATAACTATAAGATATATCATAATATATAATTATAGGATATAACGATATGATATAATCAAATTGGATATAATCAAATTGGATATAACTATAAGATATAACCATACTATATAACTATATGATATAACCATAAGATATAACCAAATGGGATATAACCATAATATATAACTATAGGATATAAACATAGTATATAACTAAAGGATATAACCATAGTATATAACTATAGGATATAACCAAATTAGATATAACTATAATATATAACCATAATATATAACTATAGGATATAACCATAGTATATAGCTAAAGAATATAACCATAATATATAACTATAGGATATAACTAAAGAATATAACCATAGTATATATAACTATAGGATATAACCAAATTGGATATAACTATAAGATATAATCATAATATATAATCATATGATATAACGATATGATATAATCAAATTGGATATAACTATAAGATATAACCATAGTATATAATTATAGGATATAACGATATGATATAACCAAATTGGATATAACTATAGGATATAACCATAGTATATAACTATAGGATATTATTATAAGATATAATCAAATTGGATATAACTATAAGATATAACCATAATATATAACTATAGGATATAACCATAGTATATAACTAAAGTATATAACCATAGTATATAACTATAGGATATAACTAAAGGATATAACCATAGTATATAACTATAGGATATAACCATAAGATATAACCAAATTGGATATAACTATAAGATATAATCATAATATATAATTATATGATATAACGATATGATATAATCAAATTGAATATAACTATAAGATATAACCATAGTATATAATTATAGGATATAACGATATGATATAACCAAATTAGATATAACTATAAGATATGGTCATAATATATAACCAAATTGGATATATATAACTATAAGATATAATCAAATTGGATATAACTATAAGATATAACCAAATTGGATATAACTATAAGATATAACCATAATATATAACTATAGGATATAACCAATTAACCATAGTATATAACTAAAGAATATAACCATAGTATATAACTATAGGATATAAGCATAAGATATAACCAAATTGGATATAACTATAAGATATAACCATAGTATATAACCAAATTGGATATAACTATAAGATATAACCATAGTATATAACCAAATTGGATATAACTATAAGATATAACCATAAGATATAACCATAAGATATAACCATAAGATATAAACAAATTGGATATAACTATAGGATATAACCATAATATATAACGAAAGGATATAACCATAGTATATAACTATAAGATATAACCATAAGATATAACCAAATTGGATATAACTATAAGATATAACCATAGTATATAACTATAGGATATAACCATAGTATATAACTATAGGATATAACCATAGTATATAACTATAGGATATAACCATAGTATATAATTAAAGAATATAACCGTAGTATATAACTATAAGATATAACCGTAAGATATAACCAAATTGATAACTATAAGATATAACCATAGTATATAACTATAAGATATAACCATAGTATATAAATAAAGAATATAACCATAGTATATAAATAAAGAATATAACCATAGCATATAACTATAAGATATAACCAAATTAGATATAACTATAAGATATAACCATAATTATATGTGATTTTCGAGAATAATAATAACAAACAATTAATATCAAACAAATTGGTGGAGAAACGTACATGAATAAAAGTATATTGAAACCTCATGATACAAACAAATTTATTGCCATGTAACCCTGATTACTCGAAAACGTCTATTACTAGAGTCAAATGCAGATTTAAAAAAATATATTGTTCACTTGGTTGCGCCCACGAAAAAGAAAAGAAAAATTACTTAAAAAAAATCATGCGCACAAATATTCGCTTTTTCGCACTACAATCTTCTACGCAAGAATATTGCGTAGAAGATATAACTATAAGATATAACCATAGTATAACTATAAGATATAACCAAATTGGATATAACTATAAGATTTAATCATAGTATATAACTATATGATACAACCATAGTATATAACTTATATACTATGATTATATCTTATAGTTATATCTTATATCCTTATAGTTATATCCAATTTGGTTATATTCTATAGTTATATAATTGTATGATATAACCAAATTGGATATAACTATAAGGTATAATCATAGTATATAACTATGTAATATAACCATAGTATATAACTATATGATATAATCTAGGATATAACCATAGTATATAACTATGTAATATAACCATAAGACATAATCAAATTGGATATAACTATAAAATATAACCATAGTTATATGTGATTTTCGAGAATAATAATAACAAACAGTTAATATCAAACAAATTGGTGGAGAAATGTACATGAATAAAAGTATATTGAAACCTCATGATACAAACAAATTTATCGCCATGTAACCTTGATTACTTGATAACGTCTATTACTAGAGTCAAATGCAGATTTAAAAAAATATGTTATTCACTTTGTTGCTTTTAGAATTATTATTATTATTATTATTATTATTATTATTTATTATCTGCGTACGCCAGATCCTAATATAGAAGCCAAATTTCCAAAAATGCCCCCAAGTCTCTTATCTCAAATAATCATATTTTATCTCTAGATATCTTGCGTACGCAAGATACCTGTATAAAGAAATTTCCTCCTCTACGCAAAAATCTAGCGTACGCCAGATACATGCGTAGAGAAATATAGTGCGAAAATGGTAGTGTATATAGTAGCTGCCTATTTTTTATGGTTTTTGGGACTTGGAAAATATATATGAATTATCTTACAATATTTTTTATGTTTTTTTTTGATATAGTAAGAATTCAAGTATCCAGAACAACCAAACCTGAAAACTTAAGAGGCCGAACAAACGGCGTCGAAACACTCGACAAGAGCAAGCAACCAATAGAACAACAACAACAAACAAGAAAACAAAAATAAAAAACAACAGACACAGCAAACGTTACAAGAACACATACACACCCGAGCAAACAAACCAACAAGGCTTAATCTACGAAAAAGGCTTCAAATATGGGTTGGATAACACCAACAAGACGTTAAAGCAGCCGGAAAGTAAAAACAAGACACAATCTGAAGGCATTTCGTCAATAGAAGCCACTAGGGATCACACGATCACTATCTTGTTCTCAAACCGAAACAACAATCTTTAAGCAAACCTAAAGGAAAACCTGCAACAACAACGAGTGTAACACAAAAGTAACAAGGAATCGTTTTTTTCAAAACAAGGGTCGAGGTTTGCTCGAAGGACGCAGGACATACCAATGTGGGTCTAGGTCTGCTCGCAGGTCACCGGAAGGCTCGGTGTGGAGCGGGTGGGGAGGGCTCGGTGCTGAGCAAGGTTCTGTGCAAAGTCCTGCGGCGACACAAGTGCTGTAACACCCCGGGCCAGAGGTGCTACAGGAATTGGTATCAGAGCATTTACGTTCGAAAATGTTTTCAAAAGTTTGACGTGGAAAAAGATTATTCGCCAAAACTGTGAAGCAATCGTGTGATCAGAAGACCCTTGTTGTTACGTATAGGTAAGTTTGTGTTTGATATATTTTATATGTGATGTTTAGTGTTGTTGAATAATTTTAATGGTGTGTTCCCTGGTAAGTGGGACGTGCTAGAGATTTAAAAGGTATGAGTATGGTAGAGGATGAAGCCGTTGGGCTTATCGTCAAGAGGTTGAGTCTGATAACTGATGATTTGGTATGAAGATGTTGTGTGTTACTATTATTGTCAGAATTAAAGAGAATGACAGATGGAGCACTTTCAGAGATGATTGTATTCAGATATGAAACTTTGATGGTGATGCATAGCTGTACGACCTTTGAGCAGTATGCTGATGAATATTTGATCAGGGAGACTGAGACAGTTGATTTTGATCAGACTATTGATGTTGGAAGTAGTAAGAAACAGAGAACTCGGTCCGTACCGGAAAAAGGAAAATTTTACAACTATGGGTTCAGCTGAGCTGAGAAGTAGAATGCGCAGGTTACTACATGCAGATTGTGGCAGGTTACGTAAGGCTAAGAATTTTGAATGAGACGGGAAATGTCAGGAGAGAGTTTCAAAGAACTCAGGAGGTGATTGATTAGTGCGTCCGTATTAGTTTTACTGCAGGGAACAGAAAGGTTGTCATCTACAGTGATGTGTCTGAGCAAGGTTTGGGTTACGTTTTGATGCAGAATGGGAAAGTCATTGCATATGCTTTTTGTCAGCTCAAGTTGTATAAGAGAGAGTTGAACATGAGATACAGATGGTTGCTAGAATTGATTAAAGATTACGAAAAGATTTTGTTTATCAATCAGAAAAGGGCTAATGTGATAGCTGATGCTTGAATAAGAAGTCGACTCTCAGTTGGTGAAAGGTGAAAGTGAAATTGGTTCGAGAAAGAGCGGACGCAGCTGAATGTGATGGGATGTTGAGTAAGATATCAATGAGATTGCTCAGGGAAGAGTGTTCAGATTTTTGTTCAGGAAGATGGAGCATTGTGATTTCAGATTGGTTATGTGTGCCAGTTGATAAAGAGATTAGAGAGTGGATTCTCAAGGAAGGTCATTCCTTTGGTGAAAGTGTTATGGTCTAAACATGGAGCAACAGAAGAGACTTGGGAATTGGAGTCAGTAATGAGAGATCAATATCCGAACCTGTTTTGATCTCAGTTTCGAGGATGAAACTCTTGTAAGGGGGGGAGAATGAAATACCCCAAAGTTTATAAAAATGGCAAAATGGTAAATAAAATTTTTGGACTTCTAAAAATCAGAATTTGGGAACAAAAATCAGAAATCTGAAATTGGGGATTTTAGAAAAAAATCGGGAAAGGGAGCAAAGGAGGAGCCGAAGTCGGTCTTGAGTCTTCATCGTCTCCTTCGTGAAGCCTTCCGCTGAGAACCTCTTCCGTGTTCAGCCATTCACCCCGCCGGCGAGCTCGACCCAGACCGGACCGCCGTCGCCTCGTCATTCCTCTGCTGTCCGCTGATGTGTTGTTGTCCCACTTGCGACACTTCAGGAGAATTGTAATAACGTTTTTCTCACTTATTATTTTGGTCTGAAATTTTGAGGAGACAAACTAGACTCGTAGATCTAACTCCTCGAGTTGGAATCATCGCATTCGGAGTCCTGAGCAGGGAGAACGAAGTTTTACGAGTCGGAGCCGCTGTTGTTGTTGTTGTGCTGCGTTCTGTTGCTGCTGCTGTGCTGCCGGAGTTGCTGCGGCTGGGGTTGATAATTCCGGCGACGAAGAACCCAGAACTGAGGGTGAGATTCAGCAAACAACAAGGTAATTAAGGGGATGAGTTTCTCCTCGATCTGAATTTTTTTTTAGGGCTTTTATTCTGCTGAAATTGGTGGACAGATTTAATGAATTCAGGGGCATGGACAGCAAGTTGTAATTGCTTGACTGATCGAGGAGAATTCATTAAATCTGTCCACCAATTTCAGCAGAATCAAAGCCCTAAAAAAAATTTCAGATCGAGGAGAAACTCATCCCCTTAATTACCTTGTTGTTTGCTGAATCTCACCCTCGGTTATGGGTTCTTCGTCGCCGGAATTATCAACCCCAGCCGCAGCAACTCCGGCAGCACAGCAGCAGCAACAGAACGCAGCACAACAACAACAACAGCGGCTCCGACTCGTAAAACTTCGTTCTCCCTGCTCAGGACTCCGAATGCGATGATTCCAACTCGAGGAGTTAGATCTACGAGTCTAGTTTGTCTCCTCAAAATTTCAGACCAAAATAATAAGTGAGCAAAACGTTATTACAATTCTCCTGAAGTGTCGCAAGTGGGACAACAACACAGCAGCGGACAGCAGAGGAATGACGAGGCGACGGCGGTCCGGTCTGGGTCGAGCTCGTCGGCGGGGTGAATGGCTGAACACGGAAGAGGTTCTCAGCGGAAGGCTTCACGAAGGAGACGATGAAGACTCAAGACCGACTTTGGCTCCTCCTTTGCTCCCTTTCCCGATTTTTTTCTAAAATCCCCAATTTCAGATTTCTGATTTTTGTTCCCAAATTCTGATTTTTAGAAGTCCAAAATTTTATTTACCATTTTGCCATTTTTATAACCTTTGGGGTATTTCAGGTGCTAACGGCGGTGGCTCCAACGGCGGCTGCGGAGACGCTTCCGCTGGCGACTGGGTATCGGGATCTGGCTGCGGAGGAGGGCTCCTCGCCGGAGCAGCACAAGGGGCTGGTGGTCAGCAGATCTTCCTCCAGAGCTTCTGCGAGGCATGGTTGTTAGATGGTGGTGGGGTGGTGGGGTGGTGGGGTGGTGGGGTGGTGGTTGTGGGGTACTTGGGAAACAGGCAGCTGATTCAAAAGAGTGAAGCCTTCAAGGGTTAAGATCAAGATCTAGATCTGATGCCATTTTTGGTGGCGGCGGCAAAGGCTCGTTGGGAGCGTTTTCAGGGTTTTGACTTTTCCTTTGCATTGGTATTTTTTATTCTGTCTATGATGCAAACGTCGAAGTATCTCATGACAATTTTGGAGGGTAATATTGTGAAATTCATGGGCAGTACCAATCAGAATTTGTAAAAACAAGGGCTACGTGGCGAAATTGCTCTGAGTTCAGACCGGACCAGACCGGTATGATTCGGTCCAGTTCGGTTTCGGTTTGGTCCGGTCTTGGACTGGTAACGATAAATGTATTTTTTATTTTATATAAATTAAAATTTAATTATTTTTCCTATTTTTATAACTATTGTGTATAATATCAGACAATATATTTTGTTATTAATTTATATTCATAGTAGAAACTAATTTTTAGTTAGTGTTATGAGACATAATAAGACATTAATATATAAAATATAACTAAAAACAATAAAAAATTGGTTTATCCGATCCGGACCGGAAACCGGCCGGGTTTGGACCAGACCAGAATTTTAGAAATATCTAGACCAGAGGCCAGACCGTAATTCACCCGGTCCGGTTCGGACATTTTCAGTCCGGTCCGATTTCCGGTCCGAATCTGCACACCCCTAGCCCTGACTATACCCCTTTATTGGGATAATTGGGTATATACCCATCAAATCTTATCTAATTGGATATATGTCCATCAAAATCTGAAAATTAGATATATATCCATAAAATTATAAAAATCTTGTATAATTATCCTTTATGTGTTTTATCTAATACTATTAAACCAAAATAACATAATTAAAATAAATATCAATCTAAGTAACAAATAAATACAAAAATAACACAAATTTCCATAAAAATCAAAATTCATCAAACTAGAAGTGTTATTGAAACATGGTCTTTGTATGTTTCTAATCATGCACAAAGAAGAACAAAAAATAGATAGTATAAAAGTGTTAAAGTGTCGTAAATGGCCTATGCTTATGATAAAAAAACGTTGTAATGACAAACTAGAAGATTTACCTACGTATAAGTGCAGGATTGAAAAAAAAAACAAGGGAGAAAAGAGACGAAAGATAAAACTAAAAGTGAGAGAAAAAAATAAAATTAATTAAGAAAATCTAATAAAAGTTTTTTTAAAAATTATATTTTTATTAAATATATTAAATTTTTTATCTTGGATAATTATACAAGATTGATATATAATCTATTTTTAAGATATGATGAATATATATCAAATTAGATAAGATTTAATGGATAAATATCCAATTACCCTTTTTATGTTAGATTATTTTTGTTGCTTCCTGTGTGTTCTCTTCTCCTTTATATTTTGTTTCTTCTTCTTCTAGTGTCCTATTCCTCCCTCCTTTGCAAGTTCTTCGGCTGTGTTCAAGTGCACAAAAGCCGTGATTCTCTACTCTGTACGAGAGAACATCGCCATAGCCATTTGTCACAGAGCTTCAACAAGCCGTTCCTCAGTTCTGATACTCTTTTTCCTTTTCCATGGCGAATAATCCTACAGATGGTCCAGACAACGATTTCCTCGAACAAATTTTAGGGATTCAGACGTTCGCTGGAGCAGACCCGAATATGGGGGTATCGGCCGCCGGTTCTCCTATGGTGCTCCAGTTAAACTCAGGCGACGCCTCAGCTCACCTCGCCGCCGCCGGCCTCTACCAACAGCCTGCTTTTCCGTTAGGGTTGAGCCTGGAGCAAGGGAGCGGTGGATTTCTGAGGCCGGACGAAGCTGTTAGCAACATCAAGCGGTCTCGGGAGGATCAGAATGTAAGCTATTACTATCAACTTTGTAATCGCGCTCTCAAAAGTTATGTTTCACATGGTGGCATTTGGCTAATTTTTGAGAGCGCGATTTCTCAGTGTGAATTGTCTGCAAGTATTGTTTGCTAACTCTTGAAATTCGTCTTGTTTCTAGGTATATCTTGGCCAGCCAATGCATAGTCCTGCTCCAGTAGGGCCATATCCGCCCGCTGTTCGACCTAGAGTGAGGGCTCGGCGAGGGCAGGCTACTGATCCACATAGCATAGCTGAGAGAGTAAGATTGCATGTTTAAACGCCTGTGTTTTGTGATTTGGTTGGATAAATTTAAAATTTATCCAAAACTATCATGTGTAATTTCATTTTGTTCTTTGCTGCATCTTGGAAGTGACTGGTTGGTTATAGTTGTTGTATTTGTGAGCCGATCTTTGTTTTTCCTTCCGTTATATGTCCAAAGTTGAGCATTGTCGTTTTATACAGTTGCGAAGAGAGCGAATTGCTGAAAGAATCAGGGCATTGCAAGAACTGGTTCCTAGTGTTAACAAGGTTAGCTTCTGATTCATCTACTCGCGAATTTGGCTACCTTAAATGAGTTCTGTTGAGCAGATGGAAGGGAACTAGTGTTTTGAATTATAATCTACAAGTCATTCATCTAGTATTGTGTAAAAGCTGAACATGGTAGTATTTCAGAGTTGGGATTGATGGCTAGTGGAGTAGTGGATTGGAATGGGGAAATACTTAATTTTCTTCTGTTTGATGAATGAAATAATTTTGATTTGTCTTTTCCTTGAGGCAATCATGTAAACTCTTCAAGTGTGAGCCATTCTTTGTGACTTCTGCAAATATCACTTAAAATCAGATTTTCATGCTCTGAGACAGCACATTCATTAACTAAATCACATTTCTTTAAATTACTTTGTCTGTAGAGTAGAATCATTATAATTTTTGTCATTTCCAACCTTGCAGACTGATAGAGCAGCTATGCTTGATGAAGTCGTAGACTATGTCAAATTTCTGAGGCTGCAAGTGAAGGTAAATAGTTTCAACAGACCTAATGTTAAGTTTGCAATATCTTTTAACCCATGGAAGCTGAAACAATTGAAACAAGGTAAAGCAAATAGTGTAATCGTAATAAACCTGTATTTGAAATAATCTATTGGTAGTTTAAAACAAGAACTTCTTTCTCACCAATCATTGCACTTGACATATAAGATGATAACCCTGGGCAGCTGGGCTCAAGGGCACCTTGTATATTTATGACATTATGATATCATTGTTCTGCGTTCCTTAATCAATGTTCATCTTGATCAAATGACATTTAATCATGACAAACATAAATGATTAACTAAATACTTTCCATCATGATTTTTTTTGAAAGGAAAAATACTTTCTGTCATGATAATTAGCTGTAAGATGGCAATTTGAATTGTTCGAATGCTGGTCTTATTGGCTTATTGCTAATGGTAATGGGATATGACTCAGAATTTAGAATATTGCAATCAATGCTCTTTCTATTTTTATGATGAGATGTAAGTTATCTTCAGATGAAAATTAAGCTGATAAGTTCGTATCCACCATTGCTTCACAAATCACAGGTTTTGAGCATGAGTAGATTGGGTGGAGCTGGTGCTGTAGCACCTCTTGTCACAGACATTCCTATATCTTCAGTGGAGGTAGTAAACAAGAAAGCTAGATCTTCTGAGCTTCCTTTTCCAGTGAAACTGTACCTTATTAGTGACTGCTCTACATTCATTGATTCCCATTTTCTCCCTCACATTAGGAAGAAGGCAGCGAAGGAGGGAGACACCAACCCGCATGGGAGAGATGGTCAAATGACGGGACAGAGCAACAAGTGGCCAAGCTCATGGAAGACAACGTTGGAGCTGCTATGCAGTTTCTTCAGTCGAAGCAGCTATGCATCATGCCCGTCTCACTCGCGGCAGCTATCTACCACACACAGCCATCAGATGCGTCCACCACCTCCACCATTGTCAAGCCTGAGTCAAACCCTCCATAGACAAACCATCAACTGAAAAGTTCAGGTACATGTCCCTTCTCATTCTGACAATCCCTTTGATCCATCCATTATTCCCTTTGTTGGCCTCCTTTTGCATCCCCAGTTGAAGCTCAAGAAAAAGTCACCTCATTCATCCCTATCCCCTCGTGTCTGAATTGGTGTCAAAGTCATATGCCATAGCCCCACCATTTGTCTTTGTCTTCTCTTATTGTCAAACAAAGATTCATTACCATGTCTAATAAAATTCAGGGTTTACCCTACAAAAATCTTAGAAGAAATTATGAAAATTACCCATTAAACATGAAAATAGTAAAGAACCTATTGTTAAAATGAGTGCCATTAGCCAAATGCCACCATGTGAAAGGAATTTTATTAGATGGCTATACAATAAAATAGGTGGCATTTGGTTAATGAGACTTATTTTGACAGATGAATATTTACAATTCATTGTTTAATGGATGATTTTCTCAAATGTCTTTATCATGCTCAAGTAAAAAGGTATATGGAGAATTTGTCAAAGTTCACTTGATAAGCTCTTGCCCTTGTGGAGGTGGTGGTGGACCTGGTGGTGGTGGATGACAGAAGCACTTCTTCTCCTTTATTGTCTAGTTGGGGTGAGTGGTGGGCCCTTCTAAAGGAATGGATGGATGAGCACAAACGGCGTTCTTTCTTTGTTAGTAATAATTGTAGTTTAAAAAAAAATGTAATGAAAAATGGTGTTATTTAATATGAAAAGTAATGTGAATGTCCCATAGCTACAAGCCTGCAAAGGACAATGGTTGGTTGCTTCAAACACCCTTCTTTTGTATAGTCAAGTTGCTTCATATTCTTTGTTCTTTTCACCTTTGGGGGGGTTATTTATCTTATTTGACCCCAACCAATTTCATTTACATGGTAAAAGAAGGAAAGCATTATTAATATATTTGCTTTATATGCTTTTTTTCATTCGATATTACTTGAAAAAGTCCCAAGTCTAATTTCATGCTCTCCCGCACTTTCTGCATTTTTTTTTGTCATTTTCTTCACATCTTTGGTATACCAAACATTAGATGCATCGTTCCAATCATGGTCATATGTATAAAACGTAATGTCAAATAGTAATACCTGAAAACTATGCTTGATTTTAGATTTCATAATTTAAACCTGAAAATAGTCAAACAGCTCATAATACAATATTCAGATCGGTATGGTTCTACGGGTGTGAACAAATCTGCTATATACGTCACCTATTTTTACTAAAACATCTCTAATTTTAACTTTTCTTTGACAATATAAGCTTTTTTTTTTTTTGGTCGGAACAATATTATCTTTCTTATTATACCACCAGTAGAACATTCCTTATTTGTCTCGTTCACACCAGTAGAATCACATAGTACCAGCCCCCTACTCCCACCATACCAATCTGAATATGGCATTGTAGTAGACCTGTACAAGTCCGGGCTAGTCCCACCGGCCCGGATCGCCCGCCCGGTTAAAAAACCGGGTCCGGACAGTAATATTGGCCCAGTTGGGCCCGAAACAGTACTGGGCCGGGCATGGACAACCCTACCGGCCCGACCGGGCCTAGAAGCCCGGCCCGATACTATTTATATAATTAATATTTTTTATAATTATATATATATTTATAATTATATATATATTTATAATTAATGTTTATAATTTTATATATATATTTTTATAATTATATATATATTTAAAATTATATATTTATTTATATTCAGTGGTGAATAATAACATATAAAAGTTTAAATTATACTAAAATAGATTTTACATATAATAATTGAATAAACTTTTAAGTTATGCAAAAAATAGATTTCACAAATAATAGTTGATTTAGGAGTCCAAAAGCTGGTTTTTTCCTTAGTGAGATTAGTGTAGATTAGTGGGAAGAGTGAGAACATTAAAAACAAAATTACAAAAAAAATTAAACTTGTTAGTTATAGAAAAAGCTAAATATCAGTTCTAGAATTGGTCAAGTGACTCATTATTTTCTATAGACTTGTCTTCTTTTTAAGGGTTTAGGGAGTCTTAAATAATAAAGTGTTACAATATGAGAGAGCATAGAGTAGAGAATGAGAATAGTGAGAGACTTGATATCTTATTAGGTCACCAATGAGTGTCTTTTATAGATGTTATAATCATTGGGAAATAAGGCAACTCTAGGATTTATGGAAAATACAATATTCTAATGTACATCCATATATAATATTATAACACTCCCCATTGGATGTACATTACTAACTGTCTCGTTAAAAACTTTGTCAAGGAAAAACCCAATGGGATAAAAACCAAGACTAAGGGAAAAATAGTGCAGTTGTAATTCTCCCCCTCAATTTAGCATATATCTTTCAAACAACGCATACCAATTTGATGAATGAGTTGTTTAAAGACTCTGGTGGGCAACGATTTGGTAAACAAATCTGATAGGTTCTTGCTTGACTGAATTTGTTGAACATCAATCTTGCCTTGGACTTGAAGTTCATGAGTGGAGAAGAATTTTGGCGATATGTGCTTGACTCGATCGCTTTTGATGTAGCCTTCTTTGATTTGGGCGATACAAGCTGCATTGTCTTCATATATGACTGTTGGGCCTTCTGCAACTGATCTCAATCCACAAGACATTTGAACATATTGTGTAAATGATCTAAGCCACACACATTCTCTTCTTGTTTCATAAAGTGCTATCAACTCCGCATGGTTTGATGATGTGGCTACTAAGATCTGTTTTGTTGAACGCCATGAAATAACTGTTCCGCCGTACGTGAACAAGTATCCTGTTTGTGAAATAGCTTTGTGTGGGTCAGATAGATAACCCGCGCCGCTATAGCCAACTAATTTTGCAGTTTGTCCCCCTTTGGGTTTTTGAAAATACAACCTAATGTCGTTGGTTCCGCGCAAATAACGCAAGATTTGTTTGACACCACTCCAATGTCTTTTTGTTGGGGTTGAACTATATCTTGCTAGCAAATTCACTGCAAAGGCTATGTCTGGTCGGGTATTAGTAGCAAGATACATTAATGCACCTATTGCACTAAGATATGGTACTTTAGGACCCAATATCTCCTCATTCTCTGCACAAGGGCGGAAAGGGTCCTTTTCTACATTAAGTGACCGTACGACCATTGGTGTACTTAATGGATGAGCTTTATCCATATTAAAACGCTTTAGGACCTTTTCAATATAATTTGATTGATAGATAAGAACTCCATTGTTTGTATGTTCGAACTGCAGGCCGAGACAATACTTGGTAGTTCCAAGATCTTTCATCTCGAATTCTCTTTTCAAGTAATCTGCTGTCTTTTGGATCTCTTCTGGAGTTCCTATGATGTTCAAGTCATCTACATAAACATATATAATCACATAACCCGGATTTGATCTTTTTATGAATACACATGGACTTATTTGATTTGTTATAAATCATTGTCTTAGTAAGTAGTCACTAAGACGATTGTACCACATACGACCAGATTGTTTTAGTCCATATAATGATCTAATTAACTTGATGGAGTACATATGGTGTGGTTTTGATTTCAATGCTTCTGGTAATTTTAGTCCTTCAGGGACTTTCATGTAAATATCTGTATCTAATGTCCCATACAAGTAAGCAGTTACCACGTCCATGAGTTGCATTTGGAGTCGTTCAACAACGGCTAAAGCAATTAGAAATCTAAGTGTAGTTGCATCCACTACAGGTGAATATGTCTCCATATAGTCCACTCCTGGTTTTTGTGTAAAACCTTTTGCGACTAGTCTGGCTTTGTATCGTACAACCTCATTATGTTCATTGCGTTTCCGTACGAACACCCACTTATAGCCGACTGGTTTGACACTTTTAGGTGTTAGAGCTACTGGTCCAAAAACACCACGTTTATTCAAAGAATCCAGTTCCGCATGAATTGCTCCTTTCCAACTCATCCAATCGTTTCAGTGTCGACATTCTTCCATCGTTTGGGGATCATTGTCCTCTTCATCCATAATTTCCATTGTGACCGAAAAAGCAAAAACATCATCAAGGACTATGTTATTTCGTTGCCATCCTAAACCAGTGCTTGCATAGTTAATTGACATTTCAAAGTTATCTTCAATGTCCTTGTTTTTGTTTTCGGGATCCTTTAGTGGAACTTCTTCAGGAGTTCTTCCTTCATGGATGTTCATAGTCGATGTATCAGCAACCTTTTGAGTTGTTATTGGCTCTTTTCTCTTCCGGGGAATTACATCCTTAGAGCCTGGTGGTCTCCCACGCTTTCAGCGTATTTGAGAGTCACTTGCTATTTGTTGGTTTTGCGGTACTATTGGGACTTCCAAACGAGCTGGTGCATTTTCAACTGGTATATGTGACTTTGTCACTTTCTTGGCATCTGTAAACGCATCGGGTAGTGTATTTGCTACACTTTGTAAATGTATGATCCGTTGAACTTCAAATTCACTTTCGTTCATCCTTGAATCTAAGAATGATAGAGTAGTTGCATTCCATGCAATCTCTTTCTTAATTATCTTATTTTCTTCTCCCCCTAGAGTTGGAAATTTGGTCTCATCAAAATGACAATCTAGGTACCGAGCTGTGAACTGGTCACCTGTCATAGGTTCTAAGTATTTGATGATTGATGGGGACTCAAAACCAACATATATTCCCAACCTTCTTTGTGGCCCCATTTTTGTTCGTTGTGGGGGAGGAATAGGGACATACACCGCACATCCGAAAACTTTCAAGTGGGAAATATCAGGTTCTCTTCCGGAGACAAGATGTAATGGGGAGATCTTATTATAAGCAGTCGGTCTTAGACGAATCAATAATGCACCATGCAAAATTGCATGTCCCCATCCAGATGATGGTAATTTTGACCTCATAAGCATTGGTCGAGCTATCAATTGTAACCGCTTAATCAATGACTCTGCAAGTCCGTTTTGTGTATGTGTGTGGGGCACTGGATGCTCAACTCAACCACTATACCAATTGATTGACAATATTCAATAAAGGACTTGGATGTAAATTCTCCAGCATTGTCTAACCTGATGCTCTTGATCAGATGATTAGGAAAATGAGCTCTTAATTTAATAATTTGGGCCAAAAGTCTTGCAAATGCAATATTCTGTGTTGATAGCAAGCTTACATGTGACCAACGTGTTGATGCATCAATCAATACCATAAAATATCTAAATGGTCCACATGGCAGTGTTATTGGTCCACATATGTCACCTTGGATCCGTTCAAGGAACATGGGAGATTATGCGTTTACCTTTGTTATAGATGGTCTTGTTATTAATTTGCCAAGAGAACAAGCCGTACATGTCAAGTCACCCTTTGAGAGGATTTTAAGATCCTTTAGTGGGTGTCCATGTGAATTTTCAATGATTTTCCGCATCATTGTTTCACCTGGGTGACCGAGTCTATCATGCCATAAAGAAGACATTTTATGATCAACTAACTTCTTGTTAGTGACATTGTAGAATAGGATGAATCCTTGTTCCACATAAACCGGATGTGTACGTTCTCATTTTTTCTAAAACTTGCTTCTGGCCAGCTTGATGAGAAGTAAGTAACAAGTATTCATTTCCGTTTTCCTTCATAGTTTCAATGTGATAATCATTTTCACGAATATCTTTGAAGCTCAACAAATTTCTTTGTGATTTACTTGAGTATAAAGCATCTCTTATGTGTAAGATTGTCCCTTTAGGTAATAGGATTGAGGCTTCACCAGAGCCTTCTATGAGATTGCTTGATCAAGAAATGGTATTGACACTAGTGTTTCTCATTTGAATGTTGTTGAAAAACTTCTGGTTTTTCAAAATAGTATGAGTCGTAGCACTATCAATGAGACATGGTTCTCCACCATTGAGAAACCCATCTGGTTGGTCCATTCTATATATATATAAAAAAGGGATATATAAATAAACTAATGATGACTGAGATTAATTCAAATAGTAAAGTTTGATTATAACGGAAATATGAATGACAACTAAGCAAAGTAGAAGATGAAAATCTAAGAAGGTGGCTTCTAGAAGACCACCTATTTTATTACAACGAGAAAGAAAAACAAACTAACAACCAAGTAAAACATAAAGCACTACTGAAGGGAAAAAACAAGTGTCTAGCTAGGGGATCATGGTTTAATCAAGGAAAAAATTGTCATCAATTGGGAGATCTCCAAACTTGGACTTCATTTCAAGCAAACTTCCGTCATTCTCTACTTCATTGAGAAAATCAGATGTCTCCAACAGGGTGTTGTGTGCCTCAAGATTTGTGTTATTGGGGCTGGTATTAGCAAAGTTAGTCTCCACATTTTTACTCTTATCCTGCAGGGAGTCTTGATATGATGCCATAACATGTGATGGTGCACGACAGGTGCGAGACCAGTGCCCAGTTCCCCCGCATCTGTAGCAACTACTTTCACCTCGAGGTGTTGGCTTGTCTTGCTGATTTTGCTTCTTGGGCTTGTTTCCAATGTTCTTCTGGACATTTGGGTTAATCCTTGTATAATTGCGCCATTGTCCTTGTCCCTTTCCACCACGACCACGACTACGACCATGACTTTGGCCTCTCCCACGTCCTCTACGGGAGGAGGTAGCATTTGCTTCAGGCAATGTTTGAGATCGATCTGGGAGTGGTGCTGACCCAGTAGGACGAGTTTGGTGGTTGTTCAGAAGCAACTGATTATTCTCTTCAGCTAGAATCAAGCAAGAGAGGAGCTCTGAATATGTCTTGAATCCACGCTCCCTATACTGCTGTTGGAGTATGAGGTTGGATGCATGAAAAGTAGAGAAAGTTTTTCAAGCATATCTTCATCTTTTATATTTTCTCCACAAAGCCTCAGAGTTGAAACAATACGAAACATTTTAGAATTATAATCTGAGACATTCTTGAAATCTTGCAACCTCAGGTGCATCCATTCATACCTCGCACGAGGAAGGATAACAATTTTCTGGTGATCAAACATATCCTTTAGGTTCTTCCAGAGTTCAAATGGATTCTTGACTGTCAAGTATTGAGACTTCAAATTTTCATGGAGATGGTGACGAAGTAATATCATAGCCTTAGCACAATCCTGCAGGGATGCACTAGAGTTCTCTTTGATTGTTTCTCCTAAATTGTTGCTTGCCAAATGGAGTTCCACATCAAGTACCCATGTTAAATAGTTTCTTTCGGAAACGTCAAGGGTGGCAAACTCCAACCTTGAAAGGTTTGTCATCTTGAATCTTGAGCAATCGTGCTGATAACGTGTTACAATATGAAAGAGCAGAGAGTAGAGAATGAGAATAGTGAGAGACTTGATATCTTATTAGGTCACCAATGAGTGCCTTTTATAGATGTTACAATCCTTGGGAAACAAGGCAATTTTAGATATAATGGTTTGGTATGAGGAATTTTAAAAGGGTCGTGGATTTTGGTTTTTTTTAGGAAAGATGCATATCCGTTTAGAAAGGGCGCTTATGTGAGAACGTGAGAATACACATATACATGTAAAAAATCATGTACATCTTGTGATGTATGTGCATGAAATTTTGTTTGTATATGCATGAATTTTCACTTACACATAGTCACATATATAGTCAAAAATATATGTCCATACAGGCAAAAGTCCATGCACATTTTGAGACGTGCATGAATTTTTGCATGTATGTGCATGAGTTTTAACTTACACATAGTAAAAAAAAATGCACATATATGCAAAAATCCATGCACATATTATGATGTGCATGAGTTTTCACTTATACTTAGTCACCATATGGTCACAAATTTATGTACATACATGCAAATCCATGCACATCTTGAGGTGTGCTTGAATTTTTACCTGTATGTGAACGAGTTTCTGCCTACCAAAGTCATGTACATACAGTCATAAATCCATGCACATTCGACATTCTCACGTTCTCACCTAAACGCCCATTCTCACGTGAATATTTTCCTTTTTGGAATAAGCTTATACTCCCTCCGTTTAGTTTTAATTGACGTTCTAGCAAATTTCAGACAAAATAAGGAACCATTTTTTCTGAGATTACCCTTATGATTAGTGATTAATTACTTCTTTATTATTGATCATGAAATCTAACAATTTTTTTTAAAGAAAATCAGAAAATCAAAAGCTAATCTCATCCGCTTAGTGGGAAAGAAAATTTTGAATTACCAAAACAAAGATTCGGAATTGCCACAAAGATTCAGAAAATCAAATGTTTTATTATTGATCATGGGGAAGCAGTAAATAAATAATTGAGAAACCAAAAAATAAAAAATAAAATTTACTAACATAAGGGCAAATCTGAAAAAAAATTGATAAAAAAATCTAAAACGACAGTTAAAACTTACCAAAGACTTAAGTCTAGAATGCCAATTAAAACTAAACGGAAGGAGTATTAATTGTGTGTTTGGCATGAAAAACGATTTCGATAGTTTGGAGAATTTCGAAGGTTTTATGGATAAGCTATATGCTTTGTTAAGGAAATTTTTTTGGAGTTTTTAGAGCAATTTTGTGTATTTATGTGACAAATAATACAATCCATTTTTTTTTAACTATTTTAATAGATGGTCCTTCTAAAAGCTGTTTATAGAAAATCCGTCAAAAGAAACTTATGCAACAAATACCAGGCTTGTTTTGTTCGCTTTATTGATTAATTTTGTAAGAATTTTGAAACGCACTACAAGAAAAATTATTTGGGACCATAAAATTTTTTGTTGCCCAACATATTTTTGTTGCCAAAAGTTTAAGGTGAGCAACGTAATTTTTATTTTGTATAACACAAAATTGTAACACACCTATCAAAAAAAAAATTGAGTAACACAAAATTGTAATTTCATGATGGATAACATTAAACAAATAAGATTTACATTAGATGAGAATGATTGATATGAAAAGTGAGAAAAAATAAACGCACACATCAGGAAAAATGGCACGACCTTATTAAATAAAAAACGCGTATTATGTACGCATATATTTGTATCTATTTTGTATTATGAATGTATCACTTTATTAAAAACATAAATTTATTTAGTTTGTGCTAGGTGTGCATCTATTTTTATTGTGCGTATCATTTTATTGAAAATGTGTGTACATCTATACTTGTACTACATGTGCATCATTTCGCGACATGAGCATTTATCTTGTCTTGTGTGTGTATTCTCACGATCGTATATAAGCGACTATTTTTTATATATATAAAGTATCAGTCTAACATATATATACAAAAGAGAAATTGATCATATGTGAAGGAGGTTCTCCTATGAGCCTGCGCCTGCGCATGTTGATGCACATTTATAGTGTATCACAATTATTATGCACATTTATGTATAATGTGATGCATATTTGTGTATCACTTATATTGGTCTTTGACATTGATCACCCGTCTCCCTCAATGATTGGTGTTGACCAATTGATGACCGGTGTGGACCCTTGTGACTCTGTGAATGTTGATGTCCAATTATAATGTATCACAGTTTTTATATACATTTATGTGTAATGTGATGCATATTTGTATATCACTTATACCGGTCTCCGACATTGATTCACCAGTCTCCGATAATGACCGACGTTGACCAATCGATGACCGGTGTAGACCGTTCATTATCCGACTATTGGCTGATCAATGCAAGAAAGTTACAAATATATATATATGAATGTGTATTTACAAATAAATGTGTACCAACGTTCACGGAAATTTGTGTTCGTCCCTAAACAACCGCCCTATACAAAAATAACATCTTATCTAACTTTATTAACTACCGTATTTGCACTATTTACATTAAACACCATTTTGACTCTGATCCACGTGCGATTGCACCCACAAGAATTCCCCTGAACATCAGTTTATCCATCTTAATCATCACCCAAGATCTTCCAAATTTAAAGTAGTGATCTTGCTATCACTTTTCCACACACGCATGCAAAACTTTGCAGGTATTAGGGCATATCCTTGCATCCGCAGTAAGCCACTTTCGTACTTCCATATCTAACTTTTTCAAAGACATAGGATTTTGATTTTTTCTATGGAAAATTCTTGTTAGTACTCCTGAATTTAGGGTTATTTTTGTTAGTATCCCACGATTAAGTTTTTTTTATTGATGCACCTAAGGTTTGTGTTTGTTCGCTTTATAACCAAAATTTTTCATATCTGTATCATTTCGGTTTAAATTGATCAAATCGAAACTCATCATTACGTTTATTGACATCAACTTAGTAGGATTCAACTCTTAAAACAATCAAATCCATACTCGAATCATTCCAATTTGAATTCTTAAGGTCGGAAACAAGTTGTTGTTTCGGAATTCAAATCGACATGATTCAAATATGAATTTTGGTATTTTAGGAGTCAAATCTTACTAATTTGAGGGCGAAAAATACAATGATAGACTTGAATTTAATT
Source organism: Rheum nobile (assembly GCA_027886185.1). Lineage (NCBI taxonomy): Eukaryota > Viridiplantae > Streptophyta > Magnoliopsida > Caryophyllales > Polygonaceae > Rheum > Rheum nobile. Next base: position 2,149,443 of record WOAB01000254.1, on the reverse strand, counting down.
AATTTGAACTGGAATGATACAAATATTAAAAAGTTTGATTTCAAAGCAAACAAACTCAAACTTTAGAGACACCAACCAAAAAACACTTAATCGTGAGACATCAACATGAATAATCATAAACTCAAGAGCACCAACAAGAATTTCTCTTTCTTTATTTATGGTAGGAACTGAAAGTGCATTTAATTAGTCAATTGTACCACACACAAAGTACAATTCAGCAAGAACCATGCCTCTATTATTTGAAGTCATGGGTTCCATCCCAAATTTCCAATCCTGAAAATACAAGCTCCAGAAGAGACCATATGGAAAAGGGTATTACTATTATTCCATTCCACCAATAAGGATCAAAAAAATTGTCCATTATTTGTACCTAATCGCATTGCTTGATACAAAGCAAGTACACAAAACAACAAACTTGAGTACGTTTCATTGCCCCCAGAGATTACACTGGGCGAAAAATGCCATGAACATCATACCTGTCTGCTAGCAATTACGACTTGAATAAATATGACGTTATTGCAACGTAATATTTCACTATACCGATTTCCAATGTTTAGCAAGCATCAAGATCTCTGCATGGGGGAGGCTTTGGTTCACCCAGCAATGTCGTATTCCCGCCCTCCGGCCCACTCCTGATTCGGCCTGGATTCTGGGTTCCCGGCTGAAAAACAGGAGTACTAAGATTACCCGAAATCCGTGATGCTATGAAATGGTGATAACATACTCAGAACTTTTTTAAACTATGATAAACTGACTAGAGGTTCCTTAATCCAAAAGTTAAATTCACCAAGTTTCTATAAAAAGCTGATCAGTTACTTACTGGTGGCTTCTCTCCCCTTCTTAGCAGCTCAACCATTTCCACAACTCGTTTCGGAGTGATATCTTCCTGCATTTCATTTTGGTAAATGATCAAATTTGTGAACATATTTTGACTACATAAGTTGAAAGGTTTGAAAGGAAAAATGGGATTCCAGTGATGTACATAGTAATTGTAGGTATAACCCTCTGATCCATTGGAGTAGTCAGCCACCGTAATCATGGGAGCATTTACACAGCAACCCTGTGAGAAGCCAAATGTCAGAGTAAGCCGAGCAGTGCTTGTTTAACAGAACGTTACAAAAATTAAGCAAGACATACAGGCACTTAATTGAGATGGACTCAACTTTCTTAACTCCTATTATCCAGGACTCCAATGCCAATTAAACAGTAGAAAAGTAAGCTGATCAAAGAAATTATCATTTATCAATTCTAATAATATAGTGATCCTAGTCCTAATTGAGATTTGAGTCTTATGACACCTGTTCAAGCAAGCATAGTACTCCATCATTAGCAGATGAACTTCAAAGATAAGTTGAGCAAGGAATAAGAATTTCAATGTAGGCCAGAAACGACACCGTAATGCATTATAATATGATAGTAGGTTTTCAAGGAACTCACCATGCATTCCATTTCTCCGACAGAAAATAATCCATCCTTTGTCACCTCTATTCACAAAACAAAAGAGCAAATTATAACAAGACAGCTTACCCCCATTAAGTTCTAAAATTCATACTTAAGCATGTAAGTGTGTGATGGGTGGGATGTACCATTTCGCTTCACACCCAAGTGCTTCAACAGAGCATCTTCAATTTCCCTTGAACCTCGTATCATACAAGGTGTTGTGCCACAAACCAAAAGATGGTATTTTCCAACCTACATCGCAAGAAAAGCAAATGGGTAAATGCAAATATTAGATATTGCAGCAACCTGCAGACAGACAGTGCTTTACCTTTGCCCTGTTGAACATTGAATAGAAAGTTGCGACCTCATATACACGGATAGGAGCAACTTTTATAATCCTTGCAATCTGGACAATCCATAAACTATAAGAGAAATTGGTTTCTAAATATTTAAAATAATTAAGAGAACAATCAGAACTTATGTGCAAAGGAAGATGCAGAGAAGAAAATGACTAGAGAGATCAACCAGCAATGTACTACACAAAAAGATGAAGTTTCTAAATAACAGGTAAGGTAAATACAGCCTACATCTGATCATTGCACCACTAAGATTAACTGGATATTAGTTGCTTGTGGAAACAATATATTAAGAGAGTCATTTTACCCTTCTTCAACCAATGAAACTCGTGCTTCCTATGGATACCTGATAAACTGCAATTCAGAAAATCACACAACACTTGACTCACACAACAAAACAAACACTTAGGGAAAACCAAGGGAATTCCACAGAGTTCCCCGGCCAAACCTTCCACTAAGTTTCAAGAAGAGAAAAGGATCTCTCTCAGGCAACTGGCTTCCAGAAATTAGGTGAATCCCTAAACTTTTAAGTTGATAACTCCTATGCTTATTTATAGTAAAGAACTCTCACTGTCACCTACCTGTAAGTCTGTGACAATAGCAACTTTTTCACATGGGACAACGGACAACCATATCTAAATCCAATTTCTAACTAATTCTTGGACCTAGCCTCAACCCTTTCCCTGGATTTTACTCCCCAAATAACCTTCCCACTTAATCATCCTAGACTCCTAGTCCATATATATAACCACAAGAAAGAGACTTGAAAGGAATCCCTCTTTACTGATTGTCAACCTTCAATGCAAGATAGGCCATCACCAATCTGGCAGCCTTGCTCCGAAAGTTGGCTTAATACTATGGTTTTTGCAAAATAGTAAACCAAATTTAGTTGTAAAACCATGATCTAACCTACAATGAATTACACAACATAATAGTCACCAGAGGAAGCCCAAAATTTGATAAACACTACACAAAGACATTCTAGGTCTATAGAAAACTGAACTAACTTAGGTGCCTTGTAATAACAATTCAATATTTTAACTATGTAGAAAAATACAATGACCAGTCACCGGCGGAGACTATTTCAACCTGGAGGTGGTGCAACTAAAAATAGTACCCCGTAGCTAAAAAAAGACACCAACTTTGGTCGCCTTCTCAGAGCATCATCAAAGAGCCAGCTTAATACGATATATCGATTTCCTCACTAATCATTATGCAGTAACAGGTAGTCAAGTTCTAGATTTTGAGTGCATCAACAAATAAGAAAGTTATCGATCAGTAAATAGGCGATGAAAGAACCAAAAGTTCATTTGGCATACTTCATTCATTGCCGAAACGGTAAGCCAACCTCCATGCTGTTGTTGGGCAAGATCTAGCATAGGAATTACAGCTGACTGCTTGTAATTAGATGGATAGTGGGACAAAATCTCCTTTACCTATTGAGAAAACTGTTACAATTAGGAATTAGGAATGACATGAAAGACTTTTAACAAGTTATACACTTATACTTACATCAGTATGTAATTGAAACTTTAACAAGAAAGGGTTATTTACAGACAAAATGCATCACAATTATCACCAAGAAGTGAGAGCTAAAGACTTAGACAGGTTCCATTATAATTGTCACCTAAGTTAAAAACACTTCCATTTGTGGATTAAGTTACCAGATGGCTCTGAATGACCATTACATTTCCCCAACCAAAAACAGGAATAAAGTTCTGATTCCATAGGCTTCATAACAAACGCCGCCTAATCAGCAACCCTGATCTGAATTCAAGCCATATTTAAAAGCAGTGCACTTCAAGGTTATAAATTTCTACTCTTTACATCTCTGTATGAAATAAAAAAAAAAACTGAAATAAAATTTCTCTTTGCAACCAAAACATTAAGAAAAATCATGAAAATAGCTGGAAGCCTAACCGTTTCCTTGTTTGCCTCGCTGAACTCCCAAGGAAGATCAGGTTTGTTATCTGGTGAATCGATGTGCTGCGCCAAGAAACACTGAATTCACATTTTGCAACCAAAATTCAACTTAATAATGGAGAGATTTCAAAAATTACAAACTTACGTAGTTGAGAGCAGTGGAGAAAGACCGCGATGCCTGTTTAAGAGAGAGTATGATCACATACGGTGGCCACAAAAGAACTCTGAGAAAAACAAAAATCAGAAAGAACAAATGAGAAAGTTTACCTGAGGAGTTTGGCGGAAAATTTGACGGATCTCAGAGAGACGTTGAGTCGCCCGACGAGCCAACATTTTTTGAAGCAGTCGGAGCTTCGACAAAGGCGTCTACGGCGGGTCAGATCGGAGGAGAAGGAGAGAGAGAAATGGGGAGTAATGCCAAAGAAAGCGTGGCTTCCACATTTCCACATAAATTCCGGCCCGCTAGACATGATTAAGCTTTTTTAGTTGGGCCGTTTTTGTGATCAGCCCAATGGGCCTTCTTTACCCCTTTATCTCTGAGAAAAAAAGGCCCAATTTACACATAAATAGCATACGCCGGCCCCTTTAGTTCGAAATTGCAAGTGTGACCCCCTATTGTTCTAACACGCGGGACAGTTGTCCCCAAAGACATTTTGGAAATATTTTTTTAGGGACAGTTGTTTAACAATATTTTCTCTCTAGGGACAGTTGAAAATTGTCTCTTTAGGAACAACTGAAAATCGTCCCTATATGCTTCTTGAAGTGTCTCTTTAGGAACAGTTGTCTCCAAAGGCATTTTGAAAGTGTCTTTTTTAGGGACAGTTGTTTAACAATACTTTCTCTCTAGGGATAGTTGGAAATTGTCTCTTTAGGGACGGTTTTCAACTGTCCCCATATGCTTGTTGAAGTGTCTATTTAGGGACAATTGTCACCAAAGATATTTTGGAATTGTCTTTTTTAGGGGCAGTTGTTTAACAATATTTTCTCTCTAGGGACAGTTGGAAATTGTCTCTTTAGACATATGCTTCTTGAAGTGTCTTTTTAGGGACAATTGTCCCCAAAGGCATTTTGGAATTGTCTTTTTTAGATACAGTTATTTAACAATATTTTCTCTCTAGGGACAATTGAGAACTGTCCCAGATGCGTTTTGGAAGTGCCTCTTTAGGGACAGTTGTCCCCAAATGCGTTTTGAAAGTGTCTTTTTCAGGGACAGTTGTTCAACAATACTTTCTTTTTAGGGACAGTTGAAACTTGTCCGAAAGGCTTCTTTGAAGTGCGTTTATTGGGACAGTTGTTTAACAATATTTTCTCTCTAGGAACAATTGAAAATTGTCTCTTTAGGGACAATTGAAAATTGTCCCCATATCCTTCTTGAAGTGTCTCTTTAGGGACAGTTGTCTCCCAAGGCATTTTGAAAGTGTCTTTTTTAGGGACAATTGTTTAACAATACTTTCTCTCTAGAGATAGTTGGAAATTGTCTCTTTAGGGACAGTTGGAAACTATCCCCATATGCTTCTTTGAAGTGCCAAAATATCTACACTACAAGAACTCAGGAGTCACCAACATGCAATAAAGTGATAACGCTAAAATCGGTCTAATTGTCTCTTTGCAACTTGCCTTGGGTGATCTGGTGGATACTGACATCACAAAAACACCAGGACAACCATTCTCAAACAGACTGTGCAAAACTTCTCACATGAGAACTTCCTTACAAAAGTATTTGTTTGATCCAAGACTGTTTTAAACCATATGTATTATTAACTTACAATGTCGAGGAGATATTGTCTGGTGGAGGCAGCGATACATCAACATGAGACGTCAAGGCCGATACAGAGGTCAACTCACAACCAACAAGCTGTTTATGACAATATATACCATTAGCAATAGACTTACAGGTGAAACTCATACTAGCAGCCACAGTAATAAAATGTGTTTCAATATATTATGAAAATATTGCCAAAAGAATGCTATAAGTCATTAACACGTGGACTTAGATAATATTGGAAGATAAACATTCTTGAAATACACTTACCATCCTTAATCCTGCAATCATGTGTACTCCCATATCCAAAATGAAACCTCCCTGCCATAGCAATATGTAGTAGAAAAACATATAATGTTGACTGTGTCTCATGGCATTTATTAGAATTAGAAAACTTAATGATTTCAAAGAACAGTGCTTACAGTGAAGTCTCTCCTCCAGCCACTTGAGAAATAAGGATTAGAACTATTCATTGATCCTTCCACAATGACTTGGACACTCATCAAGTTCCCCAAATCAGCAACCAATTTCGTGCCATGTACAACGACCACACTTTCATCCTGAAGCTTATAAAGATACAAATAAAAGAGAAATGTGAATTTCCACCTCAACGAATGCAGATCGGAGAAGAGCTTGTCCGCAGGGAGCATCGTGACAGGATCGTCGAGATGGAACTCAAAATCTCCAGCGTCTTTGAACAGATCTGACGCCTCCGGCGCATTCTCCGCCGCATGCGGCTTCACAGCGACGGCGGATGCGAAAATGTTCTTCTCCTCGTCAGTGTAGTCGCGACCGAAGGAGATGATGGGACTCAGCCATCCGTAGGCTGGAAAAGCGGCAGAAGGACAGTCGAGGAAACTTTTAGGTGGAACTCCGATGTTGTTTACGCAGGCGAAAGCCATTTCCGACGGTCATGCAACGATCGAGAGGATCTAGATTGGGAAACACGAATGACGATCTGCGTTAGGGTTACGAAAGATGTTAAAGAGGGGGGTGAAATGGTGAATGAAGGAATTTCTCAAAGAACGGGAAGAGGAAGGAGTGGGCGCGTATCGGCTTTGCTGTGTTGATCGAGGGGGAGAGGGATCCAGATTAGGAAACCAGAGTATGTGAAGTGGGAGGAGAGAGAGCGTGTAGATGAAGCTTAATGACCTAGGGGGTCATGCGACTGATATTCATAATTTGGACCCTAAATTTGCTATTCAAACCCTTTTAAGGGGTCATTTATCCTAAGTACGGTTTATCTCTTACGCCACAATTTGATATTGAAGGTTTTGGAATTTGTGGCAGAATTTGACTGTTGGAGATGAGCTACTTAACTTCGCAATTCAAAGTGAATGTGCGTGTTCAACTTTTTCTCATGTGATGTAATATTTATTTTCCCTTCTAAATAAAACACAAAAACTGATTGATTCGGTTGGTTTTGGAACGTGAAAGAAATGAGAAGTCGTGAGTTTAATTCTACAAGCAACACGTCCCTTGTTAATTTTTTTTTACATTTTTTTAAATTATATAGAGCACAAATCATACAAATTGTTTAAAATTTTATGAGACGTCATCGTATATAAACATTAAATGATAATATATGAACATCAACACACAACATATGCACGTCTAGTTTATGAACCTTAGGGATTTAATATATAAACATGTCATGTTATATATGAACTTTGATGTTATCATATTGAACATTAGATGATAATATATGAACATCAACGGACCAAGTAAAAAAAAGTTCAAATATATAAACATGTGCATGTTATATATGAACCGAACTAATATATGAACATGTGTATGTTATATATGAACCTCAAAAACCAAGTAAAAAGAATTTCAAACATAAACGTGTTCAACGTTGTACATATGAACCCCATAGGCTGAGTAAAGATCCTTTATTCCACATACATAGTCTATTTTATGGTTGATTCACATTGATTGGTTGTATTGGATATTTTATACTTTTTCTTTCAAAATATACTTGTCAAATTTGACATATTTAAATTATTTCCACCAATCAAAGTTAGTGGATCAAAATGGACAACAAAAGTGGAGTAGAAGATTTCTAGGGTCATAGATTAAGGTCCATATATAGTACACTATTGATTCATAATTAATATATCAAAGGTTCACATTTAGTAAACATGCATTTTAATATACTAAACGTAAATGGTGATGAGTTAATAACTATACACTATACTTAAGGTTCATAATTAACACAATAGAGGTCCATACTTGATATACTCAATGAATCTCTAATTTAAAATGTGTTTGTGCATCTCTAGTTATTTAGTTATAAACTTCTAGTATAAATTATATGACCATCTAATATGATAGTATAAACCTTATAATACAAATATATGAACATCTAGTGTTTATATGTGAACTTAAAGATAATAAATATAGAGCAGTAAGAAAACAAAAATTGTGGTCCGAAAAAAAAAAGTTTGTAATATTTACAAAATAATACTGTGCCACTTCATTATACCCCTTCCTTTCCCTTTAATCCAATAGCTTACAAGTCACAATGCTTCTCATGTATAAAAAACCACGTCTTGACTTGTATATATTTCGTACCATTATATATTTTTCCTTCATGTTTCGGTGGAGTTTTAAAAACTATATAAATAAAAGCCTATGACAAAAAAATAAACCTGACAAAAAACATAGAAGAAAAACATTATAAATTAATATGAAAAAAGTAAAAGATAATATAAATCATTATATCCTTATTTAACGGTCAAATTTTATTTAACTCTACCTACATTTTTATTTCTAACTCTACTATCCATCAAAAAAATAATTCTAACTCTACTAGAACGTACAAAACCTAGAATAACAAGTTGTTATGCATAAAAAATAGATTTGTCTCTCGCAATTTCGTCCGATTAGTCTCTGCAATGTCTTGTATAAGATTGCTACAAAGATTATGACTTGTCTACTTCAGCCTCTGATGTCGAATTTGGTTGGGCCTATGCAAAATAGCTTTATTCCCGGTCGGCTAATTACCGATAATATTGTCTTGGCCCAAGAACTTGTTCATTCTATGCATCGAAAGCAAGGGCGTAAGGGTTGGATGTTTCTCAAACTCGATCTTGAGAAAGCGTATGATATGCTTCGCTGGGATTTCATTGAGGATACACTTGATGACATTAGTATGCCTGATTGTTGGATCCGTTGGATTATGGAACGCGTCTCTACTCCAGCTATGCGTGTGAGGCAAGGTGACTCTATTTCTCCTGATCTCTTTGTCCTTTGTTTGGAGAGATTGAGTCATATGATCTCGAGTTCTGTTGCTATGAGGAGCTGGAAGCCGATTGTTGTTTGTCGCAATGTCCCTTATCTATCTCATTTGTTCTTTGCGGATGATATACTTTTGATGGCAGAAGCTTCTGTGGGGTATATTCAGATTATTATGGATATTCTTAACAAATTTTGCGGTTCATCTGGGCAAAAAGTCAGCAAAACTAAGTCCCGAATTTTTGTCTCTAGCAACGTGAAGGCTGATTTGGGGGGTCGCTGATCCGCTCTACTTTGTAGTGCGTAACTAGGAGTTGTTATTGGAGTTTTAGGTACCATTTGTATGGGTTTAGGACACAATATAGGAGAATGGAGTTTGAGAGAAGAAGTGTTGATTTGGTGGTTTTGAGTGCTTAAATGAAGACTTAAGGAGATAAAGGCGAAGCCACAAGAGAAGACCGCAAAGGAAGAAGCTGAAGACGCAACATGAACTTTTTCGCGGGCGCGGAAGCTGATCCGCGGTAGCGGAAAACACACAGAAACAGCGAAGCTACAGAGACCAATCCGCGGTCGCGGATATCTTTCCGCGGTCGCAGTTACTGTTCACACGCGGAGCCGAGACGCGTTTTCGTCCGATGTTTTGTTTTACTTTATTCCTTTTTATTTTATTTCTTTTATTTCTTTTAATTCGTTTATTTCCTTTTATAGATATCATTTCCTATCTTATGGAAATTAGGTTTTGCTAGGTTTATATCTTTCATTAGTATAGCAGCCTTTTCATTATTCAGTCATTCACATTATCGTTCAATTTTTCCCTTAGAGTTTTATGCTTTGAAGACTATGAAGAACTAAGCAACCTTTGCTTAGTCCGACGATTGAAGTCTTCGTTTGTATTTGGTCGTGAGATTATAACTCTATTTCCTTTCCTTTGATTATATTTATTCTCTTTGAGCTTCATCCCATTGATTCTTGCTGATTTGACTAGTCTGATCATCTAGTTGATTTTAGTGATTATCTATTGCTAGGGTTTGGATATTTCTGGTTGAAATCCCTTATCTTGTGTAGCAACCACGATATTCTAGGACTGGTAGGACTAGTTTATTGTGAAGAGAATTGATTACATGTCGAGTAATGACGGGTTGTTAAGTATTGCATGTATCCTGGTTAATTCCTATGCTTACTGCTGCCGTTAGATAGAATCTTGATTGTTTAATGGTAAGTATTTTCAAGGCTGGTTGACCTGTCTATATACATAAGATCGGGACAAGAATATTCATTGGTAGGAATTTGAGATAATCTAGGATCAACCAATCAAACTGAAGTGTGGATATTTGTCTGGCTAAGTTACTTCTCACCCATTGATTACATCTTTTGCTTTGATTTACTTTGTCACGTGACACAAACCAAAATTTCCCCTTTTGTTACTATTGGCATACAATTTCTACATCTAGGAAGATTGCTTACCTCCTGGTGGGATCGATCCTTATTTATCCTACTACATTAGTTAGGTTTTTGAGGTTTACTTTGATAGGCATCACGACTTTAGCCTCATCAAATTTGGCGCCGTTGCCGGGGAGGCAAAGTTTCAATTTTTCTTTTTGTTTGTTTGTGTGCCAACTTTTGTGTGGACCTATCTTATGGTCCACATCCGTGCTACTGACTCTCCTACTTTAGATCTTGATCCAGAGATTGAGCGAACAATTTCCAGGAACCGCAGTTTAAGCAGACCACGCCAACCACATTTCGAGATGCCTGAAGAACAGACGTTGAGGCAGTTGACTGCACCGAATCTAGAGCAGCAGCCGCTTGTTGTGCAGTTTCCAGAGCTTGCTGATGACGTGAATTTTGAGCTCAAATCCGGGTTGATCCAATTACTACCCCACTTCCATGGGATGAGTGGAGAAGACCCCAACAAGCATCTCTCTGAATTCCACGCTGTTTGCAGCAGTATGAAGCCACAGAACATTACAGAGGACCAGATCAAGCTGCGGGCCTTTCCTTTCTCTCTGAAGGATTCGGCCAATGATTGGTTCTATTATTTGGCCCCAAGAAGCATAGATACATGGTCAAAGATGAAGAAAGCCTTCCTGGAGAAGTACTTTCCTGCAACGAAGCTCAATAGCCTGAAGAGAAACATCAACAACATCGAACATCATGCTACTGAGACGTTGTACGAGTACTATGAGAGGTTCAAGAGGTTGATATCAAGTTTTCCATACCATGGCTATTCTGACCAAGACCTCGTGCTATATTTGTATGGTGGACTTCTTGATGATGAGCGAAGAATGGTGAACGCAACCTGTGGTGGTAATATTCTGAACAAGACGTCGACTTCAGCATTTGAGATATTCTTTGAGCTATCTGAGGGCTCAAGATAGTTTAGCAAGAGAGCGAGCATTCAGGCAGTAAAGGCCGCAGATTCTCAGCCATCGTCCTCAATACTTTCTGAGATGGCTGAGATGAAAGAGATGATGAGGAGGTTTATGATGAAGGGCAACCAACAGCAAGTCAAGTCTTGTGGAATCTGCTATGACACGATGCACCCTACTGATGCGTGTCCCACGCTGCAAGAGCCCACTGCTGAAGTGAACGCTATTGGAGGTTTCGGCCCTCCTAGACCGAGATATGACCCGTACTCCAACACCTACAATCCAGGGTGAAGAGATCACCCTAATTTGAGATACGGGAACCAGCAGAATCCTCCACAAGGCCGGGATGACCAAGAGTTCCACCAGAGGCCGCCACAGTTCTTAGAACAACAACAACTTCAACGGCCTGGAGGTCAACAACAACAACAATTTAGAGCATAATATGACCCTAGACCTCAAGGCCAGAGCGCAAGTTCGTCTATGTCCAGTGATGACATGATCAAGTCTCTCGCTCAGAGCGTATCAACGTTGGCAAACACTATGGTCCAACAGAATCAAGAGATGAAGTCTAGTATTCAGAACCTGGAGAAGCAAGTGGGGCAGATCTCTCTGACTGTGAGCAAACTGGAGGCCCAGGATTCGGGGAAACTACCATCTCAAACGGTAGCAAACCCGAGGGAGAATGTATGTGCGATGACGCTGAGGAGTGGAACACAAATGAAGGAAGTGACAAAAGCCACAGAGGAGAATCCGCGACCGCGGACCATTTTCCGCGACCGCGGATTGCTTACTGACGAGGAAGTCATTGGGCCACAGAAAGAATTCCGCGATTGCGGAAGTGAAATCCGCAACCGCGGAAACGTACCTGAAGGCGAAGAAAGCTTCGAAGGAAAACCGCGACCGCGGCAAGATTTCCGCGACCGTGGAAATGTTTCTGGACGCGGGGAACATTCCGAAGAAATTCCGCGACCGCGGGTCCCAAACCGCGGCCGCGGTTGTGCCTCAGACGTCGAAGACGAGTACGTTCGTCCATATTTCCCTCCGCTCGGTTCGCTGAAGCCACCCGCTCCCTTCCTTGAGGCACTGAAGGATACTAGAAGGCCGGAAAACGACAAGGAAATCTTTGAGACCTTCAGTAATTGCGAGGTAAATATTCCTTTGATCAAGCTGGTTAAGAGCATTCCTCACTATGCAAAATTTTTGAAGGAATTGTGCAAGTTTAAGAGGAAGACAAAAGAGAAAACGAAGAAGAAGGTTCAAGTGAGTGAGAATGTGTCCGCTATGCTGCAAAAGCGGATGCCCAAGAAGTGCAGTGACCCAGGAATATTCAGTATTCCTTGTAAGATAGGTGACACCACGTTCGATAAAGTCATGCTGGATTTAGGTGCATCTATAAATGTGTTGCCTCTCTCGCTGTATGAATCTTTGGGGCTTGGACCATTGCATGAGACAGGGTTGGTGATTCAATTAGCGGATACGTCATATGTGTATCCCAAAGGAGTAGTGCAGGATGTTCTGGTGTAGGTCGATAAGCTGATTTTCCCTACGGATTTCTTTGTGATGGATACGGGGCAAGACAAACATGCAGCCCCTGTGATGTTGGGTAGGCCGTTTATGAAAACGACGAATACGAAGATTGATGTGAGTAGTGGGTCGCTCACTATGGGGTTTGATGGGGTGAGAGTCGAATACAACATAGATGATGCAAAGAGACACCCTCCTGATTGTGACCCCAAGTGTTCGGTTGGTGTGGACAACCCAAGTTGATTTGAAGGACACTATGTCGAGCCACGACAGTAACCAAGGCGCTGCTTGGGAGGCAACCCGAGGTATGTAATTCTTTCCATGTCTTTTCCTTTCAAGTTTTCTTATTATTATTGTGTTTTCGTTTTTAGACTAACCTGCAGGTAGGAGACTCAAAGACAAAATTCGAAGACGGTGTTCAACTTGCACCAGACGCCAAACCGCGACCGCGGAAAATTTTTTGCGACTGCGGTTTCGCCACTGTAAGTCCCCCTATCTGAGAAAGAAAAAAAATCAAAAAAAATAAAATAAAAAATTCGACGATTTTCCGCGACCGCGGCCCAGCTGTCCGAATTTTACTTTGAGAGACGGTGCGCATCATGCTGCCAAGGAGAAGACATTAGCCCAACATTTTTATTTGGCACCGATGATGGCCCGACATTCGACAATTGACGAGGAGGAGCTCTAGAGCAAACTGCATATATGATGATTGATATGGAGCGATGGAGCCCGCTACACGATTTCACTTGAGCTCCCATTCTGTGTTCGTTGAAGGCTCGTGCAACCCCGTTTCTTTGATATACCACTTCACCTTACAGTGGATCTATTTGGTTGCACGTGGAGTTTGCTTGAGTAGGACCGACGCAACACCAGAGACTTGTGTTTTCAATGATTTACCGCCAGCACCAACGTCCACATCCAGGCCACCTCGGCGACGGTGTGAGTACTTTTCTGCCTTCCACTGTACTTTATCTTTTTGTCTTTCATTACATTGAGGACAATGCAATATTTAAGCATGAGGGAGTGATCTATACTTGCTAGTCGTCTGAATACAAAAAAATTGAAAAAGTCAAAAATACGGAAAAAAATGACAAAAGAAAATCCTGGGATAAGCTGAAAACCCGAAAGGGAGGCTTAGGCAATAAGCAGGTGGCATGGACCAGCATTAGACTGGGGTAATAAGAGGTCAAGAGTGATGTGAGTTTTTGTGATCCCATCTATAGAAAAATGAAATAAGTGGCTTGGTAAAAACCCGAAAGGACGCCTTGGCAAAATGAGTGAAAAAAAGAAGAGTGATTATTAGGATTTCTCATTTTTCCTGGCGTGCTGACATAAGAAGAGGTGATATAAGAAGGATTCGGGTAGGTCACTTTGGGAGGTATAAGAAGATAGATGGATGCTAGGATTAGATGGTCACTTTCACTCTATGGTGTTCGGGTTAAGCTTGGGGGAAGTACTCTACTTTCCTTTAAGCTTGTGTGTTGTGTTGATTGTGTTGGTACTTGGCGATTCATGTTTAGGTGCAGTTCTTAGTGGAGATAGTTTTGTTGTGCTTCCTGAGACCTTGGGTATTTCATTGGAGGAGTAGATTTCTATTAGCTTACTCGAGGACGAGCAAGGTTTAAGCATGGGGGAGTTTGATCCGCTCTACTTTGTAGTGCGTAACTAGGAGTTGTTACTGGAATTTTAGGTACAATTTGTATGGGTTTAGGACACAATATAAAAGAATGGAGTTTGAGAGAAGAAGTGTTAATTTGGTGGTTTTGAGTGCTTAAATGAAGACTTAAGGAGATAAAGGCGAAGCCACAAGAGAAGACCGCAAAGGAAGAAGCTGAAGACGCAACAAGAACTTTTCCGCGGGCGCGGAAGCTGATCCGCGGTGGCGGAAAACACACAGAAACAACGAAGCTACAGAGACCAATCCGTGATCGCGGATATATTTCCGCGGTCGCAGTTACTGTTCACACGCGGAGCCGAGACGCGTTTTCGTCCGATGTTTTGTTTTACTTTATTCCTTTTTATTTTATTTCTTTTAATTCATTTATTTCCTTTTAGAGATATTATTTCTTATCTTATGGAAATTAGGTTTTGCTAGGTTTATATCTTTCATTAGTATAGCAGCCTTTTCATTATTCAGTCATTCACATTATCGTTCAGTTTTTCCCTTAGAGTTTTATGCTTTGAAGACTATGAAGAACTAAGAAACATTTGCTTAGTCCGACGATTGAAGCCTTCGTTTGTATTTGGTTGTGAGATTATAACTCTATTTCCTTTCCTTTGATTATATTAATTCTCTTTGAACTTCATCTCATTGATTCTTGCTGATTTGACTAGTCTGATCATCTAGTTGATTTTAGTGATTATCTATTGCTAGGGTTTGGATATTTCTGGTTGAAATCTCTTATCTTGTGTAACAACCACGATATTCTAGGACTGGTAGGACTAGTTTATTGTGAAGAGAATTGATTACATGTCGAGTACTGACGGGTTGTTAAGTATTGCATGTATCTTGGTTAATTTCTATGCTTACTGCTGCCGTTAGATTAAATCTTGATAGTTTCTTGATTGTTTAATGATAAGTATTTTCAGGGCTGGTTGACATGTCTATATACATAAGATCGGGACAAAAATATTCATTGGTAAGAATTGGAGATAATCTAGGATCAACCAATCAAACTGAAGTGTGGATATTTGTCTGGCTAAGTTACTTCTCACCCATTGATTACATATTTTGCTTTGATTTACTTTGTTACATGACACAGACCAAAATTCCCCCTTTTGTTACTTTTGGCATACAATTTCTACATCTAGGAAGATTTCTTACTTTCCTATGGGATCGATCCTTATTTATCCTACTATATTAGTTAGGTTTTTGAGGTTTACTTGAATAGACATCACGACTTTAGCCTCATCAGTCGCCTACAACAGATTAGTGGCATCTCTGTTACTTCTGATTTGGGGAATTATCCGGGCATGCTCATTCTACATAAAAGGGTCAACCAACATACTTGTACTTCGCTAGTCACAAAGGCTCAGTCTAAGTTGGTTGGCTGGAAGAGCAAAACTCTTAGTTTTGCTGGTCGGGTTACTTTGGCAGAATCCGTTTTGTTTTCTTTGCCTTTCTACGCTATGAATTATGTTAAGCTCCTGACTTCTACGTGCGATGCAATTGACAAGATTACTTGCACTTTTATTTGGGGTAGCACTAATGGCTCTCGAAAGGTTCACCGTGTTCCCTAGAGGGAGGTGTGCTTGCCGAAAGCTGCTGGAGGTTTGGGTCTTCGCATCACGCAGTACTCTAATTTGGCAATCCTTGGGAAGCTTGGATGGAGACTAATTACAAATACCGTTGGTGTTTGGGGGGGACTGATTACTGCTAAGTACGGTCTCAACATCTCGGGTGGTAAGGTTGTGCAGACGAAGATCTTTAATGGTTCTTATGTTTGGAAGAGCGTCAAATGGGCCCTTAATGACATTGTTTCGAAAGGGGTTTGTTGGAACCTTGGGAATGGTCGCTCTATTCGATTTTGAGAAGACAATGGATTGGTGATTCTGCTTTGCTGGATGTTGCTTTTTTTGATGTTTTCAGCGAGTTGCTTAATAGACTTGTGTTGGATTTTGGTCCACATCTGGTTGGATTTGGCCGATTTTCAGCCATTACATGCCTCCTCCTGCACTTATGAGGTTAGCTGCTGTGGGGCTTTATGCCAATCCGGATACTCGTGAGGATTCGATCAACTACTCATACACATCCTCGGGTATGTATTCTGTAGTTGTGGCTTATAAGCAGATATGCGCTCCCTTACTGGGGGACGCTCTTAGTTCCACGCTGAATATTGTTTGGCGTCTCCCGGTTCCGGAACGTATTCGTCATTTCTTGTGGCTTGGGGTTAAAGGTAACTTAGGTAAGTTGTTGACCAATGTGGATCGAGTTCGCCGACATCTGGCCTTTAGTTCCACTTGTACTGGATGTCAAACTTCTAATGAGTCACTCATTCACATTTTTCGTGATTGCCCTTTAGCTTTAGACATTTGGGTTGTTTTCATGCCCTCCTTGGGCTCCATGGCTCCCGATTTCTACAATTCCGAGCCGTTGTTATGGGTCTGGAAGGGCATTTTGGGGCAGTTCTTATTTCAACAAGGGGTTCAGGATAATGTGTTGTTTGCGGTGATTTTGTGGTGGTTATGGAAGTGGAGAAATTATCCTATTTTTGGGGATGGTGGTGTGGTCCCTAATCGGGCTCAGTTTCTGCGGAGTCAGGCTACTGAGTTTATGTCGGTGCGGGCTAGGCTTCCTGCCAATTTGATCAACACTTCTCGGCATGAGCTGTTGATTTCTTGGTGTAGGCCAGCGTCGGGATGGACGACGGTTAACACTGATGGTGCGAAGCAATTTGCTTTTGGTTTGGCTACTGCTGGTGGAGTGTTGCATGATGAGTCTGGGTGTTGGCTAGTGGGGTTTGTCAAGAACATTGGCATTTGTACAGTGCCACTTGCTGAGCTCTGGGGTATTTATCATGGTCTACAACTTGCTTGGGATCGAGGTTTTCGCAGGGTGCTTGTGGAATCTGATTCTGCATTGGCTATTTCTCTTTTGAAGAAGAATCTTTATCCTTGTAATATCCCTCATTTTATAAGGATATTTTGGAATTTTTCCAACTCCTGTATTACAAGTCGGATTAATTTTAGAGAGGTTCGGACATTCTGTAAATTGTTTGATCTCTGTAATATTTTTCTGAGTAATATAAAATACAGTTGACGTATGTTCAAGGTTAAATAGTCGTTCGTGTACGAATATATTTAACCCGGGGTTAAGATATTTAACCCAAGAATTTAAACGGACAAGAGGGTGAAAAATGGCCTTGACCGCACCCCGCAGTCAAGTGGCCGCACCCGCGGCATAAGCTGATAGCTCCATAACTCCCTTGATGACGGCACAGGACGAAGAGGACGCAATGAAGTTGGGCTCGGCTGGTCCGATGACAAGAGCCCGCACCAGAGCCATGGAACGAGCCACACACTCCTTAGTCTCACAGGCTTACGCAAGTGATACGGGTTCATCTAGTCCTAAATGGGCCCTCCTCGTGACCTATGAAGGCTTAGGTGGGGCCTCGTCCTAATCGACCCCACCAAGAAGACGAAGACGACGAGTTTGCGGAAGCGGGGCAACAGTGAAGAACTCGGCCCAGAACTCGGCCGAGTTGTGGACCGAGTTGTTGCTACAGTGAAGAACTCGGCCCAGAACTCGACCGAGTTCTGGACCGAGTTGTCGGCGATTTTTCGCCTCTGTTGGAGTGCGTTTACAGACAACAACTCGGCCCAGAACTCGGCCGAGTTCTGGACCGAGTCGCGGCCCGCGTCAGCGTTTCGCTTCGTCGTCTCTTCGTTTGCTGAACAATTTTAATATTATTTTATGTTATTTTATTTGACCTATTTAAACACTTGAAATCCTAGTTTGTATTCTTTACGTTGGATTTTAGTTTACAAGTTGAGTTCGCTCCTTAGAAGTTGAGTACGCTCCTTCCTTGAATCCTAACGTCAACCCTTCGATCTCCGGATCAACCTATCCCGTAGCTCGTCGCTTCGAGCAAATCGTTCACCGTCTCTTCGGTAATTAAGGTCATCTCTTTGACCTCTTCGTCATCTCTTTGACGCGTTAGAAAGGGTTATCTCTTTAACCCTAGGAAAGTCATCACTTTGGCTACGGAGGAGAAGATTCAACCTAGCTTGAGGAGTCAAGATCCTACATCGCGACATCGCCCAGGGGTTGTTCGCATCAATTGGCATCAGAGCCTTTTCCAAGCTAAGTTTATTCTTCTCTCTTTTGTGATTCTTGAAATTTTTCCGCTAGCAAACCCTAGAATTTTTTTTTTCTACCACCACCACCGTTCGCAACCACCGCCGCTCCCCACCACCACCGTTCGCAACCACCGCCGATCCCCACCACCACCGTTCTCCACCACCCGATCCCCACCACCAACGTCAAACACCACCACCATCCGCCGCCGCCTCCTTCACCTTCACGACCAAACCCTAATTTCATCTAGGTTTTGTTTACTTGTTCCCCACTCCTACAATATACCCTCTAGCAATTCTTGTTTCCTTTGATTGCATATTTGTTTCCTTGTTCTTGTTGATCTCGTCTTGCTTCATCTTTGGTTTAATTGCTCGGTTAGTTGTTGATTTCTTCCCTGCTAGTTGCTTGTCTCTTCTTTCTTTTCCTGCACTCGCTTTGTGTGGTTCTTTCTTGCTTGATTCGCAATCATATCAAGTCAAAAAAAAAAAAAAGGTTTGACCGTACAAAAATCGAAAACAAACATACTATTATCACCTTCCATCAATAAAAAAAAGGTTGGGAAGACGGAAGCCTTCAAAAATTAGGCAGAGAACGCACCATACGGTCATACTCCATCTTCTCATCTTCCATGTCTCTATGCAACTCGGAGTAAAAAAAAAGGGCAATTAGAAATTTTCAGCTCTCTTGTGATTAACCCTGAGAAACTTGATTTGTTTTGCTTGCACTTGGAAACTTGTGTGTTGTTTGGGATTTGAATTGCTAGCTCTTGTTTTCTTGCCTTACGTTCCAGCCTCTCCCTCCTCACGAGCAACCCAAATTAGTACGCCCCGCGGAAAATTTCTGGGGTCACTTTTGAGACAAGGCCTTGGCTTGGACGTGTTTCTTTTGCTTGGTGCAACTTACTCTCCCAACTATGCATGTGAGACTTAATCAAAGACCTCCAAGGAAGAGGCTCAAGCAAATGGTGAAGTCTTGTGCAAGTTCGGAATTGAACTGTTGATTTGGTTATGGACAGTCTTCGGTAAAATGGCCATAACTATGGCTAGAAAATTGATCTCGTGACGATTCAAGATGCGTTGGAAAGCTGATTCAAAGATCTACAACTTCATAGTTTACGTCGAATCAAGATTCAAACAAGAAGATGGTCAAAACTGAGTTTTACTGCAAACTGTGCCAAGAACTCGACCCAGAACTCGGCCGAGTTCTGGGCCGAGTTATCAACCCCGGCCGAGTCCTTGCAACAGTGAAGAACTCGGCCCAGAACTCGACCGAGTTCTGGACCGAGTTGTCGACGGAATTGCCGTGCCCAACCGAGTTGCTGCTACAGTGAAGAACTCGGCCCAGAACTCGACCGAGTTCTAGACCGAGTTGTCGGACCCAGGTGGGCTCGGATCACATCATAAAAGTGCACTTTTATGATGTGATCCGAGCCCACCTGGGTCCGCCTTCCCATGGTCTGCCTCGATCGGCGGTCTGACCCAGCGGCCCAGCCCACGGTCTGCCTCAATCGGCGGTCTGACCGCTGGCGCCCTGATCACAGAGCAGGGCTGCAGCCCCTGCACCCCAACCTGGAGGGAGGCTTGCGCCTGTTAATCCCTCAGGATGTTGGAGGGGGGAATCGAACCCCCGACCCTTTGATATGAGGGCAGTGGAATACCCATCATATCACCAATTGGGCTGCAGCTCAATTGGTGATATGATGGGTATTCCACTGCCCTCATATCAAAGGGTCGGGGGTTCGATTTCCCCCTCCAACATCCTGGGGGATTAACAGGCGCAAGCCTCCCTCCAGGTTGGGGTGCAGGGGCTGCAGCCCTGCTCTGTGATCAGGGCGCCAGCGGTCAGACCGCCGATTGAGGCAGACCGTGGGTTGGGCCGCTGGGTCAGACCGCCGATCGAGGCAGACCATGGGAAGGCGGACCCAGGTGGGCTCGGATCACATCATAAGCCAAACAGATGAGTCGGTAACTGGGCGCCACCGCACCCTGTCGCACCCCGCGGTGGGATATTTTTCTTCTGTAACGTTATCCTCTTCCCCTGCAAGTGGCGCCGGTTGTCAGGCCTAGCCTCGCCTAGCCTCCCTTGCTGGTCTCCTGCTTGTTCCCTGCTAGGGGAGCTCTTGGTTGGCTATATAAGGGGTCGACATCAGAAGGGGAAGGAGCGTCGTCTTTCTCCTATGTTTTTCTCCTCTGAAATCTCCATTGAAGCACCAAGCTCTTGAGCTTTGTTGGGAAGGTGTTCGAATCCATTTGAGTGTTGGAAAGAGGTACTCCTAAGTGGTATTCAAGCCTAAGGTGTTGAGAAAACAAACCTAGAACGAATCAAAGTCGAAACGAAGTGATTGGGTGAGTTTTCTCCATTAAAACGCTATCGCGAGCTCGCCACTGTAACCCCACCGCACCCGCGGAAAGCCTCCCACCGCACCCGCAGCGAGCCTTGTCCGAGTGTGTGTTCTTGGGTGTTTGGCTTTGGGCGAGGCTTGATTCCTTTGATTCTTTTCCTATTCTTTTAGATTCAATTATGTAGATATTGAATCTAACTTAGGGTCTTGTTATGGGTCGTTCCATAGGGATTTATTATCCAGGATCTGTCCCAGTTTCAGACTCAGGAACCCGACGTTTCTAAGCTTTGTTCGAGCTCGTCTAATCTAAGGCAAGTGGCGGTTCGCTCTTGCTCATCATTCCATATTTCAATTAATTATCAATTGTTTAATTGTTAATTAATTTGGGATGATTTACTGATTTATTGTTCGTTGGGAACAACTTTTTTAATAAATGATTAAAAGATGATATTATAATAGGTTGTATATCTGCTAGAACAACGCTATTATAGATATAATTGATTAAAAGATGATATTATACTAGGTTGTATATCTGCTAGAACGACGCTAGTATAAATATATGTTTTTGATGTTGGCTTGGATGTGGACTATTACTGTGTTGAACTGTTAGTTAGCACGAGTATTCGTAGGAACGCTTGGACTTTGCGAGGTCCATTCGTTTCTTTATAACTTGGCAAATAACAGGGCGATCAAGACCCTATGCCAAACTTTCTGGTCATGACCAACCGAGATGTGGATATAGAGGCTTGGACTCTGCGATGTGGATATAAAAGCTTATAACGTGATGTGAGTTTTGGAATTAAATCAGATAAGTGCTCTTGACGCACATAATTAATATACTTTCGGCGAGTAGTGCAGCTAGGCGATAGTGCAGCTAGGAAAACTCGTCTTAACTTTTAAATCGCTCGTATGCGATACTGTGATTCTGTGATTAATTAATGTTCCCCAACATTTGTCATATTTCCGATAAGACTCATTTCCTTGGGAGTCTTCTCTTCAGTGCATATCTTATTTGATACTCATTCAGGGAAAGTACCGGGTTATGTATCATTCCGTCGGTTATTATTCGAGGGACAATGATAGTAAACGGTTACGATCTCTCGAACCACTCTGCTTTGTACCCCTTGCTTGGTCTTTCATTAGACTAACCAACCGTAATTGTTCTCTGCATGGTTGGCTGGTGTCATCCGTTCGATTCGGCACATCAGATAAATTGCGGATTCGAGAAGGCTAGAACGACTATAAAGACGAATGATGTTTTTTGTTGTTATTTTAAGACTTCCGTTGTGTTAATGATGTTTTGTATTTAAGACTTCCTCTGTAATAATTCTAATAATATATTTTGATGTATTTGGAATTATGCTGTAATTCCGAGACTTGGTTTTAATGGAAGTTATGATATGTTGCATCATAACTGTGGTTTAATGATTTATATCAAATGGAAAAGCCTTGGGTGACATCGGACAGTACGTCTGAGATCACTGACGGTAATACTTTCAAGAGGTTATTTGGGGGTGTTACAATCCCACCCATCCTCTTGCTAGCCTGGTAAGTGCCTGCCAGAGCTTTATTAGTAGAGATTGGTTAGTCCAGTTTCGTCATATTTATCGAAAAGCTAATCGCGTCGCGAATCACTTAGCTTCTATTGTTTTTAATTTTCTAGCTGGTTTTCATGTTTTAGAGGATCCTGTTACTAGTGTTTTGTCTTTGCTTTTAGATGATGTAAGGGGTGTAGCTTTACCCCGTATGATTAGACATTAGCCTATTTTATTTCGAATAAAATTGCGCGAGAGTTCTGCTTCTCCTTTCGGAAAAAAATGGATTTAATGATTTGCTTTCAACCGTTATAACAACATCCTCGATTTTTATTGATTCTTTAAAAACTCGATTAGTTGGCTTATGATATTGATATATATATATATGATTCGTTTTTCATTTAAATTAGTATATGTCTTCGTGTCATATACGTGTTTGCTTAATAAAAATTTAAATTTAAATATTATTAATTACTTACGAAAACTAAACTAGTAAATTATTAGTTTAATATCTTGACACATATGGTGATATGGTTTTTGTATGATTAGAATTGAAAGTATACACGTGAATTTGTATACAAAAATGAAAAATAAATTAGGAATTTCATAAAAATAACTAAATAAGAAAACATCTATATCTATATCTAGATCCAGGATCGGGTACAATATGCCCTTATAATACAATATGCGAAGTGATCTCGGTGTCCGTTTTTTCTGTCAACAAATTTTTTTTTCATCTCTGATCATTCTGGAATAGCCTATATATAAGGTTCACAAATAAGCTCTAAATGTTCATTTATGTACACTCAAGTTCACAAATAAGCACTAAATGTTCAAAGTCATGTGTTTGAACATGAACATGTTATATGTGAACCGTACGACACAGAAAATGAACATTTAGTACTTAGATGTGAACGTCAATAATTGTCTATTCCAGAACGAATAAGCTCTTAATGTTCACAAAAGCTCTTCGATGTTAACGTCATTTTGGAATAGCCTATATAGTTGGTTCACAAATAAGCTCTTAATGTTCATTTATTTGTACACTCACGTTCACAAATTAGCACTAAATGTTTAAAGACATGTGTTTGAACATGAACATGTTATATGTGAACCTTACGACACAAAAAATGAACATTTAATACTTAGATGTAAGCGTCAATAATTGTCTATTCCAGAACGATTAAAGACAGAAAAAAAATGTTGAACAAAAAAAATCATTGTATTTACGGTTATACCACCGCGTCACTGTTCACTCTTTTTTTCATCCCTTTTGATCTCAACCATCCACCCCCTTGATCCAATGGCCCCTGTAACTTCTCATTTTGTACAATAAGGCTATATTGTATGGAAACTCTCCTCTCTATATCTATATCTATATCTATATTCTATATACATATACTAAAGCCATAATTATCTCTCTTATGTGTCACTCTCTCAAGTATGTTACATCATCAAAAAAATATGTGCAGTTACATAATCACCCTTCTATTATTTTACAATTTACTTTCTACACAAATTTCCTTAATTACAAATCAAATATATATCTTTATATATAATAATATATTACTTTCCTTTAGAAGTATCTCAACTTATAATAATGTGTATTTCCTTAACTACTACCTACATGTCTCCCATTACACATAATAATAGATTACTTTCCTTATAAAATATTTGATGTTTTAACTATGTTCATTATATTGAAAATAATAATTTAATATAATATTATATTATAAAATTTCTTTATTTAATCTATCTTCTATATACTATAAAATTTCTTTATTTAATCTATATCATTTGACAACTACTATCCAAAGGTACTCCAGAAAGCCGGAGTCGACGGAGTGAATGAACCGAGCAAAACACCAGAGATCTTGTGTCAGAATCAAGTATTGAAGTTGATGTCATGTTTCTCTCTTTAGATGTACATACAAATATTAAAAAAGAAAAGAAAAGAAAAAGGAACATCATAGAGAGTATTACCCCTGAATTATCGAATACGAGACACTATATTTCTCTGTAGTTGAAACTGCAGAAACCCGTATTATGTTGCTTTCGCTATTGCTTCAAACAACTCTAAATAAGGGAAATAACAAATTACTATGACACTTAACAATAAATTCATATTGATATTGAAAGAAAAAAGCATTGACTTACGAGTGCTTTTTCTGCATTTCTCAAAAATACAGATGTCTTATACCAAAATGTGGCATCACTAGAATTCTCATCGAGACATAGATCAACTCTAACTAGATTTTCGATAAAATTTGACTCGTCTTCTTTACCATACCTATCAAAACACAAATATGATATCCTTAACATATATAAGAATAAGATATGTATATATATGTTACTACTTATGTATCTTAGCATTTTTCTAATAATATTTTTGTATGAGATAGATAGATTTGTTTAATTAAGTATATAAAAATGTTATTTTATATCCTTTGACAACTACTATCCAAAGGTACTCCAGAAAACCGGAGTCGATGGAGTGAATGAACCGAGCAAAACACCAGAGATCTTGTGTCAGAATCAAGTATTCCATGTGAGCTTCATTGACTACATCAAGTTACAAGATCCAAGGGAAAAAATACATCAACTGCTTTCATTGATTGAACAACAAAAAATGTCGAAAACACTTCCCTGCTAATGGGAATATCTAAGCTATCACAAATAGATAAATCATATCATCATTTAATCCCAATGATAACAATGCTACATAGTTTTACATCTGAGTTTCACAACATGGAGTGACGGAGTGTGGTAACTCTATGCCATTGCTCATGATCCTAATCCAATCATATATGTAACGATCTTCTTCACAGATTTTGATTTCATATTCTGAAAGATTTGACATCTGAAAATTTATAATCATCATGTTAAAAGAGCTACCATTAAAAAAGAATATAAAAAGTAAGAGAAAGACAAGAAGGGAACTTTGAAAGAGGCATAAGGTAAATTGTTTTCGAAATAACAAAATTTAACTTGATCTTTTACTAGGTTTAACTTGGGAACTTGAGTTACACACTACTATCAATAATTCGATAAACACCGACCCTTTTTTGGTACCAGACCTATCAGAACAAAGAAGATGAGGCACAACATCAAATGAGCATATGTGGACATCACGAGAAGTCCATATATATACTAAAAAAAATCTCTAAACACAAAGTGAAATCTCTAAAGTTGGGGTAGAGGGAGAGATGACAACAATGTAGCATACCCTTGAGGGGGGATAATACCGCCATGAGCAGGTACTTCAAACGCATCTAATGCACCAAAGAAACAAGGGTCGTTCCACCAAGTTACCTCTTCATTTCGTAAGGTGATCTCACTTTGTACGTTTTGATCAGTTTCAAAAGAAATTGGAAGGCACTTGAAATCTACAAAATTTTAAAGAACAAAATGTCACAAACGAAATAAATGTACTATTACAAAATAGTAAGAGTTAACATTTTTTAGCAATCGATATTGGAAAAATTAAATCCATTACCATTATGATCTCTGAATCCTAACTCGTTCAAACTTTTGGATAACGAGGCCTTTTATACTTTCATGACTGGAAAGAAAATATTATAAATACTAGCAGTAAAAAATATGTGCATATACAAGAAGTAGAAATACTTAAAATGAAACCTCATATGTTCCCAATCTGTACGATCCATCTTGGTGACGACCAACAAAACCTTCTTGATACAGAGGGCCACAATCAAGGTAACGCACCCATACAATTGTTTATTTTTAATTTCAAACTCAAGATCCTCAACTACAGATACAAACTAATTTTGCATGCAAACAGAATTAGTACTAAAAAACTAATACATAAAATAGGAAAAAAATATACTTACAAGGACATCTATGTCTGCTTGCTTTGCTCTGCTCATCAAGTTGGGCTCATAGTTACGATGACTCTACAATTTCAAACTCAATTTTAGTATTGAAGTTGATGTCATGTTTCTCTCTTTAGATGTACATACATATATTAAAAAACAAAAGAAAAAAAAGGAACATAATAGAGAGTAAACCCCTGAATTATCGAATACGAGACAATATATTTCTCTTTAGTTGAAACTGTAGAAACCCGTATTCTGTTGCTTTCGCTACTGCTTCAAACAACTCTAAATAAGGGAAATAACAAATTACTATGACACTTAACAATAAATTCATATTGATATTGAAAGAAAAAAACATTGACTTACCAGTGCATTTTTCTGCATTTCCCAAAACTACAGCTGTCTTATACCAAAATGTGGCATCACTAGAGTTCTCATCGAGACATAGATCAACTCTAACCAGATTTTCGATAAAACTTGACTTGTCTTCTTTACCATACCTATCAAAACACAAAGATGATATCCTTAACATATATAAGAATAAGATATGTATATATATGTTACTACTTATGTATCTTAGCATTTTTCTAATAATATTTTTGTATGAGATAGATAGATTTGTTTAATTAAGTATATAAAAATGTTATTCTATATCCTTTGACAACTACTATCCAAAGGTACTCCAGAAAATCGGAGTCGACGGAGTGAATGAACCGAGCAAAACCCCAGAGATCTTGTGTCAGAATCAAGTATTCCTTGTGAGCTTCATTGACTACATCAAGTTACAAGATCCAAGGGAAAAAAATACATCAACTGCTTTCACTGATTGAACAACAAAAAATGTCGAAAACACTTCCCCGCCAATGGGAATATCTAAGCTATCACAAATAGATAAATCCTATCATCATTTAATCCCAATGATAACAATGCTACATAGTTTTACAGATGAGTTTCACAACATGGAGTGACGGAGTGTGGTAACTCTATGTCATTGCTCATGATACAAGAAGTAGAAATACTTAAAATCAAACCTTATCTGTTCCTAATCTGTACGATCCATCTTGGTGACGACCAACAAAACCTTCTTGATATAGAGGGTCACAATCAAGGTAACACACTCGTACAATTGTTAATTTTTAAATTTCAAACTCAAGATCCTCAACTACAGATACAAACTAATTTTGCATGCAAAAAGAATTAGTACTAAAAAACCAATGCATAAAAAAATAGGAAAAAAAGCATACTTACAAGGACAACTATGTCCGCTTGCTTTGCTCTGCTCATCAAGTTGGGCTCATAGTTACAATGACTCTACAATTTAGGATAGGTTATGATATATGTGAAAAATATATAGGATCAAAGAGTAAAACTCAACAAATTACTTTTAAGAATTTAGACGTAGTTGATACTTGAGCTAGAGTTCTTTACTCTGGAAACCCCTTCTGAGAAGATTCACAATCCTAGTTTTACCTATTCTAATTATTTTATTCAGAACAAAGAAGATGAGGCACAACATCAAATGAGCATATTTGGACGTCAGGAGAAGTCCATATATATACAAAAAAAAGATCTCTAAACACAAAGTGAAATCTCTAAAGTTGGGGTAGAGGGAGAGAAGACAACAATGTAGCATACCCTTGAGGGGGGGATAATACCGCCATGAGCAAGTACTTCAAACGCATCTAATGCACCAAAGAAATAAGGGTCGTTCCACCAAGTTACCTCTTCATTTCGTAAGGTTATCTCACTTTGTACGTTTTGATCAGTTTCAAAAGAAATTGGAAGGCACTTGAAATCTACAAAATGTTAAAGAACAAAATGTCACAAACGAAATAAATGTACTATTACAAAATAGTAAGAGTTAACATTTTTTAGCAATCGATATTGGAAAAAATAAATCCATTACCAGTATGATCTCTGAATCCTAACTCGCTCAAACTTTTGGATAACGAGGCCTTTATACTTTCATGGCTGGAAAGAAAATATTATAAATACTAGCAGTAAAAAATATATGCATATACAAGAAGTAGAAATACTTAAAATCAAACCTCATATGTTCCCAATCTGTACGATCCATCTTGGTGACGACCAACAAAACCTTCTTGATACAGAGGGCCACAATCAAGGTAACACACTCGTATAATTGTTTATTTTTAATTTCAAACTCAAGATCCTCAACTACAGATACAAACTAATTTTGCATGCAAAAAGAATTAGTACTAAAAAACCAATACATAAAAAAATAGGAAAAAAAGCATACTTACAAGGACAACTATGTCCGCTTGCTTTGCTCTGCTCATCAAGTTGGGCTCATAGTTACGATGACTCTACAATTTCAAACTCAATTTTAGTATTGGAGTTGATGTCATGTTTCTCTCTTTAGATGTACATACATATATTAAAAAACAAAAGAAAAAAAGGAACATAATAGAGAGTAAACCCCTGAATTATCGAATATGAGACACTATATTTCTATTTAGTTGAAACTGCAGAAACCCATATTCTGTTGCTTTCGCTACTGCTTCAAACAACTCTAAATAAGGGAAATAACAAATTATTATGACACTTAACAATAAATTCATATTGATATTGAAAGAAAAAAGCATTGACTTACCAGTGCATTTTTCTGCATTTCCCAAAACTACAGTTGTCTTATACCAAAATGTGGCATCACTAGAGTTCTCATCGAGACATAGATCAACTCTAACCAGATTTTTGATAAAATTTGACTTGTCTTCTTTACCATACCTATCAAAACACAAAGATGATATGCTATTAGAAAATACTATCCTTAACATATATAAGAATAAGATATGTATATATATGTTACTACTTATGTATCTTAGCATTTTTCTAATAATATTTTTGTATGAGACAGATAGATTTGTTTAATTAAGTATATAAAAATGTTATTCTATATCCTTTGACAACTACTATCCAAAGGTACTCCAGAAAACCGGAGTCGACGGAGTGAATGAACCGAGAAAAACACCAGAGATCTTGTGTCAGAATCAAGTATTCCTTGTGAGCTTCATTGGCTACATCAAGTTACAAGATCCAAGGGAAAAAAATATATCAACTGCTTTCACTGATTGAACAACAAAAAATGTCGAATACACTTCCCCGCCAATGGGAATATCTAAGCTATCACAAATAGATAAATCCTATCATCATTTAATCCCATGAGCAGGTACTTCAAACGCATCTAATGCACCAAAGAAACAAGGGTTGTTCCACCAAGTTACCTCTTCATTTCGTAAGGTTATCTCACTTTGTACATTTTGATCAATTTCAAAAGAAATTGGAAGGCACTTGAAATCTACAAAATATTAAAGAACAAAATGTCACAAACGAAATAAATGTACTATTACAAAATAGTAAGAGTTAACATTTTTTAGAAATCGATATTGGAAAAAATAAATCCATTACCATTATGACCTCTGAATCCTAACTCGCTCAAACTTTGGATAACGAGGCCTTTATACTTTCATGGCTGGAAAGAAAATATTATAAATTCTAGTAGTAAAAAATATATGCATATACAAGAAGTAGAAATACTTAAAATCAAACCTCATATGTTCCCAATCTGTACGATCCATCTTGGTGACGACCAACAAAACCTTCTTGATACAGAGGGCCACAATCAAGGTAACACACTCATACAGTTGTTTATTTTTAATTTCAAACTCAAGATCCTCAACTACAGATACAAACTAATTTTTCATGCAAAAAGAATTAGTACTAAAAAACCAATACATAAAAAAATAGGAAAAAAAGCATACTTACAAGGACAACTATGTCCCCTTGCTTTGCTTTGCTCTGCTCATCAAGTTGGGCTCATAGTTACGATGACTCTACAATTTCAAACTCAATTTTAGTATTGGAGTTGATGTCATGTTTCTCTCTTTAGATGTACATACATATATTAAAAAACAAAAGAAAAAAAAGGAACATAATAGAGAGTAAACCCCTGAATTATCGAATACGAGACACTATATTTCTATTTAGTTGAAACTGCAGAAACCCATATTCTGTTGCTTTCGCTACTGCTTCAAACAACTCTAAATAAGGGAAATAACAAATTACTATGACACTTAACAATAAATTCATATTGATATTGAAAGAAAAAAACATTGACTTACCAGTGCATTTTTCTGCATTTCCCAAAACTACAGTTGTCTTATACCAAAATGTGGCATCACTAGAGTTCTCATCAAGACATAGATCAACTCTAACCAGATTTTCGATAAAATTTGACTTGTCTTCTTTACCATACCTATCAAAACACAAAGATGATATGCTATTAGAAAATACTATCTTTAACATATATAAGAATAAGATATGTATATATATGTTACTACTTATGTATCTTAGCATTTTTCTAATAATATTTTTGTATGAGACATATAGATTTGTTTAATTAAGTATATAAAAATGTTATTTTATATCCTTTGACAACTACTATCCAAAGGTACTCCAGAAAACCGGAGTCGACGGAGTGAATGAACCGAGCAAAACACCAGAGATCTTGTGTCAGAATCAAGTATTCCTTGTGAGCTTCATTGGCTACATCAAGTTACAAGATCCAAGGGAAAAAAATACATCAACTGCTTTCACTGATTGAACAACAAAAAATGTCGAAAACACTTCCCCGCCAATGGGAATATCTAAGCTATCACAAATAGATAAATCCTATCATCATTTAATCCCATGAGCAGGTACTTCAAACGCATCTAATGCACCAAAGAAACAAGGGTTGTTCCACCAAGTTACCTCTTCATTTCGTAAGGTTATCTCACTTTGTACATTTTGATCAATTTCAAAAGAAATTGGAAGGCACTTGAAATCTACAAAATGTTAAAGAACAAAATGTCACAAACGAAATAAATGTACTATTACAAAATAGTAAGAGTTAACATTTTTTAGAAATCGATATTGGAAAAAATAAATCCATTACCATTATGACCTCTGAATCCTAACTCGCTCAAACTTTTGGATAACGAGGCCTTTATACTTTCATGGCTGGAAAGAAAATATTATAAATACTAGCAGTAAAAAATATATGCATATACAAGAAGTAGAAATACTTAAAATCAAACCTCATATGTTCCCAATCTGTACGATCCATCTTGGTGACGACCAACAAAACCTTCTTGATACAGAGGGCCACAATCAAGGTAACACACTCATACAATTGTTTATTTTTAATTTCAAACTCAAGATCCTCAACTACAGATACAAACTAATTTTGCATACAAAAAGAATTAGTACTAAAAAACCAATACATAAAAAAATAGGAAAAAAGCATACTTACAAGGACAACTATGTCCGCTTGCTTTGCTCTGCTCATCAAGTTATGCTCATACTTACGATGACTCTACAATTTAGGATAGGTTAGGATATATGTGAAAAATATAGAGGATCAAAGAGTAAAACTCAACAAATTACTTTTAAGAAGTTAGACGTAGTTGAGACTTGAGCTAGAGTTCTTTACTCTGGAAACCCCTTATGAGAAGATTCACAATCCTAGCTTTACCTATTCTAATTATTTTAATCTTGTAACAATTTGGGTCACTATCCAACTAAAACTCAACTAGTAAATAAGACATATATTTTTAGACCTCCCCCACCCTTGTAAGAAAAAAGAAAAATAAGTTTGAACAACATGGATGTCAAAATCTGCACATTTCTTAAGGCTATACTTTACATGACATGCAGAATACTCAGCAAACCAAATAAACTAGCTAAAGACCCAATACTATAAAGATACCTTTTTCTGCAAGAAACATAAGATGATACAAAAGCATAATTAGTTCATTGAAAGACTGCTTAAACACACACCACTACAATTGAAATAAAAATCTAAGCATAGCCAGTTCAAGACAGATAAAAGTATCGGAGCCGATACGAATCAATATATAGATGTCTTCGTTTCATATGCGATTCCTCCAAATTTCATAGTTTTCCCTTGCCAACAACACCATGCAAGTGAAAATGTCAGTACAACCCAATTCCATTCATTATAAGTAAAATGCTAAAACAAAACCGACAAATAACCTGATCAACTGAAATAAACCATGAATAATTGTGAATAACAGATTCCCTTCTCACCCCTTTTACTGATCATAATCAGTTCACCTAAAACCATAGGGTCACAGATTCTCAAGGAACAATTGTTACTATTCTTCCTTTCTCATTTTAGCATATTTGAGGTCTAGATCTACCAGCTATTAAGTGCAGAAACATTGAATTACCCCTATCTGGTTTTGCTTCAGTGTTATCATTGTAAATTTTAAAAGCACTATGAATCCACCTTCCCCCCCAACCCCTACGATTTATCTCTCGTTTTGGAGTTTTTTTGGGAGGCTTTGTTTGAGAACATGGTTCTTGGACTTTTATGCCCCTTCCTGACATTCAACAGCCCAAGTGAGAGTTGTTATGTCACCAAAAGTTGTGGGAAAATCTCAAATTGAAGTTATTTGAGCCATCAACAATGAGATATCCCTCTCTAGTACAATTGTGAGACCACTCCATAAGGACTTCATTCTCTCCCCTCCCACCTTGATAAAATTCATATTGAACACAATTCAAAAAAATAATAATCATATTGAACAAGGCAGACATTCAATCTGCTTTTACTTTAAGGTCCATAACATCTAATCGAGTGAGCATAAATTCAAATATGTAGTCGATGCTTAGCCATGTGGATATGTCAACCATAAGCCGAGTAAACAACAGCAACCAAGATCTCACAAATGTAAGTCCAACGGTGTGCATCTATGTGCTCTCAAGAATCAATCCAAGCATTCGAGGAGCCAAAGTTGGGTGCCTGTTACCACTTACCATGGTTCATGCTGGAATATACGAACATAAAATTTTGCAGCAGATTGGCAATTTGCTTTTCCTAACAACACAATGTTTGATATCTTACCACTTACCATGGTTACTTCTTCAACCTTGGAAGTAGTTTTCTTGTCCACATTAAGCATAATAATCCGGCAAAGTGCCTCACTCATACCAGAAGCTGCAAACCATACATGAAATGTTTCATGTAGATTAACTATCACCAAAAATCTCAAAGAAATTGTACAAAGAAAAAAGAATGAGTTTCTAAAATAATGGAAAAGACACCCTCCATAAACTGATAAAAGTTAACACCATAACATTTTATTGTAGAAAAGACACCTTCCAAGGAGAAGTGTAGGAAGAAATGATAAAAGTTAACACCATTTCTTCCTACACTTCTCCTTTTTTCTCTGAAAATAATTCTTATGCACCGCACCTGCTTTAAAATAAGCACATCAAACATAAAAAAACAGATTTACATATGATCAATTTAAATGTAGGAATTTAACTACAAGAAAATATAACTAAGCTATCAAATATATTTCCCCTAAAAATCAATATAAACGTAGGAATTTAGAGAAAAATCTATCATAGTGAGCAATGGTGTATCTATCCCCACAAAATCACATATTTCCCACCAGGAAGAAAAAAATATTAAAACTTTTTCCCTGAAAATTGAATATATATTGATTAATTTGATGTCAAGAAATTCTAGTTGGGAAATTGTCCCTTCCTTAATAGAGAAGAATGTCACATCTTACTAACAAGAAACGTTTAGGTTTAATAGTACAAAAATAATCTAATGCCATCGGGTGAACTCTATAAATCAATGCCAGGGAGGTCATGGACCAAATGCAACGCACATGCTTGATTAAAACTGGGATCAAAGGCTGAGAAGTAAGAACTCACTGTGCACGACGGTGGTGAGACGAGTAGACGACGATGCTGCGGAGGTGTAGAAGCTACTCACGGAGTCACGGTCTAGGGCGAGGAGACGTTGTTCGGAAGGGGGGCAAACCGGAGTGCAGGAGACGTCATAGGGAGGGAGGGATGAGGCGACGCTTAGGATGTCGCGGCAATTGAAGAGAACTGAGCAGGTATGGATACGAGGAGGAACTGAACATTTTTAAACTCGGTATTTTGATCAGTACGGATAGACTTTACAACCAGTCCAAGTAACTTTTCAACGGACTTTTGCCACGCCACAAACTCTGCAAATACATCATCTTTGGAAATGATAAATATAGTCCAAGTATATCTAGAATAATCATCAACAATTACAAAGACATACTTATTTCCTCCACGACTTTGTGTATGCATAGGTCCACAAAGGTCCTGTGGATAAGTCCCAAAGGATGAGATGTACTTACTTCCTTCTTAGACTTGAAGGATGATCTTACCTATTTCCCTCTTGCACACGCACTGCATACCTCCTCACTTGAGCTCTCTATCTTGGGAAGACATAATACTAGGTCTTAACGATGAAGTTTTGATAGAAGCTTGATGCTTGCGTGTCTAAACCTTCTGTGCCACAGTGTTGTATCATCCTTTACCGTTGATAGGCACAATTCCTCTTCAGGGATGAAAGAGGGGTCCATGTTGTACACGTTGTTCTCACATATACCTTTTAAGAGAACCTTACATGTACTCACACTTTCGACTTGACAATCATATGTGGTAAAGATAACCCTATTCTTTCTATTTTGACACAATTGAGCCACACTCAACAAATCAAATTTAAGGTTATCAACCAAACTTACGTTATCGACCGTGACAAGGTCAGAAAGACTTACCTTACCCAAGCCACAAACTATTCCCTTACTCTGGTTTCCAAAGGTAATGGAACCTCCAGAGTGCTGACAAAGTGACATAAACCATCCTTTGTTCCCTGTCATGTGACTTGAGCATGCGCTATCTATGTGCCAGGGCAGTCCCTCACTTTATCCTGAATATAAGAGATTAGTTTTTACAAACCCATGTAAGCTTAGGCTTACTAGGTTTAGGAGCAACATACTTAACATTAGGCTTAGCATCATCAATAGTTGTAGGTTTCACAGTTTTCTTAGCCTTATTGTTTTTAGTCTTTGGTGCCTTCCTAGCTTGGTTTTCATACGCAGTACGTCTCTGTTCCTTAGCTTGCATTATAAGAGTGCAATCTTGTTTGTAATGCCCTGCTTGACCGCAGTGCCAACAAACTCTATGATATTTAAGATTGACGTATTTGCTTTGACTTGGCCAGATGGGTTTGTTGTCGATCCTAGATTGAAAGTCAATGTGTACCGGATTGAGGTTCTGAACCTGTTTTAACCATATAGCATATGCCTTTTGCCCATATACCATAGACTGTCCTCTTCAGTATTGGCATTCCCTTTTGTATGAGAAACATTTCAATTGTACCCTTGGGAGGAACTTTCGCAATGTTTTTCATAAAAAGGGTCAGCTTTTACATTAGAGGAACATTGTCGGTACAATGTTTAGAAGGCTTGCTATAGCCCAGTCCAGTACGTAATACAAACTTTTTTGAGAAGTTTTCTTTCTCTCTTTCAACCTTAGACGCAACATACTCATCTATCCAGGCCTTTTTCTTTTCCTCTTCATTCCCTTCTAATGTCTCAATATCTTTACTCAGTTTTTCCTTAATACGACTAAGTGAGAGTTTTTCAGATTTGAGTTTAGCTATGGAACATTCAAGGGAACGAACAGTGTCAGCTAGATCAATGCAAGGTATACAAGGATTAGACTCTGAAGACGTAACTACCTCAACCTCAGTGAGCTTTTTAGCCTACCCCCTATTTTCACCAATCATATTAGAGATAGTTTCATCTTTTTCTTCAAGTTTCTCATTTAGATCACTATTTTGTTCACCAAGTTTTTTGATAATATCAATCAATTGATCTGTAGATTTTCCTTTTAACTTGGTAAAAATGTCAGAGTCGTTTACCTTAGTGGTTACTCCAGCTACCATGAGACAAACTTCATGCGTTTGGGAACCTTCATCTTCCTCGTTGTCTGAGTTACCCCACGTAGCCAACATGGCTCGTTTTCCTTCTTGCACAGGGGCTTCTCCGTTCTTCTTCTTGTAGCAGTTCCTAGCAAAGTGTCCCTTCTTCTGGCAGTGGTAACAAATGATGTCTGAAAGAACCTTGCGTCCTTTGTTCCCTTCTGCGGAACGTTGATTCTCTCTACTGTCTCTCCAGACTCTTTTGAATGCCCTTGTGATGAGCGCTACATCCTCATCACCATCTTCATCAACGTCTTCAATTTGGGAGAGATCGCATGCTCTTTCAATCTTTAGAGCAATATTTTGACTCTTCTCGTTCTCCCTTCTTGTCGTCTTGCGTGTTTGAATCCCAGCGGTGCTTTCAAGTTTGGCAACCAGATCTTCAAGGGAAAGCTTTTTGATGTCACTATGAGTTTGAAGAGAGAGTGATATAGCATCCCACTTAGGATTCAAAGCGGAAAGAAATTGATGAGTAATCTTCCAATCAGGGAGTTCTTCTCCAAGGAATTCGAGTTGGCCCATCAACCCTTGGAACCTTGAATGGAAATCAGCGAGGGACTCATTATTTCCTTGTGCAGCAAGATTATAATCTCTTAGCAACGCGAGAATGCGATTTCTTTTCACATCCTCATTACCTTGATGAAGACGTTTGAGAGCGTTCCATATTTCTTGAGCAGTTTTGTAACATAGGACCTTCTTGAGATCTCCATGCGAGAGAGCCATATGAAGGATCTTTTTGGCATGACTATTCTTTTCAAGTTTCTTGAAATAAGCATCAGTATAGTCGGCTTGGTCCTTCTCCTTCGTAGCATCCTTTTCATCCTTGATGGATCCTGGACCGTGAATGATCACTTTCCAGATTTGACCGTCAAGGGAACAGATGTGGGATTCGATTTGTTCCACCCACCAATCGTATTCACCAGTCTTCAGAACAGGAGGCTTCCAAAAGGAATCATTGATTGTTGTGTTTGTAGACATCTTTCTTGCAAACTTTTTGTAACACCCCCAAATTTTAACCCATTTGGAAAGGTATTATCGCCAGTGACCTCGGATTTCACCTCCGAAGCCACCCAAGGCTTTACCGGATTATACAAATCATAAACAACAACCTAATTAATAGGTAGCCATCTCCAAGAGGTTGTTCGTGAGTCTCGAACTCGAGACCTCACGCTTTAACAAGAAGCCTTGCGCTCTCTTGTCACCAATTGTGCTGCAGCCCTGTAATGGGTCGGCCCAGAGATGGGGGGTGTTACACTTTTTGCCAAGACTCTGATACCAATTGTTGGATCGTTAGCGAACGTCTGAGGGTACGAAAGACTTTGTTTCCTCAGAAGGTATAGAAGTAAGCAGCGGAATAATAAAGCAAGAAAGACTTCAAACCTGAACAAGTTATGTAAAGTGGAAACTCCAATAGCCAATTAGCTCCTTGGAGAAAAACTACCCCTTCAAGCTTCTCACTTGAAGGATTTTGAACTCGTCTACAAAGTATTGAATCATTCCTACTATGCCTCACGAACTCACCCTCTTCAACTTTGTAGACGAACTCTCTCAACTTGCTCTTAACCGGTTATCTCAAGCACGCCTCATACAAAGAAAATCCCTCTCTTTATATAGGCTTCCTAAAACCCTAGTTACTCAGCCAAAGTAATATTATTTTTGCCATACACGAAAATACTATCCTAAATCTCACAAACATATCTTAGAAGAACTTTCCTAAAATATGTCTAAAAGATAAGATCTTCTTTTCTCTTTCTTCCTTTTCCAATATCACGAGATCTTCACCCTTCCAGGTCTTCTTATCTTGTGCTCATCAAGTAAAGTCAATAGAAACAACCACCTTTGGTAAATAAGGAAAGTTTCCTTTTATCTCGCTTTTACCCAGCACCGCCTCGTACCAGTCAAGGTTCCGTAACGTCTAAGGGTTATGTCTCCTCTCCTTCACTTCTGCGTGTTGTGGCGAGCTCTGTGACAATTTTCATGTTCCTAAACACTTCAAGTTCACATCAGTTAGATGTTTGTTACTATCAAAACCCAAGGAATCCAACACTAGGTTTCAGGTTCCCTCTTCTTGTGGTCCGAGCATGGGTGCATTTGAGGGATCCTCTTCGCGGGTTTCTGGTTCAGGAGTTCCCACCTTTGTCTCCTCCTGGTCTTTTGGAGGGGAAGGTGGGTTCTTGATAATGTCATCTAGTAGATCAATTGGTTCCTTGAACCCACTTTCAGGGTGAGGTTCTGTTATGAACCTCAGGTAGTCATCAGTTGATGCGAAAGTCCATGTTGAGTCGTTCGCATGTACCCTGGAACGCAACGAGGTCAAGCCAAGCGTCAAGCTCTCGTCTTGCAAGCGTCGTAGAAGTTTCTTGAAGCCAAAGAGATTGCTTTTCTTCCTTGTGTGTCACCGTGGAAACCAAGGTGTTCGTGGCCTTGTTGAATTGCACAAAAACCACAAGAGAGAATGAACTAAACCTCAGGGAAGCGTAGAGGTTATCTTGCTGTAGCGTCGACTGCGGAGATCAAAGAGATGATCTTGTTGATGACGAATGAAGTGAAACTCGTCTAGGGGATATGATGATTAAAGAGATGATCAACTTAGGTTGAACAATTCACAACAGAACAACCTTAAAACTCAGATCTTGGATCCAACCACAACAATGACGCAAAGCTTAAACAATGAGGAAAATCTCAACTTTAATTAACTTAAGCAAAAACGTGAGAATAAAAGACATAGGAGCAAGACCTATATGATATTAGAAAATGCTACCCTTTCGTGTGTGTATATATATAATTTATATATTTGTTATCATTTATATAATATATTATTTATATCTTTTGTATAGGATAGATTTAATTAATTACCTAAACAACACATGATAATCGACATCTTTCGATATCTATCATGCAAAGGTAATCAAGGAAGTCAAAGCCGATTGAAGAGTGAATGAACCGAGCAAAACACTAGGATCTTGTATCATAATCGAGTATTCCTTATCATCGCCCTTATAAGGGGCCCTCTTAACGAGTATCAAAATCAGTCATGTAATTTCTTTAAATATTGAGAATAATTGGGCTTATAAAAAAAATGTTTTTCTACTTCTGATGTTGTAATATATAGTTATAAACAAGACGTACATGTAGCATCCAACCTTAGTAACTTAAGTTTTTTTTAGATCAATCATGTCCAATGTCGTCTTGTATTAGCCACACTTATCCTCCACTTCAAGCAATGAGGAATGATCTGTACATATTCACCTCACTAGTTAGAATAGAATGTGAGTACTGCAACCAACTGCAATTGTCTCGTCGAGACAAACTGGGGCCGTTTAGGAATGTGATAAATCTACCAAACTTGTTGTAGGCATCGTCCTTCTTACACAATATTATCCATTGTTGGCATCTTCCTCTGTAACCTTCAATACCACCTTAATTGAAGATCTAAATATATAAAAGTAGTTCAAAGATTTTCAATGCATACTTTATCCGGAGGACAAAATACCAATAGGGTCCAATTTCAACGAATCGGAATTAGATCGTTGACTAAAAGTGAAACCGTTTGGCTTATCTAGATGTCACTCCGTAGGAGACAAATAACGAATTTTAGAAAGAATCATTTGTATGTGGCGACATAGCAACGGTATAAAAAATTAATGTAGCGAAAGGATTAGCGGTGTGTATATTCGGACCGGACCAGACCGAATCGGGGGAATTACGGTCCGGTCCCCAGTTCACATATTTCTAAAATTCTGGTTTAAACTCGGTTGGTTTTCGGTCCGGACCGGTTTTTATTGTTTTTAATTTAATTTTATATATTAATATCTTATAACACTATTAAAAATGAGTTTCTACTATAAATATAAATCAATAATAAAATATATTATCTAATATTATACACAATAGTTATAAAAATAGGAAAAATAATTAATTTTTAATTTATATAAAACTATATACAAAATCTTGAGACTGTTACTGCCCGGGCCCATTGGCGCTACCCTACCGTAATGCATCGTAGTTGGTTAGCAAGTGTGGGAACTTTCACTTGTTAAAGAGAGGTCTGGGGTTCGATACTCCCCTCCAACAACCCACATGGTAAGGTAATGCTTGGTTGGCATGGGCCTGCGCCATGTGAGGGGTTGGGGTGTACGGCCTGCAGGCCTGTTACGGTAGGGTAGCGTCAATGGGCCTGGGCCGTAACATAAAAGTGCACTTTTATGTTACGGCCTGGGCCCAGGCCCACTTCTAAGTTACCTTACCCTACCGTAACAGGTAGTACACCCGAACCCCTCACATGGCCCAGGCCCATGCCAATCAAGCATTGCCTTACCATACAGGATGTTGGAGGTGGGTATCGAATTCCAGACCTCCCTTTAACAAGTGGAAATACCACCACTTTATGTTACGGCCCAGGCCCACTTCTAAGTTACCTTATCCTACCGTAACAGGCCTGCAGGCAGCTTAGTTGGTTAGCAAGTGGTGGTATTCCCACTTGTTAAAGGGAGGTCTGAGGTTCGATACCCACCTCCAACATCATGCATGGTAAGGCAATGCTTGGTTGACATGGACCTGGGTCATTGAGGAGTTAGGGTGTACAACCTGCAGGCCTGTTACGATAGGATAAGATAACTTAAAAGTGGGCCTGGGCCCGGGCCGTAATAGAGTCTCTTCCTAATTTTCATTTGCTCCAATGTCAAATCTCTT
Organism: Rheum nobile; assembly: GCA_027886185.1. Taxonomy (NCBI): domain Eukaryota; kingdom Viridiplantae; phylum Streptophyta; class Magnoliopsida; order Caryophyllales; family Polygonaceae; genus Rheum; species Rheum nobile. The sequence goes on along the minus strand of WOAB01000254.1, from coordinate 2,108,784 downwards.
CTCTTCTCTTCTCGTAGTATCTTACCATTTCCAATACAAAACACCCTAATAGATAAACAGTTGATAATATATATGTTATACATATTTCGGACATGCTTATGCACGAAATAATAGCATCTTAATTTGTATTTATAGTTACTTCTATTATTATCTTCATTATACATGTTTAGGGTGAAAGTTTTTGGTGGAGTTTTCAGACTTTATATGAATACTAACGGGACTATAGAGATGAATATGAGCAAAAATTACACTTGAACTTGACATATCACGTACTTCCCATTTCACCTAATATATGAATTATTTTTCACTCAATTTTCTTGGGTTATCATCTACACATTCGGGTGGGTTTTTTGGATGGGTCGGTCACCCACCACTCATATTAGGATTAAATCTTACCAACGTTGAATTTATTGTACGGTTTTAACCGTACTAGCTTCATTATTAATATATTTTCGATATATGCATGTAGGATTAGTGTTGGTGATTGTCACATCATCGGTCATTTAGTGTGATGTGAGACTGCATACTTATATATGCGGACTCGAATTCGGGGATAATTATGTCACAATTAAAAGATTAGGACGGCGGCCCGGTATACAACTATTGCAGAACAAAATGCACATATCTTGCACTCCATTGCACGGACTACCATACACTAGAAGTCTACAATATACTTACACATGCAATTTTAGCAAAATAAAGATGCACTTTAACCTACTTATACATGCAGTTTTTAGGATACTAGACATTACTTTAACATACTAAAGTATGTACTTTAACATAATAAACACACACTAATTAACATGTGCCTTTTTTATATAAATGTTAAACATGCACATTTACATATTAATACATGCACTCTAGCATATTAAAGATGCACTTTTTATACTCTATGTAAGCATTACAATTGCTCTTATATATGCACTTAGAATTCTTACAGATCACTTTTGATGCTTATATAGGCTCTTGAAATGTAATTTTATAGGGTGTTGTAATGCAAAAAACAAAACAAAAAAGATTTATTTCCCGAAAAATAAAATGATTTTTGAAAGAAAAAATCAAAAAAATATTATTTGCCAAAAAATACAAAATTTACATTTTTGTCACTCAATATTTTTCTTATACTATCCCTCTATCTCTTAGATCTAGTGACAAATGACAATTATTACTCCTCATTTTACTTAAGCTTACTATGCATGTGAATCGTACTCTATAATTTATTATATATATATAAAAGGAAAAAGATCCTATGAGAATGGGCGCCCAAGTGCGGACATGAGAAAATTGTATTCATATTTATACATAAAAAGAAAATGTATGCATACTTACTTAGTCATAAATGTATGTACATATGGATGTGTTCATATGCCTCTTACTAAGTATGCACACAAGGTCATTAATGTCCTCATTTTCTTTGGATTCAACACTTTCATTTTATGATTAATAAAATGTGAAATTTCATGTTGAATAAAGTAATAAGAAAATAGTACTAATACGAAGCTCTAAGATCCAAAATTTCCATTATAGAAAATGTCCACACTTAGTAAGATGTAATCTATATCTATATATTAAAGTTCTCTCCTTTTGAGTTCTTAGAACGATTCTGGACCCACTATATTTTCATGTCATTTTTTCATTCGTTTCTTTTTTAATTTTTTTATTTCACTTTAAATAAAAACCGTTAATTAAATCAACATTAATGCTTATATTATTAGTTGATATTATTAGTCTACTAATATCATTAGTTGTTTGTTCTTATCTTATTATTTATAATTTTTATATTTTAATTCTAATAATGTTAGACTATATTTATTTTTTTAATCGTGTAAATTAAAAACAATAAAAAAGCTAGGTTTGATTTTTTAAGGGTCCAAGACTCCAAATGGTAAAAATTTCTAATATTCATATTAAAATTCCTAATATACGATTTCTTAACTACTAATATTCTTAATTATTTTATATGATGATGAAATCAAAATACGATGACTTTCACCTAATTCTTGATATAATTTCATTATGAAATCTTCAGTATATTTTGAAAATATGAACCACTTCTTAATAATCTAAATTAAATTTATTAATTATATCAAAATTCGTAATATATGATTTATTAATTACTAATATTTTTTATTATTTTAATATGATGATGAAATCAAAATACGATGACCTACCTAACACTTGATATAATTTTTTTATAAAATTCTTCAGTATATTATGAAAATATGAACTACTTTTTACTAATATAAATTAAATTTATTAAGAATATAAATGTTTAAATTCAATAAATCAAGGCTCAGATCTCCTGCAATTATATTTTTTTAAAGGTTGGATGATGTGGTGGGTGATGGTTGGATGAACAATAACACGTAGGCGAGTTAAACGTGATGCTGACACATATGATTTAAGCATCTCCTTTAGTATATATAATATAGATAGATATAGATTTTAAAATCTTATCAAATCTTGACCAAAATCTCATCAAACTAACTTATATTTGCAATAAATGTTAACATAATTTTCTATTTGACGGAATTGTAAATTTGATACATATATTTTTGTTAATGCAAAAATAATATTAATTGACATTTAACATCATCAAAAAATTATTTAATTAATTAATTTAAATATTAAATATTGTATAAGGTTAGGTTATATACTTAACTTTAGATACCATATATTTTAAAGATTTTTTTGGTAAATATCATGAATTAGTGACAAACTATTAGCAAATTAAATAAACTCATGTAAGTTAATTAGTATATTGACATAGCAACAAGATTAGTGAACCCATGTAAGTTAATTAGTAACAACCTTTAGATAGCATATCTTTTTAATGATTTTTTTTTTACTTACAATGCATTCACATTTTGAAATTTAAATAAACCCATATAAATTTAATAGCAATAAAATCTTCACTTAATATATTTCACATTTCAAGATTTAATTACAAATTATTTTTGAACTTGAAATAATTGATTATGAATAAAAAATATGTATGAAAATATCAATATACTATTTGAAATATAATTCAATTGGGTTTTATTTGATTTTCCAATTGAGTAAATTTAGTATATTAATAATTATGAATAAATATAAGTTCCCAACATATATATAATAATAAAACAATAAGTAAATTAATATAATTTTATTTTCAATAATAGCATCTCAATGTCTAAAACCTAAATTAAATATTACAAAAGGTAAAAAAAAAATATAGTATATTGTTGGAAGATTGACAAATAACATCGTATTAACCTATTAAATTACAGGAAAAAGATAGTATATTCCGATTCATAACTTCAATCTCGGATATTGTTTTCACTCTAAATATACAAAAATAAAATGTTCTTGATAATTGAATAAGTAATATGTACAATCGTAATTTTTACATATATTTAGAGTAATTTTGTTTTTTTCCTATAATATTTATATTTATAAATTCAATCACTTCCTTTCTTTCTACGAGTATGTATATGTTTGGAGAAAATCTAATATAACTACATGTCAATATATTCATTTCATGTATATCTTATCTTTTATAATTATATAGTTATTAATTTATACTCATTTAACGTTTATTCGTATACTAAATTTTCGTTCATAAATATAAGTCGGCTCGTGCATGGTACGAGGATTTAAACTACTTCACATAAAAGTTGAGCAACTGCCAAATCATTAAGATATAATATCGGTTCCGTGGGGCTCCTACGGCTCCGCCAGCTCGGGCGAGTGGCATTTTTTGGTTCTTGGGGCATTATAACTATTTATTTAATTAATAAATAAGCGGCCTTGTTTCCAGACCAAAAAAGATATAATATCGGTTGAATATTCTATCATCCACAATTAACTATGTGGTGCACGATTACTTTAAGGAAAAAACATTGTGATGTAAAATTACGTTAAAAAAAATGTTAGAATTAATGCAATGCTTAAACACTAAATGAATAAGAAATGATATATAAAAAATCACATTATATATTTTCCTCATCATTTGAACGCTTTTACAAACATTGAAATTTTTCTCATTGGTGAGAAGAAGATATTATTATTCTACGTCGAAGATCTATCATTTGTACATTATGACGGAACAATTTCATCTTTTTCAACAATATTCTTATATGTTTAACATAATAAAAATAGGTTCATGGGCTAATAAATTGTTTTAATAGGTCCAATAATCCATCAATAATGATGACCAAATTGTCTCAGATTCACTTAATAACCCAAAATTTTACTAATTTATTCAGAATATCACAATTTCCTAGGATCTATATTTTACTGATTCTAATGATACGATTGCGATTCTAGGATCTGAATCACGATTTTCAACCTCGGATGTTGTAAAGCACCAATGTAGGAACTAACCCGTCTATATCCACATGTGATCCAAACTTGACGTGATCCGACAAGATAAATACTTGCATCTGAAAGTAACTTAGACATCCTTATTTGTAGCACAGTTTTCTGAACATATCACAAGCAGAGAACATTCTACAGTCATTAATCATGAAGAATATAAAGTAGAAGTCGATTCACCATACCATAATGTGTAACTGAGTTGCCCACGACAAAATTGGGCTTGGGCCTAGTTGATCAGACCCATATTTTGTTGTTTCTTTTTCCTTTGTCACGAACTACTGTAACACTGCGACTTCTTCCTCTATCAACAAACTTTTATGGATCCCTTTAATGGCTGTAAGTGAAATAGCAAATGCAATCATGCCTGTAAAGTGTAAACACATTGCAGCAAAGTTATATTTGTATTCTACAAATGAGATGGAGACAGAAACAGATTTGGAAAAGATGCAGTTTAGTTCTTACCAAAGGCAAAAGGCTGCGGTGAAATGAATCTCTTTTCTCATAATTACCACTAAACACCAGTTGCGGCTTTGGTCTCAGAATCCTTCGTTCCCTAAAGTAAATGAATCCATGGGCATCAAGTTAAAATTAGAAACATTTCTTAAGTCCCAAAAACATCAAGGTGATAACAGTTTTGTGGACAAAATCTCCTCTAATCTAGTTTGTATATCAGCATAATGACTCCATAAAACAAATGGGCAAATGAAAAAACTGAAAACTGTTGCTCTTTTGAGAAATTACTGACAAAGTTGGAAGTTTTGTGGATAATGTAGAATGCAAAGTCATAAAAGCCTGCAATAGAATCATGCCAAACCTCAGGAGGGTCACTGCGGATTTTTTTAGTTGGGGTTCTCATGGTGACAAACTCCTCAGCTGATGTTGGGTGAATACCGATTGTTGCATCAAAATCTGCCTTTGTCAACCCAGATTTTAATGCTACAGCAAAGCCCTGATGTTTCAAATGTTATGTAAAGCATCAAGCCCCGTTTTTATTCATATTTCATAGTATAAATCTAAAAACAAATAGCTTAATCATAAACCTGTGTGATCTCTGGAGCATCATCTCCACACATGTGAAGGCCAAGGACTTTGTCAGTCTTTGCACAGACTATCAATTTCATAAAGACACGGTCTGGCAGGCCAGAAATAGTTGCCTTCAAAGGCTTGAAATTTGCAGTGAAAATATCAACATCGCCATATTTTTCTACAGCCTGCAAGACCCATCAAGTTGTAATGCCAAATAACACAAAAAAAGCACAATAGTATAAAATACAGTGAAGAACTCAAAAGCTGAATATTTGATTACACATACATACAGAAAACTCAATTTTCAGAATGTGCCAAGAAAGAAAAGAAATACTGTTTTTAAACTGGATGAAGATGCAGAGAGAAGTGAGGCCTTGCAAAACTCGTGATATTGTGATTAGAAAGATATGCGGCAATGTTTCTAGGAAAAGAAATGTTTTCACCTGTTCTTCAGTAAGACCAACTTGTCCAAGAGGTGGCTGTGAAAAGACAGCTGAAGGTACAGCCCTGCTCAAGCAAATTAGAGAAATATATCTTAGGAAAATGTTTTGTTACCCTTACTCATCCCAGAAAAAAGAAAGACATTCTTGATGTGATTAAAACATCAAACATATCAGAAAGAAGTATGACGGAAAAAATTATAGCATTAGCTAAGAGAGGATACCTAAAATCATGCATATCTCATATGCTGTCAGAGTTAGACAATACCTGTAGTCGGGTTTTGTTGGTTCATTTGCAAAAACAGTTTTTGCCAATGCCCCACCTTCCATCAAGGCAACAGGAGTTAAATTTATTCTATCTGTGACATCACCAACAGCCCAGATGGAAGGAACTGATGTGCGTGAGTACTCATCTACCTGCAGAAAAATTGAAGAGGATCCAAGTCAGAAATGACCAACCATCTTCTGGAAGTGCATATCAGGAAAGTGGAGCTAAATGAAGTCAAAAACCTCGATAGCTCCATTCTTGGCCATCTTTACACCTATTGCTTCCAGACCTAAATTCTGCAACAACAAAAAAATGAAACTATACATGATCCACTAACCAACCCTTGGCTTTTAAATGACAAGATAAATCAGCTCCAAATCAATAAAATCAAATTCCAACTTTAAAAATCAAGAAAATAAAAACGCAATCAGATTCATAGGAATCACACAAAAATGATCCAGTAACCAACCCTTGGCTTTTAATTCTAAGATAGTGACTGTACTAAACTCAATAGTAAGTAATTGGGTTAATATACCTTAGTATTGGGTCTGCGACCAGTGGCAAACATGATGTGTGAGAAACCATCAGTGGTTCCTTTGTTTGTCTTCAGTGATAAAGAACCATCAGGTGATTTCAGTATAGCTTGTGGAGACTCCTCTGTGTGAAACTCAATTCCCCTCAAAGAAATTTGTTCAGCAACAAAATCTCTAATCTGCAGCGACATGCAAAAGTCAAATTGACATGTGCAGGCAATTAGAGATTGACAAACTCATATAATATAGATTGAGTACCTCTTCATCAAAGCCTCTTAGGACCTTCTTTTGTCGAATAAAAACATGAACATCACTCCTCAAACCATTGAAAATTCCAGCAAACTCCAAAGCTATATAGCCACCACCTACTATTGCAATTTTCTTAGGCTTTTCTGGCAGATCAAGTGCTGCATCTGAATCAATGGCATATTCACTTCCAGGAATATCAGGAATATATGGGCGCCCTCCGACTGAGATTAGAATGTGTCTTGCTGAGTACAGCTTCCCATCTACGTCAACTGTGTGTGGGTCTATGATCTGTTATTTCATTAGGTGGACTCACATTACATCCAATATCTTAGACAACTATAAAAACTCTAAACATGAAATGTCTTGACATTGAACCACAGACCAACCTTCCCACGACCTTCTATTAACTCAACACCTGCATTTTTCAGGATATTCTTGTAGATTCCGGTTAAGCGTTGAAGTTCTGCATTCTTATGAGCAATCAAGGTACTCCAGTCATGCTTGGGTTCAGTATCATATCTCCATCCAAAGCCATGACTCTCCTCAAATTCATGAGAATATTTGGATGCATATACAAGTAGTTTTTTTGGGACACAACCACGAAGTACGCATCTGTGATTGAAGAAAGAAAATAAGATAAAGCCGACATAGTAATAAATTTCACAGATGGAATTACCAGGAGACTGTAAGTGATCAGTTGGGAATCAGCTCGGTAACGAACATACAAAATGATGATAAATACCATACATTCATCAAAGTTAAACGAAATGATTAGCAATTTCCCCAATTATCTGAACTGAGGCGCAATTACCAAATAGCTAATTGAACAATCCTTGTTCAACCACTCAATGACCTCCGATATTTAACAAAGGCTCCAGGTTTGTACGCAAGATACAAATCTAGACATGATAATGAATCGCACATTCAACAACAATTCCAACTAAACCATTAGCAATTTCCACACACCTAAAACAGCAATCAATCACACATCAAAAGGAAGATAATCGAAAATTGCAGAAACTCACGTGCCGCCAAATCCACCAGCAGTCTCAGACGAGATGGTAGCAAACGGAAGCTCACAGACGGCCACAGAAGCGCCATAGCTGGCGGCGAATCGAGAAGCCCTGACTCCGCCGCTGCCGGCGCCAATTGTAAAGAGATCGAAATCAAACTGACGCGACTCAGCACCATTATCAGACGACTCCGCTCGCGCCGAGAAGCGGCGACGGAGCGAGGGAGGGCGAAGAGGAGTGTGGGGGTTTAGGGCTCGGTGGGAAGAAGAGAAGAAGAGAGCGGAGGTGCGAGATGAGAGAGCGAGAGAGCGAGGCAGACTGTTGTAGAGATTCCGGAAGGTGTGGTGGGAGGAGAAGATAGAGGCTCGGAGTTTCTGCGTCCTGAAAGAAGTAGTAATCGCCATTGTTGCGTTTCTCTGAGGGTTTTTTTCAAATGGCCTAGTTTTTTATATGTTGCGGAGATTTGTGAGGCCAACTGTGATTTTGCAAGCCTCGTCAAATGGGAAAGACATCTCATTCTAATGTTCAACATTCAACCTTTAAAAATCTTTTTGACAAAAGCCTAAATGGAATTGATTGGAGAAGTGTTCTATGTGGCATAGGGATGAACATCGATATAAACCAGTACTGGACTTGGAACCCGAAACTTGAAAAATGATAAACTGGTCTGATCAGATTTAGACCGATTTATATACTTGTATTAGAATAACATGGAAAAAAGTCTCAAATCTAAATATAATTTTACATAGATGATAAAATATGATATTTGCAATGGCATGGCATTGTGTCATAGTTTGCATATAACCTGTTAATAACATAAAATCTATAACTTGTATAATGTTTTGATAGAGATGAGAAGTGTCACATAAAATTTTAGGATTTTTTAATAAATCGGACCGGTATTTAGTTCCACCGGACCCGAAAATCCTAAATTTCTAAATCGGACCGATTAGAACCGGTCCGGTCCGGTCCAAATTTCCGGTCTGATCCGGAATTTGCTCAACCCTAATGTGACAAAGTATTTAACCTTGTTTATTATCAAGGTATCGAATGTGAATATAAATATGATATCACTTATATTTATATTATGATATACTCACTTTATAGTAACACTTTAATGTACACATGCATATAATTTTATTTTAAAACCAATTTATAATGGGAGAAAATCTACTAAAATTATATAATAGGCATTGATATTTATTTACGGGTAGAATGTTCGCATCCGTTTTTTTTGCGGCATTTTGGCCAACCAGGTTTCGCCCAAAAAATGAATTTTTTTTTTCAAAAAAAAAAACAATTCCTTGGACGCAACCAGGTTGTGCCCAACTGAATGAACCAGGTTGTTAAAAAACCCGGTTCATGGCCGATTTTTTTTAAAAAAAAATCCGGTTCACCTTAGGCGCAACGTAGTTGCGCCCATAAAAAAAACAGGAAAAAAAAATGGCCGCAACGTGGAAGAAAAAAAAAACTTGGATATTTTATATCAACAAATTTATTTTATATTTAAACTAAATTTACTACATACTCATCCCATTGTATCTATCTTGATATTTTATATGATTTGGAAATTCAAATACCTAGTAGATTTGTACATTTGTGTGCATTTGACTATAGTAATAGACGTTTTCAAGTAACCAGGGTTACATGGCAATAAATTTGTTTGTATCATGAGGTTTCAATATACTTTTATTCATCTAAAATTCATGTATGTTTCTCCACTAATTCGTTTGTTATTAACTGTTTATTATTATTATTATTCTCGAAAATCACATATAACTATGGTTATATCTAATTTGGTTATGTCTTATGGTCATATACTACGGTTATATTCTATAGTTATATACTATGGTTATATCTTATAATTATATACTATGATTATATCTTATGGTTATATTCCATAGTTATATACTATGATTATATCTTATATTATATCATATAGATATACTATGTTTATATCTTGTAGTTATATACTATGATTATATCTTATTGTTATATCCAATTTGGTTATATCATATCGTTATATCTTATAGTTATATACTATGGTTATATCATCTATTATATTCTATAGTTATATATTATGGTTATATCATATATTATATACTATGATTATATATTATAGTTATATCCAATTGGTTATATCATATCGTTATATACTATGATTATATCTTATAGTTATATCCAATTTCGTTATATCATATCGTTATATACGATGGTTATATCATATAGTTATATACAATGATTATATCTTATAGTTATATGACTTATATCCAATTTGGTTATATTATATCGTTATATTCTATAGTTATATATTATGATTATATCTCATGGTTATATTATATAGTTATATACTATGGTTATATCCTATAATATATTCTATAGTTATATACTATGGTTATATCATATATTATATAGTTATATACTATGGTATATACTATGATAAAGACCCTAAATCCTAAAAAACCCTAAAACAATCCCCATACACCCTTTGGGCGCAACTAGATTGCGTCCAGAACTATGGGCGCAACTAGGTTGTGCCCAAGGGGTTTTTAGTGTTTTTTTAGGGTTAGGTTTTGGGGTTTAGGATTTTTGGTTTAAGGTTTAGGATTTTTGGGCGTAACTAGGTTGCGTCCAAGGGGTTTCTAGTATTTTTAGGGTTTATGGTTAGATTTTGGGGTTTGGGGTTTTCGTGCATTCGAGTACAAACCCTAAAAAACCCTAAAACAATCTCTACGCACCATTTGGGCGCAACTAGATTGCGTCCAGAACTATGGGCGCAACTAAGGGTTTCTAGTGTTTTTTTAGGGTTTAGGGTTAGATTTTGGGGTTTAGGATTTGTGGTTTAAGGTTTAGGATTTTTGGGCACAACCAGGTTGCGTCCAAGGGGTTTCTAGTGTTTTTTAGGGTTTATGGTTAGGTTTTGGGGTTTGGGATTTTTGTCCATTCGAGTACAAACCCTAAACCCCTAAACCCTAAAAACCCCTAAAACAATCCCTACACACCCTTTGGACGCAACTATATTGCGTCCAGAACTATGGGCGCAACCTAATTGCGTCCAAGGGATTTCTAGTGTTTTTTTAGGGTTTAGGGTTAGGTTTTGGGTTTAGGGTTTGTGGTTTAAGGCTTATGGTTTTTGGACACAACCAGGTTGCGTCCAAGGGATTTTTAGTGTTTTTTAGGGTTTATGGTTAGGTTTTGGGGTTTAGTCCATAAAATAGAGTTTAATCCATAAAATAATATCGTTATATACTATGGTTATAGTATATAGTTATATACTATGATTATATCTTATGGTTATATTCCATAGTTATATACTATGGTTATATCCTATATTATATTCTATAGTTATATACTATGGTTATATCCTATAATTATATACTATGATTATATCTTATAGTTATATTTCATAGTTATATACTATGGTTATATCCTATATTATATCATATAGTTATATACTATGGTTATATCATATAGTTATATACTATGAGTCTATGACTATATCTTATAGTTATATCCAATTTGGTTATATCATATCGTTATATCCTATAGTTATATACTATGATTATATCCTTCGAAAATCACATATAATTATGGTTATATCCAATTTGGTTATGTCTTATGGTCATATACTACGGTTATATTGTATAGTTATATACTATGGTTATATCTTATAATTATATACTATGATTATATCTTATGGTTATATTCCATAGTTATATACTATGATTATATAATATAGATATACTATGGTTATATCATATAGTTATATACAATGATTATATCTTATAGTTATATGACTTATATCCAATTTGGTTATATCATATCGTTATATTCTATAGTTATATATTATGATTATATCTTATGGTTATATTATATAGTTATATACTATGGTTATATACTACGGTTATATTCTATAGTTATATACTATGGTTATATCCTATAATTATATACTATGATTATATCTTATAGTTAAATTCCATAGTTATATACTACGGTTATATCCTATATTATTATATATAGTTATATACTATGATTATATCATATAGTTATATATACTATGACTATATCTTATAGTTATATCCAATTTGATTATATTCTTATAGTTATATCCAATTTGGCTATATCCTTATAGTTATATTCTATAGTAATAACCAAATTGGATATAACTATAAGGATATAACCATAGTATGTAACTATATGATATAACCATAGATATAACGAAATTGGATATAACTATAAGATATAATCATAGTATATAACTATAGGATATAACCATAAGAATAACCAAATTGGATATAACTACAAGACATCCAAGTTTGTTCTTTCTTTCGTAATTGCGCCCAATTTTTTTTTTTCCCTGGGCGCAACGTAGTTCAATAATCTTTAAAAAAAAAACTCACCGTCCAAGGAATTTTTTTTTTTTTTTGAAAAAAAAATCCGTTTTTTGGACGCAACCTGAACGGATGCGCCGCAAAAAAAAACGGGTGCATCAGATAGAATAGCCTTTATGTTCCGACATTATCCCCTTCATACAAGCTGAAATGACATCGTAAAGTAACATATAAAAAGTAAACTAAATATACAAATCTCCAAAAGGCTAACATCACAAATTTACATATCATGGAAGAACTTATATGTCCTAATATCTTCAGTGATGAACCTAACAGCCCCAACACAACCAAGCACAGCGACGGCCGAGAACACCACAGCAATGGCGACGTTAAGGCCAACCACCAGCACTCGAGTCACCCGACTCTTCTCTATCGGCCTTCCGGCCTTCAAAAACGCTATGACGGGGAAGACAAAGTCGAGAGGAGTGAAACCAACGGCTCCACAGATGGCAACGAAGTCACCGAAGAAGGGCATGGCTGCAGCTGTTAGCGTTACGAGGACCATGTACACTGAGGTGAACACTAGCCGTAGAAGGCGCTTTAGGCTCAGGAAATGGCCGCCTGGCTTGGGAGACTCCAGCATTCGCTCCTCAAAGTAGGAGAATGTTGGCCTGCAGTATATCTGAATCAAAGCACAACAAAACTTAAACTCTATTTGAATTTTTAAAAACTGGCCCGATTTGATTTTAACTTATTAAAATGATAACGGAAATAAAATGAATCTAGTCGACTTTGACATTATAGTACATTTATCAAAATTTTCAACTTACTTGGGACTATAAAATCTGTGTGCCAAGAGAAGGGAGAAGGAAAATAATTTCATGATTTTAAAATCCACATCTTAGTGCTAAGAAAAAGAAGAAATGAAATGATTTCATCATTTTGATCAATGAATAATGTCATTAAAATGTACTATTTTCATAATTCAAACCAAACGGGTCTTTAGTCAATAACCTTTCTAACTTATGTCCTATTGCTTCCTAAATTTTTAACTTTTGAATTTATCAGCTTAATCATTTAAAAAAATTAGTTGGATGTTCAAAGTTAAACCAGTTTGTAAATCTTCAACAAGCTTGGAGGGTCATATTAAAAATTGGCAAAATTAAGCTATATTCATTTACCGAACACTCATTAAGTAGATAGATAAAAAAAAGTCAAGTCACATTAACCTCAAAAAAACTTTGACGATCGAGCCTAAGTTACTCTAACAAGGAACCAACTACATAATTTATCCAATTAGAAAAGCTTTTTGATATCCTCTAGTGTTATGAATTCATTCTCCTGTGTCGATGCACATGAACAAAACGAAAGATTGTACAAGGATGAGAGAAAGATGACCTGAAAGCATCCTGAAATCTGAACCACAGCAAAGACGTTGGCCATCACAACAGTCCATTTGGGACCGGAAAGAGACGAGAGGATATAAGGGTCGACATCTGATCCGAATGCCCAGTAACCGAGGAAGGCCAACAGCCAGTAGCTGAAGATGATAACAACGTAAGCTGCCGACACACCCTTGTACATGTTCTTCTTAGCAGGCTCCTGAATGTTGCTCTGCTACCAAAAATCCATCACAAACTGTTAAAATATATAACCATTTCACGTACTCCCTCCCTCCGTCTAAGAATATAAGTCCTTTTAAGTTTTGGCACAATATTTAAGGAAGTACAAATCAAGACTAATATACCCATATTTATTCTTAGTAGTGCTGCAAATCTCTCTCTTGGTTAAACAACTCACATTAATGTCTAGCACACCAATTATTAATATCAGCATGTACGTATAGGGACTAGACATCAATCTAATTTTGATATCAGCATTTACATACAGGGAGCAAAAACTTCAAACATTGAAATGGGGTTTTAAAATTTTCAATTGGTAGGTGGTGATGGTACTAGAAGATTGTCATCCATTTTATATTTAAATATTCTATCATCAGGAAAGAAGAATAGAAAAAGAAGATTAAAGGCAGAAGAGTTACTCTACCTACTTTCTTGTTCTACTCAACCTAATTACTCTACTTATATTTTTAATGAGTATGTACACTTAATCTATTCCATTAATAATTAAGGGTAAATTTGGAAAAAAAGTGGTTAAAATACCTTAAAAGACAACTATTGTTAGACAAAATTTTTAGGCTAAAAGGACTTATATTCTTAGACGGAGGGAGTACATAATTTGGCTAATATATAAGTTTAGTCGGTTACTCTTCTTATTGTTAATTGGTCTTAACATGGAACCTTACTGGTTTCATGTGCTAGGCTGCTTGTGCGCACATACATACCTACACACCCCCACATCATGGCCCACGGCTTAGTGCCTCTCTAAACTTGACACAAAGTATTAATGGTTTTTCCGCACGGTATACCAAAGTTTGAAATATTTCGCGTGGTAATCCTGAGTTTTTCATTTTTTTTTGCAAAATACTCAAATCGTTAAATACAAACGATTTTCGTTTATTTTTTTAGAAAAAATAAAAAAACCATAAATTCCAAAACCTATAAAAAATTTAGGGTCAAGGGTTTAGGTTTTGGGGTTTAGGTAGGATTTTGGATTTATATTTTATTTTGAAAAAAATAAACGAAAACGATTTGTATTTAACGATTTGGGTATTTTGCGAAAAAAATGAAAATCTCAAGAAGATTTTCACGCAAAATATGCCAAATTTTAGTGTAGCGTGCGAATTAAATGATACCTAGTGATTAATTATCCGGCGAAGAAAACTGATTATTAACTTTAGATGGCCTAGCTATGTTTTCCTATAAAAGAAAAGAGAAGAAAGTTGAAACCGGACTTGGATTTCCGGGAGCATGGCGTCACCAAACGAGAAGGCAATCGTTCCAAGAGCGTTAAACGCCCCAAACACCTTAGCAGAAGGGCTTCCCTGCACCGAATAGCTCACGGATTCTCTACTAGTCTCTTTCCCTAATTAATTAAGAGCAACAAACTTACAATATTTTTGTCAAATCCTTACATCAGTAGAATATATATATATATATATATATATACCGTGATTGATGGTAAGAGCTATGGTGGTTGCGGCAAAACCGACAGTGCAGAGAGTGCACAATCCATTGATCCAACGGAGCGAGTGAATGTCTGGGAACTGAGACAGGACAAGCTCAAAGGCACCGAAGATGATGATGAAATGTTGCAGTGTCAAGGGCCCATCTGGATGATAGTTCTTGTAAATTGCCTACAAATTTAGTTGATTGTTAGTTTAATCTAATCTGCAGGATTGAATTAGGATGCATGCGAAAACAAGTTGTACTGTGCTAGACTTTGAGGCTGGTTCCTGCAGCAATGTGGATGGCGATGTTATTGCCCAACGATGCGATTTGCTGAAAGCACGCAATTGACCAGTAACCCCAGCACCCTGAAGAGAGAAGAAGATGAGATTAATTAAGCTAAAGATTAATTGAGATAAGGATTAAGTTGAGATGTGGGATGGGTTGACCAAATATGGATTGAGCGAGAGATCGGTAAGTGGTTTGCTTGGTGCCATTCCAACCCCACAAGCTTGCAACTAAGAGGCTAGTGTACCATGTCGTCAGTGTTCCCAATACCAAGCTGCATACACCTTCAAACATGTGGTTTAATTTGAATCCGAATTTACCAATGGAAATACAGTAAAAAAACATGAACCAAGCCAAGGAAGAAACCCGATTAGATGCATGATTACTATGAGAAACTTGCAAGTGATGTCAAGTGGTTGCTTTTGTTCAATCACTCTCCCTTATTCTCTTTGCTTAGTGCGTGTGCAGTTACTAACGGATGGTTTGTTAAAATTAAGATTAAGAATTTGAACGATTATGTTGAAATTGTATCCGTTCTGAAAGACCTTCCTCAAGTTAACGGAGAAAAAGCCTTGCCATCAGCTAAGGGAGTGATGATAGATTTGGGGTTTAGTAATTTCTCGAATCGTTTCCCCCATGTTGAGATCGTGGCAGACTCTTTACCTTATGAAGGATTTGTTCTCGTCCAAATCAACTTCAAATTATATATCTGATCTTAAATCCTAACAAAACCCAAAGCGAGGTGCGAAAATTAATCCCAAAAAGAACAAAGGAAGAAACCCAATTAGATGACTACTATGAGAAACTTGCAATTGGAATCGTTGTGGAATCTGTTTCTTTATATCTAATATAATCCGTAATTAATGAAGTGATTTGTTATTCTAAATAAATAAAAAAAGTAGTTAATAATAAACTATTGAATTTAACCAATAAAAAGAGAGATTGAAAGATGATTTAAATAAAAAACCAACTCTACGAGTCGCGGGGTCGACTCACCCACTCGATGTGTTTATTGTGAAATTTTATTACAAATTTTCTGTCTTTTTTGTCACACCGATTATTATATGCGCGGCATTTACAGAAATATAATTTTGGTATTTTTAATAAAAAGCTAACGGGATTTACGGAAATATATAGCTAGAATAAGGAAAATACCAAGCGGCCAGCCGAGGGAAGAGAGGGCGAAGGGCAGAGCAGCGTAGGCAGCCGGCGTTGCAATCGTCGTCGCCACGTGAAACGCCGCGTGCCTCCACGTTCCGCCTCTCACCACTGTCTCACCGTTTCCGTTACCGTCATCTGAACCCATTTTTTCTCTCCTAGCCTCTTCCCGTTCCTTGTTCCCCCAAATCTCTGGAAATTTGGAGTGGCATAAGTAGTAATTAAAAGAATCTCACTCTCTTTTGAAGTGAATGATTTTTCAGATGGAAAGTTCAAAGAAGCTGACTTTTGTGTTGCGGCCGGCTAGTAGGTGGCCCATTATTGTACTCCTTATTCAATACAAACTGGAGCATCTTTATCCCGGTCCCGTCCCGTTAGAGGGTCTTATAGCATTTTTGGAATATAATATTACAATTGGGGCTATAAGACCGGAGAAGAGTCCCAAGATTCATCAGATATAAGAGACCGTCCCATGACTATATCCCTTAAGGCGTGTTTGGCTCATAATTTTTTTTTTGTCTCCGTTAAAAACAAAACGGCGTCGTTTCATACATGGAAGAAAACGCAGCCTTATCAAAGGCGGGGGAGAGTGCCACGTGGCATCATTTCATTGGCGCGCGCTGGCCATCCTTTATTTTTTTAAAATTGATTTATTTTAAAATTAGTGCGTTAAAAAATAAATACCATAATTCTAATTACATTTTTCTTTATCCATAGACATTCATTTTGGATATATTTGATAAAATTTAATTTTTATTTGTATTATAGGTTTAAGGAAGTGAAAATAAATTATTTTATTATTATTATTGGGGGTTTAAATAAAATAAAAGGATATAATTGTAATATAATAAAAGGGTATATTGGTAATGTAATATATAAATAAAATGATATAATTGTAATTAGACTAAATCTAAAAGACTCATCTAAAAGACTCCAATAAAAGTCTCCAATACACCATGAGTCTTATAGTAAATAATTTTCTCAAAAAACCCCTATAAAAGCCTCCAATACACCATGAATTTTATAGTCTCATCCTATGGACTCCATTAAAGATGCCCTAATTAATTTGATTCACCTTCAAATACGGAAATTCAAGAAAGTGATTTCATAAACACCACCCAATTAGAATTCTAAAAAATTCATTATATACGAAAATGGTAGAATGATGCAAAGTTGATTCTTATTAGAAACATTAGAGCAATTGCAGTGGGAGTTTTTTAAGATTAAAATAAATTATTTTTTTTAGCAACAGTAATAAAAAGCTAAAAAAACGATCTGTTGATTTCTTACTAAGAAATCCTTTAAAAACCTGATAATTTTTTAAATGCTTCACCACCATCAATTTTCTAATCCAATGGCTTACAATTATAGAATCTGAGTTGGATTATTTTCTTTTTTTTTTATAAATTTCTAGACTTAAATTAAAGTGAATTTTTTAATTGAGATAAAGTAATAAAATAAGTTAAAAAACTGGGCATTGTGGATGCTCTTATATCGAGCTCCACATGGGTAATATTGATATAATTAATTAGTTGTAATATAGGCTTTATAATTGTGATTGCTTTCAGCCTTTCTCCCTTCTTTCAAATGGCAGCTGTCAGAATTGAGTGGAATCCTTACAGTCTTCTTCGTTTGAAGGCAAGCTGCCTCTGCCCCCACTGATATAAAGAGGCAATAAATATACGAGGCGACTATATGCGCCTCATTTTTTTTCTTTGCGCACGATATTCTTTACGCCAGATTCTGGCGTACGCAATGTCGTGGCATACCTATTAAAAATAAGTCAAAAGGAGCCAAAAAAATACAAATACGTATTTTTTTTAATAAAAAATAAACAAGTTGGGTCGGCCCAAGCTGGGGTCATCCCAATTATGACATGTACGCCAGAATATGGCATACGCCATATCCTGACGTACAGATCATAATTGGGATGGCCCCAGCTTGGGCCGACCCAACTCGGCCCTAAGTTGTACGCCAGAATATGGCGTACAACTTAGGTTAAGAGGCCGAGTGCGGCCTCTTCTTCTTCCTTCTCTTCTTCCTTGCGGCGTCTCCTGGCGTAGAATTTCTGGCGACGTCTCCTCCGATTCACTCCTTCCTTCTCCTCCTCCTCCATTTCTCTCCTTCTTCTTCTTCTTCTTCTTCTTCTTCTTCTTCTTCTTCTTCTTCTTCTTCTTCTTCTTCTTCTTCTCCTTCTCCTCCTCCTCTTATCTCTGACGATGGCGAACAGTGGCGGTGGTGGTGACCCCTCCGACGAGGCTCGTGGCGGCGCGATTGGCGGAAGAGGAGGCGACGATGGCGTTCCAGGCGGCGTGGAGAGCTTGGCGGCGGTGCTCCTGTTGCTGCAGAGGTGGGCGGCGGAGAGGTGGCCGGCGACGGAGATATGGTCGGTGGTGGTCCGGATGGCGATGCAGGACGAGGTACTTTCCGGACCCGATTTATCCGAGGGCGGAGCAGACGAGGAGGCGGACGCGGAGACGTTCCTGCGACACCCGGTCAGACTTCTACCTGGGGTAGTCGAGAGGTATGAACGGAATAGAAATTTATTTGAATTTATGAAAATTTAGAATGTAATAAGTATTAAATTTTGAAATAGGTATTGCATTTAGAAATTGTTTATCTGTATTTAATTATAGATTTGTTTCTAAAAATTAATAGTTATATTTTAGAAATTTATAGTTATGAATTTTAGAAATTTATTTGAATTTAAGAAAATTTAGAATGTAATAAGTATTAAATTTAGAAATAGGTATTGCACTTAGAAATTGTTTATCTGTATTTAATTATAGATTTGTTTCTAAAAATTAATAGTTATATTTTAGAAATTTATAGTTATGAATTATAGAAATTTATTTGAATTTAAGAAAATTTAGAATGTAATAAGTATTAAATTTAGAAATAGGTATTGCATTTAAAAATTGCTTCTATCTCAACTCTTGAACAAACATCTGTGTTGTGTCCTCAACTGTATCTTCTTGAGTGTAAACCCTATCTCATTGCAATTGCTTCCAGAAGCGGTGTATCTCACTCGGCATGATCGGCGTCTTATTAATGATGGCATTTGCGATTCTGTGGACACATGGCAGGCCGAAGCAGTCTCTCATCCAATCATCATCACAATCATCAGGGAAATCCCCCCCCCCCCCCCCTCTATCTGCTTATACAGATCAAACAACATTCTCAAGCACCTATCCGACACTTTGAAGAATAGCCTTGAAAACAACACTCTTATTTCTGGCGGCACACCATCAAACATCGTTGGTGTTTTGGTCTGTGACATCTCCATGGTCGCACGCACCTGCCCAATTTGACCCTCGATCGCATGGTGTATCCTCACTACCATTCTATTAAAACCACCAACGCTAGAATTCAGAATTTTCTTCAACACGTGATGCATACCCTCAACCCTATCAAAACACATGAAAAGCATTGTGTTACTCCCACATTGAGCCATGAACAAGCAAACTACTGAACATTGTACAAGGGTTACCTATTTGAAGTCCTCGTGAAGAAGTGAAGATGATGATCAGTCCACGCTCTCACTATGCTTTCCTTGTGAGGATTAGTCCACGTCTTCTCAATGTATCGAACGAGGCCACTCTTCCACGATGTCCTCAATTGCACAAGCCTCTCTTCGTAGATTTCCTCCGTGGTTGAACACCAAAGTGCCCAACATTGGCCGCAAAACCTTTTCACTTGTTTTTTATCCTTCAATATTGGGGAAGCATATGCTTCTATGTTGTGCTTAATATGCACCCAACACAAAAGGTGTTTTACTTCATCTTTGAAAACTATCCGAATTGCATTAATGAGGGCCTTCTCTCGATCAGTCATGATGGCGGCCGGCATAACACCCGCATCTTTAAACAAACACAAAAGTTTCTCCATTATGAACTTGTAATGCACCACTTCTTCTTGCCGTGTAAATGCATACGCAATGTTGAAGGTCTTGTGCGTGCAAGTGAAACCGACAATCTCCACCAATGGCATGTTATACCTGTGGATGAATGTAAGAAAACAAATGAATGTAAGAAGTCATAGAATATTAGATATAATTCAAATCAATGATATAAATCACTACTATTATATTGTGTTGAAAATGTAACACAAATCCACCACGTACCTATTTGTCTTGTATGTGGCATCAATAATTACCACGTACGGAAACATCTTCAATAAGTGGAGCGAGTCCGGGTGAGCAAAAAGTAGGATATCAGTCTCTTTCGTAGACAACTTTGTAAGAGGAAATACCCGGTAACTATTTTCTTTCAAAAAGTTCAGAGTCCATTGTGTAACCGTCAATTCCCCACGATCTTCATAATGCACCTTCTGCAGAAAGTTGGAAACTTGTTTCATGGATATAACATTTCTGGGGAAGAAGTTCCTCAACTTCCCAACAATAGTCCTAGGCGTCACGAACGCTTCGCCCAAAGCTTTGGCAATGCGCTCCTCATCCGGGGTCATTCTGCCCATGTATGCATGCCCAAGAAAGCTAGTCGGAAGCTTATGGTTGTGGCATCCATCTATCACATTTATGAGTCACTTCCCCTGACTTCTTCTTCAATATAACACCACACAACTGAAATGTGCATCCGGACTTCTTCGACTTTGTTTTACGAATTACCTCAACTTCCTCTTCTGAGTCACTACCTTTCTTTCTCCCCAATCTATATTCACCAAAATGCTCGCACGTCAAACTAACACTTCTGACATTTGACTTATGAATGACTAAAACCATCATCAAATCTTTGCCCCTATTCCTAACCCACTCAATCAATTCCTCTCGGCTATCCCAGTTCAGATTGTTATGAAATTCATCTCCATAATATTTCCCCTATACATGTTTACATAATCAATAATGTTACAATATATGGATTACAATTGTAATACATAACTAAACTGTAATTGTAAAATAAAACTATAATTGTAATACAAAACTAAACTATAGAAAAACAAATTGATAGCTTATCTCACTAAACTAAAGACTTTTAACATATATCAAATTCACAACAATTATCAACTTCTCCACTACTATTAATTACTAATCTTTTAACATATATCAAAACAAATATAGGCCTCTACCGCTAAATCGTCATCATCGTGTCCACTACAACTAAATACTAATCTATCTTTTAACATAATAAATATAGGCATCTACCGCAATACCGTCAGCATCTTGTCCACTACAGCTAAATTAAACTACAGAAAAACAAATTGATAGCTTATCTCACTAAACATAAGACTTTTAACATATATCAAATTCACAACAATTATCAACTTCTCCACTACTATTAATTACTAATCTTGTCCACTACAACTAAATACTAATCTATCTTTTAACATAACAAATATAGGCATCTACGTACTTAAGCTATATTAATTATAACTAATCTCGAAATTGCATACATACTAACCTCGAAATTGCCATCGTCGAAATCTTCATCGTCGAAATCTTGATCGTCATAATCTTCATCATCTTCTCCACTACTCTAATATGTGTTTTCATTATATGTCATTTTTTGTAAGATTGTTGTTTTGGATCGTCCACCTACAAACATGTATTTATAGGCACAAATTAAGTCGTTGGAATAACGGCTACTTCTGTACGCCATGTGCTAGCGTACGCAATGGGCTGGCGTACAGGCCATTTTCCAACGGCTATTTTCCTGTACGTTGTATTATACAGCGTACATGAAAAATAAAAGAAATTCATAAACATTCAAAATCCCACAAAAATATGATAAAATATTATGTACGTCAGGACATTGCGTACGCCAGAATCTGGCGTACAAAATGTCGTGCGTACATCGAAATTTCATCGGACATATAGCATGAGCCTAAATATAATGAAAGCATCCATTTGCTATAAAATCACCCACTTAAATGCATGATTGAAATTGAAGAATTGAATGTGATTAAGAAAACTCGGAAAAAATCAAACCTTTAAAAACTCAAGGTTTGAGTTTCTTTTTAGGTTTTTATTATATTGAATTATGGTCTTGTCAAAACTCACGATGCTTAGATCAAACTGTTGGACAAAGGAGTACCACACACACAGCAGAGCAATATGATTTTGAGAAGAAAATGAACTTGAACGAGGCTTAACTTCATTGAACGAGAAGACACCATTTATAGAGGTGTGAGATACAATTCCAACAAGCAATTAACTAACTCCAACTTCCTAGAAGAAGTCCAAACAACATTAGCTGAACTTAGACACTAAACAAAGTAAATGCAGCTTGCATAGGAAAGACAAGTTTACATCACAACATCCTCCCTTAAACTTGTTTTACTAGACCAAGAGAATTTCTTAACTTCGCAAAGGCATCGATCTTGAGTGGCTTCGTGAAGATATCCGCAATCTGATCCTGGGACCTAACAAACTCCAACTTCACAGCTTTGTTCTCAACACATTCTCGGATGTAGTGGAAACGAGTGTCAATGTGTTTTGATCGATCGTGGAAAACAGGATTCTTGGCCAGTGCAATGGCTGATTTGTTGTCAACATAGATCTCAGTAGACCCTTCTTGCCTCAGTGCAAGCTTCTTCAGCAGATTCCTCAACCAAATTGCATGACAAACGCATGAAGTTGCAGCCACATACTCAACTTCACAGGACGATAGAGTGACAATTGGTTGCTTCCTTGACTTCCAAGTGAAGGCAGTGTTCCCCATGAAGAACACAAATCCAGAGGTGCTCTTCCGATCATCAACATCACCTCCCCAGTCACTATCACTGTATCCAACAAGCTTGAATTCATCAGAAGCTGAATAGAAAAGGCCCATTGCAATTGTACCTCTTAGGTATCGAAGGATCCTTTTGGCAGCCTTGAAGTGGATGGTTGTAGGGGCTTCCATAAACCGACTTACAAGCCCAACAACATACAGAATATCTGGCCTTGTGCAGGTCAAGTACCTCAGACTTCCTACAAGACTCTTGAACAGAGTTGGATCAACCTTTTCTCCTTCATCATACTTGGACAATTTTGCATTGTATTCTGTGGGAGTGTTGACTGGTGTGCAATGCTCCATCTTGAACTTCTTGAGTATGTCTCTGGTGTAGCTTTCTTGAGAGATGAAGATCCCTTCATCTCCTTGCTTCACTTCTACTCCAAGATAATAGGCCATGAGGCCTATGTCAGTCATCTCAAATTCTTGCATCATCTCTTCCTTGAACTCTTGGAACAGACTTGGATTGCTGCCAGTGATGATCAAATCATCTACATATAGACACACAATCAGAATATCTTTGCCCTTTGCCTTTATGTACAAGGCATGTTCATAAGGACACTTGATGAAGCCATTTCTCTGGAAGTACTTGTCAATCCTGCTGTTCCAAGCTCTTGGAGCCTGCTTCAAACCGTAGAGAGCTTTCTTTAACCTCAGAACCTTGCTCTCTTGCCCACTCATTTCATACCCAGTAGGCCGTTGGACATACACCTCTTCTTCCAGAATTCCATTCAAAAATGCAGACTTGACATCCATTTGATGAACCTTCCACTGATGTTGAGCTGCAACCGGAGCAAACACTTCATCAACCTTGCCTTGTATTTTTCAATTTCTCCCTTTGCATTCTTCTTCGCCTTGTATACCCACTTGACACCAATTGCCCTGTGCCCTTTTGGAAGTGTTGCTAACTCCCAGGTGTTGTTCTTCTCAATGGACTCAATCTCCTCATCCATTGCTCTCCTCCATTTCTTGTCTTGTGCAGCCTCCTCAAACTGCACTGGTTCACAATCAGCAAACAAACAAAACAAAGTCAAGTCTTCAATCTCCTCTGTGCTCCCATATATTTCTTCCAGACTCCTCGTTCGCAAAGCTCCTTCACTTGAGCTTCCACTCACTGGTGATGCTTCATTGCTACTGCTTGCTACTGGTGAGGGAGGAGGAGTTTCATAATCTAGAGGAGTGCTTTCCTGGTGTGTAAGCTGTGACTACTCTTCTAATTCGAAGAAGTTATAGTCTGTTCTGCAGGAATTGAAGTTCCAAACTCCCTCTTCATCAAAGATAACATCCCTGCTTATGATGATCTTCTTCCTTTCCGGATCATAGAGCTTGTATCCCTTTGATATTTCCTCATAGCCAATGAAGATCAAACTTTGACTCTTGTCATCGAGCTTTGTCCTGCAGACATCATGAATATGAGCATGAGCAATGCTTCCAAACACCCTCAGGTGTGCAACACCAGGTTTCCTCCCACTCCATGCTTCTTGTGGTGTCTTTCCTTCCAAGCTTCTAGTGAGAGATCGATTCTGAAGGTACACAGCACAAGCTACAGCCTCTGCCCAGAATTCCTTTGGCAATCCTTTGGATTTCAACATGCTCCTGGTTGTGTCAAGAATCGTTCGATTCTTTCTCTCCACGACACCATTTTGTTGAGGAGATCTTGGGACTGTCAGCAGCCTACGAATGCCATGAGCTTCACAGAATTCCAGAAACTCCTTAGAGGTGAACTCCCCTCCTCTATCTGACTTCATGGCTTTGATCTTGCAGCCCCTTTCTGTTTCAACACCTGCCTTGAACCTCTTGAAGACTTCGAACACCTCTGATTTCTGTTTCAAGAAGTACACCCAAGTTTTCCTTGAAAAATCATCAATGAACAGAAGGAAGTAGTTACTCTTACCAAGTGAACTTGGCTTGATGGGCCCACACACATCTGTGTGTATCAACTCCAATGGCCTCGATGCTCTCCATTCTGCCTCCTTTGGAAAGCTTTTCCTGAATTGTTTTCCAAGCAAACATCCTGTGCATAGTTGATCAGGGTGCTGAATGCTTGGAATTCCCCTGACCATCTCCTTCTTTGACAGCAACTCCAAACCTCCAAAATTCAAGTGTCCAAAGCGAAGGTGCCACAGCCATGACTCATCCTTGTAGCATCCCTTGAGACACTTTGCAATATCACTTTGAATGTGCAGCGGAAACATCCTGTTCTTTGTCATCTTTACCTTGACAATCACATTTCCCTTTTGATCTTTTATGAACAGATCACAGTAATCCTTCATGTGGATGTCATACCCCTTTTCTAGCAATTGCCCCAAGCTTAGAATGTTACTAGTCATCCTTGGAACATAGTAAACATTAGAGATTACCTGGTGACTCCCATCCTTGGCTCGAAACAGAACATCACCCTTTCCTTTCACAGAGATCTACGAGTCATCACCAAAGGCAACCTTCCCATTCACTGTTTCATTGAGCTCCATAAACATGTCTCTTCTTCCACACATGTGGTTGCTAGCATCGGTGTCCAGGTACCACAGATCAGGTTCTTCTCCCTTCTTGTCCTTGTAAGCAAGCAATAGTGTGGCATTTTCTTCATCCTTCACCTCAGTGAAGTTTGCCTTTTCTTCTACATTTTTCTTTGGAGCCCAACAATCTGCAGCATAATGGCCATATTTCTGGCAGTTGTAACACTGAACTTGTGATTTGCCATACCTTGAACTTGATTGTCTTCCTCTTCCACGGCCTCTTGAAGACTCATCTCCTTTCTCTGTGTTGTTGTTGTTGTAGTTCTGATTTCCAGAACTCCAACCTCGTCCACGTCCTTGTCCATGGCCGCGTCCCCTTCCTCTTCGTCCACGGCCTCTTCCATAGCTTTCTTGGCTTCTGAATTCTCCCTTCTCCTTGAGTTGCAACTTGAGAAGTTGCTCAGTAGCTTCTTGCTTCTTCACATGTCTTTCTTCATAGGCTTGTAGTGAGCCTTCTAGTTGTTCAATCGTCATCTCCGTGAGGTCCTTGGTTTCCTCTATGGTCACCACGATGAGCTCGAACTTGGAGTCCAAGGATCGAAGGATCTTCTCCATGACCCTTACATCACTTAATTCTTCTCCATTTCTCCTTAGCTGATTTGAGGTGGTCTAGACTCTTGAGACATAGTCCGAGATTGACTCGGAAGGTTTCATATGAAGTGACTCAAACTCTCCTCTCAGAGTTTGAAGCCGGACCTTCTTCACTTGCTCAGCTCCCCTGCAAGAAGTCCTTAGCTTTTCCCATGCTTCCTTTGAAGTCGACGCGTTTGACACCTTCTCGAATCCATCATCATCTAGTGCTTGATAGATGAGAAACAAGGCTTTCTTGTCCTTCTTTCTCTGGTCCTTCAGACTGTCCCTTTCGGCAGCAGTCAAGGCAGCTTCATCGGCGACTGCTCTCACTCCATCTTCAACGACCTCCCAGACATCATGGGCTCCCAGCAGAGCCTTCATCTTGATGCTCCAGTTGTCGTATTGGTTGGCCTTCAGGGAAGGAACTTGGAAGGAGGACACACTGTTGGACATGGCTGCTGGTGGTGCTACTCTTCCTTGTGCTCTGATACCAGATTGTTGGACAAAGGAGTACCACACACACACAGCAGAGCAATATGATTTTGAGAAGAAAATGAACTTGAACGAGGCTTAACTTCATTGAACGAGAAGACACCATTTATAGAGGTGTGAGATACAATTCCAACAAGCAATTAACTAACTCCAACTTCCTAGAAGAAGTCCAAACAACATTAGCTGAACTTAGACACTAAACAAAGTAAATGCAGCTTGCATAGGAAAGACAAGTTTACATCACAACACAAACTGGATTAGATTTTCTACCGTCGTGATTAAAAGAGTCCAGATTTTCTACTGTCATGTTATGGGTTTCGATTTTCTACGTCATGCAAAACCTTAGTACTAATTTTAGTATCGAGTATAAATCTTGATATCTGGTTTTCGTTAGAACTTTGATATGAGATTTGGTAATAGTTATAAGACCAGTAAACCAAGTTGCAACCTATTTCGTTAAGCATAGTTAAATTTCTTTCGTCACTTATAAAGATGTTATTGATAAGAGCGCTGCAATTGAAGGTATACAGACAAATCCAGCTGACCTCATAAGTAACATGTAAGTACACTGTAAATTTGCAACGACCCTGTTACTTGTTTCTTCCTTTCTATTTTGCCACCATTTCCACTCTCAAAATCCAGCTGACCTCATAAGTAACATGTAAACCATGTGCTATTACAGACACTTGTTGATTGCTTTTGGTGGGCTTGCTGGGTTAGAGGAGGGCCTTGAAGTGGATAACAAACTGAAGGTAGTTTCTTTCAAAGTTTTGTGTATCAGTACTGCATTTGTTACATGTATGCACATAATAAATGGTTTGAGGTTTATTTATGCTTGTGGGTACTTTTGTAATATAAGCGAATTCTGTTTATTTGTGTGAAGGTAGTTTCTTTCAAGTGAAGTAGATAATAGTTATGAAAGACATCAGCTTAGTTAGGAAAACAACATTTTCCTAACTAAGCTGATGTCTTTTATGACTATCATCTACTTCACTTGAAAACTTAGGAATGATGTTATTTTTAATGGAAAGACTGTGAATGTGGGTGCAGTGGCTGTTGATATCATCAAGACTTGTAAGCTCGGAATTCAGATCAAGCTGCCTATGAATGGGAGAAGAGGTTGTGCAATGAGAAGGAGGCTTGGACTCTGAACTTTTTGCTTTCGGTCTTATTGTTTTTAGCTTGCCTTTTGTTTTGTCTCGGTTGTGTTGTTTGGTTTTTGTTGCTGGTTTCTGGTTTGCTTGTTTTGTTGTTGTTCTTGCTTGCTTTTTCTGTTTGCTTGTTGTGTTGCCTATTTGTTGTTGTGTTTTCTTTAGTTGTTTGTCGTTTGTCTTGTGTATTAGTGTATGTAAATAAGACGTTGGGCCTTTTTCCCAACCTTCAATAAAATCTTACCATTTGGCTAAAAAAAAAACCAGGAAGCAATTTTTATATCCCTTCAGTACCTTCAAGAACCAATCAGCACAACATAAGAACACAAAAGTTAGCCTCAGCAAGAGTCGTATTGTGATATAAGGATGTAGTTATCTGGCACTGATCACATGAAACACATTGTGGGCATGCTCTTTGATAATCCAATTTCTGAGGTAAAACTTTGAGACAAGGCTGTAGTTTTTGACAGATAACTGTTGTAAGTGTAACCGTGTTCTATTCAGGTCCAGAATCTTTTTTTTTTAGACATTTGATAGTCGGTTGACAAATGACATAATTATGAAGATTGGTATGGCAGCTGATAAAGATCAATAACATAACTTTTATGGTAATTTGCTCTCACAAATTGCAATTGATATTCTGCTTTCCTTGTTTTTAATAATTCAAATACAATATCCTCATTTATAATTCTCTGTGCAGGATGAAGAATTGTACCGGTTATTTTGTGGTATTAACCAAGTTGGTTCTAGCATTGAAGCTGTTAGAGTTATTAGAGACACTCGTACAAGTGTTGGAAAGGGCATTGCATATGTCTTGCTCAAAACAAGGGTATGTTTTTCAATTGCATTGCTAGTTCGGTGGTGCGTTCGAATGTCCCACCGAACTAGCCTCGGTGACACTTCGAACGCGCCACCGAACTAGCATCGGTGACGCTTCGAATGCGCCGCCGACTAGCATCCGTGACGCTTCAAACGCGTCACCGACTAGCCTTGGTGACGCTTCGAACGCGCCACCGACTAGCCTCGGTGACGCTTCGAACACGCCACCGACTAGCCTCGGTAACCCTTCGAACGCGCCACCGACTAGCCTTGGTGACGCTTCGAACGCGCCATCGACTAGCCTCGATGACGCTTCGAAAACGCCACTGACTAGCCTCGGTGACACTTTGAAAGTGTCACAACTTATTAGCCTTGATGACACTTTGAAAGCACCATTAATTACTAGTGTTGATGACACTTTGAAAGCGCCACTATATACTAGTCTTGATAACACTTTGAACGTGCACTAACTAGTGGAGGTGACACTTCGTAAATATCACATCTTGAGGTGGTGACATTTCAACGATAATTGTCATCAAAACGAGATTTGTATTGCCATCAACTAGTTGTGATGACAGTTTGTGACATTAATTAGTTGCGTTGGCAATATGTGTCATCAACTAGTTGCGATATCGTTTGTATTTGATGATAATTTGTGTTTTGATGACAGTATGTGATATCAACTAGTTGCGATACAGTTTGTATTTGATGACAGTTTGTGTTTTGATGACAGTATGTGTCATCAACTAGTTACGATACAGTTTGTATTTGATGACAATTTGTGTTTTGATGACAGTATGTGTCATCAACTAGTTGCGATGCAGTTTGTATTTGATGATAGTTTGTGTTTTGATGACAGTTTGTGTTTTTGATGACATTTTGTGTTTTTGATGACAATTTGTGTTTTGATGACAGTTTGTGTTTTGATGACAGTTTGTGTTTGTCATCAAGATGATGACGTCACTAGAAATATTTTTTTTGGCGGGAAAAAATTCATCGATCAACGCCGGTCAACGGTCAAATGTGTTAGTTTGATTGACTTATGGTGATGTCATCATTATGTAATGATGACATCACCATGGGTCATGGTTTTAGAATAAATTTATTAGGGGACATTTGTCTAATATTACTAGACTTAAAGGGTCATTTAACCTGAACAGGGTATATTTGTAGACCTGGGCAAACGCGGGCTGGCCCGTCCGGTCCGGTCCGGCCCGCCCGCCCGTGTAAACGGGAGGGTATGGACAAGCTCGTAAGTCCTAAAGAGTCGAAAATAACCGACCCGAGTACCGGGAGGGCCGGGTATAGATAAGGGGTCAAGCCCGGCCCGTATATAATGTATAAATATTATTTATATAATATATAAATATTATTTATATAATATATAATTATTATTTATATATATAATATAACATTATTACTACTCCTAAAAAAATAAAATTAAAAACACTTAAACTAAGTAATATAAAAGCTAAATTTTTATGGGTTACAAACTCCACTCCACCCATCGTTCTCACATATGTGTAGACTTTGATATTGGATATTAATGTTTTTTATTGTAAGGTGAAAAGACTATTTGGACTTATAAAAAATTTGATATTTTTTTAATTATGGACATGAATTATAAGATGTGAATTATATATAAAACCGAATACGGATCCCAGCGGGCTACCTGGGCCCGGGAATGCGGACGGGCTTGGACAGTTGTCCAAGCCCTATTCCCGGGCTCAGCCCGGCCCGAGCCCGGATAAACGGATAAAATTTCCAAGTCAAGCCCGGACCATATCCGACCCGGGCCCGAAGATGCTCAGGTCTATATATTTGGTATAATTTAGCAAAAGAGTAATATACGGGGCCCTTAAAAAGTGGGGGCCCTGTTCGTTAGGGGGTGGACACAAATTACCGAAATCAAATAATCGTATTGAAAAATCAGCCTTTTTTTAGGTTAACTGTTCGAAAATTAACCGAAGTTACAGTACAATTAACCGACCAAAAATTTATTATTAGGTAACGATTAGTTGTATTTCTATATATATTTGGTTAATCGAATCGAATAACCGATCATATAAATAATATATTTTTAGTAATGGAATAATCTAATTTAGTTGACATGTTTATACTAAATGTGTTTAGATACATGTCGAACAAGTTGAATAGTTTGTATTTGTAGCGAATACATGTATACAAATAAGAATAAAGTTGATGTTATAGAATAACAATGTTCTAAAATGTTATATGATAACTAAAATTATATATGTTTTTGAATTAAATATGAACTTAGTATACATAACAACTTATTTTGATTGTTTCCATTTTTACATGTAAAATCATCATTATAATACATATAAAATATTTAATTATTTAATTGTTTAAGCTGATATAATATTAATTTAGAGTCATTTGATTAACCGATTAACAGTATCGAAATTACGGTTAATCGAGATTAACGGTTCAGTTCATGGTTATAGAAAACTACCAACCAAAATCTCGATTAACTGATGACCGATTAATCGAAGTCCGATTAACCGACCGTGCCCACCCCTACTAGTGTTCCCGTAGCCCACTTTGCACGTGTTAATGGACGAGCCTAATCAAAAGGGTGATTCAATATCTGTCATTGTTACAAAAAATATTTTTATTATGTTATTGTGTATGTAAAATTCTATTATTATTTTCTAATTTTGGGAACCCGAACTTGGTTGATTTGTTTCGTGGATTCCTTGAGACAAATATTTCTTTGTCTTCTCCATATTGAGATTTTAATTATTTTCTCTTGTTTGCATTCAACGTCCTTCTTATAATCTCATCTTCCTATCACCATTAGCAACCGTTTCTTCCTACATCACCAACCTCCAAATCAGGTTTTAATCTATATATCTTTTTCTAAATACTTTTATATGAATTTAAAATTTATAGATATTATAATATGCAGAGGATTGATATCTTGGGTTTTTCTGCTTCATTTTTCATGATTTTTCTTTCTTGTTTGTATGCCAATTAGGAACCAATTTATGACCTTTTTTTTTTTCTTCCTGAAAATGAGTATTGGCCCAATGAATTTTCTGCTTTGTAATGATTCCTAATAATTGGTTTTTCTCGTTTCATATATTTTGTCAACTATTTAGGATTCATTTAGGCTTATATATATTGTAATGAAATATGCATTGTGACTCGCATGATTCAATTATTTCTCGATTCGTTATCTACTTTGATGTTCTTGAAGTTTCGTAAGATGATGCTGGAAGAGTCTTGAATCGGCTTTAGAGTCTTTCTCCTTTTGCATTTAGGCAATGTTGTCGAAATCAGGGTTTGAATCCTCTTATGAGATTGTTTCACAAAGGATTTTAGTTGACATAATTAGGTCTCATAAGTTCTGAATTATTCTATTTTCTCTTGTTTGAAGTGTCTTTGAAGGTTAATAAATAATAGGGATTTGATCAAGTGAGAATGATAATTACCGTATAAAATAAGAATGATGCACTTTAGAATGTGCACAAATTTTTGCTTGCATGTGCATAAGTTTTTTTTACTGTGTAAGCGTGAATATGTGCACATTGGAAAAGTACATAAATATTTGCTTATACGTGCATGAGTTTTAAAAGTGCATTAATTTTTACATATATGTGCGTAAGTTTTTTGTTTATATGTACATCAGTCTCATTTCACATGCTAATAATCATTCTCACCTGATCATTGCCCTAAATTAGTAACTTGAGAGTTTGTGCCATAATGTGTTGATGCAGTTTTCCTGTAATTCTTGTTGCAAGGTATTTCATTTTGCAATAACGTTGCATGGTAAGCTCAAGATTATACATGTTTCTAAAAGGAGTATGTTGAGAATTTCGGGTGATTTGATAAACAGTAAAGCGAAAAAAAAAGGAACGAGTTTGGAACAAATCGCCCTATTAGGGTTTTCTTTCACTGATTTTGTGGATAAGTAAATACAATCCTAAGACAATCTATTTATAAGTCCCAAAACCCGATACATATAAAATTCTATCTTTAATCCTAATATAAGGATTATCCAAAATTCTATCTATACCGTACCGCGGGATGCGGGGGGAAAATATGTAACGACCACCAATATCATCTATTATCATGGCAACATCGCCAATTTTCATGAGAAAGGAGAAGAACAAATCTTGTCATTAGCAATGAAGGAGGATCTAAACCCAAAATTATACAAGTTGTTGATATGTAAGTTGGGTTTGGATAGTCTACGAAACTCGGCTTCCAAACTGGATATCTTTCCTTGGATTGCTAGCATTGATCCTTGTTGTTGTAGCTCTAACAAGCCATGGAAGTGGAAGCCTGATGTGCAGAGATTGGTGCAATCAAAATCTTGTGGGCAAATTTCCAGATATGACAAAATTATTACCCTACCAAGTTCACCTTGTCACGTGTATTTTAATCGTCGAGATGCACTGAAGAAGAGTGAGAGATACACATCAGTGAAGATCTCCTCTGGTTTTGATTTCCCATTTTTTGATTCGAAAGATATTTATAGTAAGAATGATTGTACAACACATGAGTTAGATGGAAAACACTCATGCAAGGATGAGTTTGATGGATGCTCACCCTCCAAATTGGCATCGGAATTGCATGCAGCAAAGGGATCGTCTTTGGGTAATTGTAAGCCTCATACTTAATTCATTTTAATTTATGAGAAAGTGTCAGGTGCGAAAAAGTGTAGAACGTGCGAATGGACATGTGCACAAGTTTGTATCTGTATATGTGTATAGATTTTTTACTACACGTGAGTGATTTTGTTAAGTGGAATTCATGCACATACAAACAAAATCTTATGCACTTTAGAATGTGTATAAGTTTGCGCTTGTATTTGCATAAGTTTTTTTACAGTATGTACGTGCATGAGTTTGTGTAAGTGAAAACTCATGCTAATACAAGTAAAAATTTATGCACTTTTAAAATGTGTTTGTATGTGCTCATTCGCACGTTCTCACCTTATAATTTTTATCACCTTATTCAAACTCATAATTTATTTTACGGTTATTTCACCCGGTAATCCTCAGGTATCACTTAATTCGCGCGGTACACCAAAATTTGACATATTTCGCGTGATAACCCTGAGCTTTTTATTTTCTCGCGAAATACCCAAATCACTAATACAAACGGTTTTCGTTTATTTTGTAAAAAAAATTAACCCTAAAAATGTTTTTAGGGTTAAGGGTTTATGATATAGTGTTCAGGGGTTTAGAGTTTTGGGGTTTAGGGCTTATGGAATAATTTTAGGGTTTAGCTTTAGGGGGTTCAAGGCATAGGGTTTTGGGGTTTAGGGTTCATATTTTATTTTAAACGGAAACTGCTTGTATTTAACGATTTGGGTGTTTGGCGTATCACGCAAATTAAGCGATACATCGGGATTATCGGACGAAAAAAACGTTTATTTTATTTCATTGTTGAAAGAATACTAATTGATTCAATCTGGTCTTCCCATAACCTAATGCTATATATAGTAGTCGATGCGATTTCAAACGACGACGACGATGACTATTGGAAAACATTCAACCTTATAACTCCAAGAGGTGGAGAAGCAGACGCAGTTTTCAGCGAACAAGGGAAAGAAGTTACGATAATGCTTGATTGCCACGTTGGACATCACCAAGCAAGTAGTCCTCACAAAAAAGCAGCCTATACTAAAATGTCGACTTCCGACGAAAAAGATGAATTGTGTGTGGAGGAGGTCGAAGGCGAGAGCTTCATTGACAAGCTGAGGAGACAGGTTGTGAAGTTGTACGAGGAGATAGATAAAGAGAGGAGTGCAGCTGCGGAGGCTGCGAGCCAAGCCATGGCAATGATAACCAAGTTACAAGAGGAGAAAGCTTTGATTGACTTGGATGCTCTACAATGGCAAAGGATGATGGAGGAAGATGCTAACCATGATTCACAGGCATTGGAAAAGGCTTATACACGTATGCAAGAATTAGAAGCAGAGCTCATGTTTTACATGTCCAAGTATCCATATGATCACTACAAGGATGACTCTTGAATTATGATTCTATTTTGTCTAATCTCTTTAGAGCCCGTTTGATATTCTATTTGGTATAATCTTAATATCGATATCAAACTGATATCTTCTTTTGAAAAAGATATCAGATATAGATATCAAGGTATGGATATGACTGATATCATAGTGTTATTTTGATATTTTTCATGAATTCGATATATCAAAAATATGATTGATATTCATACATATTCATGATACATTGATATTCATATCGTTATCGATATCTAATATCTCATTTCTTTAGTTTCATCTCACTAATCTCTCATCTTGTTCCTCTAAATCAAGAACTAGATATAGCCCATATAAGTTGTTCCATGTTTGATACATTTTCTTATGCATTGATCACTTGAAACTGTATGGCATTTCTCACTTCCAAATGAATTAAAAGAACATTTTTCGGATTAATGGGACCATTGATACTATACAAGTGAAGTTGGGCATTATTAAGCATCTTATTATAGAAGGAGATAATGATTAACAACATATAGACCCTTATGTAGATTTCTTTCAAAGTTCTTTTTTTTCCTATTGTATTTTTTTTACCTTATTGTATCGTGTCTTTATACTTAAGTATATATATATATATATATATATATATATATATATATATATATATATGCTATATGCTCACAAATATATATTAGATTTTCACAAAGTTCAACTAGTGATTCACAAATTTTATACTAGAGATTTAAAAACAAACCTTATACTAGAGATTCATTGTATATTAAATATGAATCTCTATTGTACTAACTGTGAACCTCAAGTATATATAGGTTATACTTATCAACCATACGCACACACATACACTGTTTCATATGCACACATAATATATTTTTATATGCACACACCAATCATTTTTATATACAGACATAGGTTATTTTTATACATATACACACATGTTATTTCCTATGCACACTTAGGTTATTTCATATGTACACATAAGTTATTTTCATATGCACATTGGGGATATTTGTAGGTTTTGTACATATGCATACATGTGTTGTTTCACATGCACACTTGTGTTATTTCATATGCACACATAGCACGTAGTGTATTTCATATGCACATATAGGTTATTTCACATGCACGCGATAACATATTTTATATGCACATGATAGCATTTTCATATCCACACGATAGTATTTTTATATGCACACATTGTTTATTCCATATGTACGTATGAGTTTTAATACATGCACACGATAGTGCATCTCACATACACACAGTAGTGTATTTCATATGCACACAACAATGTATTTAATATTACACATACGTGTAGTGTGCACAAGAATCCGTTTAATTGCATAAATTTGGTTTTGCCGAATTTTACAAATTTTCCACCTTTAGTGACGCAAGCGATTCAGGCCATCCTTTCCTTGAGATCCGACGTTTGTAGATCGTCTTCACTCCTCTCCTCAGCACCTATCCTCAATCATATATTTTCGCTTTGTCCAAAATCATTAATAAAAAAACATTATTATGGATATCAATCAAGTTTTTTTATTTCCAAATTTTTTGTCGTTAACCCTATTCTTTGTCTTATTTTGTATTGTCACCCAAATCTACTATATATCTACTAAAGCAGAATTAATATTACGCCACGTGGCATAACCAAAATAAACCAACCCTCTCTAATATTGTCACATGGCATAACGCCATTAATTTTGCCACGTGGAAAGCTATCATTTTTTTTGTTTTTATTTTGAAAATCAAATAAAATCAAATCTCTGCCCTAATTAACAAACTATGCATACCATACGAATATTTTTATAATCCATTCTTTCTAAAACATAGCACAAAATATTCGCTGCCATATATTTCGCATGCACTTAGATAAATCTGTAATATTGTTTACATTCTTTCCAAAATGGTCCAAAAAATATTCAATAAATCTGCATTGCAATAACAATGTGTTGGAAACAAATGATTTGTTTCCAAAACCGAACCTGTAAATCTACTATATATCTAATAATGTAGAACTTTCTTATGCCACATGTCACCCCATAAATAAACCATGTCATTATATGCCACTTGTCATCTTCTCAATTTTTCAGGTAATAAATTTTATTTTAACAATCAATATATATATCTTGATTCTTTCCAAATATATTTTTAAATTCTAATATTACTACAAAAAAATTAATATCAATAAGGAAATTTGTAATCTTAACAATAATACACGTAATCCTTTACATATTTCCATCATAAGCTAATCTTATATAAACAAATACACTTGGACCAAAAAAAAATAGAAAAATTTCCATAATTATATAACATTTTTGTCCTTTTAAAAAAAAATTATCTCGATCGTATTAAGACCTTAATTTGTACATTCATTTTCTAAACGTTTATAAATATGTAGTGAGTAAGTGATTAATTAGCAGCTTATAATAGGTCAATTATGTGCACCTTTTATTTGCATTGTATACTGCAAACATTTGCAATAAAAAAAATATTATACAGAATCTTAGAAATAAATGTTTTGTAAGCATACATTACTAAATACTCTATACTTAAATGAAATAAGATATAAATTATTACTTAGTAATGAAAAAGTTCTAATTATTAGTAGTTTTCAATATTGAGGTATAAGTGTACTAACATTATTTTCATAAACCTTATAACTCAATAAATAAAATTTTACAAAAATAGGTTTATGAAATTAATGTTAGTACTCTTATAGCTCAATATGGAAAACTACCTTTAATAATTTATTTTCGTACTAAACTAATAATTTAAAATTTTACATTACTAAGTAATAATTTATATCTTATTTTATTTAAGTATAGAGTATGTAATAATGTATCCTTACAAAACATTTATTTCTAAGATTCTGTATAATATTTTTTTATTACAAATATTTGCAATTTTACAATACAAATAAAAAGTGCACATAATTGACCTATTATAAGCTGCTAATTTATCACTTACGCGCTACATATTTATGAACGTTTAGTAAACAAATGTGCAAATTAAAGTCCTAATAAGATCGAAATATAAATTATTAAAAGGACAAAAATGTTATATAATTATGGAATTTTTTTAATATTTTTTATTGGTCCAAGTGTATTTGTTTATATAAGATTAGCTTATGATGGAGAGATGTAAAAGATTGGGTGGATTATTGTTAAGATTACAAACTTTCTTATTGATATTAAATTTTATTTTAGTAATCTTAGATATTACAAATATAATGGGAAAGAATCAAGATATATATTGATTGTTAAAATAAAATTTTATTACTTGAAAAATTGAGAATATGACAAGTGGCATATAATGACATGGTTTATTTATGGGGTGACATGTGGCATAAGAAAGTTCTACGATAGTAGATATATAGTAGATTTGCATTTTTAGTTTTTGGAAACAAATGAACGCATTTGTTATTGCAATGTAGATTTATTGAATATTCTTTGGTCCATTTTGGAAAGAATTTATGTTAACAATGTTACAGATTTATTTAAGTGCATATGAAATATATGACAAATAATATTTTGTACTATGTTTTAAAAAGAATGGATTATAAAAATATTCGTATGATATGTATAGCCTGTTAAATAGGGTGTTAATTAGGGCAGATATTTGATTTGATTTGCTTTTCAAAATAAAAACGACACGTAACAAAATAAATTAATGACGTGATGTCATATGATATTAAAGAGAATTGGTTTATTTTAAAATTGACACGTGACATAATAGAAATTTTATTTTAGTAGATATATAGTAGATTATAAGGACGCTATTTGATTTAATAATGTTGAATGATGTAAATATCATTAAATTTTTTTAATGGAAAATTATCATTAAATAATGACGCAAAACTGATTTTGTCTGGTCTTTCCTCCCAAAGGTATATATACGAGGAGGAGAGAGAAGATGGAGAAACAGAGAGATTGAGAGTGAGAAAGACATGGCAGCCACGAATCTCCAACAAAGAGGCAGATATGTAAGCTCAATTCAACGATGCCGAAATTTTAGGTTGCGTGATCAATTTACCCTCGCCACTCACAATCCCTCTACCCATTCAAATCTCCTCCGATCGCCTCCTCTACACGACTTTTGGTTTCCCCCTTTTGTTCCAATTTCGCCTATCTCCACTGATCGATCCCGCTAGTGTTGTGATTACAATTGTTGTTTCCTTGCGACAGTTTTGATTATCATCATTTGCGGCGATCTGATTATCGTTCCGATTATTTGAGGCGAGCGTCTGTGCTGAATGAGATTCAACTGGGGTTTGTATCGATCGTTGTCGTTTCCAGAAACTCTGCGAGATTTGCTGTGTGAATGAAAGCAGATTTGATTGAAACCTGTTGACTTTGGTCATTGGAGTTCGAAGGAATTGTAGTATGGTATGTAGCTATTTGCATTTGAGTTGAATCTTTCATTTTTGCTTTCCTCTCTTTAACAACTGATTCGTCCTTGGAACTCTATTGATTTTGGCGATCATTAATTTTGCATTTCTTCTCCTAGCTTGTGGGTGCTCAAGTGAGGTTTATTTTGTCTTTCTCCAATCTTTCAGGCTTCTACAGCAACCATCATTGTGGGTTCACATGTTTGGGTTGAGGACTCGGATGAGTGCTGGATTGATGGAGAAGTCACGAAGATTAGTGGTGACGAGGTTGACATTCAAACTTCCAAGGGGAAGAAGGTGAACTGAACTCTGTAGAAAATGTTTGACAATGGGACCTTTCACAAACATATACTTCACATATAGTTATAATGAACATATGAAAATATTGACATTCTATCTATATCTGTACTTGAAAGGTTTCGGCTAAGCTGTCCAAAACATATCCAAAA
The DNA here is from genome assembly GCA_027886185.1 of Rheum nobile. Classification (NCBI taxonomy): domain Eukaryota; kingdom Viridiplantae; phylum Streptophyta; class Magnoliopsida; order Caryophyllales; family Polygonaceae; genus Rheum; species Rheum nobile. Next base: position 2,068,941 of record WOAB01000254.1, on the reverse strand, counting down.
GATGTTGATGCTCCTGATGGAGGAGTTGATGACATGACCAAGTTGTCTTATCTCCACGAGCCTGGGGTTCTACAAAACTTGGCAACTCGATATACCCTCAATGAAATCTACGTAAGCTTATGTCGTCTTGAACCTTTGCTCATAAACTTGTGTTTCAACTTTGCGAGAGAGAATCACTGCAGCTATTGGTGGAGTCTGTTATATTGCAATGATATACTACTCTTTGACCTCATTTACAGACTTACACAGGAAACATCCTTATAGCTGTCAATCCATTCCAAAGGCTTCCTCATATCTATGATTCCCAGATGATGGTACAATACAAGGGGGCTCCACTTGGGGAACTTAGCCCTCATGTTTTCGCAATTGCTGATGTTGCATACAGGTGAAAATGCACGTGATATTCTTATATAAATTTACCTTAGGCTTCTTTTTTTATAGACTGGCAGTCTGACATTGCTATGCTGAATCAGGGCAATGATTAATGAGGGTAAAAGCAACTCTATTCTTGTGAGTGGTGAAAGTGGTGCTGGTAAGACAGAGACCACAAAGATGCTTATGCAATATCTTGCTTATTTGGGGGGCCGTTCTGCTACTGAAGGCCGAACTGTTGAACAACAAGTTTTGGAGGTTAGATGGATGTGCTATATGAATGGTTTAGGGTTTTTTCATATGAAAATCTAATTTCTCAACAAAAATGATTCGACTGGTCAATCTTTGACAAGATAGCTGCGAAGAGTTGAAACTATATAGAAGTTGGATTTTGATTCTGGTCTCTTCACCTATGCTGTTAAATAGCTGGTTTGACTCTGGTTGAGAGATGTGCCATCCATAGTGAAATAGGATAGGGGTTTGCCTCTCCATTCATTAACTGGTCCTTGATTAATGCATTGCACATCCTATAACATTGACAAAACTCCAACTTTGATGTTTTACATATAGGTCCAGAGAGTGGAAAGTAAGAACATTAAAAAAGGCTCAGCTTGTAATGTCTATGCTGTCATGTGTTTCACGTGCTATGTTGACTTGGGAAACCAAATTTCAACTTGCTGCTGATGTAGTTTCAACTATAATTGCAGTCAAATCCTGTTCTGGAAGCTTTTGGCAATGCAAAGACAGTAAGAAATAACAATTCAAGGTGAGATTCTACAAACGTTACCTTTGTAAGATGGTTTATTTTACTTTTTGTATCCTCCATAAACATGTTTAGGCTCCACTATCCTTTGCCTATAGAGTTTGAACAATGGCTTGGAAACAGATAGTACACGTTTGCTTTAATTTCTGCACCACGTGATGGTCGGTATCATGTTTAGATCCCCATGGTTGATGATTCTATTATGTAGTACTGAAATTTTGTTTTAGTTTTTTTTATTCCATTTATGGTACACAGAATGAAAAGATAATATGGAATTATTATTAGTCTATATTTCAAGACAGCTTTCTCCTTTGAAGGAAGTTGTAAATGTACAAGTTGCATGATTTCATATATCATGAAAGCCGATTCCTACTAACAAGTTGCTGAATGGTCCACTGCAGTCGATTTGGGAAGTTTGTCGAGATACAATTTGACAAGCGTGGAAGAATATCTGGGGCAGCCGTCAGAACTTATCTTCTTGAGAGATCTCGTGTTTGCCAAGTTTCAGATCCTGAACGGAATTATCACTGTTTTTATCTTCTTTGTGGCGCACCAAAGGAGGTTACCATCCTAAACTGTTCTGTTGCATTGGTAGACGTGCATATACTGCATAAAGCATGATTCTCTTATTGTGACATATGTACTGATTAAAATTTTTAGGGCCATCTTCGTTAACATGTTTCTTCTTTCTTTTTAATCAGGAAACTGAGAAATATAAGCTCGGAAATCCTAAATCTTTTCACTATCTTAATCAATCAAGTTGCTATGAGTTGGTTGGTGTAAGTGATGCTCAAGAATATCTTGCCACAAGGAGAGCAATGGACATTGTTGGAATGACCAAGGAAGAGCAGGTATCTCTGTGCATTTCATGCGTTCCTTCATCGTCTAATATATAGTGTAGACAATGCAGAACCAATATTTCTTTCTCTTATGATTATATCTTTGCAGGATGCAATATTCAGCGTAGTAGCTGCCATTCTTCACCTTGGTAACATAGAATTTTCCAAGGGTCAAGAAGTTGATTCTTCTGTTCCAAAGGATGAAAAATCCAAATTCCATCTGCAAACAGCAGCAGAACTTCTTATGTATGACTGTCACTGATGTATGTATATCTTGAATGCTTTCTTTCATTATTTTGTCACATAATTGTTGATTAATTATCAGGTGTGATGCTGCTGCACTGGAAGATGCCCTCTGCAAGCGTGTTATGGTCACCCCTGAAGAAGTCATCAAGAGGAGCCTTGACCCTGTTGCTGCAACAATTAACAGGGATGGTCTAGCAAAGACCATATATTCTCGGTTGTTTGACTGGTAAGAGGAAATTTATAATGCTTCATTTTCTTCTACATAGAGCTTAACATTTTCAGCTGAGTTTGTTCTGAAAAATTTATGCTAATTTGTTATTGATTTGTAGGTTGGTGGAAAAAATTAATGTTTCAATTGGGCAGGATCCTAACTCAAAATGTTTGATTGGAGTTCTTGATATCTACGGTTTTGAAAGCTTTAAAACAAATAGGTAATGTTTCTCTAATAGAGATTACATTTTAATTCATCCTTATTTAGCTCTTGTGGAAATTCAGGGTTTTACATCTGATTTCTGCAGTTTTGAGCAGTTCTGTATTAACTACACCAATGAAAAGCTGCAGCAACATTTCAATCAGGTAAGTTTTTGACATTTGCATATTGGGAAGTGTTTTTTTCTGATCATTAATGTGAGCTTCGTTATGTCAACTTCAGCATGTTTTCAAGATGGAACAAGAGGAATACACAAGAGAGGAAATTGACTGGAGTTACATTGAATTTGTGGATAACCAAGATGTGTTGGATCTTATTGAGAAGGTCCCTCCTTTTTTTTGAGCTTCACAATTAATTTTTACCCATTTATCTGCGTAGGTGTTAATTATCTTCTAAAAGTTGCCTCTAGCAATATATATATGCTGAAGAAGTAAAAATGTAGTTCCATAAGTTAGTAATGCACTTTGAAATGCAGAGAAAAAGGATTTTAAACCGGCGAGCATGACCTGTTACAACATAACAGTTTAAAATTTAAGTTTAGATCATCATGATGAACATGAATATCATGGTTTTATGAATCGATACTTCGAGTGGTCTCATTAAGTATATTGTCACAATAAAGAAAGCAGCAGTTTGGATTCAACTGCAGCTTTCTCATAATATTTGACTGTTGTTTTATTTCATTTGTGAGCATTATGCTGCTCCTGGAGAATTATTAGCTGCATTTTTGCCTCTTTCTCACGATTGTTGAACAAGCATAAGCCAGACTGCGGATTCGATTCCTCAAGATTGCGTTTCTTACATAAATGTTTCAGAGTTTCTTACTATCACTAACTTCTATCAATCAATCAATATTGCAGAAACCTGGAGGCATCATTACGTTGCTTGATGAAGCTTGGTTAGTTTCTTCTCTTTCTCCCCTTGATTCATGTTTAAATTTTTTTCGTGTATTGCTATGGCCTCTGCATCTATATGTGATGTTGGAGACACTGATAGGAGTTTATCTGCTGTGATAATCTTGCTTAATTATACATTGGTATGTTATATATTGATAACAGATTTTAGTTCCCTGTTTCCATGGCATTATTTGCAGCATGTTCCCAAAGTCAACTCATGAAACCTTTTCAAGTAGGCTATATCAGACGTTCCAGAAACATAAACGCTTCATCAAGCCCAAACTATCCCGTACAGATTTCACAATCGCACATTATGCTGGAGAGGTCTCTCATGTTCTTCCTTCTAGTGGAACAATTATAGGCTTACATGGATTGATGTCTATAGAAATTTAACCCGGCATATACTATCCCTTTCAGGTTCTGTATCAGTCTGACCAATTCTTAGACAAAAACAAGGACTACGTTGTTCCTGAACATCAAGAACTGTTGAATTCTTCGAAATGCTCCTTTGTAGCAGGCCTTTTCCCTCAAATTACTCAGGAGACAACAAAGTCCGCTAAATTTTCATCTATAGGATCTGGTTTTAAGGTAACTCTCTTTTTATTCTGTTTCTTGAATGGAATACGAGTTTATAAAGCTCTTCCATTTGTATCTGGATATATTATATGCTTAATCTCTATTTGTGCAGTTACAACTACAGCAGCTGATGGAGACATTGAATTCGACTGAACCTCATTACATTAGATGTGTGAAGCCAAATAATGTCCTTAAACCTGGCATATTTGAGAATGTCAATGTCATGCAGCAATTACGTTGTGGTGTGAGTATAATGTAACTGTCTTCTGTTATTCATATTATCATGAACTTGTGTGTTTAATTGCTTTCCCCCTACTATTAGGGTGTGCTGGAGGCAATCAGAATCAGTTGTGCTGGGTATCCCACACGGAGAACATTTTTTGAGTTTATAAGTCGGTTTAAAATTCTTTGCCCTGAGGTTGTTAAAAGGAGGTATGTGACACATTTTGAATTATCTTATTGCTTATTATGTGTGAACGTTATATTGACAAATACATGTATCGTGAACTGCTTTCTGATGCAGTTATGAAGAGAAGGCTGCCTGCGCAAATATTCTAGAAAAGATGGGTCTTCAAGGGTATCAGGTCTTACAGCTGTCCCACTATCTATTTTTTGGAGAAAAATTGGAAGTGTAATTAGTTCATTCAGAAGAATAACCTCAAATGCATATTATGCATTATCTCCTCTCTCGTTCTTCATGTATACAAGGAAATGTTTGCAGATTGACGATTATAGGGAAAATAGTCCCACCCCATACCCTATAACATATAAACAATGAATTATTCAGCTAACAAATAAAAAGCCACGTGATACTTTTATCAAACTCAATCAACTAGCTCTTACCTGAATTGTTAATAGAATATATAAGCCACTTCCTGTTACGATTATGTATACTTCATGGTTCCTCCTGCATGTTTTGTTCTTTTCAATAGTTATTTCCTCCTTCAGTATCTGCTAGACCCAGTATAGATTGTTTGGATATATTTTCTCAAAAGGTATCAGTGTTTTCTTGTTGTTTTATGTTTAAAAGTCAGACAATATAGTGGTATAATTATTTAGTGGTCATCATATGCTTAATTGTTTCAATTAATTTTGCAGATCGGGAAAAACAAAGTTTTCCTCAGAGCTGGTCAAATGGCTGAGTTAGATGCACGAAGAGCAGAGAAACTTAGCAATGCAGCCAAAACGATTCAAAGAAAGACAAAAACTTTCATCACCCGTAGAAGGTTTCGTGCTCTGTGCAAGGCTACTACAAGTCTGCAAACAATTTGTCGGGGTAAGTCCATCTTACTGATACCTTCAATTAATTCAGATTTCAAAGTATTTGCCTCCAAGTATCTTGCATTTATCCTATACATCTGTTCTGCAAAACCTCCAGGGTGGCTTGCTTGCAAACTTTATGAAGGTATGAGAAGGGAGGCGGCTTCAATAAAAATTCAGAAGGACTTGCGCAGACACCTCTCCAGGAAGGCTTTCAAAGAACTCCATTCATCCGCACTTGTTCTACAGACTGCCACTAGGAAGATGGCTGCTCGTAATCAGTTCATGCATAAAAAGCAATCAAAAGCATCAACCATTATTCAAGTATTCTTCTTTTATGGTAATTTTTGGTTGGAAAAGCATCATGTTTAGTGGAGGATCTAAAATTGTATTGGGTAAGTGCAGGCTCATTGGCGAGGTCATCATGATTATACATACCATAAGAAGCTCAAAGGAGCAGCACTGACTTCACAATGTAGATGGAGAGGAAGGCTTGCTCGAAAAGAGCTCAAGAATCTGAAGATGGTGGGTCTCTGTTGAAATAAAATAGTTGCTGCATTCATGCACTAAAAGCATTCTTTAGAGATATCATATTACTGTTTACAACTATTTATCAGCAGATGAATTTTTATTTGCCCAGCTTGACCCAAAATAAAGAACTGCTTGCTGATGCTTTTCACAAATTTATAGGCTGCTAGAGAAACAGGTGCTCTTAAAGACGCGAAAGATAAGCTTGAGAAGAAGGTAGAAGAACTCACATGGCGTCTACAGCTTGAGAAGCGACAAAGGGTAATGTTTAAGGACCTATTTTGTATTGTAACAATATTTAAATTACAATCAAGGTCTGGTAATTTAAATGGGAGTCTGTGGTAGTGAATTGGTTGTTTACTAGTTCTAATTGTCAGAAGCACTCAGTGCATGACATCATACTGTGGATGTGATGTATTGTGAGATTGATGCCGGTTTCTTCTTAACCTTCACATAAATTGCAGATTGAGGTAGAAGAATCAAAAGAGAAGGAAATTTTGAAGCTTCACGAAAAACTAAAAGAGATGCAAATGATAGTCGATGAAAAGAATGTTTTGCTTCGCGAGGAGCATGAAAATGCTAAAAAAGCAATCGAAACAGCTGCAGCTGCTGTTGTAAAAGAAACTCCAGTTCTAGTTGAAGATACTGAGAAAATTGAGTTTCTAACTGCGGAAGTAGATAACTTGAAGGTATGTTAATCCCATTTGAATGACATTGCAAATTATTCATACACTGGTTTGTTCTATAACCTAAGAGCACCTTTAATGTTCTGCTAAAAAAAAAGAGCACCTTTAATGGTGGTACTTAGAGTATCTTAGGGTATTAAAAAAAAGAAAATTAAAAAATAATGTCAGATTTTTTTAGTAAATCAAAGGAAATTTCAGAGGAGAGTATCAAGCAGATGGTACTGCTTTATTGATTTACTCATAAATTCTGATTTTTTTCTGACTTTTGATTTTTTTAAATGTCTTTGATACCCAATTTCATTCCCACCATTGTAGATGCTCTAATATCCAACTAAATTTTCTTTATATATTTTGCCTATTCAAAATGTATCTTCAACATGTACTTTTTTTCTATTCAGTTCTAATACTCATCTTGGATAAGAAATTCTATTCTGATTTATGAATTAATTTACTGTTGTTGTAATTACATGAATCTTATGTTTTTTCATCACCGAAATATTCAGTTCATTGCTCTGTTATATTGCAGGCCTTGTTGCAGTCAGAAAGACAAAGAGCTGATGAGTGGGAGAAGAAGTGTACAGAAGCTCAAGAAGCAAACAAAGAAGAGACAAAGAAGTTGGAAGAAACTGAAAAAAGAGTTCATCAACTTCAAGAATCTTTGAATAGGTAGACATTGCTTCATTCCTCTGCATGTAATAAGCTTTGTTGCATTTGGGTATGTATGTATGTATGTATGATAGAGAGCATGATTCCGCATGTACACATGATCCATTTCTATAGCCAGCATCCATTAAGAGGTTTTTGTGGTTTTTTATATGAAATAGTAAAGGTTCGACTAAATAGGTTTATGGAATGACCTTCAGCTGATTCTACATACTAGAACTTTCATTTTCCTATATATATATATATGGCAATTCAAATTTCACATTGTTGATCTTTAGGCCTGGAATTCACTCTCTCTCTTGCTAAACTTGCAATACAGCATTTTTTAGCAGAAAATAAACATGTATTCTATCTTGCATTGAGAGGATGAGTGTATGAGACTAGTCAGTTAGGAAGCATATAACTAAATTCCTATGCTCTTCCACAGGCTGGACGAGAGGCTTAACAACTTCGAGTCGGAGAACAAAGTTCTTCGTCAGCAGGCTTTATCCATGGCCCAAAATAATAAGATATTGGCATTGCGCTCAAGATCAATAATGCAGGTAACATAGATTAGTATTTTTTCATCTAATTTACTATATTCTTCAAGTAAAAGAATCTTATGGATTTCTCCCCTTTTTCGGTGTTGTTTTTGGTGACGACTGCCAGAGGACTGAGAATGCAAGAAAAGCGGTACGATTGGATCTTATTCTTAACTATTACAAATTTGAGTCATACATTACCTTTTCTGTGAAAATGTTAATCAACTACAACATATAACGTGACAGGATCTTCATAGTCAATCCATGATTGTTCGGGAATCTGCCGATGTAGAGGAGAAGCCACAAAAGACTCTTAACGACAAACAACAGGATCATCAGAACTTGCTTATTCGATGTATGTCACAGCATCTAGGCTTCTCTAAAGGAAGACCTGTTGTTGCCACCATTATATTCAAGTGTCTTCGACAGTGGAGATCATTTGAAGTAGAAAAGACAAGCATTTTTGACCGTGTTATTCAGACCATAGGTCATGCAATACAGGTTAGAACTGCCTCCATGACTTGCATCAATTAATAGCTTCTATCGATGAACACCTATTCTGAACTTGCAAATTCACCTTGTGAGTTAAGGCTCAAGATAATAATGAGACTCTGGCTTACTGGCTTACAAACACATCATCGCTGTTGCTGCTGCTGCAACACACATTAAAAGCAAGTGCTGCTACTGGGCCTCCACAAAGGCGTCGATCATCATCAGCAAGTTTGTTTGGAAGGATGACACAGGTAATTAAAATAATTATTTTCAATTATCAAACGAGTCCTCAGTAGTAGTAGGTTGTGGCTGAGTTGATTGACTTTGTTTCCTCCTTGAAGAGTTTCCGTGGTGTTCCACAAAATGTTGATCTTGCTTCAGCTGAGGGTGAAGTACATAGTGTCGCTGGTGGGGTTGATGATTCCCTGAGTCCTATAGAAGCAAAATATCCTGCATTGCTTTTCAAGCAGCAACTGACTGCTTATGTAGAAAAGATTTATGGAATGATCCGTGACAACTTGAAAAAAGAAATATCTCCACACCTGGGCTTGTGCATTCAGGTAGTAGATTAACATAAATATTGTCGTTATATGTTCTCTATCTAATGTTCTATGAGTTATGACAATGGTTTATGCATTTGCTACAGGCACCAAGAACGACAAAAGCAAACTCAATTGCAAATGGTGGAGCTTCTGTCAACGAGACTTTGTTTGCTCAATGGAAAGGAATTGTGCAGAGCTTTAGCAAATACCTCAAACTGATGAGAGCAAATTACGTATGTATTAATTGTCTTGCATCATAAATATGTCCAAGTTTATAATCTTCAGCATAATGCTTGGAAAGTAGAATCACTTCTACATAGGTCCCCAAAATTTTCTTAGTTATCGATATCCTCTTATTTGTTATGCATCTGCATTTTATTTATTCACACTGCAAACATTCATTTGAGACTATATATTTTTCAGGTCCCCTCATTTCTGATCCGCAAAGTTTACACTCAAGTATTCTCTTTCATTAATGTACAGCTGTTCAACAGGTTTGGACCCGAATATGTATTGTTCTTTGTCCCTCTTTCCCATCACTGTTTGTAAACTAATGTGGTCTTGTCTGTGTATCTCCCTCTTGCTAATTCAGCCTTTTGTTAAGAAGAGAGTGCTGCTCATTTACAAACGCTGAATATGTCAAGACGGGACTGGCTGAACTGGAAAATTGGTGCTACGATTCAACTGATGAGGTATCGTTGTAAAGTACTGTTCACATACTTTGGCTATTTTTCAATTTGCCCTTTGGTTCTTAGCCAAATGTTATATTTTTCAGTATGTAGGTTCAGCATGGGAAGAGCTCAAGCATATTAGACAGGCTATAGGCTTCCTGGTAAGTGTCAACTCTGTACTCTATGATGTCATGGTAATTTTAAGAGACATTAAGTATCATGTGATGCATCTATGGAGAGATTCCCAGTTTTTTGATGAGAGAAAGAGATGAATTACTACACTACTGCTGTGATCCAACTTTGTTTTCCTTTATCTAGGTAATCCATCAAAAGCCACAGAAGACACTTGATGAAGTTAGCCATTACCTTTGTCCTGTAAGTATTATGTTCAAGCTTGATTGTTCTTATATGTGGTATAAATTGGCTCTATTTTCATCCTAAAAGCTTATCCATTTTGCTCTCAACAGTCGCTCAGTATACAGCAGCTGTACAGAATCAGTACGATGTATTGGGATGACAAGTATGGAACACATAGCCTGTCCCCGGAAGTAAGTTAGAGAATGAAATTCATTTACTTTTCCTAGTCAATCACTTCAATGCATCTTTTCTGCTATAATGGTTAAAAAACACATATCATTAGTGGCGTCAAACGATCTTCATAAATAATGAAGAGAAGCTCACTATGCCTAAAATCTTCTACCATATGTTTTACTACTAAGTTTGATCATCAAACTCTTTTACCATATGTTTTACTACTTAAGAGGATCATATACTTTTTTCTGTTTTCCTTTCTATCTAAATAGTAGAATCCTCAATGGAAAAACACAGGATATTGGTTGTGAAAAACTTGAACCAACACTAGGGCGTTCTAACCCGTGTTGTTTTTGCTATATTGATATATTGCTCAACAGGTCATTGCCAACATGAAAGTATTAATGACAGAAGATTCAAACAACGCCGTCAGCAGTTCCTTTCTCCTTGACGATGACTCAAGGTCAGGAAGTAAAAAATATTATGAAGCCACACTATTATTGTACCTCGTTAAACTTCCTTTCCCTTTCCTCCAATATATTGATAATTGGTTCATTGTCACTATAATTGCCTTGCAGCATACCTTTTTCAGTTGATGAACTTGCAAAATCCACTGAGCAGATTAGCATCTCAGACATTGAACCACCACCTCTCATTCGTGACCATTCAGGCTTCGGTTTTCTAATGCCAGTCCCCGAGTAATTGCTAGTTTACAGCCAAAAAGGGAACTGACAATTCTCTCCAAAATTCTGGTGTGACACCTTGGCAGCTTGATTATGCAGGCTATATCACAATTTTTTTTGCAGCCTTCAAAAGGTTTCTCTCCTTTGTGTAAATTCCTCATCTTTCTGATCTATGTGAAGCTGTATATAAAACTGAAGTTCATGGAAATACAGAAGAGCACATAGCTTTCCAACAGGAATGTCAAATTTGATCTGGGCCATTCAAGGTGTAGATAGGTGTTCCCTGAGTTTTCCATTTGGTATTGTAAGGAGTAACCAGGAAGTAGGAACAATGTGCATTTTGATTGTGAACTAGAAAAGAGATGAGGTATCAAGTTTTTTCGAAGGACTCTGCGTCATCGAGTCTGTTTCAGCTTTTCCTTGCGGATGTTGTAATGTGTAATTTTAGGGTTTTTCATCATTTTAATCTTCTCCATTGATTGATTGATTGATTGTAACACAAGAACATTTGAAGATATTCTGTCTGAATGATATAAAGTGTTGGTTGTAAGTCATTTCTCTCCATGCCTTGGTTAACAATCTCCTTAGCTAGATGAATCATGAGACAAAATAAGCAACTCTATTTCATAAACATGCACAATCATTGTAGCATCGTGACTGATTAAATACAAAATGAAGACAAGAGTCGAGTCAAATATTGACAAATTTGCCTAACTGTTAAACTGAGCAATCCATGACTACTAAACAAAAGAGGATGCCGTTTCTCTGGTTAAGCCTGTAGCAGCTTCGCACGAACAGATTGGGCATTTATTGATTTGTTGAGCCTGAAAGAAGGAACAAAATTATTAGCAAGCCTTCAATGCACAATTTCATAGTTACAGATGATACAAATCATAAAGTTGGCAAGGAAAATTTAAGAGAAGGGAGTTAAGACACGGCTTACCGCACAAGCATATCCCCACTTGAACACAATCTCTCAGATATGTATTCAGGGGCAAGTTCTAGAAGCAGTTGAAGTTGTTCTTCAATTTCTCCTGTAAACAGAAGCAACAGAATTCAGAAACTGGACAGATTTTAAGTCAAAAGGGATGATGCAATTCAGAGGTGGTGATAAAAAATGAGTATGCATATTCTATGCTCTTTACCTCTATCAACAATGTCACAGTGGCAGGTGATGATTTTGAACATGAGTTCCTCTTTCGTCAGAACTGATCGGTTGATTGACTGAAACAGAAGATGGATCATGTCGAAAAGCTTGGGTAAACTAGACATCAATTGATGCCTCCTCCTTGCTTGTGAGATGGCTGGATCCTGCTCCTCCAGAATCTTCCTTTCCTTTTCTCTCACCTACAAAAAAGTTAGAATCTTAGTGATAAGGGATAAGCTGGAACTCTGAAGTGAGAAACAATCATTTCACACAGTTGAAACTGTAAAGTATAAAGGTCACTTACTGATTGTAAGAGATTCCTCGGGACCAAATCAGTGACATCACTGTCAAGATTCGAGCCTGAAGCATCGTCAGCTTGGACCTCATTCATAGTATTGTCCTCATCAGGATCAAATTTCAAAGACCTAGTTCGGTTTGCACGCCGAATCAACTTGGTGGGCACATCACACTTGTCATCTTCTGGGCTCATGTAACATCGTTTAGAAGGCTTCACAGCAGGTGTGCTGGCCATCAAGCGAATTGGGGTAAAAGCTTCTTTGATAGGAGTGCCCTGAATGCCAATTGACCCTTCAAACCCATCTTTGATAACCACGGAATAGGCCTCTGAACCAGTAGACTCATCTGTGACTCTCACAGAACTACCCTTGATTGGGGTTGCAAGCACATTCGACATGAGAGAAGATTCTGATACAAGAGATTTCTCTAATTGAGCAGTGGGGTTTCCCAGAATAGATTGATCAGCTGACTTCCCACCCGAAGCTTTTCGTGAGAAACTCCTTTGAAAAGATCGAGGTACATGAGAAGCAGATGCAACGCAAGAGCTCTTATTAATGCTTAAAGTTTCACTTTGGTTTGGTTGATAGAACATTGCAGGCAGTTCTCCCTCTGGAATATCATCTTCCTGAATTCAGACAAGATAACATGATGTTAGAAATTAGAATCTAACTATGCAATCATGTGTTTAGAGCAAGAGCTACTAAGATCAAATGTATGGTTTGAATCCAAATGTTAAATTGTATACCTCACTGTGGGCTTCATAGTAATCCTTGATTCGGGCCCGAAACATTTCTCTGATGTCATTCACATTCTTGCTTACTTTCACAGCTTCCATATCCAATGTTATAAGAAGTTCCTCTTTCATACAATCAGTCTTCTCATCCCTCAAGCGTATTCTCTTCACCAGAATGGCTTCTGGTAAAATATACTTCAGCTGGGCCAAGTGGTTAATGGTAAACCTCCTAAAGTTCAAAGAATCTCAGATTAGGTAGAGACTACAACAAAACGATGATACAAATATAGATCTAATTAAATTATATAGCCAAGCAAATAACCAAAAGTAACTGTTAATAAAGAGGTTTATAAGCAAGAGCTGTTACCTATCCGTCATGGATTGGATCTTGGGGCAAATGTTTGAGAATGTCAATGACATTCTCCGCATCCTTAACAGCGGAATCACGCTCACCATGACATTGAAGAATTCACACAACATCAGATACCTAACAGAATTCAGAACACAGCCAATTATCAGCCTCTGAAAGATTTCACAAAATGCATATAGTTTAACAGATTGGAAATTTTCACATTTAGCAGGTGTGGAAACAATTACACAAAAGCACGCCATTACGATTGAACCAGAAATCAACCGTTCACCAGATTCAACTTGCTAAACAGATTCAATTAGCTTGAGCAAAAAACGATTCAATTTTATCAAACGAAACTGAGCAAAGTAAAAACCCTAGAAGTCCAAGCTCCAAAAACAAAATGAAAGGCAAAATCAACTTACTTCTCCGGTAGCTTGACAGATCCCTCGACACTCTTCGCGGCACCTCTCCGGGCCTTTTCCGGAACCTGCATTTGCAAATCCGAAACCGATTGGAGACTTTCATGCGGATCCGAACCTAGATCCGAACGGTTCAGATCCCGCTTACGAAGCAACTGAGCTGTCCGCTTCACATCCTTGATCGACAGCGCCATATTCGTGTTGCGGACCCGCGGCGGCCGGCTCGACTTCTCCGGCGTCTCCAGCATCGCTGGAAGATCCTCCTGCAACAGATTCGCTGGTTTTTTGGGCGTCCCTTGGAGCGAAGGCTTCTTAGATCTGAACGGAATCGACGGTGTTGATTCGATGCGTTCCATCTCCGACGACCAGAAACAATGACGAAGAGATTATGAAATTTTAGGAAGTACGGAAGCAGAAGGAGAAGAAACGGAGATTAAGTAGTATTGAAGGGTTTCGCGCGAAATCTTACGTGGCAGATGTGCCACGTCAGATCTCGCGCCATTTTTTGGCGGGAGGAAGAGGAAGAGTTGGCGCGGGGAGTGCTCCTGTGAGGACTAAATTAGGGTTTATAGCTATACTGGATTTTGGATTTAAGACGTTGGGCCGATTCATGACTTAGGGCCCAATTGGATTTACACTAAAGCACATTTTGAAGGCTGTCACTTGTTGGGGTCTCAATTTAGGCTCTGTTTGACATATAATTTATAAATACTTTATAAATAAAAAAAGTGTTTTTTTAAATCTTGTACAAATTCTCATATCTCACATATAACAAATATCAAAAACTACTTTTCTAAAAAAAAAAACATTATAAACAATAAATACATTTTACAAAACAAATCCTTAGTATCTTTGCCAAGCCTTCATGGTTTAGGTAGTAGTAGTAGTACAGATGCATTTCATGACAATTGGTCATGAGTTTGATCATCATTTTTTTGTGATAATGGCCTACTGCCATTTGTGAAGAAGAAAAGAAGTATTATAGTTAAAATTTAGACATGAGAAAGGTGAAACTTCATTTCTTATATCTGACATGTGGTAAATTTTAATGAATTAAAAGAACTCTTTTTTTGGCAAAGCTATTGACAAATATTTAATAAATACTTGTTTGGGATAGATATGTTTGTTGCAATTAGAGATGGAAAGAAACCGACCCGACCCACAAAACAAACCAACTCGCCTAAACTCAACCCGATCCAAAACCGAAAAGTTGTCAAAATGCACAACCCGAAAACCCAAACCGACCCAGCCCAACCCAATATGAGTCGAACCCAAAATGGCCCGAAACCAAAATGGACCCGAACCCGAAAAGAACTGAACTCAAAATGACCCAAGTCCGAAATAATCTGAATCCGAAAAAGGCCGGAATTTAAAATGGACCAAACTCAAAATAGACTTAAGTATAACTTATAACTCAAGTATAAAATTTGTTCACATCTTAATGTAGTATCTAATCCAAAATGATAAACTTTATATTTTTAATATCAGTTAGTGTGCACTAGTCCGAACAAAACTAAACATATTAAACGAAAAAACCCAAACACAACCCTACACGTGACATCCAAACTCAACTTATCACAACCCCACCTGCGATAATCAAAGACTCCACGCTAACTCCACTACAAGTGTCTTATGATCTTTGTGAGAGGCAACGAATTATTAATAAAGCAGAGTGAATATCAGTCACACGATTGCATAGATCTAATCAATGAAAATGATTATTTTTTTGCACCGGCATAGGGGACGCATTTGATCAGCTCTTTTAATATATTATGTAATTTTTAATGTGCTTGTATATTAAATTTTACATGGGGTTATTATATATTTCCTTCATTTGACAAAGGTTATCATTCTAGTCTTTTTTTATATATATCTAGGTAAGAATTTGGATGAATTTTAAGAAGATATTAAAATTCTATCCAAGTCATTTAAACGGATGAGAATACGAAGTTCATAATTATTGATTATATCTGACAATGAAGAGTTGTGGCTCAATTTAGCAATATGGTCAGCAAAGGTTATCATTCTAGCCTTATTTTCTTGTTCAACAAAGATTGTCATTCTACATATTTTGATTTTTTTTTTTTAATAATACCCCCATTAATTAAGACACACTAATTGATCAAAACAAAATTGCCATTTTTCTTTGAATGAACGAGCTGAGGAAGAATAGAAGTGTTGGTGGGGAATGAATAAATGCATGTTGAATCCCACAAAAAAATGAAGAGGGGACTATCAATAGGAGGATTAGAAGCAGGCATCACAACAATCCTTGAAAATATTATCTTTAAAGTATGGAGCACGTAGGATTAATGATTTATAAATAAGGGTATTTGTGTCAAATTATAGAATTTCTTAATAGGAGTATTCAATTCTAAAATGACAATCTTTGTCAAATGGAGGGAGTATGTATTTTCATGTTCATATATGTACTTTAATTATGATTTTATTGGTTGTTCAATGGTAAAAATAATTCCGATGAATAAATAAATAACTGAGAAATTTTCAAAAACATATTTTTTATTTAAAAAGTAAAAAAAAAAGTATTCTTCTTAAAAAAATGATTTTTTTTTTATAAAATTCACAAAATCAAATTTACTCTATTTATAAATTTGTAACTTTTAATCTGACTCTCTATCTCCTTTGATCATTAATCATTGTTACTCATTATAAACCATACAATTAGAGCGTATGTAAATCCAATTCTTCATATCAAATGATAACTTTTATCATCAACTGAAACAAAATTCAAACACCGTATCGTGAACAAGATTTTCCAGATCTTCGGACAAATCTGGTTACATACATTTTTGACAAGTTAAATATATTAGATCTGAGTAAAATCTATCCATTTTTGCAAAGTGACGTGACTAACTGTGATCCCTAGCGTTTTGGCGGCTGCACATACAAAGAAGGGACCCATTAGGAAGGCTGCGGCTGGAGTTGGTGTTGATTTTAATATTTCGGGCTTAATTTTCCTTTCTTTTTTGATGGAATTTCAGGCTTAATTTGGAAGGCCAATAACATTGACTTGTACAAGCCACGAGGAATACAAATTACCTCCTATTGGAATTAAGTGATATTTTAATTTATAAAATTTGATAAACTCGTTTTAAAACTTTTAGACAATTAATTAAAGATAAGTTATAAAAATTGTTATTAAAATTTATTTTTATTGACTTTTTTCTCTTGAACTCTACATTTATTGGTTCAAGAAGATTTTGATTATTTATTATGTGAAAAAATTTTAAAAAAATTGTAAGATCATAAAAAAGCTTAATACTTTTTTTAAATATTATTTAAAGCTAAAACAATACTTATTTTGAATATATTTTTTTAATGAAAGGAATATAAACACATTAATATATGAGGCAGCTAGCCAGACCTGGTCAAACGGTCGCTTGTTGACCGTAGTTTTGACTATATAAAATGAATTGTCATCCCATCTGAGATTCTCCTTTGCTGTCACCGCCAAATTTGCCCAATTTTTTTGTCTTTTCTCTAAATACACGACAAATCGTGGCTTCAAATAAGAAAGGATTCAATATTTCTAATAATGAGAAAAAGGAGTTCCCTAGATCTTGTGGATATATGTTAAAGAAAAAAAAAATGAATTGGGCTCATTCGGAAGAGTTTATGAAAGAAGTAAACTAAACACTAAAAAACTTGGTGTCCAATTTAATAGGTGTCCGTTCGACTCCCGTTATTAATCTTCCGATTTGAGATTATATGTACATACTTTTTTTAATAAGTAAGATGTTTTACAACGAATATTATATATTATCTTTGATTGAAACACCGATCCCTATTGTATACGTACATCAATGCCAAAGAACGTAATTTTAAAGTATATATCTAATTTTAAACTCCGTAAAACTCCTAAATCCATTACGAATGTCCATGCTTATTCGCCCTAAATTAAAGGATTCTTTTGGATTAGATATCAAATATGCACTTTAATTTATATATTAATGTGCATTTACTTACATACTATATGTGAATATCTAACAATTATAACTCCTAGCTATTAACTGAAATTTAATACGTATGAATTCAACATTAATTACCAAGTCAATTAACGAGTCCACTTTATACCGTTTGTAGTAAGTTAACCTTACAGTTTAGGCGTGTAAAAATAAATAAAGGTATATTAATTAAAATGGGTATTAGGTAGGGTATACATATGTAAGATGTAGGAAGTATCTCAAAATGTTGGAATAGAAAGTTCTATTATATATGTAATGGATAATTCCCCATTTATCAACTTATCAGACTTTGATACATAAGTATATGACGAACAATTAGGTTCATTATAAACATATGGGGAAAAAATGTTATATTATTCGCACTCATACAACAAATCAGTTATATTTAAAACTAATTTATTATTCGTAACATATACGAGTATATGGGTTTAGATATTACAATACCTTCATCAAGAAAGTGACGAAACATTAGTGTTTAGTTTGCATGCTCTTTGAGAACCAAAACTAGCTCGCAGTCTTCAATGCTTCGCCTCACAGCACATTAATACATAATGTTTTGCACGAAATTGCTAGGCAATTAGTTTTTTAATTAGTTTTTTGTTAATATCAAACGTGGTGATATATAAGAGCTTTAGAAATGATAACGAAGGAAATGCACTCTTGAGTCTTGACGTGCAACATTTTTAACTTTTTTGGTTCTGAAAAGAAACAATTTGAAAATTAGGGGTTTTCAGATTTTGAGTTTATGGGGGAGGTAAAGGATTTGCACGCCTCCACCTTATTTATCGAATTTATTTCCAAAAAAGTAAGATAATAGCTACAAAGTATATTTTAGCAAACTAATATATATATAATAAATAAATCAAACTTATATATAACATATGTTTAGCTATATATTTAATTCCAAAGAAATTAAGAGTAGTATTGAGATAAAGATATGATGTGTGTATATATAAAGTCTTACAGTTATTCATTTGCACAGAACTTAATAATACAATGTAGAATTTATCATTATATATCTCAAAAAGATAATAAAATATAATATTACAACGATATAATTTATATAATTTAAAAGGTTTTTTTTTGTAATCTATATAGTTAATACAAATAATATAAAAACAATATATATAACAACACTTTTTTTTATCGCATATGTACAACCTCATTTTTCGTCGGCATCACATAGTAGTGAATAATACTATATCAACATCTAAAAAATCTTCAAAAATGATTCATAATTTTTACTATTTAATAAAATAATTATTTTTTTAGATCCATCAAAAATAATCTTAACGATATATCCATAAACCCAAAATAATACAAATAATTTTTTTGGATGAAAATTTACATGATTTGATAGCTTGGACTCCTTAGTGTTACAACATAGCACCTAATAAGTTGTATAAAGGAGAATCACTTACCCTTGAGTATTTGTTATTGAATCGGCCAAAATTGCAACCAAAAAATGAATCTATACTATTTTTGGTCCATGTGTATATTGTTTGAATTAATTTTGGGTGATTTGAAAGTTGAAATTATATTTTATGTTAATAAAAGTTAAATTTACTTTTAATAATTTTTTCATTAAAAAAAACTAGCTAGTATGATCCTATGTATTTTAAATAGGGTCAACATGGCAAGAAAACTCTTGCAGTATTGTACAGAAGCTAAAACATAAAAATCAACAATTTTGGATAATATAAATTAAACATAGTAGGCACAGGAGACTTTGAAATGGCTTGTTTTACTTTGTGACACGTTTGGTACGGTGCCACAAGAATAACATCATCTTCGGAGGTGTACCAAACGACATCGTTTTACAAGAGCAATTAACAACATATAGATTTCGGAGTGTAGTAGAGAAGAATGTGAAAACAATTTCTTGGCCAGCTAGCTGGAAAAAACCCGGCATAAGGCATGTGAAGCTCTATTATGATGCATCTATAACGATTACGAGTTTGTTTGAAGTACGCATTATTTGGTATTATAATGTCAAAAATTGATATTATAAAAATGATATTATAATACGTAATTCAAACAAATTATAACTCTGAATGTTACATAGGAGTGATGATGAGAACCACCAGGGTCAACAACTATTTATTAACAGACGGTGTATATCGTCCATCTCCAATGGCGGAATCATAAAATTTTGAAAGGAGGCACACTCGATTTATGGACAATAGCAGATCGGAGGAATGGATGACTAGGTAGATATTCTTAATATTCTTAATGTTAATATTATTATTATTAACTAAATAATTTGAAACAAAAAAAACGTGAATAATTTGAACCATGTAGTTATGCTAATATTTAGTCTCTATAATGACACAACGAAGTTATTTTATATACACATGTATAAGTCTTTTTTTTTTCGGATATAGATAGTATCATATCTAATCTTTATTGTAGCACAATAAAACTATTTTATATATATATATATATATATATATAGGATGCGGTTCTGGTGAGAACCAATTGATAGAAGAGAACAGAGAATAACTAAGGAGCTGCCACGTAGCAACCTAATTACAGCACCCGTGTACGCGCTTCCTCTTCTCTGTACGTCTTCCTCTTTCTCCTCCTTCCTTCACTCTTCTTCCCATGGCTTCCTCCTCCTCCTCCATGTTCCTACCGAATCAAAACGCCGTCGCCGCCAACAAGCTCTCCTCCACCTCTCTTTCAAGCCCCAATCCTCCAGAACCCTACCGAATCGAAACGCCGCCGTCAATTTCAAGCCCTAATTCCACAATGAGGAACCAAACCACAACAAGACTTCTCACTCCTTTTCTCTTCCTCTTCACACCAGATCTGTCTTGTTTCTCTATTTTCCTCATTCATAGATCTAGGTTTTCGATTCTCTTTCCCAGATCTATTTTTCTAATTCCTAGATCTAGGTTTTTTGATCCTCCGCATCTTCACCGCCAAATTCGAGCAAAACCTGTAAATGGAGGGGCAAATCGAGGAGCAAATCTTGTCAATGGACGCCATTGTTGCTGGATTTGAGAAATCGAGATTAAAAGGAAAAGAAAGACGAAATGAGATTTGACAATGAACGATTTTGATTCCATCAATGAACTGTTTCAGTCATGACCATGAACAATTCTTATCATTGCCATGAACTAGTATTTTCAAGGTCAAGAACTCTATGCTCAAATGAACCATGAACCTTTAGATTCAAGTCCATGAATGTTCTTGTTATATGCCATGAACGTCTCTGTTAAATGTCATGAATGTCCATGTTAATCGTCATAAAAGTCTCTACTAATTGCCTTGAACGTTTCGGTAAATTACCACGAACGTCAATGTTCATCGCCATGAACGTCCATGTTCATGGTCATGGCTTGAAACATCAGTGTTCATGGTCCTGGATGCAAGTGTTCAAGGCGTTGTTCAATGACAACGAACAAAAAAAGTGTTCAGCAAAAAAATAAGCCAAAATCACAAGTGTTCAAGGTTTGAAACATCAGTGTTCATGGTCCTGGATGCAAGTGTTCAAGGCGTTGTTCAATGACAGCGAACAAAAAAAGTGTTCAGCAAAAAAATAAGCCAAAATCACAAGTGTTCAAGGCTTGAAACATCAGTGTTCATGGTCCTGGATGCAAGTGTTCAAGGCGTTGAACATAACTGTTCATGGTATTGTTCACTGGCATTGAACATAATTGTTCAATGCCAGTGAACAATACCATGAACAGTTCTGATCAATGCCATGAACTAGTTTTTTCAAGGCCAAGAACAAATATGTAAACTGCCATGAACGTCAATGTTCATCGCCATGAACGAACCTGTAAACTGCCTTGAACATTCCTGAAAATTGCCTTGAACATTCCTGAAAATTGGCTTGAACATTCCTGAAACATGCCTTGAACATTCCTGAAAATTGCCATGAACGGACTTGTAAAATGCCTTGAACAAACATGTAAACTGTAATAAAATTCTTTGTTGATTGCCTTGAACATTCCTGAAAATTACCATGAAGGTCAATGTTCATCGCCATGAACGTCCATGTTCATGGCTTGAAACATCAGTGTTTATGGTCCTGGATGCAAGTGTTCAAGGCGTTGTTCAATGACAACGAACAAAAAAAGTGCCCAGCAAAAAATAAGCCAAAATCACAAGTGTTCAAGGCTTGAAACATCAGTGTTCAAGGCGTTGAACATAATTGTTCAATGCCAGCGAACAAAAAAAGTGCCCAGCAAAAAAACAAGCCAAAATCCGTATTATTCGCCAATAAAACGCGAATAATACGGTCGAAAAATTCGGCACGCCCGAATTATACGGCTTTTAATGAAATTCTAATCTGGAGCGTTAATTCCACTCTGATCCGACGGTCCTCCCGCGTTCTATATTCTCTCCTAATCCCATGTTCTCATTTGATGCTTTTCCTATATATATATATACAAGATTTATTCTATTATGTTAGGGGTGTCGGGGTTTTACATTGATTTAGGAAATCTTGTTATATACAAAAGGTGAGAATTGCTAATAAAATATATTTTGTATTGGTTTTTGAATTGACATATTGTGAACATAGATTTTAATATATAACACTTCCTTATCAAACATATGTTATGTGGTACGTTTCTAATTTTTCAAGTTTCACATAGGAGATGAAATTATTTGTAAATTATTAATTTGAACAACTCTCTCTTATTGCACATGTATCTTGATAAAAGACTATTTTTTATAATTAATAAAAAATATTTAAATATGTAAATATATCCTAAATTACACTAAGTGGGTATGTATCTACACTTAATCAAACAACCTAACATCTTATCAAACATATATTAATAACAATAATAAAGTAATACCAACAAAATGAGAGTTGCAACTTGAAAGACGGATGGGAGGGAGAAAGAACAAAGCAGACGCCCAGAGAGTTCGAACACATGATGAATTATTCTAGTGGAGAGGACAGAACCACTGCGCTATGTTAATTTTTTTTATTGCTATTCTCTAAATTGTATGTATATTAATAAGGAACTAGAGGGAAAGAGCCCCCCCCCCCCCCCGGTTCCGCCTCTGCCCATCTCAGTTCTACTTGCAGAGGTCACTACGCTTTGGATAGGGGTGAGAAAAGTGTGTAGGCTTAGGTATAAGAAAATTATTATTGAAGGGGACAACTTTTCTGTAATAAACAACTTTTAAGAGACATGGGATACCCTATGAGAAATTGAGATGATTATCAAGGATAAAAGACGATTTCTTACATATCTTAACGTGTTCAAGATTCAACATTGATTTAGAGCACCCACAGTGGGGTTTTTTAGCCATTTAATACTATTGATTTCTTAACTAAAGTGTAATATGATTAAAAAATCCACGTGCTGGTTTCTTGCTAAGAAATCCATAAAAAACCCATCTCCATTAAGTCATGTTTGGTTCCCATCATATTACACCCAATCTTCTTTTACTTTTAGCCAAAATTGGACAAGTAACCAAACAAAGTCCAATTACATGTGTTTTTTTCCACAAGAGCTACTTGCTATTGGATCAAAAAGAGATCAAGAGTGGAGAAAAAATGGGTATATCAATTGTTTTTGCACTATTTAAATAAATTTTCAGTCCAACAAGAAATAAACTTATGGAAACAAATATTTTCGATATTTTTATTTTTTCCCCCTCTATTTATAGACACCCATTGTATATATGTTTTTTGTTAAAATAATTTTCAGAAATAAGTAATATAATTATATAAATATTAAAAAATTATCCTAGAATTGAAGTATATGTATTTAATATAAAATAAATATATTGTAAGACTTAAACCAAAACAATTATATATTACATGACATAAAACATAAATCTTGATTTATTACAACAAAAATACACATTAAATACTATATTACATTAACATTAAACATGAAATTCAAGATATTACAAGACATTTCACATTATATTACACAATATTGATTGTATACATTCAATCTTGTTTTAATGTAATTTCGTTTTTTCATTATAATAAAGTCGAGTGTTATTTGTGTTTTATTAAAATTTTAGACCTAAAATATTGATTGTATACATTCAATTTACAAATTAGGTACACAACGTATTTATGAACAAATTGAAAATTGTAAACGTAATTATCAAATATAAAAATTTAACTAAAATTTAAATTTATTAATAAAATATTATTTGATATTAATACGATTGCATTTTAATTAAGTTTTAGCTAATGTAATTTAAGATTTACTATTCAAATTATTATTATATATTTAAATAGTTGATGGATAAATAAAGATGTAGTTAAAAAACTTGGACTAAAAAATTAGGGATGTGAAGAAAAAGTGGATTGACTTTTTTAAGATGATTTTTTTAAGAAAAAGTGGATTGACTTTTTTAAAGTGATAGATTCATCCCAACATCAATGTCTCCATATACGTCTCCAGTAAGAATCGAACTCGAAATAGAACGCTTAAAAAAATCTAGTGTCAAATCACTAGACCAAGTGAATATTAATCATCCAAATAAATTTGATTGGCCCTTCTCACGACAAACAATCTAATTCTTTACTATAGAAAAAATTGGATAACATGTAGAGAAGAAAAAAAATGAACCAATTCTAAAACATGAGGGCAGGAAATAAAAATACATGCGGCATATTAAAACGTAAAGTTAACAAAGTATATTCAAATTTGTCAGGTTATGACGACAACCGTTATATTAGAGCCTACATTAACTCACAACTTCAGATTCCGGCCACCTGACCCCATAAAAAACAACTTTTCCTTATCCCCATAGAGTTTGAACTCTATCCAAATCTGGATTTGCTCAGGTCTACTCGTTACGATGAGTATCGAGCATCTGCTCCAACAAATTATCATCTAAGTACTCGAACTCGATGACTCCGCCTCCTCCACCGCCACCAAAACCAGTATCCGAGCTCGATCCACTCACATTGTTATTACTATTATTACCAAAGTTGTGCCTCCCAAGGCTAAAGTCTCGATGGTTGGCGTGGAAGTGATGGTCGTTGGGGAAGTTGAGGATGGCTTGGTGTCCCCTCAGGGCGTACGCCGCCCTGTCGTACGCCCTCGCCGCCTCCTCGGCCGTCTCGTACGTGCCCAGCCACAGCCTCGCCCCGTTCCGCTTCGGGTCCCGTATCTCCGCCGCGTACTTCCCCCACGGCCTCCTCCTTACCCCTCTGTACTTGTACTGCTCTCCGCTTCCTCTGATTCCCCCTTCCATTAATCTTGATTTTGATCTTTTTATATATTCTTTTTTAGAAGAAAAAAAACGGGAATGCAAAAGAGTTCTATATATTGTTTTGCTGAATTGAGTGGGAGAGTACGGTTGGGTTGTGATGGGTATTTATAAGTGGGCTCGATCACAAAAGAGGTTTGTGTGTGGTTTTTTTTCAGTCAAAAGTGGCGGATTTTATTATTATTTTAATTATAATCAAAGGAATCCAAATGTCCCAATTGACTAAGCCCTTTGAGAGAGGTGGGCGGGCTTGCTGGGATTAAAATGCTAGTAATGGTGGTGGGATTATATTCAAATTTTATATAGAAATATAGTCAGAACGTTTTATTGAGCCTTATATGGTGTGCACGTACGTCGTATTGTGTAGACTGTAGAGTCCTGATTTAGAATTTATCTATTCGTATTCATAAATAGTGACGGAAGGTTTTTATTATAAGAAATAAATGAAAATAGATGATAAATATATATACTTTGTTCACGCATTTGAATGCCAAGTTTTCGTTATACGGAGTAATATATAGTTAATTAGTGTCTTAGTATGAAAAAAAGATAGAGAAAAATAGAGTATATACGCACTTCGATTTATATAAACATTTATATATATATATATATATATATGTGCTGTACCGCCTGTACTTACGTAGTGAGTTTCAGTATTACAATTTCAAAATGGCAAGTTTTATGCAGCATGGAAAAAGTCATAGTCAATATTCTGTCATTTCAATGAACATAAAATAAGTAAATTCTAATTCCAGAATGAGTAGTTAGCAACTTAGCATTATCACTATGACGTTACGTATCAAAAAACAATATATAACAATCACTATAACGGAACAAACATATATGCATGTGCGTCTGTGGTCTTTGACAACTTCACTTTCAAAGGGTAAATTTGAAGTAAACAAGTGCATGCATGTGCTTTAGGATTATATAATGTAATCATAATTATTACTGTAATTCTATATAAGTTTTGACCGTCGTTAGTTAAATAATGGTATTATATATTCTGTCAAAACATGTGCATGGATCTGAGATATGTTAACTTTTTCAATAAAATAAGATGAGTTTGGATCATATATGGAGTTGATTTAAGATATAAAATAAGAAACATTAATTTATAATTCTTCAATCTATTTTATCCAATGGTTGAAAGTATTTCTTGTAATTATAAGAGACGTTGTCATACTTGTAATATATGTCACTTTTTATTTTTCGTTCCACCTCTACCCTTCCTTCTCCAGCCGGTCATCTACGCATAGCCTCCTCCGCCATTGTCGACCTTGTTTCGCTTGCTTGCTTCGAGAATTTGCTCTTGACGTGATGGATGACGGTACTATTTCGTTCTTTTGTTTAATTCGTCTGTTTTGATTTGTGTATGAAATTTGTTACCTCTTCTATGTGATTCGGCAGAATTAGATCATTATTTTTGATTTGTGAAATTCGTGAATAACTGAATTTGAGATTGCATGGCCTCTTTCTTCTAGTACAATTGTTGTACTTTCGTTTTGTTGAACACTTGTCGACCTCTTCCTCTCCCTATTTCATGAATTCCAGTGAAATTCGTGAATTCACCATTGTCGACCTTTGTTTGTTTTGTTGTCTCGTATGAGATTTTGCTATTTTGCTTTCGTTTTGGTCTTCTTTAAACAATTAGTCCTTATATGTGCACTTTCACTTTGTGTACGTATTTTTTGTTGGAACTTCGTTTTCCTCTGTTATATGTGCATTCCTTGAACACTTGTAATTCTTGCACCAATTCATCTTATTCATGCACTTTCATACATTCTATATATTTTCCTCTGTTATATATATATGCATTCCTTGAACGCTTGTAATTCTTGCACAAATTCATCTTATTCATGCACTTTCATACATTCTATATATTTTCCTCTGTTATATATGTGCATTCCTTGAACACTTGTAATTCTTGCACCAATTCATCTTATTCATGCACTTTCATACATTCTATATATTTTCAGTTGTTGCTTCGGATGTTATGGGTGGTGGTAGGGGTGAGCACGGGCCGACGAAACCGAAGCCCGAACCGAACCCGGCCCGAAAAACCCGAACCGAACCCGAACCCATACTCCTTCGGTTCGGGTTTTGGGCCACACTTTTTACCATTTCGGGTTTCGGGTCGGTTCGGGTTCGGTTCGGGTTTTAGTGCATTTTTGCCCCTTTTCCCCCTTTGAGTGCTGTTTAGCCCGAACCCGACCCGAACCCGAACCGAACCGAAGTGTTCGGGTTCGGTCTTCGGTCCCATGTTTTTGGGCTTTTCGGGTTCGGGTTTTTCGGGTTCGGGTCGGGTTCTGGCCCATGCTCACCCCTAGGTGGTGGTGGTTTTGATTCTTCTTCATTTGTTGAGCCGAATACTTGTGAGAACTATGTGATTCAATTCTCGCAAGAAGGGCAAATAATGTACTATTTGCCTCGTTGTCCAGAAGATATGAAGCCTTTCATCGGACAAACGTTTACTACACTTGAGGAAAGTATGGATTTCTACAAGCGTTATGCAGCGGGATGTGGGTTTGATGTGCGCAATGGTTGCTCCCACAAGGACAAAAAGGATCAGATTGTGGTTCCGAAATACTTGATTTGTATTAGGGAAGGCTATAAAGTTGGTCAAAATAAACCTAGTCGACGCACTCGAGTTTCAAATAAGGTTAGTTGCTATGCGAAAATTATTTTTATATATGTTGGTAGGTCTGGTTATATGGTGAAATCATTTGTAGAACGTCATACGCATCAGTTTTTTGATGATCCTTATAGGCAGTTTATGAAGAGTAATAGAAATATGGACAGTGGGCATAAGAAGTTTGTGTTGAATTGTTCAAGAGATAATGTAGGGCATGTTACGTCTCATAGATTGTATAAGGAAATTGT
Source organism: Rheum nobile (assembly GCA_027886185.1). Taxonomy (NCBI): domain Eukaryota; kingdom Viridiplantae; phylum Streptophyta; class Magnoliopsida; order Caryophyllales; family Polygonaceae; genus Rheum; species Rheum nobile. The sequence continues at coordinate 2,041,219 of WOAB01000254.1, read as the reverse complement.
TGGTGTCTATGGAAATGTGGGAGCTTCTGTGGTTGATTTTAAAAAATTTAGGCGAGACTTGTTGGCATACTTTGCTGGACCGGATGCTCAAATGTTGATTGATCGGTTGTTTGCTAAAAAGGAATTGTGCAATGCGTATTATTTTTTACGATGTGGATGATGTGGATCGTTTGAAGAGTATATTCTGGGCTGATCTTGTTTCAAGGAAAAACTTTGCCTTTTTCGGTGAGGTTGTCTCATTTGATGCAACTTATCGAACTAACAAGTAAGTGTCATACACTTGTGCACTTTCACTGTATATATGTGCACTTGTACACCTTATTCATGCATTATTTACATAGTGTAGTCTAATAAATTTATTCTTATATCTTCCCACAAGTATAACCTGGTTTTTGTACCATTTATCGGGCTTAATCATCATAAGAGATGTGTTACCTTTGGTGCTGGCTTGGTGTTAAAGGAAGATCTCCCATCATATGTGTGGTTGTTAGAGAATTTTAAGAAAGCAATGGGAAATGATCCTAGGACAATTGTAGGATCGTGATTGTTAGATTAATAATCAGGGAACTGAGAACACAATTCACAGTTCCCTTCACAGCGGAAATAAACAATTAACTAAATGAACAAGTTTCTTATAGTGGAAACCTTCGATTGCCAACTAGCAATCTAGGATAAAAACCACTACCTTTCTTTGAAAGGATTTTAAAGACTACTTCTTGATTTCTTATCTCTTTTGGTTACAGCTTATCCTAGGAACGAACACACAGTTCCTTTGCCTTACACACAGTTAGACAATCCTAGATAACTTAACACAATCAATAATCAATCCAAGAAACAGACTTTTCGCACCTAGGAACTATCACTTACAGTCACAGGAACTTAACACTCAGCTCTTCTTCCTTGACTGGTTTCTCTTGATCTCGGTTTGCTTTGATGATCTTGTTTGAAGCTTCACACTTTGATGTTTGCTATGAAGTGTGTTTCTATTGTGAATGCTTGAAGATAACCCTTGGGTTAGTCTTTCTTTTATAGAGGATTCTTCGCAGCTCGATCCTCTCTTGGTTCCCACGGATTGAGCTTGCCCTAGGATTGGTGGTTCTCCTTGATCCACGTTGTTCTTGGCATGTGCAAACAACCTAGGCAGCTCAGAATCTCTCTTGGTTGGTCAACTACCTCAGACGAGCCTTGTGGTGTCGTTGTCAAAACGCTTTCGTCCGAGGTTGAGTAAGCTGGCCGCTTGGGAACCGTCTGCTGGACAGCGACGTCTTCATGTGCTGTCGCTTTCATCGTCTCTGTCCGAGGTAGAGGTTCTCTAGGCATCTTATTCTTTAGCTCTTGGACCTTGGCAGACTTTTGGAAGCTTCGGACAAGTCGTTTTCGACACCTTTTGTCCGAGGTTGTGTGTTCCCAGATTTCTCATGAATTGCAATGTCGCAAGCTCCATTTCTGGGCACACCTGGGTTCCTCTAGATTCCTTCAGCTGTCTTGTTCCTTTGGTTCCCTTGTTCTGTTTGGCTTTCCTGCCTTCGGTATATTCCTATGGTTCCTTAAAACACATCTTTGAGATAAAACATTAGTATCATAATATTTGTCATCTTCAAAAGTAGAGAAACTGAGGAAAGGAACTCTCAGGGGAACCGAAGTTCCAGAGTTCTGTTTCCTAACAATTTCCCCCTTTTTGATGATGACAAATATAAGGAACCTGGCAACATAATAGGGACATGAAATTCATGAGACCATATTGAGATAACGGGATTTACAATATTACAGATTAGTGATAGAACATTCAATGGTTGCAAATTTCCCCTAAGCACGTGAATAAGTTTATTTCAAATTCCCCCTTAGAAATAGAACTAGTTCAGAGTTCCTATTAATTCAGTAGTCTCCAAAGTTCAAGGTTCCTATCCTTTTCTTCCCCCTTTTGACATCATCGAAAAGATTAAGTATGAGTTAAGAACAGGATATCGGAGTGAATATGCGATTACAGCAAGCCCATAAAATGTCATAATGAAAACTTAAGGCGAAGACAAATGAGCATGGGAACGAAACTGAAGATAATCATTAAAAACTTCACTTATCATTGATCAAACACACAAAATACCACAAGCAAACAACAAACAACCGACAATACAGACAACAGATAGCAAGGAAAACAACAAAAGCAATCTGAAGAAAGACAACAAAAGGGATAGAAGAGGGGAGTAGGATCCTAAGGGAAACTACTAGCTCGCTGTGGCGTTGCAGCACTGGGAACCTAGAATAAGCGTTCCTATGGCGTAGTAGCGGCCTCTTCTTCTGCATCCTTGTCGTCGGTTCCTACATTTTGGCCCGTGGCCTGATGAGCAATGATTGCACCTTGCCAATCTTTCTGCAGAACGTCCACTAGACTCTCGACAGCAGAACTGATACGCCTCAACTCTCTTACTTGATCATGGATGGCGACCGTGTTGGCAGTCGAGCCTTCCAAGATATCTTTTTCAATACGATCCAACGCAAGGAGGATCGCAGAGGAGTCTGAAGAGGGGGGTTGCTGAGGGTGGGAACTGGAACAGCCCTGGGAACCCGCCTTTTCCTTAGGCGGGATTTCTTCTGTTTCAACAGGGTTGGGTTGTTGTTCCTTAGATTTCAGCTTCCGAACTGTGTGCAACGTAAGACATTTGCTGTAGGCAGTCTCGGGGAAGTCTTCTGGGTACTGATTGAGGTTAGAGAGTAGCCTTTTGATGATGTGAGGGAAGGGTAAAGCATGAGAGTCATGAGATGCACAGAATTGCATGTGAGCCAGCACAATACGGGGAAGATCCAACTGAACGCCGGAGAGCACTTTGTCCATGTAGATGGCGTCGGTGATGAGGACTTCGTTCCTGTGCTCTTGCCTGAGAACCAAGTTGTGAGTGATCCAAAAATGCAGTAGCCGGTTTGCAATGGAGAGATCCTTCGTTTGAGGGGGATGCGCCATCATAAATTTTCTTGACGATTGCTCCTTTGGACTTGAAGCCCTTTCCCTTGGGCCATCCCTTCTTCTGAGGCAGAATGCCAAACCCAGATCTCGACTCAATCCCTAGAGCAGACGCGATTAGATTGGAGGACAGGGGAAAGCTGGTTCCCTTCCATATGAGAATGGCGTCGTGACAGGGGGAGTTCTCCTTCTGAGGTACAAACTCCATGGACTGGTAAAACATCCGGACAACCTCGTCGGAAGCAGAGAAGGGCTCGCACAGCATCTCGTCCCACCCTTGGAACTGCAGCAGAGAGTGGAACTCATCCAAAGCTTCTCCATAGAGTTCCTCATCCTCTTCTTCTAACGCCTGGGTCCAGAATTCTCTGCTGATAATGAGAGGTTTTAGGATCTTCCTTTTGGAGAAGGAAGAGGAGACAGAGAGGGTGGTGGTTTTGGCCCTTTTTGTGGATTTGGTTTCATAGGGAACAATGGCTTGGGAGCTTCTCTTCCTCTGTTGCATTCTTGTGGCGACAGAGGGGCCTGGGTTGGAAGTTTTGGATTTGAGGTTGATTGGGGAAGGCTCGGGGCTAGGGATCACTTGAAGGGATTTATCCGGAGAAGAATCATGCGACCCGCCTTCAGAAACTGATTTTGTGACTGATTCTGAAGCCAAAGTGATGGCTTGCTTCTCTTCTTTGGGCATGGTTGGTTCCTCTTCCACCTTTTCCTTAGCCTTTGATGGTTCCTCAAGCTTCTCTTCTGGTTTCTCTGCCGGTTTCGCCACAAGGTTCTCTTTGGTGAGGGATTTTTGAGAGGTGGAGGAAGAAACAGGCTTGGAGGAGGAGGCTTTAGCCTTCTTTTCGCGAAAGGCTTGAAGAAAAGCAGCCTCTTCTTCATCCATAACAACGAGTGGGTTAGGGTTGGCCATTTGAGAGGAGCTAAGAGGATTGCTGTGAGAATAGAAAGAGAGGTAGAAGATCAGAGAGATGGAGAGCTTGGGTGATCAATTCAGAGCAACTGAGCACCTCTTTAAGGGTGCTGAAGATCTGGGATGGCCAAGAGCTGAGGTGACCGTTGAAGCAAATCCAGCCGTTGAGAAGATCAAGGCAAATCCGAAGCATTGAAGAGAGTTGCAACTTTTTTTGGAACGGCTAATTTAAATTCAAAATATGACCCATTCCGAGAAGAGGGAGGTCTGTCACTGATGAGACATGCCTTATCCCTGCCAATATGCCATAAATAGCGTCTGGGAGAGCCAAGCGAGCCTTTGGAGAGACGCGATGTTCTGGTTCCTTTCTGGCGACATTTTCAGTGAGCTAGAGGAATGTATGGGAACCTTTGGTGTGGGTGGAGACAAAGGAACCAAAAACAGTACGTTCCCATACAAGGAATCAGGGTAGGCTTTTTATCGCATTGCACAATAATTCTCAGAGAAGGTTTAGAGATGGATCATAGAGAATTAAATTGAGCAAGAAGGCAAGGGTAGGTCTTAGTACACAATCATCATTTCAGCTTGTAATGTTGGGTTAGAAATATGATCAGATTGTGACTTTTGGGCGATCAAAGAAATTTGAACAATGAGGAGTTGAGAAATAATGATAATAAAAAGGAAACGAACTAGAAAAATTTATCTAAGCCTTTATAAGAAACCATTATGACAAGAACGGTTTGTAGCAAAAGATATAACACAAGGACATCAAGACTCAACAAGTTAAATATCTTAAACTAGTCAATCAGGGGAACTCGAAAAGAATTCTCAGAACTAAGGTCACTACTGAGTAATAGGAATCATTCCTAGTTCCAATCTGAGGTTCTCAAAATAAACTCTATTCAATGCCTTGGTGAATATATCTGCAATTTGATCTTCAGTTCTACAAAATTTCATAATGATGTTTCCCTTCTCAACATGATCTAAACTCAACAAACCACTATAGGCCAAACTCAACAAACCACTATAGGCCAATCAGTCTATGTTCTATAATTTACAAAATTATCTCAAAAATCTTAACTACTAGACTAAAAAGAACTATGGAAAAACTCATCCCTTATAAGGTGCTTTTGTGGCAAATAGAGTTATCCAAGATAATATCTTAATAGCTCATGAAATATTTCACTCTTTTAAATCAAAGCTTGGAACTGAAGGGTTCATAGCCCTAAAATTAGATATGGAAAAAGCTTATGATAGAATCGAATGAAACTTCATTATTAAAATAATGGAAAATTTTGGATTTCATGAAACATTCATCAATTGGATAAAAGAATGCATCACAACCGTCTCCTTCTCGGTACTTGTCAATAATGGACCGACGGAAATTTTTAAACCAACTAGAGGACTGAGACAGGGGGATCCCCTATCACCGTTCCTCTTTATCCTAGGATCTGAAATCCTAGCTCGAAAACTACATAATGCTGCTGAACGACCTCGGAACCCAATAGGTTTCCAAATATCAAGACAAGGAACGCGGATTCCTTTTTTGGCATTTGCGGATGACATCATGATATTCTCAAAAGCAAAACAGGAAAATTGCAAAGAAATTAAGAATATAGTAGATGAATACTATAAAATTTCAGGACAAAGAATAAATTTCCATAAATCTGCTTTTCAGGTCACAAAAAAAGTAAGCAATACAAAAAAATTGGCAATTCAAGGTATTCTCACAATCACAAACATGACTTCCCTTGATAAATACCTAGGCTGTCCTATCATCAATGGTAGAGTCAACTCTAATACCTTTGCTGATTTACTAACTAGCACACAACAACAACTCAGCAAATGGAAGGCTAGCTCCCTCTCCCAAGCAGGAAGAACAACATTAATAAAAGCTAATCTTGCATCACGACTAAATTACATTATGCAAAGCTTCATGCTTCCCACACATACCCACAATGAACTTGATAAACTAAATAGAACTTTTTTTCTGGAACAAAGATAGCTCATACAAACCTCTTATAGGATGAGAAAAAATATGTAAACCAGTACAACAAGGAGGCATTGGTTTAAGAAAGTCAAAGGATATAAATAAAGCTCTACAATTTAAACTACTATGGAAAATACTAGCGGACCAGGAAAATATTTGGGTAAAAATTGTTTCTGAAAAATATCTCAAAACACAACACATTTTACATTATGAAAAAACAAGAAATCGCTCTTGGCAATGGTCCAATATGATTGGAATTCTATATGAATTCAAATCTGGACTGATTTGGCAAGTTGAAAATGACAGAACAATCAAGTTTTGGACTGACAAATGGATATCAAAGACCCCTTTATGTGACATTACTAATCCACAATTTATAAATAACAAGGACGCTCTGGTGACAGACTTTTGGCTACCAAATAAAATCTGGAATAAGAATATGATTGAACAATGCTTACCCCAAGATCTAGCTAAACAAATTACATCAATACCAATACATGTGAACAATATTCATGACAGAATGTACTGGGAATCTAGCAAAAATGGATGATTTTCCACAAAATCTTCTATGGATATGATCATCAAAAATAAGAGATACTCTACATATGATTCTTCATGGATCTGGAAATTGGACACTTATCCGAAAGTTAAAAACTTTATCTGGAAGATTGTGAAAAATGGACTTCCAACCAAAGCCAGACTAGCTGAGAAAGGAGTAGCAATCCCTCAGGGATGTATCCGTTGTAATGCACAAATTGAGGATTCTAATCACCTCCTTGTTCAGTGTAAACATACTCTGAAGACAATAGAGAAAATAAATCCACATACTTGTGGAATCAGTAAAGCTCAAAATATAGGAAATAAAAGAACAAATGAAATCATTGAGGAAATTCGACAAAAAAAAACAGATAAATCACAATTTGTTGAATTAATGGTCTCGTGGTGGGGAATTTGGTTCTACAGAAACCAACAAAGTTTCGGAACTCCCAGCACTGATACAAACCTGATAAAAGATATGTATCCGTTGTAATGCACAAATTGAGGATTCTAATCACCTCCTTGTTCAGTGTAAACATACTCTGAAGACAATAGAGAAAATAAATCCACATACTTGTGGAATCAGTAAAGCTCAAAACATAGGAAATAAAAGAACAAATGAAATCATTGAGGAAATTCGACAAAAAAAACAGATAAATCACAATTTGTTGAATTAATGGTCTCGTGGTGGGGAATTTGGTTCTACAGAAACCAACAAAGTTTCGGAACTCCCAGCACTGATACAAACCTGATAAAAGATATACCAATTTACATTAGAAACCAGATCCACAATTGGAACCAAACAAAAAAATGGAACCCAAATTGTATGGAAACTGAAAAACCAAAAATAAAAATGAACCATAGGAACGGACGTCGTTTAAAAAATGGACTAAACCAATGAACGGGGTCATTAAAATTAATACAAACGGATCAACAAAAATCAATGGGGAATCTAGTTTCGGCTATATCTTTAGAGATAACTCAGGAGATACAAAATTCCTTTTTGGTGACAAATGTGGAATTTCAACCCCTCTGAGAACAGAGGCTTTGGAAGTTAGAAATGCTCTGATAAAGGCCTATGAATTAGGAATTACCAACATTCATCTTGAATGTGACAACCTTATTATTGTAAACGTCCTGAATAAAGTCTGACACTGTCCTTGGGATATTGAAATTCTAATTTCTGATATCCTTTGTGTTTTACAACTGTTTTTTTCAGTGCAGATTTGTCATGTCTTCCGAGAAACTAACGCGGTGGCCGATTGCATTGCAAAGCTGGGTCAACGATGTTCCTTGGAGGATATTAGAGTTTATTTAGAGCTTTTAGTTCTCATCCGCAAGGATGCTATAGACTGAGAAACTAGTTCTTCTATTCTTTTCGGTCTAATTCTTACTTTATAAAAAAAGGACTAATTGTTTAAAGAAGACCAAAACGAAAGCAAAACAACAAAATCTCATACGAGACAACAAAACAGACGAAGGTCGACAATGGTGAATTCACGAATTTCACTGGAATTCATGAAATATGGAGAGGAAGAGGTCAACAAGTGTTCAACAAAACGAAAGTAAGTACAACAATTGCACTGGAAGAAAGAGGCAATCTCAAATTCAGTTATTCACGAATTTCACAAATAAAAAAATAATGACCTAATTCTGCCGAATCACATAGAAGAGGTAACCAATTTCATACACAAATCAAAACAGACGAATTAAACAAAAGAACGAGATAATACCGTCATTCATCATGCCAACAGCAAATTCTCAAAGCAAGCAAGCGAAACAAGGTCGACAATGGCGGATGAGGCTATGCGCAGATGATCGGCTATAGAAGGAAGGGTAGAGGTGGAACGGAAAATTAAAAGTGATATATATTATAAGTATGCCACCGTCTCTTGTAATTACAAGAAAGACTTTCAGCCCTTGGATGAAGTAGATCGAAGGATTATAAATGCTCCTTATTTTATACCCTAAATCAACTCCTTATATGATCCAAAGTAATATTTCACGTAATTATCGTGAAATCTTACTTTGTACTAATTCATCTCAAATGAATGTAAACTAGTTTAAACCCTCGTGTCATGCACGAGCCGACTTATATTTATGAAAGGAAAGTTTAGTATACGAATAAACGTCACATGAGTACAAATTAATGACTACGTGATTATAAAAGATAAGATATACATTAAATGAAAATATATTGACATGTAATTATATTAGATTTTTTCCAAACATATACATACTAATAATAGAAAGCAAGTAATGGAATTTATATATATAAACATTATAGGAAACAAATTCACTCTAAATATATGTAAAATTTTTGATTGTACATGTTACTTAACCAATTCTCAAGAACATTTTATTTTTGTATATTTAGAGTGAAATAGTATCCGTAATTAAAGTTATGAATCGAAATATACTATTTTTTTCTTCAATTTAATAGGTTAGTACGATGTTATATGTCAATCTTCCAACAATATGTTAGTGATGATACGTTTAAATCTATATTCTTTTTATAACTTTTTAAGTTTGTTGATAGAATATTACTTTTGTTAGCTTTTGTTTTTTTTTATACCTTTTGTAATATTAAATTCAGGTTTTAGACATTGAGATGATATTATTGAAAATAAAATCATATTAATTTACTCATTATTTTATTATTATTATATATATGTTGGACACTTATATTTATTCGTAATTATTAATATACTAAATTAACTCAATTGGTGAATCAAATAAAACCCAATTGAATTATATTTCAAATAGTATATTAATATTTTCATACATATTTTTTATTGATCATCAATTATTTCAAGTTCATAAATAATTTCTAATTAAATCTGAAAATGTGAAATCTATCGTGTGAAGATTTTATAGATATATAGATTGATGATTAAATTTATTTATAATTTTATTTGTCACTTTAAAGTTTGGTTGGTTTTGTAAGTAATTTTAATCTAAATATTTACATATAAATTTTGATTTGATAAACGGTTTTTATTTAAAGTGAAATAAAAAATTAAAAAAATGGAACGAATGAGAAAATGACATGTAGATATGATGGATCCAGAAGCATGAGAGAAATTTAATATATAGTAATAGATAGATAATTCATCTCAAATATTTATCTTATTGAACCCAAATGTCATCTCGTTTTTTGGATCGGGTCACACCGGGTTCGGTTTTGGATATCACGACGTCCTACAAATTAGGGGTGAGCAAAAGTATCCGATCCGGCCGACCCGATCCGATAACCCGCCAATCCGAACCCTAAAAGTCCGTATTCGAAAACATCCGTTTAATTTTTATCCGAATCCGATCCGATCCGGATGATTTTTCCGGATACTTGGACCGGATACGGATCGAGATATTTTGCTTACCGGATATCCGGGAATCCGGTCTATTAATATATAAGATATATATGTTTTTATAACTAATATACAATGTTTAATTAGTTTAGAATGATCTGAAAATGGCGCTTGTATATTTTTAAGTAATTAAACCGCTTTAATTCTCCAATATAACATTCTTTATTTTATTCCTTTTAATAAAATACAACCTTGATTATTATTCTTATAAAATTAAAACCCTAAATCATGTACTAAGTGTCACCTTACTAAATAGAGCAAATATGTTTTTTTTGTCAAGACTGAGTGTTCATCATTGAATTGAATTTTGATTATATAAGTTAAAGTTATAACTTTATATATACTTGTCAATTCCTCTTATTCTATAATATATACGTTTATGGTTCTCAATCTAAAAAGGTTGATAAGTTTAATTGTTTGAAAACATTATAGGGAATTTTGCAAATGATGCTGATATTTGACATTTAATTGCACTTTGTTAGTTTTGATTGAATTAAAAATAATAATATTTTGATTTAATTTTTAATAGATTTTTTAGTAATAGAATAATTTGGATATCCAAGTCAAATATTCAATCTGATCCAATAATATTTATCGGATATCCAGTTCGTATACAAATATGAGTTTTATGAATATTTTTTTATCGGATATCCAATATATCGGATCAGACCGGATGGGATATATCCGTTTCCTTACCGACAAATGTACACACAAAATGGGTGCCCTATGAACACTTTGGTGCACCGAGCGTGAAATATAGGTGGTGGTGGGAGGAAAGTGAAAATCTGTCGTCGCCTTCCCTAAATCCCCGTGAGCGAGAGAGGAGAGTGTTGTGGTAATCATCAGTCTTCTACAAATGGCATCCCTCTCAACTTGGTTCCGCTACCTCGCGCACAAGTTCGACTACTCCGTTTCTCTCAGCTGGAAGGTCTTTTTCTATTCTTTCTGCGTTCCTTTTGATTGCCATTCTTCCCCAATTCTGAACTAATCGTCAATTTCTAGGTCGTTTTGCTATAATTATCTACAAATTAGCTCGTAGGATAATTTGCTGTTACGATGACTCTTCCGATTTTAAGTCGGCATTGTCTAATTTGCTGTTACGACGACTCTTCCGATTTTAAGACGGTATTGTCTAATTTGCTGCTACGGTGACTCTTCCGATTTTAAGACGGTTTGGTAAGAGGTAGAGATCAGGTAACATGGGAATGATAATTCTTAATAGAACTAGAGGAAGGAAAACATAAAAACATGACTCAACCTTCCAAATTTTGCATCCATTTCCTTCTTTCGTCATGAATATAATCTTTGCTGCTGTAGGTTAATCTCCACACTTTGTCAGTAAAGAGATGGAATATAAATCAAATTCATTTTCACTTTCTGATTTTCCCACAGTTGGTGCAATATGTGGTTGTACTAGTACAGTACAGTTCCATTTCATTCCACAAACTCATTGGTATATAAGCATTAAGGATGTAGCTTCAGATGTTAGTGTGATGATAATCTTTTCATATTAGGTTATGTTGGGTGTATCGGAAAATTCATCACATGCTTCTCAAATTGATGGATATTTCAGCTTTTAAGAGAGGCTAGAAGTAGTTTTTAGCAGATTCGTTCATGCAGGTTCTTTATCGCCTTGTGGTTGGGATGTAGCTTCAGATGTTAGTGTGATGATAATCTTTTCATATTAGGTTATGTTGGGTATAAATTCATCACATGCTTCTCAATTGATGGATATTTCAGCTTTTAAGAGAGGCTAGAAGTAGTTTTTAGCAGATTGGTTCATGCAGGTTCTTTATCGCCTTGTGGTTGATTTTATAGAAAAAGTTAATTATATATTTCGTTGGTTGTATGCCAATAAATCTCTCATTGTTAAGTTTCAATGATTAACATGTTTTAATGCGTGGCAGTTTTATAAAAGAGGACAAATAGCAAACACAGAAGTAAGTGATGCGATATGGAAGAACTTATTCCAAGGAAGATTAACATACTTGCACTTGAATAAGGGAGAAGAAATGGCCCCTACGATAGACAGCCAGGGAGGAACTCTTTTAGTTCGTAAAATACCTACTCCTGATCCAACGTAATTTTGGACTACACTTTTATACTGCTTGTTTTTTTTTTTTTTTACGTGATTGTGGTCTATTGTCCCTTTATGTTGTCTTGAACTACCATATCCAGAACGGTGCTTGTTAAAATCATTCCTTTTCTCTGAGAATTATATGAATTGTGCTATAGTATGCTCCTTTCACCACTTTCTACCACTGCAGGGTTAGGACATCCTAAAATCCATTTATTTGAACCTGTTGTCAATCAGCTTAGGTTGAAATAGAGCAAAGTATATCTCCTCATAAGTTTACAGAGAAAAACAATACAAAAAAATTGTGATAGGATAAAAAACGGAAATCAAGTTGGGAAGGCTACAAATACATGTTATCTATTACCTTTATAGTTCACTATCTAACCTGATAAACCTTCTAAATACAAGAACATGTCAGTTGCTGTACATACTTCTTCTTGATACTTGATTTTCTCTTATGTTTTAGACTGTTGATTTCTATACTTCCATTTTAGTAAATTAAGGTATGCCTGTCCTTCATACTGTAACAACTTGGATGATATGTCATTTTAGACCTGTACAATGATGTTTGTAGTAAGACATTATTTTCTCTTCAAGTTGCCATCAGACCTAAATCTACATAGGTCCATCCTCACACATTTCTACGACGACTTTTTGATTTTAAGTCCCAACATCTAACAATATGTATACTGTAACAGTCGTGTCTTTGTTGGCGATGTTGTGGTGTTGAAGGACCCTGACCGGACAGATAATTGTCTTGTCCGAAGATTAGCAGCAGTTGAAGGGTATGAAATGGCGTCCACAGATGAAAAAGATGAGCCTTTTGTTCTTGAGAAGGATGAATGTTGGGTGCTATCTGACAATGGAAGTTTGAAGCCTAAGGTAACTTATTGTGTCTTTTCTTTTGGTGGAAAGGTAGGTGCAATGGTGCACTTAAACATCTCTCCTAAATACATATTTAGCTTCATCTGGACGATTATTAAATGCTTTCAGTTGATAATCTAGAACAAAGCTAGCATTTCCCAAACAATCAGCTATTTGAGCGGCCTCACGATACACATAAGCTAAGAGCACTTCCCTTTTCCTACTCTATATTGAATTCCTGCATTCTTGAATCAGACAGATTAAATATCTGTTTGAGCTGTTTGCTCTTTGATCTTCTATAGCATCTGTTTTACCAGTACACCATAGAGTCCATTGCACCAAGAGTTTCTTGCATCCAACCTGGCCTGCTTCAATACAGCTGGATGGCAATCAATTCAGCTTTAACTACTGTACAATTGCCACATTTTGCTTCAAAGGCTTTGACAACTTCCCCAAAACAATTTTCAGCACACGCCTTGCACCTGCCAGATCAGGATTCCTCTTTAAGCTCCGTCTGTTCAACATAATCCACTTAAGAATTTTCATGTTGTAGAAGCAGGTCCCAAAATGCAAACGGGCAATATCTCAGTAGAAAGATAGTAGTCTCAGTTTGGCCACAATCTGCATAGTCAGGCCTTCATGCTATTTTTCATTTCATTCTGGCTTCATTTGTCAAGATTACACCTTTCAGTACCAACAGTGAAAATTTAGACTATTTGTTGCACCTTCAGCTTCTAGATTCTTGTCCATATTTTTGTAGGTTCATCTCCACCTCTTAACTCGATGTCTCTAATGTTGTCTACCTGTAGAAACCCCAGAAGCAGATGGTACCCATGAGTATTTATCCATCTTTTGTCTTGTTTTTGCAATACCTGCACATAATGAAAAAGCAGTAGAGGCTGTCCGGGACAATAGTTTCCTAAACTATTCTGAATTCCATCCCCTGTCTACTCTATTAGGATTTAGGAGATATGATAAGCAGCGGCAACTCTTTCAGTACCCTAGGTCCGTCTAAGTAGGCAATATGAATTTTCACTCCTTTCTCCTTATTGCTTGGGATATCCAAAATTTCTGCCAGATTGCCAGAAGAATGAACAGCATAATGTTATAAACATAACTTATCTTCATCTGTGGAAGAAATTAAAGGACGAGTCTTTGTTTCTCACTTGCTCAAGTACTAGGATATCAGCCTCACTGGATCTTGGAGCAAATTAGTTGTTTAGATTGCCTCTAGTGTAGACCATTGTAACTCTGATATTCTTCTATGGTTCTACTACATAACAGGAAGCTAAGGACAGTAGAACTTTTGGTCCAGTTCCATTGTCCAACATTGTCGGCAGAGTTACATACTGCCTGCGATCTGCTATTGATCATGGTCCAGTACAGAACAGGTACGGTTCTTAAAAACAAATTTCAGTTTTGAGTAAATTTTGACCCAAAATTCCCCCCCTCAATTTATTTATTCATGAAAGGCTTCTATTCTCAGATAGTTATTAGGGTGAATCTTTGTAACTATATTTTGAATGTAAGAAATTTAAGTTGGCTTTACCTACCAGAAAGGATTGTGCATTTGGAGACAAAGGTAACATGATTCCTGGTAGCGAGTTGTTCCAATGATCTGTTCCTACTTCCTACTAATCGCTTGGTTTGCATTTTGCAGCCCCTATGGCATGCAAAAGGATTCACCTGTGTTGGAGGTTGAGCTTGATGTGGATGAGATGGCAAAGAATCACAAGCTATAAGCTGTACGTACTTTTTCCCATATAAATTGGTTCTTTGCACGTCTTCTGTGGTTATCTTCCTCTTAAGAGTGATTCTTTGCTAAGACGAGGAAGATAAAAAGAACATAGAAATAAACAAGAGCATGAGCTACTGAATTACAAGTCTTTGATGTTGCCTTGTTTGTAATGTGAATCATATATTGACTTGGCTACTTGTGATTCAAGTCCTTGTGTGTTTTACATGTACTTTCGAGCTACATTTTCTTGGATAGTAATTTGTATCACGAAGAGATCAGCAACCCTTTTTGGAGTTGAATCAAAATCCCTAAACCAAATAAAGCCCTTGATGCATTTTGGTGTTATTAGTTAATTTAAGGCTTTGCTAACCTTAATTCTTCAACTTGTTCTTCCAGTTCTGGGATCATCTTCATGATGGCTTTTGGCACTTCTCAGTATTTCTAGAGGTTTATATCCAGCTTCAGTTTTCCTTTTTGTTGTCTGAGGGAGCCATTTTGGACAATTCCTTCTGTTTTCTCCTTCTAGCTCTGGATTCTACCAAAATGGAACTGGTTCTAATGGTTCTGGGTTAGTTGGAAAATATAACAAGATTCATGAATTTAGTGATTCTAAAACTTTGTTACCAAACACATTCAGATTTGAATTTAGAAGCTTGTTACCATGACTCCTGTTTACCAGTGGGATATTTCATATATGTAGGCTGCTTGCTCCTTTCTCTTGGGCCAACTTTAGGCCCTTCTTGTTGGGCCGCTTTTTACAAGTATTTGGGCTCTCGATTTACATGACTCGAATTGGGAGGATTTTGGACCCATTGACCCTTTAAGAGTTTTCAATTAATAAAAGAGACTCCTATTAATTTTTATGTATTTTTCCTATCTCTATTAGCTTTTTTTTTTCCTTCCTCTTCTTTGTTTTTTCTCTCTCTAAAATATTGTTTTTTGGAGTTTAGGGTTTAAGGGGTAGGGTTTAGGGGGTAGGGAGTAGGGTTTAGGGAGAGGGAGAGAGGTCCATTTTTACTAAGGGTTCATTAGTTTAAAAAAAAGTTTGTTAAAGGGTCATTTACTTAACTCACCGCTCGAATTGGAGTCTTTGGCAAAGATGCTTAATTTACAGAGGGTTTTGGGTTCATTGGTCCTTTAAGAGTTTTCAATTAACAAAACTACTTCTTATTAGTTTTTATGTATTTTTTCTATTCATACTGGCTTATTTTATTATTTTTTTCCTTTCCTCTTCTTTGTTATTTCTCTCTCTAAAATATTGTTTTTTAGGGTTTAAGGTTTAGGGAAAGGGAAAGGGGGTTAGTTTCTTAATAAAAACGTTACACATAGGTCATTTATCCAACTCATCCATAGTCAAGTTGATGTGTATCATGAATTAGCAAATAGCAACGGGGTTGTTCCAAGCTAAATAGGCCAAATCTTTGCAATATAAATATAGCTTACAATAGTATTAGACACTATCAACCCTATATATAATTCTCTAATTCATAAATTCCAAAGGAATTATTTTTATAGGCCAAAGGTAAACCCTTTAAATATTAGCCTGAGTTAAGGACAATACCAGTATATCACCTTAACTTTATACATTTAGATAGTCATACACTCCTTCCGATCAAAATTTCAATATTTTCATATAAACTTTAAGATTCATAGGGAAGAACTATACTATTACACCATCCTCAAAATCCAATATAATGATGATGTTGACCACCATGTGCTGCATGTTGTAGCTTGTCATCTTTCAAGCCCTTGTCCTACCAAAAGGGATATTGATCAGCCTCATGTAGATCATGGCCTTGATCATTCTTAAATGAGTCAGTCATCACAACATTCATGTAGTTCTTGCTGCTGCAGGGATTGCCCTGATCTTTGAGGAGTTGTGGGAACTTCCTAGGGCTCAACAACGTCGAATAATCTACCGCGCCATTTGGATTCTGGGTTATGGGTTGGATTTTGGAAGATGGGTTCGAAGGGAACACGTCGAATCCTTCGGGTCCAGAACTGGCCATAGCTTTTGGCTCAACTGTGGGGTGTGGAGAGGAAGAAGAGGCTGTGGGTGTAATGGTGCTGTGTTGCTGGGTGTTGCTGTCTCCTTTGCTTTTGTGAATAACTCTACAAAGAACCCAATCTTCCTGCAGCCGTTGTCAAACAAAAACATGAATTTTAACAAATTATACTATGTATGTAATTCTTTTATCTGATTACCTTGTATATATTCATGCATATTATTACAATTTACAATACATATCCTCTAGCAAATTGTCAACAACTAGTAAAAGAGAAATTACAAAGAAAGTTTGAATAATGTTTAACCTTAATCCTAAAATTTTCGGTCTGTGTTGCTTAAGTTGGGTTAATAGTGTTGAAGTCTTGTTGAAATGGAGTTATTTGGTTTTCAATTTTGTTTTAAAATTCAAATACAAGTTGTCACTTGCTTAAAAAAGGAAAGAATTTCAATGCCGATATTCGACTCACTGGACTAACGAAGTATTGGTAGTTGTCACTTGCTAATTAAAACCCAGCACTAATTGTCGATCTAGTGGATTAAAAAGTTTAGAATGAAGTCACATTTTTATAAATAATAGTTTGTGGTTTGGAAAAATAAGTATCTCCATGCATGAAAGGAAATCCTACCAAATGTTTGATTATGAAAGAGAGCTAATTCTCACATTTCCATCTAAGGTTTAACAGTCGGTGTTTAGGCGTAATAATGAGCATCTGTCAGTTTTGCATTTGTATGGTCACCAATGTTCGTGAATTCAAGATTCCAAGATCGTAATCCATTCTTTGAACTGGATCGTAAAATCGTAAGATTTTATAATAGTATAAATTGATCTAATAAATAGTAAAGACTTATATTTGAAGTGATAACATAAAAATATAATATTAGTGATCTTATGATATGAAAACGTTATGCGTTCTACAATAATTTAGTGGTGATTTATCAATATAATCATATTATAATCAATAGAATGAAAAATGAATATATCTTATATATTAAATCTACATTTTCATCTCATAATGAATTAGTGTCATATAATAAACACGTTGTAGGATCGTAAGAATCGTTCATAGAATCACCAGAATCGTATCCAAGATCGAGATTGCACACAAAATCCTACTGATTTTATATTGAAATACTAAGATCCTTCTTTAAATAAGATCTTACCTAGAATCGGGATCGTTATCCCACTTTTGAATCGTAATATCGCTAGAACCTAGAATCGAATCGGAATTTTAACAACAATGATGGTCACATATACGCACAATTGGAATATTAAACCTATAAAATTAATCGGTTTGTCTAACATATTCCCTTAGGACATAGGTTAAGAATTTCTATTGAGGAATATAAACCCTAAATAGGAAAGAGTTAACCCATTTTTAAAAAAATGTAAAAAAATCTTTAAAAAATAACACATAATCACAACTTTTTATATAAGAGATCTTAACATATGTCCTTAAGTTAGAAAAACCGAAAATTAATTATAGAAAATTTTAGATATCCTAAATTTTGAGGGATGTATAAAACTGTACTATCTTCCCTGAATATAACTGCAAAATATATTATTCTTCGGTTTTTCTAGTGTGTGCTCATGGGCACATGCTAACAAGCTAAATTAGGAAACTATATTCAAAATATTCCCTAAAGGAGAATGGATAAACCCTTAGCAAAAAAAAATTAAACTAATGGCTAAAAAAATTATTGCTAAAATTGGAGTTTTATTGCTAAAAAGGAAGTTATTATAGTATGTCCATGGGCACTAGAAAAAACCATTATTCTTATCTTAAAAGAATCCACGTGACCTAACAAATGGCATTTTTACAATCACAAAAATTTAGCTGGAAATTTAATTAATCAGATAAAACTTGCTTCAATCAAGGTACCATTTCACAAAAAACTCTATGGCAGAGGATACTTGTAAGGTTTCCATATTTAGTCTATGTATTTTCCATCAATTTATAATGTCGATTAACATGATCGATCGTACCCTAAAATTACTTAAAATCATTTATAATTTTTCCATTGGAAATACTAGCAAACTTCGTTAATGATTAGACAATTCATTTATTCATGATTAATATACAACTAATAAGAATAGAATGATACCTTTGGAGGCATATTGAGAAACTGCATGCGATACTCATGCATGATCCAGCCGGTCCTGACTCCTTTGGGCGCCCGGTTTAGGTAAAACACCAACGTCTTCCTCATCCCAACCGTTTTCCGGTTCATCGAATCAACGATGACTCGATCTTTACCAGTCGCCTTCCAATATCCACGTGTCGTCGCCCTATTGGTCCGCAACCCTGTCGAGTACTTTCGGTCTCGCAAGCTGAAGAAGTACCACTCCTTCCCATTCAAGTTTGCCAAAAATATGCATCTAATTACTATCTATTTAGATTCCAATTAGAATACATTAAAATATATTATACTTTAAATAAGATAGTTTATTTTAATGCATTATGTGATGTGATTCAAACAGACCCTTAATTAATGAAAGAGGCTTAATTAGTTACCAGGGAGTTGCCATGGCTCACAAGTGTGCAACTCAATTTCCACCAAAGTGTCTGTAAAGACCTCTTCCTTACCAAAGATCTTCTTGTGGAGATAATGGCAGATTAATTAGTTCCTCATCACTTGGGTAGAACTTAAACCCTGGAGGAAGTGTTTCTCCTATATCCTTCAACACCATATCTTAATTTATCAACTCCAATCGATCGATAATTGCTGATAGATTAGCTTTTCTTAATATACTATTTCCTTCTTCTCCCTCGTCTCACTCCTTAATTTAATCAATATCTTAATCCTCTACCAAATCAGCTATATATGGAGGTGGGAACTGGGCAATTAATGCCTAAATCTTAGCTAGGAAGTGATAGAAATTACTCCCTCCGTATGAAAAAAATTGTCATTCTAGAGTTTGACATACTTATTAAGAAATACAATAATTATCTTATATTCTCATAAATTTTTTTTAAAATTTACAAGTATTTAATAACTTATCTCAATTGTAGCCAATAAACATAGAGAATTTGTATAAAAAGAGTCAAAAAATATAATTTTCGATGTCAAATCTCGTAACTCATCAATAAATTATTACTTAAACACCTAAAATGACAATATTTTCTATACAAAAATTATGGGCTAAAAGGACAACCTTTTCAAAACGGAGGGAGTATAATACTTTCTCCGTATGAAAAAGATTGTCATTCTAGAGTTTGACACACTTATTAATAAATATAATAATTACCCTATATTCTCATAATTTTTTCTTAAAATTTATAAGTATTTAATAACTCATCTCAATTGTAACCAATAAACATAGAGAATTTGTATAAAAAAAGCCAAAAAATACAATTTCCGATGTCAAACCTCGTAACTCACCAATAAATTATTACCTAAACACCTAAAATGACAATTTTTCTATAAAAAAATTATGGACTAAAATGACAACCTTTTCAAAACGGAGGGAGTAATAAATTAATAATACATGGACAAAATTATTCAAGTAGTAAGTACGTAGTAGTGTATATAGTTATACCACTTATAGCCAACATGGGTACCAAACTATTTTTGTTTGGTTAATATATGTCTTTATAAAGATTTTTATACTATTTGTGAAAAAGTAGTTCTCCAAATCTGAAATTTGGGTGATAGGGAAAATTGTGAAATGTGAAAACTAAGTATTTTTTTTGAAATAAAGTCTTTATAATGGACGGACCTCAATATATGCTCCCTCTAGTTAAAATTGTGAAATGTGAAAAATAAGTATTTTTTTCAAATAAAATTCTCTACTCCACTTCTATGCTCCCTCTAGGTTAAATTGTTTATTTTATACTCTAAATCCTAAAATATAAACCCAAAACCCTAAAACATAAATGCTAAATCCTAAAATAAAACCCTATATCCTAAACCCTAAACCTTAAACTATAAACTATAAACCCTAAATCTTAATTATTGACTATAATTTAAGATTTAAATATAAAATAATTAAGTAAAACCTAAAGGGTACATAAAAGAGTGTACAATTAGGAAGTAGAGAATTTGATGCGATAAGAAACCTTCACCCTACTATGAAGGATTTTCTTAAAATCATCCTTTTGAATTATTTAGGTTAAACCTTAATTTATTCGAAAGACAATCTAGTTTTCAACTATGTATAAGGAAAAAAAAAGTGTTACATAGAGTCTTTATAATGAGTTGGCCAAGAGGTCTCTTTACTTTTATTTGGTCTATGAAAGTTCATGAACTATGAAAAGAGTTTCATGAGACAAGTCATTGAGAATATATTATCCATTCCCTAAACTTTGAAAAATAATACATATGGATTACTGAACTATGACATTTGGTGTCAATATAGTCCTTCCGTTTAAACATGTGAGCATAAAACATGTCATTTGATTGATGAAAAACAAAGTACAAGACCGAATTATAACTTTTGCCAATGTTCAGGACTATAATGGGAAAAAAATTATGTTCAAGAAGTTGTTCGAAACTTTTTTCAATGTTTAGGGACTTCAATGGAATAAACAAAAGTTTATAAATCTATTTGTAAGGTGTTTTTTAAAATTTGAAATTATAGATGCAATTTGTCAATTGATTTTACGTTATTTTTCTAAGCTATATAGATATAGAGGGGGCCGGGGTTGCTACTTGCTTGTAATTTAAGTGTTTGGGAACTTTCAGCAAAACCCAAACTCACAAGAAACCCAATTCATGCATACCCGGTGAAGAAGGGGGAAGTTTGATCAGGGGGCCCAAACTACTTTGTAGGAGCAATTAGTGCAATTTATGAGCAAAATTCCAAAGTTATTTGCTTAGGAAAGGAATCAAATTGCAAGATACTTTGGTGGGTGGTAAAATTCTTAGTATTTGAATATATATATATATATATATATTTATGTATACTTATTTCTGAACTAATTTATATTGATCTCTAGCATGTATTTCTTTTATTCTTATCTTATTAACTCGCTCGATTCCATCAGCCAATTGACTTAATTATTGATGAAGAAATAAAACGAAAGGCAAACTTGACGAAGAAATAAAAAAATCGTGAATTGAGACACATATAAGTTAAGTTGTCAAGTAACCAAGTGTCCATAATCACATTTCATTTTGTATGACACATAACCACTTAAATGGATTAATATTGGCGTTGATCGATTAACTTTTTTTTTTTCCTGCACCCACCTTAATATTGAATGTGCATATGCTTTATCTTGTATGTGTATAGATATTGACTTGAATGTCTCAAATTTTGACATATATAATTTTTTTCCCTGGACCAATTTTTTTCCACAAGCTAAACTTTTTTGCACAATTAGTGCAAAAGTTATGGACATTCACGTAAGATTTCATGCACATCAAACCGGCCAAACTTTTTTTTCCCTAAAATGTTTCTGTTCGAGGCCAGATTTTTTTATGCACATTCACGTCAATTTGCATACACATATATATTCAGTGCATTACGTGTGAAGTGCATATGTCTATGCACGTATATGCATGGATAATAGCTTGTATGTGCATGGATAATGGCTTGTATGTACACTTAATTTGTACTAGGTGTGCACATACACTGCAAACATTATACACTTGCATACACATTCAGTGCATTGCATGTGAAGTGCATACGTCTATGTGTATATGTGCATGGATGGCTTGTATGTGCACTTAATTTGTACTAGGTGTGCACATATAGTACAAACATTATGCACATTCACGCCAATCTGCATGCACATTCAGTGCATTACGTGTGAAGTACATACGTTTATGCGTGTATGTGCATGGATAGTGGCTTGTATGTGCACTTAATTTGTACTAGATGTGCATATATCGGGATTATATTGAAAATGTGCATGAGTTTAGACCGTGTGTGAATGCATGTTGTGTTATAGAAGGGTGTCACGTTGATCAATCTTCGATTGTCTCGGATATTGATTGAATCGTGTTTTGAACACTTTCCAAAACCAATATTTCGACCCTTTACTTGTTGCCTCGGGTTACACGAAATCTTATTCGGGATAAGACAATCACACCTCTAATGATTCAGGCAAGATCAAAAGAGAACACTTGAAGTTTTTGGTTTTATTCGATTTGAGAGATCGTAAGTTCTCGTATCCGCAAGACTCGCCCCAAACCCGCCCTTAAATAGAGCATCAGATTTTGGGCAGTTAAATGTCGGTTGAGGTGGTTGGAAAACAGTTATGGCGGTTAAGTTGGTTAAAAACCCGCCAAAAGTCATTCCCGGACAAGGCGCACAGTTTGTGACAAACTGTGTCAGGCATGTCACAAACCGTGCTCCTTTACAGAGGGCACCAAAACCGCCAGAAATCAGATTCCAGCAAACCGCACGGTTTGTGACAAACCGTGCACGATATGTCACAAACCGTGCGTCTTTACAAAGAGCACAATTCTGCTTCTGTCCCACAGTGCACGGTTGTGGCCCATGGTGCACGGTTGTGAAAAACCGTGCACGTCCTTTGGACTCCGGAAATCACCCTCTCGGTGTCCATCTCTTGAATCCCGACACGTTTTGTAACTTCGAGTCTGAAACCACGCACACGAGTGTGCACTCCGCACCCCCGAAACTCGTCATGCGTCGAACAAACTCCTTAAGTCTTGAGTGAATCCCGACTACACGAAATGGCCGATGATACTAAAATCACCAACATTCCTCCCCCATTTTAGTGTAATCCTTGATTCACTTAACATACATACATCAAACACAAACTTATCCATAAATGAAAATGTCCTTAGGATTGAATTTCCACATTAGTGTAGTACACATTCCAAATAATCGAGAATCAGGGTGTCCAAAGGATTGAACCCTTCAACTCATTTGACTACATGAAGATACAAACACACACAAGTTTCTATACTACTCCAAGTGTTAACTTGACACTATTTTAGCCATGTGTCCTTATCCATTCACGAACGTATACAAAGCCAAGCCCGGGCTAGTTGAAGCGGCACCACTTCACGCTCGTATAGGTGGATACCTTTTATCATGCACCTGCAAATGCATTTTTTCAAAAGATCCATTAAGAAGATAAACTTCAACCTAACTTTACTTGCAGGTACGAGCACATACCTAGGGATGAAATATGAACATGTGCTCCAAACTCTAAGTGTAGGCTTTCCACATTGAATTCAGCCTCCAACGTCATATTAGAGGGGAATTGGGTATCCTACCATTAGAGATTTTAAACAGGCTTTAAACCCATCCCGATAGACGACTTGATCACCAAGTCCTTGTCTAACCCCTTTGTCAAGTGGTCCGCCAAATTTTGTTGAGACCGAACAAACTCAATAGTAATCACCCCATGAGTGATCAACTCACGTACCGCGCTATGTCTAATGCCCAAGTGTCGCGACTTACCATTATACACTTGGCTATAAGCCTTAGCCAAAGTAGCTTGACTATCACAATGGATAGATATGGGTGACACCGTTTTCGGCCATAAAGGAATCTTGTAGACTAAGTTCCTTAGCCATTTTGCCTCTCTACCGGCAACGGCCAATGCTACGAATTCCGATTCCATAGTCTAACTTGTAATGCAAGTTTGCTTTTTAGAAGCCCATGAAATGACACCTCCTCCAAGAAAGAATACCCAACCACTAGTAGAAGAATGATCTTCCACGTTAGTGATCCAACTCGCATCTGAATACCCTTCTAGAACCGAAGGAAATTCGACATATGACAAACCATAATTCATGGTTCCCTTTAAGTATTTGAGTACCCGCCTTATTGCTTGCCAATGGTGAGTACTAGGATTACTAGTGTATCTACTCAACCTGCCTACCACATAAGCAATATCCGGCCTTGTGTTCGTCATGGCATACATTAAGCAACCAATCACTTGTGAGTACTCGAGTTGTGATACCGCTTTACCCGTATTGCGCATAAGCTTCACACTCGGATCCATAGGAGTGCTAACCGGATGTAATATCCCTCAATTTTTAATAAGGATATTTGGGTAATTTTCCAAACCTTCGTTCAAATTAATTATTTTGCTTTCAGTGGAGTTCGGATTTTCCGTAACATCCATGATCCCCGAAATAATTCCCTGAGTGGTATAAAATACATTTGATGTATTTTCGGGATTTAGAATATTTATTTGAATACAAACATATAATTTCCTGGGTTTAAAAACCTATACCAAATTTTCCCACCACATAAGCCTTAAATTTCTCCCACGTGTAAAGGTTGTCGGGGGCATCTGTCAAGGCATTAGCCGGGGGAGTTGATGAGTAACCCATACTAAACCTTTGCGTGGCCATAAAGTTGGCACGCCTCCTCTCTCGTGGAAAGGGGTGATGGGGATTAGTACCCGCTCCTCCCGATGGCTTGTGTGGTCGGGGAACATCCTCATGGGGCTTTATAAGGGGGTTCGAACCGAAGGAGCTAAAGGGCACCCACCTCCTTCCTCTCGACCATCTCTCCTTTCGGTCCACTCCCGCTGGCGACCTTGCTGTCCGAGCCACTGCGCCACCCCGTCGTCGCTACTACACTAACGCTGCTCCGCTGCTGGCTGCTGTTGGTGGCGGTATTTCCCGGCGACGAGGCTGCGAAGACGACCCCGGTTCACAGTTGAAGCTACGTGCCATTGTTGTTGATTTTGATGCTGTTACGGTATTGTTGAAGAAGATGGAGAAATAGTGAAAGTGCCCCCCCCCCCCCCCCCCCCCCTAACAATTCTTAGTTGGGCCGAGTAAGCCCAATTAGCCTTCCGTCCGGATTTAACCTGAAATTATACGAGCAGTATAATTTCG
Organism: Rheum nobile; assembly: GCA_027886185.1. Lineage (NCBI taxonomy): Eukaryota > Viridiplantae > Streptophyta > Magnoliopsida > Caryophyllales > Polygonaceae > Rheum > Rheum nobile. The sequence goes on along the minus strand of WOAB01000254.1, from coordinate 2,015,999 downwards.
ATTCCCTTTCATCCGTATCTGTCTTTAGGAAAATTCAATCAATATTCTTATGATTTAAGATCATAAGAATTTATTGAATTTAATTCTTTGAGTTCGTCCAGACAAATTAATTGAGATTAATTAATATGTCATATGCTGGATCGCGTGTGGACTCGTAATCCGTTAGAGCTATCTGAAGCTTAGGCCATATCATCGGAAATGATATAATCAGTAGTCGTCTCGTCTAGATTCATCACCGAATCTACTCCAGGCAAGTAACGGATCGCTCTTGCTCATCATTCCATATTTCCATTAATTATCAATGGTTTGATTGTTAATTAATTTGGAATGATTTACTGTTTTGTTGGGAACAATTTTGATAAATGATATGGATTAAAATATGATATTATAATAGGTTGTATATCTGTTAGAACAGCGCTATTATAGATATATATTTTATGAGGATTGCCGGGAGGGCAACAATATGAAAAGAATATGATATTATAATAGGTTGTATATTCTGCTAGAATCGACGCTATTATAGTTATATTGTGTAGGTGTTGGCCATGATGGCTGTGATGTGGATTATTACTGTGTTGAACTGTTTAGTTAACACGAGTATTCGTAGGAACGTTACTGGGACCCTGGGGTCCAGTCGTTTCTTTATAATCATGGGGGTTAGGAGAACCTAACACCATTTTGGAAGGTCATGACTAACTTCTATACTCGGGTATAGAGGTGGTGCACTTAGCCAGTGTCACAAATCTCGGGAGTTGCTCCCAAAGGATCTCTCGTCTCGGGACGAGATGATCATAATAAAAGCTTATAACGCGATGTGTGTTTTGGAATTTAATAAGATAAGTGTTGTTGTCGCACATAATTAATATATCTTGGGCGAGTAGTGTAGCTAGGCGCTAGTGCAGCTAGGAAAGCTCGTCTTAACTTTTAGTCGCTCGAATGCGATACTGTGATTAATTATGTTCCCCAACATTTGTCATATTTCCGATAAGACTCAATTCATTGGAGTCTTCTTTTGGGATTGATTGCTGTGAGACTCGGTCTCCAGAATCTTCTCTTGTTCATGCCTTTTCATATATTCCAGTAGGAGTATGATGGTTGACTATTGTCATCGGTTATTATTCGAGAAGCGATGAGTCTAACCTAATATGACTGCTTCGAACCACTCTGTTTTATACCCTTGCATAGTCTTTCATTAGACTAACCAACCGTAATTATTCTCTGTATGGTTGGCTGGTGTCATCCGTTCGATTCGGCACATCAGATGAATCGAGGACCCATGAAGGCTAGATCGACTATGAACATGAACGGTATTTGAAAATGTTTTAATCAGGCTACGATCTTTGGGCGTTGACTACTGAAGTCAATACTCTTGTAAATTATTTTAGTCTTCCGCTGTATTGTAATAACTCTGTATTTTGTCGCATTTGGAATTGTGTTGAAATTCCGCGACTATATTTTAAATGAAAGTTATGATAATTTTGTATCATAATTGTTCTTTATGAATTGTGTTTCAATGGTAAAGCCTGGGGTGGCTTCGGTGTGGAAACCGAGGTCACTGACGGTAATACCTTTTCAAATGGGTTAAAATTTGGGGGTGTTACACCGGAGAACAAGTCTCACAATTGAACTTCTTAAGCACTTTCTCAATGTAATGAGATTGTGACAAAGAGAGTCCCTTATTCTCACGTTTGATCCTAATACCGAGGATCACATCCGCCTCCCCCATGTCCTTCATGGCAAAGCTTGATGACAAAAAGGCTTTTGTAAGGTCCACTTGTTTTTTATCTGTACCAAAGATCAACATGTCATCAACATACAAGCAAATGACTACTCCTTTACCGGATTTATCAAACTTGTTGTATACACACTTGTCCGACTGATTTAACTCGAATCTGCTCGACAAGACAACCTCATCAAACTTTTGATGCCACTGCTTAGGTGCTTGGTTTAGCCCATACAATGACTTTACCAACTTACACACCTTATGCTCATTATCGGGAATAACAAACCCTTCAGGTTGCTTCATATATACCTCCTCCTCCAAATCACCATTCAAAAATGCCGTTTTGACATCCATTTGGTGAATCACAAGATTGTTAAAAGCTGCCAAGGCAATCAACAACCTAATGGTGGAGATCCGAGCAACCAGAGCATAGGTATCAAAATAATCACTACCTTCCCTTTGTCTAAAGCCTTGGATAACCAATCGGGCCTTAAACTTGTCGATAGTACCATCGACTTTCATCTTCTTTATGAAGACCCACTTGCAGCCCAAAGGCTTGCAACCCCGTGGGAGATCCGATAAGACCCACGTATTATTTCCCATGATGGAATCCATCTCATCATTTATTGCTTCTTTCCAGAAAGCAACATCTTGAGACCCCATTGCCTCACTAAAAGTCCTAGGATCCTCGTCAATATGATAACAATATGAATATTGAAACCCAACTTCATCTCTAGATCCTTCAACCAAATAAACTTGGAAATCTGGACCGAAAGACTTTTCAATCCTCCCTCGCTTGCTCCTACGGAGCACAGGTGACTCATTAGAAGGTACAACCGAACCGTCTCCTTTAGTTCTACTAGTACTTGGAACCAAATCCTTTGGTCTAGGTATGGACGAGAATCGATTCTCATCAAATATTGCATCTCTTGACTCAATCACGATGTTAACCGAAATAGAATCATTAGGCTCTATCACATAGAACCTATAAGCCTTGGAATGCTCAGCATATCCAATAAAGATGCAATCAATACCTCTTTCCCCCAAGGTTTTAATCTTGGGCTGGGATAGTCTAACGACCGCCCTACATTCCCAAACTCGAAGATAATTCAAGATTGGTTTCTTTTTGTACCAAAATTCATAAGGGGTGACCTTGTTCCTTTTGTTAGGAACCTTATTTAATAAATAGCAAGCCATTAACATGTCTTCACCCCAGAATCCGTCATTCAATCCCGAGTAGGATAACATGGAATTAACCATCTCTTTTAGGACTCGATTATTCCTCTCCGACACACCATTTTGTTGTGGCGTATAGGGAGCCGTAGTCTCATGTATGATACCTACGGACTGGAAATACACATGATCATAAAATTCTCCACCTCTATCAGTGCGTAGTTTCTTAATCAAGTCATTTTGTTGTAATTCAACCTCGATTTTATAAACCTTAAACTTATCATGGGCCTCGTCTTTAGCATGTAGTAAATACACATAAAAATAATGAGAATAATATGGTTAAATAAAACGCACACCATAAATCGCATAATATATATACAAAATATAAATAACCGACCAGTCTATACAAAGTATAGTAGGGTCTAATGACTAATCTGTTTGGAAACAGTAGAGTCAAGTTTTAGCCAATTAGTATAACTATACCGTAGGGCATATCATGACCAGTAGACTAAAAAGTAATCTGGTCAACCTAGTAGACTTATCATCAAGTAATCTGTATTAAATACAGTAGACCTGAATCAAGTAATCTAGAAACATGAGTAGTCTATGCATACCATAATAGACTCATAAAAACACACAAGACCTCATCTAACTCATGAGATACTTGTCCTTAGTCTCTTGAGACTTAAGTTAACTATTTAATTTAAAATATCATGATCATTATTTTGATCATCAGGTCACATAAAATGAGAATTTGAACTAATGTGACTTATATTATGGTCATATGTATTGTACTTGAACGTATATTATACACCATACACCTCCATCACCCAATTATATGGAATGAATCCGAGGAATTAAATTTCCCAACCATGATCATACCATGACAAAAAAAATTCCATGGTCATACACATGTGCTTCCACCAATTTCATGGTACATAATCACACATATTTCATATATATATATATATAGAGGCTTGAACAATTCCTCCTCTATTAACATTCCGTACATGTACTTACATGTATTATGCATATGAACATCCACGTACGAGATTTCAACTACCATCATATGCGGTTAGCATACAATGCATGATACCAACAATAATTTAATCCTTAACCATACATATAAATATATGTTATATGTATACATGTCTAGAGATTACACAACCTCTTGCACATATGCTAAGATCATCAACATGGCTTAAATATCACGGTCTCCGCATAACCGCACATGAATAAAATTTTCATGTCTATTTACATATTTAACACCACATCCAAGACCATACAGAGATTGATCTTATATATATATATATGCATGAACCCAATACATAAATAACATAGAGGTATGAAACCTCCATTTCCGCGATGCCATATCACCACCATTCATGCTTTATTAGCATTAGCCTTTACCGTGATTAGGATGTGTGGCCTCTCAAATAAATCTGATAGCCAACCACAACCACACATGACAACCAATCGTCTAATCTTGTCATTTTCCACTTGTTGCGCCTCCTCGTCTCCTCCAAGGGTTCGTTCTCCGCATCTTCCGGTACGGGGGGCATTGACATGCTTAGAACGTACACCTCCTTGAGCGTCGTGAGGGGAAAATGCATCTTTATTTGCCATCTCCGGAATTCCACGCCTTTGAACTTCTCCAACTTCCCAAACTTGGAAGTCATCTCGTTCACCGATGCAACCGCCATTGATCAACTACAAAAAATATTGGTTTTGAATGTTGTAGAAGGGTGTCACGTTGATCAATCTTCGGTTTTCTCGGATATTGATTGAATCGTGTTTTGAACACTTTCCAAAACCAATATTTCAACCCTTTACTTGTTTCCTTGGGTTACACGAAATCTGATTCGGGATAAGACAATCACACCTCTAATGATTCATGCAAGATCAAAATAGAATATTTGAAGTTTTTGGTTTTGTTCGATTTGAGAGATAGTAAGTTCTCGTATCCGTGACGTGGCTAAAATATGCAATGCAAATATCGTTGAATAGCCTAATCAAAGTAAAAGTCCTAACAAACCTACTAAACAGATGTATAGCAAGCAAGCAAGGGTCGAACCCACAGGGAGGAAGTAATCAATCTATATGTTTATAAGCATGCAAAGTAACAAGGGGGGTTTTGATTATCAAACACAGTAAAGTAAACAGCTTTGGTTGATTTGAGAATATGATTGGGAAAAGTAGTTCCACTAGAACGAGATCCACAATACAGAGATATAAGTCGATCACTGAAATCTTATAAATCCAAGTTCTTTTACTATTCTTATGGTTGTTCCCACCCTGAGCGTTATTAACTACCAATTCAGAAAGTTGTTGATAATACTTACTACAGTATCAATGGAAGAAAACCTTACCACTAATAAAGCAATAGCAATGCATGCAAGGATATAGGATACATGCGAATAGAAGAAAACCTTACTACTCAACATGCAAATAATTCTCACTCACAATTAAACACTCGTATTCCACTATATGTTTAATCATGTATGCTACTAGATATGCACTCGTATTCCACTATATGCAATCCTAGCAATTGATAAATATTACTCAACCTAGTTGGCCAGGCTATGAAGAATAACAATAAATCAATACTCAATATAACCAAGAGAATTAAACCAACACATATAAGAATAAGAACAAGGAATAGAAATCTCACAAACGAATCAACTGTATTGCTTCAAACGTCTAGTAGAACAAGGGGAAATTAGTGCTCCATTGAGATGCAAATAAAACCCTAATTGAGAAAAACTACGATGATAAAAGTGTCTCCTTACTCAAGACCTGGAAGAGGTCTTAAATAGGCTAGGGAGAATAAGCTAAACCTAGAAATAATACTAAAGGAAATAAGAAAATAAAAATAGGAAATCCCGAAATGCAAATTAGGAAATAATGTCTTCGCTGGCCGTGAGGCGCTTAACAAGTCCATCGCGGGGCGTCCAGTTCCACCGCGGGGCGGCGGTGACTTCTCTGAGATCCACCGCCGGGTCGCGGTGGCTTCTGGCGCGGGACGTCAAGTTCCACCGCGGGGCGTCCAGTTCCACCGCGGGGCGGCGGTGACGGTGTCTTCTTCAGCTTCTGCGACATTTCTGTAAAAATGCCATAACTTTTGATTCTCAGCTCGGATTGCGCTCATATTTTGAGGACTTGCAGTAGACTTCAAGATCTAACTCCTCGAATTGGAATCACTTCATTTGGACATCTGAGTAGAGAGAACAAACCATTTGAATTCAGCACATTGTTCTTCTACTCTTCAATACACTTCAAACCTCTATAAATCTCATGATTTCTTCACTTCTCCACTCTAACTCCATAATCCACGATTGTGCTCTAAATCCATCCAAATGGCGCCTCAAACCTGGTAATAACCCTCAGATATGCACTACAAAATAGCATTGATCAATCCGCAAGACTCGCCCCAAACCCGCCCTTAAATAGAGCATCAGATTTTGGGCATTTAAATGTCGGTTGAGGTGGTTGGAAAACAGTTATGGCGGTTAAGTTGGTTAAAAACCCGCCAAAAATCGCCAAAACTCATTCCCGGACAAGGCGCACGGTTTGTGACAAATCGTGCCAGGCATGTCACAAACCGTGCTCCTTTACAGAGGGCACCAAAACCGCTAGAAATCAGATTCTGGCAAACCGCACGGTTTGTGACAAACCGTGCACCATGGGCCACAATTGTGCACTGTGGGACAGAAGCAGAATTGTGCTCTCTGTAAAGACGCACGGTTTGTGACATACTGTGCACGGTTTGTCACAAACCATGCGGTTTGCCAGAATCAGATTTTTTGCGGTTTTGATGCCCTCTGTAAAGGAGCACGGTTTGTGACATGCCTGGCACGGTTTGTCACAAACCGTGCGCCTTGTCCGGGAATGAGTTTTGGCGGTTTTTGGCGGGTTTTTATCCAACTTAACCGCCATAACTGTTTTCCAACCACCTCAACCGACATTTAACTGCCCAAAATTTGATGCTCTATTTAAGGGCGGGTTTGGGGCGAGTCTTGCGGATACGAGAACTTACGATCTCTCAAATCGAATAAAACCAAAAACTTCAAGTGTTCTCTTTTGATCTTGCCGGAATCATTAGAGGTGTGATTGTCTTATCCCGAATCAGATTTTGTGTAACCCGAGGCAACAAGTAAAGGGTCGACATATTGGTTTTGGAAAGTGTTCAAAACACGATTCAATCAATATCCGAGACAACCGAAGATTGATCAACGTGACACCCTTCTACAACATGTTGAAGTTTATACGTTTTTGCATGTATGTGCACATAAAATTAGTCTACATGTGCATGTATTTTTGTACTAGATGTGCAATTCATATAGTTTTTTAACATGCATTGGTTTTTTATAAGTGCATGATTTTTTGCTTGAACGTGCATGACTTTTGCACTGAATGTGCATAGGAAGTTGCGGGTTCTCTTCGTCATCGACAATTATTTGTAGTGCATATTTTTTCTACCACTATAACTTACATTCTGTTGCATTATGATGATAAGTATGAACTAGAATATACTACGTGATATTGTACTTATCAAGATTCTAACCCAAGCACAAAGTGGATTTGTTAATATATGATATCATTACTATGGTAGATCAATCGAAAATATCCCATAATGTAGTTTAAAGGAGAGCACAACAACCGATAAGGAAGACAACAGTGAAGAAAGAGAGAAGAATGATGTTGAGCATTGTAAGTCTTCTCCAATAGTTCATAAATTGCGCAAGATAGCCTGCTTTGCAAGAGTTGCAATCATAGCAAAGATCGTCTTTTGCATTTTTCCACAATGTGCAATCTATATCGGACGAGTTGAATCCACTCTTTGGGGCTTTCCATGTATCTATATCCATGTATGTAAATCCGCAATCTGATGGAGGCTTACAACAACCAATCTGAATGATAAATGATCATGTTAGGACTCTAAAGCATGCTTGTATTAAGTAAAAATAATATAAAGACGTTGAACGTGATATAGAGGTGAAAGGTCCATGAAATAATACGGAAATTTCGCATGTTAATCCTGAGTTTTTTACTTTTTTGCGAAATATCTTAAGGTTTTGACAATTTCATCGGATAACCCTGCGTTTTTGACAATTTCGCCTGATAACCTTGAGTTCTTTACTTTTTCGCGAAATTCCCTCAAGTTTTGACAATTTCGTGTGGTAACCCTTAGGGGATTTCGCATGAATTGTCAAAACTTGAGGGAATTTCGCGAAAAAGTAAATAACTCAGGGTTATCAGACGAAATTGTTAAAAATTCAGGGTTATCAGGCGAAATTGTCAAAATCTTAGGATATTTCATGAAAAAGTAAAAAACTCAGGATTATGAGGTGAAATTTCCGAATATTCTTTAAGTAATACAGAATAATAAACTAATGTTATTTATATATGATACGTGCGAGATTTTGAAATAGAAATATGTCATAAATAATTATGGTTAATTCATGAAGAATTATGAATTGCAAATTAACTTCATCATCCCTTACTAATTCTCAGAAATGCAATCCACCTAATCAACTTTATCCACGAGGACCACGACCATCATATTAATCTCAAGCATGCAGTAATATCCAAGATTTTACAGTGCGTCAATAGAATTTTAGTTTAAACATTAAGTTATGCATTTACGTCTTTTTCAAAGAAGTTGTTTCGTCCCAATGTTGTTTTAAAATTTTCTCATAAAGCACAATTGTCGACAAAAAAGGGCGAACAAGTAAAATTGAGCGTGAATATTTTTGTTTTGCAGAATGTTTCCAAAGAATTGTCAATAATATTTTCCATATAGTACAAGAAATTATAAATAAAGCACATTAGAAATAAAATAAAGTACAAAATTCAAGTTTTATACTGTACGTCTTTTAAAAACCGTGTGCAAAGATTTTCAAAGTAAATGACGACCTATCATAAAGTATCATTGTCTACAATAAAATATGCCAATAAAAATATAATTGAACTTTGAACAATTGTTAATATTGGTACAATTTAGTTAATATTAGTACATTTAATTCTCGTGTGGTCAATGTGGACGTGTTTGAAGTTGATGCACAATTTAGTTAATATTGATATGTTTAATTCTCGTATTCATTTTTTTTCATTCGGTGCATGTATATTAATTTTCTTCATTTTTGTGCATATTTATGTGGAAGATACGTGTACTCTTATTTGTAACTCTGATGCATATTTATTTATAACATAATTCACATTTTAGTATGATATTGGTGCACATCCAACTCAATGCAGATTCACTTGTGATATAGTGCACATTTATTTTTGTGCAACTCTATACACATTTATTTGTAATATGGTGTGCATTCTTCCGCTATTGCGCACTTATTTGTATCTCAATGTACGTTTATTTGTAGCATAATGCACATTAAAAAACAGTGCACAGTTATATGAAACTTTGTTACACTGACCAGTCAACGTCGGAGACTGGTGTGTCAATATCGTAGACCAATATAGTTGTGAGAATCATGCACCACATTACACATAAATAGTGCATGACATTACCCTTGTGCACCACATCGCACGTGATTGTTCACCTTATTCACACAAGAAATTCACACAAGAACGCTTGCCCGCACGGCCGCACCTAATGAAGTGTCCGCACCTCACACATTCTCCTCATATATGTAAGCATATATAGAATGGGTTGTTGTGTAATTTAGTGATAGGGTGTACAACGAGGAATCATGTGAGTCGTAAGATCAAGAAAAATGAATGGATAAATTAATTAAGACCCACCAAATTAATTTAGAGTAGTAACATCTTAAATAGTGTGAATGTTTGACCGTTGATCGCTCAATTTTTATTTATTTTTTGCATTGTTTTCCCAAGTTCACAAATTTCATACAATAAGTGCACATACATGCACTAAAAATGCCTTCTTCTTTTTTATCAAAAGTGCATCTTTGTGTATCAACTATCAAAAGTTCAATGTTGTTAATCGTACATCTTTCACATTAATTGTACACATTAAATGTGCATGGTTAGTATACTAATTATGCATTTTTAGTATGCGTATGTGCATGTTTATTACAAGGTGTACAGTTAGCTAAATGTACATGTTTATATAAAGGTATTTTCTAATGTATGTTCATGGGCACACAATAAAAGTTTCATATTTAGCAATAATATTTTTTAGTTACTATTTTAACTTTTTTTCTAGAGATTTATTCTTTCTACTTTAAAGAATAGTTTGAAAATAATTTTTAAATTTAAACTCTTAGCATGTGCCCATGAACACACAGTAAAAAAATCGATATATACAAGTACATGTTTAGTAAATTAATGTGCATGTTCGATATGCTAAATGTGCATTTCATATAAAAGTTCATATATAGTAGGTTAAAGTGAATATATTATATGTAAACCTATATGTGAACCTTCATCGTTAACCTGGACAATAAAAAAGGTTGACATTATCTACGATTTTACCAATGTGTTACATTTCATACTTATTTTCGGGTTGTCCATTTTTTTGTTTGACGGACCTCCTTACTCTTCATTTTACAAACTAATAGCCCTTCTCCTTTAAGGGAAAAGTTCAAATGAGGACAACTCTCCGTGTCAAGACTCAGGATGCACGCGCGTCCAAAAATTCAGCAAAAAATTGTGAATTTTTCAAAAAATATTTTTCAAAAATTTGATTTTTTGCAAAAAAAATCGATTTTGTGTACATATGAAATACACTGTTGTGTGCATATGTCAGAACGTATGTGTGCATATGTCAGAACGTATGTGTGCATATGTTAGGCTTGGGTATGCAATGACCCGAGACCATATGAACACACGGAGTATGCACACAAGAGTATAATTGATGTGCACACACAGGTTATTTGATGTGCACACAAGTCCTCTAAGCATAAACATTATGTTAAAGGCATTCACAATTTCAGAAACCATATGCACACACACATAGTTACATATGCACACAACAGTGCATCTGATATGCACACATACGTTATATGATATGCACACAAAATCGATTTTTCTGGGAAAAATTTTGACTTGGAATTTTTTTTTGCCGAATTATTCGCGAATTATACGTGAAAAATTCGACAATTGTACTGCAAGGCCGAATTGAAGCTTTTCCCTATAAGGGCGCGCGCCTCCGACACTGTTCACTCCGTTTTTTTTGTTTTTCCCTCTAATTTTTTTCTCTTCTCTCATACATCCTCAATCCTATCATGAAGCACCGTCCTCACCGGAACCGGACCCAAAAAAATTAGAGGGAAAAACAAAAAAACAGAGTAAACAGTGGCGGAGGCGCGCGCCCTTATAGGGAAAAGCTTCAATTCGGCCTTGCAGTACAATTGCCGAATTTTTCGCGTATAATTCGGCAAAAAAAAATTCCAAGTCAAAAATTTTCCTAGAAAAATCGATTTTGTGTGCATATCATATAACGTGTGTGTGCATATCAGATGCACTGTTGTGTGCATATCAGATGCACTCTTGTGTGCATATGTAACTATGTGTGTGTGCATATGGTTTCTGAAATTGTGAATGCCTTTAACATAGTGTTTATGCTTAGAGGACTTGTGTGCACATCAAATAACTTGTGTGTGCACATCAATTATACTGCTGTGTGCATACTCCGTGTGTTCATATGGTCTCGGGTCGTGTGCATACCCGAAAACAAGTGTTGGTATGCACACATGTGTGTGCATACCAAATAACTTGTCGTGTGTACATCCATTATACTATCGTGTGCAGACCCCGTGTGTGCATATGGTCTCAAGTCATGTGCATACATGGAAACAAGTGTCGATGCACACAAACCATGTGTGCATACCAAATAATCTGTCGTGTGCACATACATTACACTATCGTGTGCATACCTCGTGTATGCATATGGTCTCAAGTGTTGATGCACACAAACCATGTGTGCATACCTCGTGTGTGCATATGGTCTCAAGTGTTGATGCACACAAACCATGTGTGCATATCAAATACTCGTTATGTGCATGTCAAATAGACTATTGTGTGCATATCATCCACCTTGTTGTGTGCATATCCACTACGTGCGTGTGCATATCAAATATAAGCCCAGGAATCATGTGTTCATACCGCAGAAATCATGTGTTCATACCCAGGAAATCATCCACCTTGTTGGTTATATGTGCACACACACTTTTTCGCGTATGCACACAGATGTGTATTTGATATGCACACATGTCTCTAGCATTAACAACTGTTCCCAGACATGCACACGTTCTGAAAACCACATGCACACACCGAGCCTAACATATGCACACATACGTTCTGACATATGCACACAACAGTGTATTTCATATGCACACAAAATCGATTTTTTTTGCAAAAATTCGAATTTTTGAAAAATATTTTCCGAAAAATTCGCGAATAATTTGGCCGGGCTGAATTTTTGGACGCGCTTGGTGCATCCTGAGTCCTGACACGGGGAGCTGTCCTCATTTGAACTTTTTCCCTAATTTTTTCCTCTTCTCTCATACATCCTCAATCCTATCATGAAGCACCGTTCTCACCGGAACCGGACCCCTCGTTTAATGTCCTCTATGCAAAAATATATGAACATATATATATATGCGAGTATTAAGTCAAAACAAAAACGGGAATTCCGCGAGGTAACTTTGAGAATTTTGCAAATTTCGCGAGGCGCCCACATGTTTTAATTATTCTGTATGGTAACCCTCAACTCTTTAAAAATTCTGCCAAATAACCCTCAGTTACTTGAATCGTTAAAAGATCTATTAAATTGTTATATTTTAAAATAAAAAAGATGTTATTTTTTAAAGGAAAAATGTTAATAATTAATATCACACATAAAAAAGGAAAAACAAAAGAAACAAAGGTTGTGAAATGAGTACAAACTTTATGAAATAGAAGAATATGCACGACCCATATCCCAAATTAACATTTTTTTTTTCATTTTGTATGTGTGATATTAATTATTAACAGTTGTTTTTTTTTCCTTTTTTTTTAAAATAATAATTTAACAACTCTTTTAACGATTCAAGTAACAGAGGGTTATTTGCCACGCGAAATAGTTGAAACACGTGAACGTCTCGCGGAATTCGTAATATCTCAGGGTTACCTCGCGAAATTCCCGAAACGAAAACTAAGAGTAGAAAAATAGAACCTCGATACGAGAAAGCTTAGAAGATTGAAGGTTCATGGTATCAACAATGTTCCGAACAATCTCAAACTTGCCACAAGCATGATGCTCCTTCATGCATGTTTTGACATCTGCCCAGCTACCATCATCCACCATCTTGTTCCTCAACCAAGAAGAGAAGTCCTGGAGCCTATACTCTTTAGGCACCCCACTGGCACCTTTGATGTTGACCGCCCCTAAAATGAGGACGGAGGCGAGTACGAGGATGAGGACTAGGACCAACACGAGGTAGATCCAGAGGAAGCACGTGAGCCGGCAACTCGAGCCTAAGATCCCAATCAGGGCCAAAGCCAAGAGGAAGACTCCTACTATGATAAGGGGCTTGTAAATGATCGGATTACACGGAGAATCTGATATGTTCTTGATGATCCAACCCGCGAGCAGGAACGGGAAAGCGAGAATGAGGAGAAGAGAGTTGATCAATGATAGGCAGCAATTACCACAACATGCCATGATTTTGTTGTAGAAGCAATTTTCAATGAGAAATGAGAAATTTTGACAAGAAGTTGAGTTTTATGTAAGGAAGATAGGCATGGCCATGGGGAATGGGGAATGTTGATTGGCAGCGAGAGAAACTAGGGCAAACTAAATTCTAGGGCTATTATTAGCAAGTGAAAGATTCACTTTTGATATAAAAATAAATTAGATAAGTAACATGTTGCTAAGGTAAGACAATCTGTTTACGTTGGGTGTAAGTAATTAATAACGATTTCAATAAAAATAAATTATTACTGGAAAACTGATAAAATATATATAAAAAGGGGGGGGGGGGGGGATGACAAAGTAAGGAAAAATTGACAGAATAAGTTTGGTTTCAGTTAAACTTTGTCGAGAATTTCGGGTGATTTGATGAATTGTAAAGCAAAGTAAAAAAAAAATGAGTTTGGAGCAAATCGCCATTTGTAGGGTTTACTTTTACGAATTTTTTGGATGAGTAAATACAATCCTAAGACAATGTATTTATAAGCCCCAAAATCCGATACAGATAAAATTATATCTTTAATCCTAATACAAATAGGACTACCCAAAAAATTCTATTTATACTGTACCGCGGGAGGTGGAGCCCCCGCACCCCTGTTGCGTAAAAAATAACACGTCGGCCCAACCCTAGTCGTTTCTACTTGAGCAAGCCCGCTAACGCCCCGAGCCTTCGACTCGTGGCTTATCTCCATCTCGCTCAAGTAGGGACCATTTACAGTACTTTTTTATTTTAAGTTACCTAGAACAAACTTGTATTTAAATACTTTACTTGTATTTAAATACTTTACTAAGTGTATTTAGGTCTTTATAGTAAGAGGTATCAATAAACTTTTTATGTCTTCCATCTTCGTATAAAATTAGTTCTTTTTGTCTTAAATATTGGTGTAATAACAAAGAAAACTTTTGAAGTTGTGATTTGTACATCTTCGGCTCTAAATTTTGACATAATTGTGACCTTTAAGTTGTGATTGGATCAAAATTAACTTTTGTTTTCAACTCTAACTACAATGAAGTTGAGTTTATATTCGAACTTTTGTCTCGCACCTACGCACACGTACTCAAGTCTTCACTTTCCAATATTATTTTGTGCATGGAAGGGTAGTTGACGCAGTAGGAAACACGAGGATTAACAAGTGCTAAACCTAGATCGAAAATTAAGTTCGCAAGCGACGAATTCAAAGGATAAACTCTGGAATCCACCAGAAAATAAGAGAAACTCTTAGAATTTTTTATTGAATAAAAGATGATCGTTTGCAACAACTAAAAAGTGCTTAAATACGGAAACGAAATCCTAATTCAAGTAGGCAACGTCGGTTTTTTTTTAAAAAAAAAACAAAATTAATAAGCAAATGACAAATGGGAAAAAAATTAGTCACGATGCCCGCCGTGAGATTTAAACCTTAAAACTCTATAAACCATTTTAATTATTGAGCTAAAGAAGTATTTTTATTAGGAAAAATCATTTTAAATAATACAAATTATCATTTTTAAACAAAAAATAATACGAACTTTAAAAATTGTAAAAACGTACCCGAACTATATCAATATTAACCCAAAACGATATGGTCCATTTTTCCGGTGAAATCTCCGGCGAAATGCTGATGTGGCACCAGAAAACAGTTGTCAAATTTTTTCACACATTAGCTCATTTATATAATAAAACAAAACATAAAAGAAAAAAATCAAAATCAAAAGAATGAACTTCTTCATCAATTTGCATCTACCTAAATGTTCAGCAATTGGTTTTACAACGATGACCGAGATTGACTTTTGGACCTTCCTCTTCGAGGGACTGTTTTTTTGGTTTGTGCTTCAGTATATACAAATTGCTGAAGAAGTTCATTTATTTTCATTGTTTTGGTTTTTATTTTATAATTATATAAATGAGCTGATGTGTGAACAAAATTTGTCAACTCATGTTTTCCAGTGCCACATCAGCATCTCCGTCGGAGATTTCACCGAAAAAAAGGACCATATCATTTTGTGTTGATATTGACATAGTTCAGATACGTTTTTACAATTTTCAAAGTTTGTATTTTTTTTGTTCATAGGTGATAGTTGATATTATTTAAAGTTATTTTCATTTTTATTACCAAATAGAATATAAATAAGAAAACTAAGATTATTTTTATTAATTTAATATGAACAATCAAAACTCTATGTACCCAATATTTTAGGTATAGATATGATATATAGATACCCATGTTTAGTTTAAAAAATCTACTCAAAATAAGTATGAAAAAGTTGTTGTCAAGGTTTGAATCTATTACCTATTGGTCATTTTCAAGGTCCCAAACTACTAAGCTAAACACAACTCTTCGGGTCTGTTTGGATTTCGTTCTAGAATACATTATCTTGCATTAAATTGCACCAATTTAATGCAAGATAATACATTTTAATGCATTCTATTTGGAATCCAAACGGATCATTCGTCTTTCTTTCTAATTATAATTTATATATAATTATAATTAGATGTCTTTCTAGTCTCAATATTTTGTCTAGAAATAGTTGTCTTTAAAGCTATTTTAGTCACATTTTTTTCAACTTTATCCCTACTTATTAATGTGATTTATTCACCCAAGAAATTATAGAGTTATTTTTTAACAATTTAATAGGGGTATTTTAGACTAGATTCTAAATCCTTAAATATTATGTCAAAGTCTAAAAAGACATGTAATATTAGTGATTACATGGTTAATGAATGCAATAAATGTGGTCATGTACTCATTTTTTTATATACTACCTCTGTCCACTTTTACTTGTCTTTTTAGAAAAATTCACACATTAAGAAAATAAATGAATATGTTTTGAAAATGTAACATTTTTCTCAATTTAATAATTCACTACCATTTACAAACAATGGATGGAAAAAAAAAAAAAAAAAAGCATAGTCAATACAAAATTTATGATTTATATGTGATAAAATATTTTGAAATTTTATAAGGATAAATATTTGTGAACAAAATTTAAACGCTAAAAAGATAACTAAAAGTGATAGGAGGGAGTATATAGGAATAGATATACCAATTGAGAGCAGCCGAGCAGGGATTATTACCTCCATAAAGTAACAATTTACAAAGGAAACAAGCCCCATAGATCAGGAAAAAAGTTGAAGAGAAGAAAACAATCGGCTTTGATTAATTGTCATCAATCTAGATCGACTAACCATGATGATCCTTTTTCATTTTGTACATTCTATTTTTATGTTGACTACTTAAGTTATTCATTTCTTTGGAATAGGTTTTTCACCAATGGGTAACTTGAAAATATAGTTTTGCTACTATACTAAAAATATATAGATCTGGTATGCATGAAAATCTGTAATTCATTTGTAAATTTTTAAAATAAATTTTGCATTCCTTTTCTTAGTATAGATCTAGAGTCTTGTGAGAGAGAAAAATTTAATTACAATAACCTAAAGTTTACAAACTTTGAAAAGAGTTACAAATGAAATAGTTTAGTTACTTCATATAACCACATTGTTTTGACAAAATAAAAAAGACAACATCATCATTTGTCTCTCCTTTAGCATCGAAAGTAATATAAGCTACTTCTACATCGATAAAAATATAATCAAACTTTCTATTACATGAACAAATTTAATGTGTTGTTTTTTTCTTCCATCAATGCACACAATAAATGAAAGGGTCAAATACTGAAAACTACTGCAAATAGGTCATATTGTCGATAATCACTCGACCTTTACATATTTATCGAAAACTACCTCAATTACGCCCTCTGTTAGTAAAATAGAACCTAGCTCCACTTGGCCGTAAAATCTCGATTATTATAATAATTTTGGGGGATTTTTATCATTTGTTTATTTTGTGCATTAGACCCGACCCATTTGTATTACCTGATTCACTTTTACCCAAATCTAAATACTCGAGCGATAGAATTTGGGGGCGATTTCATTGGATGCTTCAATTCGATCACTCAACTGCCCCATCTGAACCACAGAAATGAAGGACCAAATCCACGCTAAGATTGGATCATTGCTAGCGATGGGAGGGAGAGGACGATCCCTCCTCCTCCGGCACCGCGGTCCAGAATGTTGAGGAGCTAACAAAGGTCGACGACGAAGGTATCGAGGAGCGAGAATAGCTTACAGAAATCGGTCGCGGTGAATCGGGTATTTACAAATGGGTCGGATCTAATGTATAGAATAAACAAATGGTAAAAATCCCCAAAATTTATCAAAATAATGAAGGACAAAATGGTCATTTCATCAATTTAACTGAGATATAACGGCCAAGTGAAACTAGGTGTTATTTCGCTAACGGAAGGCGTAGTTGAGGTGGTTTTCAGTAAATATGTAAAGATTGGGTAATTATCAGCAATATGACTTATTCGACGGGTGATTTTCAGTATTTGATTCTTTCGTTTATTGTGTTGTTGTTGGAAAAAATTGAAGAAATCCCTTTTTGGACTATTTAAACTTCGTGGTCACGGTATGTCATACTTAAGAATCACAACAAGAAATCTTAACGACCACATCAACACGTCTAATTAATAAAAAAAATGGTGTTTGATTGATTGCTCAACCTTGAACTGTTATGCCATAATCAAGGAGCATACACAAATGTTTGCTTAAAAAATAGAACTGAATCATCATTCCAAGGAAATGCAAGTTATTTTAGTAGTTCCGAGTACCTTGTGGAAACTATTTTTTTTTTATGAGAAAAGAATTAGACGGGACCTAACAACGGTACAAAGTTCGGCCTAGAGCATCCTTGTGGATGAGAACACGAAGTTCTGGATTGGAATTCAAGGCATAACCTTGTGGAAACTATGTATCAAGTGCTGGAGTGTCACAACGGTACAGAGTTTAATTATATCAATTACCATTTTGATGGGTCTTAACATAATCTTCCAATCGTCCAGCTGCTGCCAATATAAGACCTGAAGTTCCAATCCAAACCGAAAGCGAAAGTCAGTTAAGGCGGCGTTTGGATGAATCAAAAACGCGGGATTTTTCAACAAGAAGAATTACCCAAGAACGGAGCTGAAGGCTTCCCAGGTCGGGATTTGAATTCCGGGTGGAACTGGACTCCCACAAAGTAAGGATGGCTTGGAAGTTCCAAGACCTGAAAGTATTAAATTGCATTAAGTTGTATTAAATTGTTAATCTAATGCGAATCCAAACGAACCCTAATCTGCAGAAACAACACCAACCTCCATTCTTTTACCACTCTCGTCTCTTCCAACAAACTTGAGCCCGGCTTCTTCCAGTGCCATAACCACATCTGGATTCACCTGCAACATTTTACTACAAAGTTAAATTCACCGGTTTATGATGCTAAAGGCTGAAACTTTAAATGAATATGAATTGGTGTGCAATCACAAACACGCGTTTTAGCAGATAAAAACTCAGTGATGTGAGAACATATTAGTAGGAAGAACATTATGAACCTCGTATCTGTGGCGGTGGCGTTCATCAACATACTCTGAATTATGGTATCTGGCGTGTAACGTATACAAGACGTCAGAAAACACTAACAAATGAGATGAAGTGTACATTGAAATTAAAAACGACGGGAGAATTGAATGTTGCTTACAATTTTGAGGTGATGCAGCTGCGGGTTTGGAACAATGTCCTTCTGGATCCTAATCTCATCGACTCTCCCATGATAGTTCTTGAACCCTGAAAATACCGGTTTGGCAATAATATGTCAAACTATACTCACAAAGAAACTCTCAATTTCCTATTTGAATATACCTCAGGCATGAAAATGACGACAGAATTATCATCCCTGGAACCGAATTCTTCGCTGTTGGCCTTTTCCCAGCCCAAAACCTATGAAGATTTAATTAGCATAAGAATTTGAATGATATGCAAAATTGTCACACGAAATAAACTTCATTGTAATAAGAATGACGGCTTACTGATCTGGCGTATTCAATGACAGAAATCTGCATTCCCAAGCAGATTCCTAAATATGGAATGTTATTCTCCCGAGCATATTTTGCAGCCAATATCATTCCATTGATTCCACGATCACCAAATCCGCCAGGGACCAAAATGCAATCTGCACCCTGCATATTTGAATTCGGAATAAGATCAATAAAATCATGGACCAGATTCATGTTCAGATTTCTCTCTTCTTCTTGCATCTTTTTATAAATTATAACTCAAGTAATATTACAAGAAGAAAAAAGGCTAATTAAAGCTGATGGAGAGATTGATGTCGTGTAGAGAGGAGCTAAGTTGCATCGGTGTGTAATGGATATGGAGACAGTAGAGATTTATGGAAGTTCTATTCTGAGGCTCATCTCTTTGTACAACATTTTACTATAGGATATGGAAAAACGAAGAAAAAAATGACAATATAAAGTAAAGGCATCAGAAAAATCATCTCTGAGGAGCACATCCAGGAACAGAAAATGAGTGATGTGCAAAAAAGGGATTAGGGGTTCATTGCGGTGGCGCAAAGTGACAGGAGAGTACTGCACACTTCACAAACGCCATGCTCAAAATTTTCTTATTTCTAAAATATATTTTAGACAGAATACATCATGCAAGTTAACCATACACGTCCACCAAGAGGAAAACAGAGTCATATGAGGCATTTTAGAAGTAATTTTACAAATATAATTATAAATTCATAGGGAAAAAAAGCATTAAGTTGCCTAAGTCAATGAAACTCACACCTCAAGGCAAGAAGTGAGGCCCTGTTGCTCCATGCTTAAAGAAAAGAATAAATAGAAATGAAGAAAGAAGAACAAAAGTATAGAGATACGTTAACGGCTTACCCTTAAAGTATTCCATGCTGACTTGTATTCTTCTGGTTTCTGCATAAGGAGAATAATAAGTATGATTGTACATATGTAGTAATTCCAAATGGAAGCCAAATATTCAGTTAAATGTCAAATATTATAGGCTGGTTGATAGAGGAGACATCTTACCTCTTTTTCACTATCCTCTTCCAGGTCAGATGCTGCAATCCAGTCGACTGATGGCTTCAGTGCACATGCAATGCAAGCATGAAGTAAAGCCTGCATAAAAGATCATAAGCTTTATAAATTCAATAATTAAACATCAAATTGTGAAAGTATACATCAATGAAGGCAAAAGAGGCAACTTGCATTCAAATAGCAAGCTCTAAAATGAGGATGCAATCACACAAACTGTTAGGTTAAATGAAAATCGCAAGATGCACCTATTTACCTTGATAACGGAAAGGTAGGAGTCGGTCAATCCAACATATTTGCCGACCAATGCAATTCTGACCTGCATAAACGTGAAAAGCCCTTACTCATCACTTGAGAATAAGGCTAAACACTTCAAACTATAAAGCTATGAATGGGCACTCACTGTATCGGTGATGTTATCAAATGTCTCAGCACGCATAGTCCACTCTTGCAAGTCTGGAGTTTGAGCAACACTAGAACACATGAACCAATTAGCGGCCACAAGATTAGAAACTTGATTAAAATTGACGAAATTTGCAATCCAGTAATTAAAGCTTGTCCTTTTTCATAAACAGGAGGGCACCTATCATAAATTAGTAGAAAACCCACAATATTGTAAGCGTCCAAAGCAAAGTACTTACTCAAGTAAGTTCAGCTGTTTGAGTATTGCCTTATGCGCATTTTGGTTCTGCAACACAAATCAGAAGTTTAGAGAAGCACAAAAGGAATCTAGGAAGATAAACTATGGTGGAGATCAACATACAAGATCAACAACTGAAGAAACCTACCCTCAATAGCAGAGGAACATGCCAAATATTTGGTACATCATGGATATTCAGAATATTTGCAGCCTGAAAAAGCAATGAAGAACATGAATTCAGGCGCAGGCTAATATCTGAGAATACAACTTCTGAAAGTATCTGTCAACATATTACCGGCACATGACAGAATTGAGAGAGTTTCTCCTTCGTATTATCTAATAAAGGCTGCAATGCGCAAAAAAG
Source organism: Rheum nobile (assembly GCA_027886185.1). NCBI lineage: Eukaryota > Viridiplantae > Streptophyta > Magnoliopsida > Caryophyllales > Polygonaceae > Rheum > Rheum nobile. Next base: position 1,994,533 of record WOAB01000254.1, on the reverse strand, counting down.
GTTATACATTTATGTAAATTGACACATTTAGAGAGGCAACAAATTTGCAGAAATCTTGGCATGTATTTGAGCAAAGCTACACTGCGTTGGTACAGAATTTAAGTTTTCTATCAAAATCATTCCTGGTTAGCATTAGAGGGTAACATCTCTAGGAACACGAGTACATAGCCACAAATAATAAATAATAAGAGATGCCTAACCTGAGCAGAGCGACATGCCAATAGATTAGGAGTCAAACCCAGTGCCCTGAGCTCCCTTACACTATGCTGGGTAGGCTTTGTTTTCTATGAAGAAGAAAACGACATATCAACAACGGGGACATAGAAGATTACACTGCTAAAAAGTGAAACCTCCAAACTTCTGGTTCCAGGATAGAAACCACATGGGCAAAGAGAACTTGAACAGAAATATCATAAATCACCAAGAAAACTGCAGGGAAAACCCACAAAAAAAAATTTACCTGCTCTCCGACAACACCAAGAACAGGTATAAGGCTCACATGAATGAGACAGAAATTTTCTTGCCCTGCAGTTAAACTGAATAATTCCTTATAATCTAAACTTAAAAAGAGGCTGAACCAAGAGAAGAATATAGCATTTTATCATACCAACTATGAAAGATAATTGACGTAGAGCCTCAATGAATGGCATGGATTCGATATCCCCTAAGAAGGTAATGGAGAGCGGGTACTTCAGATCACTTAAATAGGAAGAAAAAATCATTTAAGAAATAAAGACATGATATCACTTACCAACAGTCCCTCCCAATTCAATAACGCAGACATCTGCAGGTCCATCTTTTCCATCCACAGGAACAGCGGCAACACACTCAATCTTTTCTTTTATAGCATCAGTTATATGAGGTACCACCTGAAAGATATTACACGACCTCGTATATCTCACAATATTTTCTAACTACAACATGGAAGATGCAACCTACAACTCCAAGGCAAAGCCTCACCTGAACAGTCTTGCCAAGATAATCACCTTTCCTTTCTTTATCAAGGACAGACTGTAAATATAGAAGGATTGTAAAATCTACATGAGAAAGCAGAATAGCACAAGAAATTTGCATCACAGGAAAATTTGTGTACCTTATATATCTTGCCAGTAGTTATATTGTTGTCTTTTGTCAGAGTCACATCCAAGAACCGTTCATAATTACCCAGGTCTAAATCAACCTTAACAAAACACAGACTTTAAAGGTCAGTCAAGCCTTCTTTAGGACACACCCAATTAGACCAAAAAAAGGGTCAAGCCTTTTATTTGACACATTATATGAAGCATTTGTGATATACACCAACTGCCTCCATCAGTTACGAGTGGCGTGCATCAATTAATGAAAGCACTCTTAAGTCAATTGTACTCTTTTGTTAACAAAAAGGAGTAGAATAAAACACAAATTGCAAAAGCAAGATAAAGATTTCAATTGAGGAAACCCTTACATATTGATGGACAGTATACAAAACTTTCGAGTTCATTTCAATTCTGATTTCTAACATCCACATTCATAGATGAATTAAGATCCAATATAAGTACCTCTCCACCATCATCTAGAACAAACACCTCCCCATGTTCAAATGGGGACATAGTGCCAGCATCTGTATTTAGGTATGGATCTGCAGTAAAAACAGATTCTAGATTTCTGAAAGACATCAAAGGGAGAAAACGAATCCTATTATTAAACTACAGGAAGTAGAACCAATTGAGTGAGAATGAAATTCATGATACAATGGCACAGTAACAAAATTTCATAAGAAAGCAAAACTCTCAACTGCTGTATGCAATCATCCATGAAATTACATAAACACTGGCCAAAAGTAGAGAGAAAACTAGGCCAAACAACAATTTTCAGCATTTAGACAAACAAGATCAGAACAATACAGCACAAAGTGGAATTTTACAGAATCATCAATACAAAAAATGATAAGAAGGAAAGATCACGAGCAAGACATATGATGAGCCCTACCCCAACAAGGAGCTGAAATAACCTATAGAACAGAACCCAAAATTCAGCCACCAAATTGCAAAATGGGTATCAATTCAAATGCTTCCAGAAACGGTGAAAAATTATCAGTAATCCCTCAATAGCAAAGCCGAAACTTAATCCAAATTAGTCCACAAGCCGTAAACAGAAACAGAGCAAACAACGCCTAAACCATCCAATCCAAAGCCGATGTTAGAGACGAAAAAACGCACCGATTTTAATGGAAGTGACACGAAGCCCACAAGCCTTGAGCACGACGCCGATGCTGCTGGCCGTAACCCCTTTACCCAGACCACTCACGACCCCTCCGGTGACCACCACATACTTCATTGCTTCTAGAAGCTTCGAATTGGATACGCGCCGCCCTCGATTTTGGGTGTTAGCGGAAGGGGGAATTGCGGGAGGAGGAGGCGAGAGGAGCGGGAAATATATGCCAATCACGTTTTCTACTGCTTAGAACGTTAGAAATTGGAATCAATAATTAGTGGTAATTAATTAATAATTAGACTCTGATTATGAATCGATGGTTGCTGGTTAGACTCTGATTATGAATCGACGGTTGCTGGCTAAAGGGTTGTCGCTTTCTTCCTGCCTGCATCGGATGCTTGTGCTTCTAAATGTTGGTGGAACAAAAAGTGATGCCTTTGCAGACTTGCAGTTGCCATGGATAGAAAAGCGGACGAAAAATATTTAAATAAAAAAGTTCCGTTGCCGGGAATCGAACCCGGGTCTCCTGGGTGAAAGCCAGATATCCTAACCGCTGGACGACAACGGATTTGTGTTCAGAAGATTAGACTACAATATTTAGTAACCAAGAATAGATTCTGCAACAATTTGACCAAGTTAGTTGGTTACTTGGTTATACCGTGTTAATGGTGTTATACATGGGATTAGTTTTTTTATATTTTAAATTTTGAAATGTTTATGTAGAACATAAATATACATGTGTCATTCATAAAATATGATTAAAGAGTAATATAATTATAAGAAGCAATGTATAGTGTTATGATAAAGGTTGAAACATATTGAAGATGGTAATCTTATTATTTCTAATTTATGTTTTAGTACATAGCTATTAAAAGGTATATTAGCTTTATATCATGTTTTCCAGTGACCTTATATGTATCAATAATATTTTATATATAGGAAGATTCAAGTAAAAAATACTAGCTAGTAGAGAGAAAAAATGCATCAAAGAAGTTTTCGCGTTCACACTCGTGTTTGTTGTCGGTAAATATGGTTTTTCACCACTTTGTTTGTAGATGTTCATCACAGTATATAAACGATATTTATCACTTTACAACACAAAAATATAGAATTCTATAGTGTTTCTATGCTCATGTTTGTAATTCATAAACTTTCAAATTAACCTTATAAAATGACCATTTAATGTTCATTGCTTGTTTATTTGACACGAAACTGATAATCTTCAACATAAAATCACGTCTAAAGTAGGTAAGAAGATGTGTTTTTTGTGATGCACATATATGCATCAACAAGTGATGCACATTAAGGCATGAGAGTGATGCACATTAAAGCACGAGAGTGATGAACATTAAAGCATGAATAGAAAAAAACATAACATTATCGATCGAAAGTTGTATTTTTGAAAAATAACATTGATGAATAGTAGTGAAAGAGTATCCATTTCACTGTGATGTCTTCGAGAAAATAAGTTTTTTAATGTTTATTTGTTCTATCACATATTCTCATGAAATGTACGTTTATTTCATTAAAATTGTATTATTTTATAAAATAAAAAAAGCTGAAAATAATTTGTTATAATAAAATAGAAAAAAGTATAAACAAATACATTAATTTTATATTTTATTGCATGATACAATAAAAATTAGAGAAATGTTTTTAAACAAAAAAAATAGAGAAATATGGAGGATAGTGGGGGTAGTGGAGCATGAAATGAGAGTTGCCATAAGTTTTTGTATACATGTCAGCAAGACAAAAGGTCAAATGTCAGTGGTAGGTAAGGCCACTTGGCTAAGGATTTGTCCGGTGATTATATTTATAAAGACTTTTTTACTTATAATGTATTTTTTTGTGAAAAAATAGTTTTTGAAATTTGAGTGGTATGAGAATTGCGAAAGGTGAAAAATAAGTAATTTTTGCAAAAAAAAAATCTTTATAAATATCTTGCCAAACATAGCCTAATTTTTTTTATACAAAGACTTACCTACTACTTTAATGTTTATGGGATTTTTTTTATAAGGAAATAATTCGAATTACCTGACATAGTAATGTATGGTAAATCGAGAGGCCACTAATCGGTCGGACACACCGGATATGATACAACAACTAAGCAAGCAAGGAAATTACAACAGAACAAATAAAAACAAAACAAAATCAACCTAGGGAGAAAAAAGAGCAAAGCACGATCGAAAGAAAGCGTTGCCGGGAACCGGGTTAGACATGATCAATCTAACAGAACTGTTGAATGGACCACTATGACGTTGTCCCCTCTTCAAAGAAGGATCTTTAGAAGTCTCAACCATGACATTGTTCCCATAAAAGGATAGATCTTCAAGAGCCTCGAGCACGACCACAACCACAACTAGAACAACTCTAACTCCACCCTAGATCAGTTTCATAAAAGCATCGAAGAACTGACACCAAACTTGAATCAAACAGAACAACAAAGTGAGTTATGCACTTATGCTCAACAAAGGAGAAATCACTTATTAATTTGTTTGTGTGTGTATTGGTAGACCTTGAAAAATTTTAGTCAAGATTGTTAGACCTTGGTAAAAAATATTGTAAGTGTAAATTAAGAGCTGACAAATCCTCCAAACATTAATTGTCATGTGGTAGTTATTATAGTATTGGTAGTTATTATAATGCTTGGTATTTTATTATAGTTATTATAGCTTTGTTGTTATTTATTTTTTATATGGTAAAGTTGATAACGCAATTTAATGTCAAGACCACGAATCAAAACAAACTTGAGGGATAATGTTATTAGTATTGTTTCCTAGATTATGAGGGGTAATGGACATCCAAGCCTTTTTCATAGAATACAAAGATCCTTTGTTATTGAGGTTGTAAATTAATATTTTCTTTTCTATAAAAAAATATTAATTACTAATTTTGTTCTTTGTGCGGGAATCCGGGTAGGGGATTGCTTGCCCAAGTAAACAAAAAATTGTTCACTACAGCTCAGGCGTGTACCTTACGCATTACTTAGTATTTTTTAAATTCATTTGTACATCAATAAATCACATGTTTAAACCAATAGTTTCAAGAGGTTTGAGGACGCAAATCTTCATTATTATTCAACATGCATGACCATTGAAGCTAAAATTAGCATAACAACATACAAATCATAATTTTAGGTTTAAATTACCAACGAAAATTGAGATAAAAAGGGAACTCGCCTTGTTGATATTCTATGGAAATCTATTGGTAGAGGTAGAGCCCAACAAGTTTAGTATTCTACTTCTTTTTTTTGAAAATGGACAAATTGGAATCTAATATATGATAGTATGAAGTCGAACTTGCATTCATAAAATACACACATTTAACGCGTACAATAAAATCTATCCAAATTCCACCAAAAAAAAACTCCAATAAAATTGATATGTAACTTATGGTTTCCACTTCACACATGGTTAACTATATGTGGCCTCATCTCGAGCCACAAACACGAACGACCTTAAGGTGTTGATCTTGATCAAGGATATATAATATGCGTTGCCTTACACGATCAATGTTGTGTACAATGAAATCTTGTAGAGAATTAAGAATTTGACAACCATATTTTGTTATATAAGTCACATAATTTGTTTAATTTATATTAAAATGTTTTATAATGTTATTTTACTATTTAATTATCATATGATTCATTGTATATAACCCCGTTTGTATGATATAAGTTAGTTTTCAACAACTTTACAAGATGTTTTACCGACGGATAAATTTATACAGTCGTATCATTATTCGTGTTAAAATACTTATTTATTTCTAGCAATATTCACAACATGTTTTACGGGCATAGAAATTCATTCAGTCATACCGTAATTTGTGTTCAAACACTATTTTGCAGCAACTTCACAAGATTTTTTATGGGTGGAGAAATTCATACAGTCATATCATAAACTTGTGTTGAAATACTAATTTATTTCTAGCAATATTTACAGCATGTTTTACGGGCGTAGAAATTCATTCAGTCATATCGTAATTTGTGTTAAAACACTTTTTTCATCAACTTTAGAAGATGTTTTACGGGTGAATAAATTTATACTGTCGTATCATAATTCGTGTTAAAATACTTATTTTTTTTCTAGCGATATTTACAGCGTATTTTACGGGCGTAGAAATTCATTTATTCATACCGTAATTTGTGGTAAAACAATATTTTTCATCAACTTTACATGTTATTTTACGGGTGGATAAATTCATGTAGTCGTTTCATATTCATTTTGAAATACTTATTTATTTCTATAAATATTCACAACATGTTTTACGGATGTAGAAATTCATTCAATCATACCGTAATTTGTGTTAAATCTCTATTTTTCAGCAATTTTACAAGATGTTTTACGAGTGAAAAAGTTCATATACATGTGCTAAAAACTTAACTTGGTAGCAATTTCTATGACATATAAACAAGCACCTATAACATAACTTATGTTAAACACTTATTTTTCATTAAAGTTTATACCATATTTGAATAGACATAATAAACACGTATATCGACATGTCATTATCTATATATATATATATTAAAGTAAAGGAATTTAGAGTTGCCATATTGATTCTGGCCCCACAAATCCTATGTGTCAATTTGTGATTAATTCACTTTTTTACTAATAATTCTATTCAATTTAAATCACAATATCTAATCACAACTAACTTTAAATATTTAAAAATTAAAATCACAATATCTAATTACAACTAACTTCAAATATATAAAACTATATACAACTTTCTTATAAAATTTGATTTCTACAAATTACACATACAATAAGTTTATAATATATGTCAAAATAATATATAATAGATTTCCTATTAAGCTTGTACCTAAAATACATCTTATATTCATTTATGTAATTAGTACTATTATTTTCATGAGTTTGCATATATAATTTGACCTATATAAATTTATGGGCCAAAATCATACAATATATACAATTTCCAATTTATATTACATGTACTTTTATAATCAAGCCCACTATATCTATATATATATATATATATATATATTAAAACAAATGAATTGAGAAATAACTTTGTATGAATTACTTTTTTCTACGTTCAATAGTCAGATTGCAAGTGTATCGTCATACTCTTTATCCATGGAATTTTAAAATATCTAATTATACAATTACTATATTAATAAAAAAAACAATTGTATTCTTTTTGTAGTCGACAAATATTTTACAATTATTCCTAAATTTCAATAATATTGTAGATATGCACGAATGTTGCAATAATTCATGGAAATAATGAGAAAGTGAGTTAGATTGTCAAAAATAAATATTAAGTGTGATTTTAAATTCAGATTTAAATAGCCATTCATATGATTGATTTTGAACTAGGAAATTCATTCTTTTTTGCATTTTGAATCCTTTTAACTAATTGTTGATAATTGGATCTTTAACCATTTATTAAAATAATTAGTTATGATTGAATAAAAAGTAAAATATACATTTAATATTATAATATTCTAAATACACTCATGATAATTAAGCAACATTTTAATAATTTGAACTTTATAATAAAATTTAATGTTTTCAATTAAGAAGAAATTCAATCTCACTTGAATTAACCACTAATTTTTAAAGTAATAAAATATATTTCACCACCGTTAATATAATTATCTATATCTGTACATATACACTATCGGAGAAATTTTCCGCATGTGTGTCGATCTCTTATTCATTGGTCTACATAGGGACCTGTAGACGATGCAACATCTTCAAACCTTAATGGATACATTATATTATAGATATACTCTTTAAAAAAAAATTATTTTGGAACAAAAAGTATTTATAAGAAAATGTCATCATTGTAACACTATTTCAACTCTTTTTCTTTTCTTTTTTTATTAAATCAATTACTTATACATCCAACCTGAATCTATAATTTTTATAATTACAAAAAAATATTTTAAGTTGTACATATTAACAAAATACTTTTTTCTTCTTTTATTTAAATCAATTTTGTTGTTTAGATTATATAAATCTATGAATATAATATACAAAGTTACTTTTTTTACAAATATGCACTCGAATGTTATTAACAATATGTAATAAATATTAGGTTAAGAATTTCATTTTCCAAAAATTTACTAACGTAATTGAATATATGTCTAAATTTGGCTTATAAACTATGATGACATTTTTTGTTATTATTGTCTCTCTTATAATACGACATTTTTTATAAATATTGATTTATGAAAGACATTAGTTTCACGAAGCTTATTCGACTTCAAAAATTCACATTCATATTTTTAGAAACACTCAATAAATTAAATCTGGTGCTTGGCATGGGCATTGAACTAGTTTGTATAAAACCACAATTTTACAAATATTTACGGCATATTACAAAAGTGTATATATGGAACTATATTTATTGAAAAATAAAATTTATAAACAAAATTGAAGTCTCTCGTGCCTAAGGCATGGCTGCACGGGCACACACTAGTTGTTATATTGTAAAAGTAAATAAAATCTTTTGCTATCTCATTAACACTTGGACACTCAAGTTATACCGATAGTTCACCCTCAAGGTAAGAGAAATATTTTCCTTAAAAAGCAGAGAGAAAAATGTATAAAATTAAATAAAAATTTGTTGATAAATTATCAATTGAATATTGTAATATTCATTTGAAAGATTTAAAACTTTTTTATTTTATTTTTTTACTAAGGATTTGATTCCCTTCCAAATTCTTTCACTATTTTCCCTCAGTTTACTCTCATCTCCGGTGATCTCCCTTCAATTCCTCATAATTAACCCATCTAAATACAACTTTCATTTTTCCTTCTCTTTCTATCCTTTTATGATCTTTCAAATCCCGCAAGCAAGGGACTTCCGCCATTTCTGATTTGGGCAGTTTCATTGTCTGTTCAGTACTCATCGACCGCCGTCCTCCGATAGGTAACTATCCTTCGTTCCATTGAGTTCTCTCCATTTACTCTTGTTTTTCAAATAGCAATTCTCCATCTTCTGGCAGATTTGTGCACTTGCGATTTGCTACTCCACCTATCTTTCGACCTTCGTTTCTGCAATATCAGGTAACATACGATTGCTTTGTCTCAGACTTGATTGATTGTGTAATCTTGGTTTTGATTGATTAAAAGCCAGTATTGTTTTATCTCTGGATTAATCATTAGCTGGGGAGACGTATTTCAAATTGGAAGTTAAAATCGTTAGTCGATCAAAACTTGTTTTTAAGAATACGTACTGGAATCAGAGAGCACTGGAAACTGTCCCTGTAGCTCTGTCATCTGTGGCTTACTTTGGAGTTTGGTGTTTTTAGGTGGAAAGCATTTCGGGTGGTGAGTCGGGTCGGGTGGGAGACATTTCCATCCCTTTTGGCCCATATTCTATCATATTTATGATTAAATCCATCAAACTTGTCGTTTGGGTGATACAGATGCTGAAGTAGTTTTGATCTGCTAGTGCTAGAGGAGCTACACTTCAAAACACCATGCCTGTGAAATGGTCAGTAAACCCTAGGATTTCAAATTCAGTTTCATTTTCCGTTCATCTAAATTGACAATCAGATTAATTTGTTTATCAATTGTGTTCTCTCTCTCTCTCTCACCTAGGATTCTACATTGGATCCCTAGTTCTGGGGCAACAGTGAACACTCAGATTCTAAGCGAAATCTCCCAGTGTGTTGAGAGCTTGAATGGCGTCAAGGGAGGCAGGCGGAAAGCTGTTCTTACGTTCTACAAGCCCATCCTTCGAGGTATCAATCTTATCTAAACTATACTTTAGAGACCTACTTATCCCTTTTTTATTGACTCCTTTTTCTTTTGTGTAATTTATTTGTGGATGGGTATGTGGTAAATGTGAATCTATTGGTATTTTTGCAAACAGACCAGTCCTACACAGTCGAATTTCCCCGTGATTTTATGGGGCTTTCTTTTTCCGATCAACCAGACAAGTATTACTTCATAATTCGTGGACAGAGGCTTGTAATTGAAGCTGATATGACAATACAGACAATCATGGAGAAGCTGCAATCTTATAAGCAGAGAGTCTCCCTTAATTTTGAGGTTTGGCTACTTACTATAGTTTTCATAGAAACAAGAAACCAGTTGTGTTTGACTTGTTATCCCTGTTAATTTGCTTGCAAATTTGCAGTCAGTGATTTTTTATCTTGATTTCCTATATCTGATTAGTTTAAAGCGGAAAAATGAAGCTTATGGATGCGGGTATGATACATTATGAGTTGCTTAGATTAAAAGGGTCATCATTACCATCTAATAAAACTTGTTATTTGTTTGCTCCTAGACTCTCTGTGAGAGGTTTGTTTGTTTTTTTGGGATTTGGAGGGAAATCAAACAATAAAAGGAGATCAAGAAAACTATATTAGTTTATGAATTTTGGTAGTTCAAAACATTTCCATATAACAATTTCTTAAAAGATTCTTGTCAAGTGATTGTAGATACTGATACAAGTGTAGTTTCATGTAATACAATGGAAGTTTAGAGAAAGCCACAAATTTTGAAAACGAGCTTTAACTGAAGTATGCCTTCTTGTTTGCATTTCTATTAGTGTAGACCATGGGATTGTGTTAATTATTTACGTGAACTTTGCATTTCTATTAGTGTAGACCATGGGATTGTGTTAATTATTTACGTGAACTCTTTACAAAAAGATTTCTTACAACTTTCCAGTGCTGGAAACTTGATGATAAAAGTTCTTTTGTCGTCAATGAAAAGTATTTTTATGTTTCATGGTGTGTGGATTATATTCATAATGGTCTCAGAAGACTCCTGACACTGACAGATGACATGGCTCAGAACAGAGAGCTTTGGAGGGAAAAGATTAGGGTTGAGGATTGATGTGGACAGGAAGTGGTTCTTTGGTTTAGGTTTTGGTTTTTGGTTTTTGGTTTTGGTTTTGGCTTTGGTTATTCTCTGCATGAGTGTCAGTCTCTTTTTGGGTCTATCAGGAAACACCCTCTCGAAATACTTCGGGGTATGGGTGCGTACATCTGGACCCCCAGACCCTACCGTTGGTGGGACTTTACTGGGTCGATTGTTGTTGTTATCTCAGAAGACTCCTCTTCTTGATGTTCTGCCTTTGTTGCAATATAAACATTTCACCCCTAGATGTTAGAAAAGAAGGTCATTGCCTATTTCAATTTAAATTCTATATGTTTTGTTGAATATTTTTCTACTAGGGTAAGGGTAGGAAAATTCCCTGACTTGTCTGGGATGCAGAGGGCTTGGGTATTGACTACCTAGTAACTACTGAATGCTTTCTTGCTACAATGCTTAGTACTTGCCAGCTTATGTAGTATGGGATATGGTAAACACTTGATCAAACTTCTGTGCAAAGCAGATTCTATGCTTTTATCTATGATAACCTGAATCCTGGCCTGTGGATCAAGATCCTTTTGTTCTACTACAAAATCACATAATCAAACCCCTAATTGTCCCTTTACTCCTATATGTGGTTGTGTGTTTTCTAGGATTAATTGTTTGGCTTTTGACATTCCAAGTATATAGTTTAGGTTTTGTTACATATATATAGTTGCTTGCTTTATTTTCCCTATTAGTGATTGCTTTTTATAGAGAATAGAGGAATAAGATTTGGTCTGATCCAGAATTCAGGGTTTCAACTCGAATTTGAGTCCTCTAAAACCTTGCACTAGCAGTCAGACTGAAATTAGCCCAATCATATCATACTTAAAATTCCAGTCTTGTTTTCTGGTGCTAACCAGTTTTCATTCTTAATTGATGTATACATGAACATGTGATAATCTCCAAAACACTTGTTCCGTGGCTGCTGATGCTTCTTGATTATCTATTTTGGTGACACATGTGTCTTATCTTTATATGTAGATTTCTTGTTTGTCTGAATTCCTAATCTTTTGTATGTAATCAGAAAAATTCATTCAAATGGTTATATTTTGGAATGTCTACTATATTGAGTATATTCAATATAATTTGGGTAATTGAGTATACAATATCTTTTATAAGAGACATCAACTTTATACCATTGCGTTAACAACTATCTATCATATAATCCTCATATTTTGTCCTTTTACTGAGTCGAAATCTTTGTGCCTTTACGACACACTTTGGTGACATTTTGCTCTAGTCTGCAACTCACATCCTTGTCTTATATTTTGTCCACCCAGGGAACTCAGTACCATCTTGGAGACTTCCAAGTTAGAGTGGAAAAGGTAACACCGAGTCAGTCTGAAAGTATGAGAGGAATAGTAATGGAGGTATGTACATTTACTTGCTTCATATTCATGAAGTTATTCCTAATCTTTTTGTTCGACTGAAAAGTTAATTCATAATCTAATATAGACCCGAGAGTGCATTTATTATAGGCGTGTTTTGAGAAATTAGCCTTTTCATGTGATATTGTGATGTGTGTAGCATTAATGGGAAGTTGGGAACAAATGATTGAGGATGCTTCACATAAAAAGTTGGATGAGGATGCTTATAAGTTCTTTTGACTATGTTTGATGTATGGAAACTCTGCCTATGGGAGCTTTTCTTACATTATTGATTATTATTTCAGGTTTTTGTTATGACTTAAGTACTTAAACTCATTAGCTGTTAGCTGGTTAAAAATGTTTTCAGATCCTCATCATTAGTCCGGTACGATTTTATCCTATTATTTAGGTGTTTCCTATGAGAAATGCGATGTAGTAACTAATACGGTTTATAAATCAGTGAGGAAGGACTGGTATTAGAGGAGTTGGAATAATTGGTAAGGCTTATAGGAAAGGTTTATTCTATGGTTAAGAGGGGAACTGCCACTGCTCAGCTTCAGTGTAAATGGTTCTTGCACTTTAAAGGAAGTTAAAACCCGAAGATACCTTGTATTCTTCTATTAAAAAAACTGAGCCAAATGGGTTTCTTTTACTATTCAAAATATGTACTCAAGAAGTTGCTCACGAACCAAACGAGTCCTTGGTGAAATTGCACATGTTGGTCTGTATCTATAATTTAGATATGGGGCAAGAAATGACGAGGGAAGTCTTATCTTGAACTGGCGGGTTCATGAATTATATTTGAACTGAATCACATGATATATTAATAATAGTCATACATGAATCATATGTGATTGTTTTGCAGGTTGAGTATCTTCCAATTTGTTCAATTGAGAATTCCAGGCAAATCATGGAAGAATTTGTGGAAGCTTTGCAAGAGGCGTTGTCAAAGAAGACGTTACCGGGTCACTTCATGCATTGTGAACCAACTTTCTCGGACTATGGCTTGCCAGATCAGTACGGCACACAGCATACGACGGTCCAGTATGCCACTGTGATGGGGCAGTTGATCGCCACAGTGCAATCTGCCCAAGCAATGAGGAACTGAGTTCTAGCAACGAACGATTCTTGTTTCTGATCGAATTGTGCCCGTTCTTGTAAGATGTATTTGCAGTGTTGAGGGCGTGATACAGCATGCTGTTGAAATTGCTGTATTAAGTGAATCAAGAGAGAAAAATGTGGGATGATATTGGGAGTTAGTCAAGTACTTGATCAGGTAGAGCAATTTGTAGTAGCAGTTTTTTATACATGTTTGGTTAGTGAATAATTGAATAGTGTGTGATTGATCTAGTTCTGGTCATTTCTATGGAAGTTGCTGTCACGTATAGATTTAGTTTTTCCTATTTTTGTACGGTGAATGAAGTTGCTGTAGCGTTTTAGACTGCTTCGCTTGATATTGTGATAAAAAAGCTCTGCTTACACAGCTCGTTGAAACGAAAAAATATTACTTTGCCTGACACATTTTTACGAGCTTGGATATCCAGATATAATGTTTTAAGTTGCATTAATACATTATATTTGGAGATTCGAACAGACCCTAAACATTATTTGAAAAGCTCACCACCACAAACCTCTATTATCAAGGTAATTTTTGGTTCGAACATTCATGCCAAGAGTCTCTGTCAGTACTGTAAATTCGCTAATTTGTTTTGCACGATGTGCTACTTGTTGATAAAGTACTTACAAACTTAAAAAGGAAGTGTATACACATAATTAGGAATCATATACACATATATGCACATTCACTGAGAAAACATGTGCACAGTAAAGAGCTTAATTAGGAACACATGAACACAAATTAAGAAACGTATGGACCAAGGTTATCAAAATCTCGATTCGGATCTACGATTTTAAAGATCCTACGATTCAGGAAAGGCGAAACGATCCACGATCATAGTTGAGATCTTATTAGAGGTAGGATCTTAGTTGACAAAATAAAAGGAGTAGAATCTTGTGTACGATTCCGATCCTATATATGATTCTAACGATCCTAAAAGCGATTCTTGTGATCTTCTACAAATGACTATAATATATTATACTATTCAAGTATGAAAATGATATAAGATATACATACATAAATTTTAATTCATGTGCATATTCATCTTATACACCAACACTAAAATAGTTAATTATTAATCTCAAAATTAGTTAATTATTATTCTAATTTATTTTTATAACATTATTACTTACCCAATATCTAATATTTACAATATTTTTCAACATAATATATAATACTTATATATCATATTATGTTATTACAACATACTTTTAGTTAAAATGTAGAATCTTACGATTCACAATCCAATCTTACGATTCGATCCTAGAATTCCGATCCTGATAACCTTGGTATGGATACACCCACATGTTCATACATTTCTTGCAATGTTTTTGCATACGCTTTATGCATGTGTTTATATGACAACGTTTTCACATCCGCACTTGATCGCCGTACAATAGGATATTTTCCAGTATTTAATAGTGTAGGTGTTTTGTAAGCATTTGGCACCGAAAAGTTACCGTTCTTACTTATCAAAGCAGGATGAACTCTATAGTTGGACTTGCAAATAATAGACCCATGTATGGGCTAAGTTGTTTTCACTACCCCAAGCATCGTTATAGACGGATTCTTTTGTCATAAACAACAGTCATTTATGGCTTATGACTAGAGCTGTTAAAATTTGACCCTAATATGTGTTTTCTAGGTTAAGATCTGACTCGAAAAGTATTGGATAAAAAATGACCCGACACGTTCGATTCGAAAATTTCTGTGTTGGATCAATATAAATGTGTTTATATTTTATATTAAATATTATAATATATTTTATTATCAAAATATTATATAATAATATTTTTTGATTTTAATTAAAATATTATTTTAATATCCATTTTATAAAATCTTAACATGACGCTCACAATCCGCTGGGTCGACCTGAACCTAACCCGTAATGGTCCAACCCACACGGGTCGATCCGAACCCGTACCTAACCCGCAATGATCCAACCCACAATCGACCAGCAAATTTTGACCCACAATCGACCCGACCCGATACACTTAAACCCGAACCCGTTTGACACATCTACTTACGAGGATTGATTAGGAGTAACATGTAGGTTATACTCCGTATAAGATATCGTGTGACTATTAAATGACATTATGCAATGAATATTCTTCGAACTCACCTCCATTCCAAATTTCCAATAGAAAAGCCACTCCATGGGATGGATAGATCTAAAAACTTAATTTATAAAACCATTGCATCAAAGTTGGATATAATAAACATCCCTACAGAAAACTAAATGTACAGAGAAAAGGAAAGACACAAGCATGTTTTCACTAATAACCTAAAAAGGAAAAGGAAAAATGCCCCCATCACTCAATCTGTTTGTGTTAGCATATATCATTCTTTTGGCTCCTAAGCTTCCCCACTCTCCTGCGGCTCAGCAGAAACCTCTCTAGCTGGGCTGGATACTGGAGGATCTTTATCCACACGTTCATCATCATCAGACTCCGATAATGCCCACCTTCGCCTGTTCGCCCCCGATTGTGCACCCTATAAGAAGAAAAAGAAGGCACAGAGTCATTCTACAATCATTGATCAAGAAGAACACAAGAAACAGATCCCCTATTCATCAAGTGACGCAACTAATGATTTGACATGCAATAAGACATTTATAAACACTTTACCGGATCTTCATCTACATCAGAATCTTCAAGCCCTGCTGCTGCTACAGGGTCCAGAGCAATGTTATTGGGCTCCTCGTCATCCATCCTATCCTCTTCATATCCCCTGTCACCTTCCCCTTCATCCGATTCATAACGGGGTTTTGTGTTCTTGTCCTTCTTTCTCCTCTTCCCGCCTTTTCTCCTTCGCTTCTCACTATGCTCACCTTCCTCATCGTCGCTGTGAGTCCTATCCTTCCTCTTCGAGTGACTTGTACTCTTCCATTGCTCCTGAAAGAAACACATAAATGATGCACTGATTAAAACAAGGAAAGTCGGAAAAGTAGATCCAGTAGAGCAGCTCTTGATCGTAGCGTTCAACTTCAAATGAGAGAGCAGCTCCTGTTTTGGGGGAATCAATAAATCATGGCCTTTAAAGTGCTCTTTTGGTACAAATAGCATCTACAAAGTAACAGACAGTCATACACCTCTCAGCCCAAAACTGTGACAATCAAAATATCGATGCTAGGGAACTAGCTCCAAATGTCAGCGGTTGAACGTCAGGGATTCAGCTCAATCCAAATGATCGAGCAGTTATGAGAAGTGGACTAATGCACAAGCCAACGGAAACTCAACCACTATGACTAAGTTCATCTCGTAAGTGTTAAGAAAAATTAAATATTTTATACCTTCCATCATTCATAAATTTTTTAAAAAGATATATCATTTATGGATCTTCACATTAATGCTCGAGTTTTCAGGGCAAAATGTTTCTTTGATATGCTATCTTTTGCCTCCAACGCCAAGAAGCCTAATCCTCAGATATGCTATTGCCCATATGGTATGGGTGGTCATTATTATCTGAAATACAGCTCAAGCGTAAAGGGTATTCTAATGAGGCAGAATGATCAATCCGTTAAAAGGCAATTTCCTTTTGTCGTAACACTTAACTAGAAGATGAAGGGTGAACTCAACTGCACCTTAACAATTGCCATAACTGAGGTACATACCCTATCGTTTAAGAATTATTATTCAATACCCTAACGACAATTTTTCTGCAAGTCAAGAGATAAATGCAAATTTCATTAGACCCCATTAAGGGCTACAAAAGTTTCACTCCAACCAATTCAAATTATAACACGTGTCAATATAAGCTTAGTTAGTTCGTTAGCCCATTGAAGTGTAACGGAATTAGCAGTTCCTTCAATGGGAAAAAAACACAATGTACCTCAAAATCATTCTCAAATGACACTACCTACGTGAAATATAGCCAAAAGTCAGGTACTTTTGCATACTTTTTTTCCTAATAAGAACTGTATAATCATCTTGTCTTTTCATTCCCTTCACAAATGGTTGATTGGTTGGCTAAACACATAATCAGAATGGAAAACGAGTATTGTTGCTTGTGTACATGAACAGAAGGAAAGAACAGCATCCCTCAACCACATAATCATGTCACCTCATTAACACTCAAAGAGAACTCTACATCCTAAATAATGTGCATAGTTAGCACATTAAGATGTAAATCTCACATAGATTCCAGATCTAATAAATAAATAAATGCAATCTTGTATGATATAAATGCAAGATGTAAAGCTGCATGCTTAATACATAAAGTTCACCTTAACACGTTGGAAATTCTCCTCCAGTGCCTTGACTCGTCTTAGCTCTTCTTCTTGTTTTCTCTTTTCTAACTGTTCGCAATATAGGACTCAGCAAAGGCATAACAAAATATCGCACAAGAAAAAATGCACAAGCATTACTGACAACCCCATTAAGCAGTAATCAGCCAACCTGAAGTTTACGCTGTTCTTCAGCCTTGCGGCGTGCTTCCTCAGCTAATGTCACCTGACGAGCAAGCTCAAGTCTTTGCTTATTAGCTTGCTCCTCACGTTCAGCTACTTCACGATGTATCTTGGCTTTGTCAAGTACATCTTTGCAATATTCTACATGTGTGTCAATTTTCTTCTCATCGAACCCATGGAGGTGAGATAACTGACTAAAAACACGAACAGCTGTCTGCACCTCCAAGATAGCTGAGCGAACCTACAAAATATTTTCAACAAGGAAATTGACCATCTGCCAAGAGCATATATATATATATATATATATATATATCAAAACATACAGGATGAATTTTATTGGGCTGCAAATAGATGCTTAGCCCTTTTTTAAGATCAGCAAATATTACTTCAAATATCCAGTTCCACGATAGTGTAAAATTAATTTCAAGGTTACAGCCACCTAACGTGGATGATAACTACCAATTATGCTACTAAACTAGGTTTACTCTTAATACACTAGATATGTATCGCACATAGTATATATGGTGTAGACTTGGGTAGTATAAGAGCTCAGTTATATATATATATAATCATCTAGTAATTGCTCAAAAAAAAAACAGTAGAAAAACGTATCTCATCTATGAAGGACATCTTTGATCAGCTGAAATTTCACAGCTCAATATCTACCTGACTATTATCTTTCAGTTTTAGATAGCAGTCAGACCTTGTGCCAATTAAATATCATTTCTTAATACTTTATGTCATCATTCTGATACCCAAGAGTTTCTAATGATGGAAAGGGGTACATGCAATAACATGAGACATAAATTACCTCCTCTGCGGTCTTCTTTGTCTTGTTCAAAGTGGAAGCAGAAAACTTTTGCATCACCACACCGACATTAAACCTTAGCGCATAATTTGAAGGTGCCAAGTGAATTGCCCTTAGCAATGTCCTTTTACAATCTTGCCATTGTTCAGCTTCATAATGAGTGCGAGCTAAGTACAGAAGAACTTGACTGTCGGTATTGAAATGAAATTTCCTCAGGCAATTTTGGTACTGTTTTAAGAGAATAAAATCTATTAAGTCCTTCAGAAGAATAAACCCAAAGCAGAAGAATATACAGACAATTAGAGATAAAATATAACAACCATCTTCACAGCCAATGTAAAGTTGCCTTGAGCAAAGTACACATGTGCCACGTTTATCCACACATCTGGCATCTGGGCCAAAGTATTTCCACTTGCTGCCTCCAGAACCTAAATAACAATAATTCTTACCACTTTTAACACGCTTAACCTTTCTTACAAAGTATGACATGGGAAGTTTTAATTAAACAGACCTGTGTGAATATATCTTTCGCAACATCAAATTGACCTTTCTCGGCACGGACTAGTGCAGCACCATTGGCAGCATATAAATTAGCAGGATTTTGCTTCAAAACCTGATATTACAAAGCGATCTATTATAGTATAATATTTACATGAAATCCACTTTATTCCGAAATATTTGTATCAGAAATATTGTCATTCTAAGGAATGGCTTGGACCACTAAACATGAAACTCGGTGATGACTATTCAACAATATTTACATGAAATCCACTTTATTCCGAAATGTATATCAAGAGTATCTGCAACTACTTGCAAAAGTAGTATTTCCTTGCCAAATTCCAAATAACAAACCCAAGAAACCCTATAAAGAGTTTGTTTACCACGCCACTTCATAATACGAGACTTCGTATGACAAAAAGTAACTACAAGGGAAGAGCTTACAGTCGTGTAAAGATCTCCAGCCTTGTCCAGATGAATAGCTTCCAAATTAGAAGCTTTTCTTTTTTCACCTTCTAGAGCAGCAAAATAATTCCAATTACCCTGAACCACGTCAAACAAGCTTCAAAGAAGTTGCTAGTTTTCAACTTCAACTGTATGATGATAAGTAGAAGAATGTATACCAGACAGATAGTAACATATGGGTCATTCTTTTCAGCTGCTTCACTAGCAGCTCGAAAAGTAGCCTTTGCCTTGACCCATTCAGAATTCTTAAGCTCTAAGCCTCCAAGCATTGTCAATCCATTAGGGCACTTTTCCTTCACCTTCAATGATTCGCCAACCTGAAATAAGGAGTCCATTTAGTATCACTGCAAAAACAGTAGCAGCAAAATGTAGTAAAAAAGTATTGACTTTCATGAAACAATACCAGTTCAATGCTTAATCTGACATTATTTCGGGCCTTTGCAATAGCAGCTAGTCTCAGGAAAGCATCAACATAATCTGCATACTGTATAAACATGTAGGGCAAAAAAAACGATCATAACGAGTTAAAAGACAGAAAGAGAGAGGATGAAGGAGCACCAATATGAGCCTATTACCTATTGACAATCCTTTGACTAACAAACAAAGAACATCAAAGATTGACCAAAAATTATATTAGCAAACAATATCAATCAGGCACACAAGAAGCAGAGTGCATACTTAAGCAATGAGCCAACATCGTGATATATCAAGAGTATGACAATATTTTCCAAAAAAATATTTTAGGATCTACTTTTCCGGCGCTGGTAAACAGTTGACAAAGACAAACATTAGACTTCAAAAGGCTTTCGAAAAGAGGAGGTAAAAAAAGCAACAAAGAGAAACAATTGAATGCAAGAATAACTAGACGAGATAGTTTAATTAATCAAAGATAGCAAGGCCCTTCAACAGTTGTCCAATTTTTTTTTCTAACGGAAGAAAACAATTGCTGAGGCAGTATTTTTGCTTGATCATTCATAATCTCTGATTAGGCTATTGGTTGGACCATACACACTTGGGCCATTTTATTCTCCATCTAGGTTGAGCAAAATGTGCAGGTTATTTCCTGTATTAGGGACTAGGTAGGTATTAGGTATATATTCTATCTAGCTTATATGTGGTTGAGCAGGTGATTACATGCATGGTTTAACCAATTTCATTTCAACTATTGGGCTTTTTTTAATGTGAATCAGATGATACCAACTTCAGCACGTTTCCCAAAGTTCCAATAATGATATCTTATACACAGAAATAGCAATCATCTTTCATCTGCTTATCTCTAGAACATAATTATGTACTGAGCTTAAAAACAAAAATTCAAATTGGCTTAGAAACCCCAACATGGAGTATATTGGAGAGACAAAATATTATTTTATACTTATTTGATCTAATTCTGTTTCCAATTCAAGACCGTTCAAGAATATTATGTTGCTTGCAAATTGGAGAGTTCCACTTCCAAAACGTCTTGTTGCACCATGTTTCCTATTTCTTGCTATTTCACTTCTAGTACTAGTGCATGTCTGCATAAACAAGTTTGATCATGTTACCATACAAGAATATTGCATGCTTGTTCAAAAGAAAATTTTATAACTAAAAGATATCATGAACTTTTCTGACATTATTCTGCCATACTGGCTAAACTTCTCGGAGAGGAGGACATAGCCACCTACACAACACTTATAATCCGATATGTAGATGATGACCGGCCTCAAAAAATGAGTATTTGCATATTGTCACTTGATGTAATTTAACATTTCATACTGAAATACAAAGATTCTCAGTATGGGGACAAAACTTATTCTGTTAAAAATCATGGTTCTTTTGGTTACTCTATTTAATGTAATTTTCTCCCCAAATTGATGTCCTAGGAAGTGCCCTTCCCATGAGTTGCAATTCCCGTGTTAAACAAAACGAACCCACATTATTCTTATATTGACGAAAGTCGATGTGGAATCAACAGCACCATGTGACTAGCAAAAAATAGCAAATAGTACCAAAGCAACAGAACTATTTTTTTCGAATGGACAACAGAACTATTTTATCTAACAAAAGACAGCAGAAGTAGAAAGATAGAAAGAGCAAAGGAAGACAACAAATGACATACTATTCATCTACTCAAATCACAATTTGAAGTAGGAAGATTACAAAGTGAAAGCAGTGGATTTGCTCCCATGGATTATTTTAAAATTCAATCATCACCCATCAAATTATACAACATTGGCTATGTGTGTGTGTGTGTAGGCACAGAATGACCAGTGTTTTGCTAAGGAATAAACAGCATCCTGCGCCTAGCAATAAAAACTAGATACTACTTACAGAACTGCTTCATTTAACAAAGGACAACAGAAATAGGAAAGTAGAAAGTCCAGATACAATGACAAGTGGCATACTATAGCATTTATAGAAACAACCTGAGAGACATAATCACACCTATTACGTTATTATAATTTGTAATCTATTGCCTCTAAACAGGAATACAGGATTATTATCAGCAGATCAAAATTTCCAAATGGCAGACTAGAATCCATAGCAAAAATGTCATACAACAGCCTGATAGATGATACATATGGAAAGAGAGAATTACCTTAAACAATATCAGGCGATAAAGCATAATCGCATTTTGACTCTTGTGCATCTCCTCAAGCAATCGGCCCAAGTTAAAAACAATTGAAACTTTATTCGAGGGTAGTTCCATAGAAATACCGTCTTCCTCAAGACGGTGAAATATCTGTACATCCTTGCATTGGTCTAATGCTGCACAAGCGTCAACAGCATATTTCTTTTCTTTTTCATCAATAAAAAGAAGCCATGCACCATCACCTAAGGCGTCCCTGAATGCTTGCTCTGCAAGCTACCGAAAAATAGAAAGTAAAGCATAAGTTATGTATGACATCATGATCTAACCAACTACCTTACATTTTGCAACAAAAGTAGTTATACGAGTAGGATCTACTTTTGAATATAACTGAAGGCCTGTTATTTAAAAAGAAAAAAGATCGTGGGAACGGAATGTTAGATTTGTATTCCCTCATAAGGTGAATCGTTGTGAATTTTATACTTTTTCGTTGCGATTATCAGTAGTCAGTAGAATAAATGACCATACTTGTTTCCTGAAATTTTTTATAGTTTTCCTTTGTATTTCCTTTACATTTCCTATACTGACATATACTAAATTCATCTCTGTGACTCTAACAGTAACCATTTCAGCAAATCAAAAATATACAAACCTGTAATTCTCCTTTCTCAAAATGAAGAATACCAATATTGTTTAGAAGCTCAATTGGTACATCTTCACCCGCTTTTTTAAGAAGACCACATGCCTGTAAAAACCATGTGAACACAGAAGAGTGCATTCAAAATTTAAAATGGATAAAAGAAGACAACCATACCAGAGAGGTATGATACCACATCGAGGAAACAAGGTCCTTACAGTTTTATAGGCATCCAATGCAGCAGCAGTGTCAGATGAAATTAACAGTTCCCCCAGATCAAGATATGGCTGCAGAAGTTTAAGATGTAACCAATATTATAAGCTGAAATATGCCAATATCTATTAATAGCTGACAGGAGGATTAACTAGCATGCAAAGTATGCATCTAAGAGTTAATATACACAAACATTTACAGCAACAACAAGACCTCCTTAATTCACATTCTGTCAAGCATAGATTAGTGATCTTGTGGTAATCAAACAAACTAAATCATGTCAGTCAACTTATTCACCCACATATATATGTTTTCATACATATCTGGAAATTCAATGTTGCCACTGTAAATACTATTGCTGTGAATGTATAGCATGTCATTCATATGTTATCTTCTCAATATTGGCATATTATTTAAATAAGGATGCTATCACTAAATTTAGATGCTCAATGTCAGACAAATTAGATAAGAAAACATGACATTACAAAGTTTTCGTTTAACCACTCAATCCAGGATTATTTATGAGAAAGTTGGCAGTTCAGTCTCAAATGATGAACAAGTGCATTATAACATTACCAAATTTACACCACAAATATTGTGTCATAGCTTCCCTGTTGAGATCTTAGTAGTTGGCTCTAGTTTTGTTCAAAATTACTGATCATATAGCCATGATAATTTCCATTGTGGATTACAAGAAAACAAAACCAAAGTAAAGATCAAAGAAGAAAAAGCATTACCTGTGCGTCACGTGAGTCAATTTTGGTAACTTTTTTTAAAACCTCTATGGCTTTGTCAGTCTGCTGAAGTCGAACATAGAGGTGTCCAAGTGCCTGTATCAGCATAAACCAAAGAAATCAATACAGGGAGAGCATAATTGCTTCAGATGTGTCCAACAACTAAAATTAAGAACCCACTTTCTTCCCTTGTCATAGGGTTTTCAAGGGTGGGATTAAGTTATGAAGAGATTGACCAGTGCCACTGGTTCCATTTCTCCACTTACTTTGAGTGACTCACAATTTTCTGGGTAGACTTCCAACACCTTTTCGAAGTTCATGAGAGCACTTCTGTAGTCTCCTAGTTTCAATTGTACTTGTCCTAAACCTGTTTCAGAAAATAAAAATATTATATAAAAAATAATAGAAAAATGAGACAACAATCTCAACAAGAATAAGTAGGCTGCACAATTTGAGCACTATTTTTCCTAGACCTTTTAGGATTGTTTAACATGAGATGAAAGTCTCAATGCATAATATGAAATGGGACCAAATGATAGTAGGATAGCCAGATCTTCATGCACATGGATGGAAATGATATGAATATGGTACTAGAGTTTGGTGTCTTTTCTCAACTACATTTTTGGTGCTGTCGGTAGAAGAAGTTCAAATGTTCAGAGCGATCACCATTCTTTTACGAACTCTATCTGTCACTAGATATTTTTAGATTTCACAAACTCTCATTTTATAAATTGATTCAGAATATTAAGTGTTTCTATGTGAACAAGTGTCCAACAACACATTCAGAGTCAAGAGATTATGAACCAACTTTATTATCAATTCAGAAGTCACCCAATAAAGTATTTTTTAAACCAGATTTAATCATTCTCCTCGACCCCAAGCAAATACAGCTCCTGGAAAATAAATTAAAATTAAAGAGCAAAATGACTAGAATTATAATAGGAAGAAAAAAGAACCACTTCAAACCAAGAAAACAAATATCTACAACATTTTAACTTTGCTAACCACATTCTAGAACCTTACTACTACAAAATAATCACTCACCATAGTAAGGTAACACAAATTCTTGTGGCTTGCTAACCTCTTTGACCGAAGCCATATAATACCTCCCTGCTTTATCATAATCTCCCTGCAAAAAGGAGAACAACTGATCATATTACAACATGTCAAATATGTATACTTAAAAAATAAATAGAGTACCAGAACAAATAAGCACCCGAAAGAGGTTTGTGAATTTTTTACATGAAATTATCGTTCACAAATTGACGTCATATGAAATAGCTCTCTCACAAGAAATATAGAACTAAAATCTTTTAAAGACTTTCCAGATAGAGGCTGAACAGTCCTGAGTGCCCATTAGATCTCCTTTTTTAGTAATAGATGCCATGTGAAACTAGATAAATCCTTCACATATTCCTAAGGAGACGCCCACTACATATAAAAATAGAATATATCTTGTAATGATTGAAGTGAAACTATTTCAAAAAAATTAAGCAATGGCTCCATCCCTATCATGTCCTTTTCTTATGTCCTTTTCTTAGCTTAATCTCATAATGCAGGAGATCCCTCATCTAGCTTACTAAGGCCTCAGTTTTCAATTAGTATAATCATATTTTAAGAGTACGCCCAATTAATAGAATGATGGATTGCTTCATAACTTCAAATGAAATAGTTCAGTTAGCAATCTAATTAGTGTTATTTATTATTTTTTATGATTTGCTAGGGTTGATCAATTTAGGAGAATATTTTCGTTATGATTACCAAATTTATATTATTAAGGCATAGGTTACAAAGCTGATCTTAATAAACTAAATAAAGCCATTAATGTGTATGAGATGATTCGCTTTTGTTGGCTAACCTCCACCTCCTACTCTCCTAGTATTCATCTATGCAGTCTCATGTTGACCAATGACATGTCATTCATCATTTTATCTAGTGTTTTTTGGAACAATCAACCATAAAGTGACCTATGAATAATATTCATACTCTATAATGTACTGATAACTCAAAAAAGAATAATTTATAAAATAAACACCTGCGGTACTAACAGCCACAGGCCCACAAGTCATGCCAGAAGGGGGGAAACCCAAAATACCTAGTCATAATACCCCACTAAAGGAATACTAGTCCACTGATATATGGTAATAATTCTCCAATCCTCCATATCTTTCTAGCTACATTGGGATGGTATCAATATGTGTTGCTCATCATCTCAACCATCCATCTACAATCATGTTACATAAATTGGAGATAAAGTCTTAGCTCTGTTGCACCATGGTGGTGATATTATTCCCAACAAACATACGCATACCCAAAACCATAGGAAATATCAGCAATTTGTGAAACTAAAAATCCACAACTTCCAACATGACCATCAAGCCAAAACTGAGGACAAATTATAAATAATATGCAAGGTATTTACCCTTCCATGCAGAAGAAGAAAAATGTAGGGCAAAATCAAACCTTGCTATGATAAGATCGAGCCAAATTGTAATAAGAATGGGCCTTCGTTGGTCCATGATTTGAAGCAGCCAAAGCAGTTTCTGTCAACTGCTCCACCAGAAAATGTTGCCCGGTGAAGAAAAAGTGATTTGCTAGGTAATTCAACGACATTGCATTGTAAGGATAAATTTCAAAAGCATATTGCATTCTTTCCATCCCCCTCCTGATGCCAGCAGCTGCTCATACACAAAACAAAACTATTAAACAGATTACAAGATTAGTCATGTTGAACACTAGTAAAGACCACCATAGAAATTCAGATGTGAAAAACCATCATTTGTTTGCAGCTCCATGATTCCAAGTGCCACAAGAGCTTCAACATTTTCTGGATCCAACTAAAGCCCAAGAAATCACAAATATAAATGAGAGAAAAGAAACCATCAGATTAGAAAACATGACATACTAAAGCTGACTTGCCTGCAGAACACGCTCAAATGCTTGACGAGCCTTTTCAAATTGGTTTAACCTATAGCGACATAGAGCTATGCCGAGTCGTACTGCTGCAGGACAATTAGGATGGACTCTCAAGGCTCTCTAACAGGAGATGATAAATGGTTAGCAATGGAGAAGATAAATAGAACAAATTTAACAATTGCCCCATATTATATTAAGGAATTATCAGGAATTTTTTCACATAAATAAAATGAGCACACCAGAGACCTTGTAAAGTTCCAAAGACTCTAAATAGCGTCCCCGATGAAAATGAACACATGCCTGCAGCCATTGATTCCCAAAAGTTAAGTTCATAAAACAAGGGCAAGGAGAAAACACTAGTCCAGCACAAAACATCTCTTCATTTCGTGCTTTGCTGATATCGAGCCATGACACGAACTGATGTACGCTGAAACAATATACCTGACCAAGAAGGGCAGAAACATTATCACGATCACCCTCTAATACAATCTTAAATGCTGCCAACGCCGGATCTATATCACCCTTTGCCAACAAAAGCTGACCTGTAGCAAAGAGCAGTGCTTCATATACAAGAATTTCTACAAACCGTCTTAACTTTTCGAAAGTATAGTAGTAGATAGAGAGACAATTAGTGGGATTTAAACATGTAAGAGCATGCATTACCAGCCAAATGGATCAGATTGCTGGTGAGTGTTTGGGTGGTAGGATGGTAGTTATGGTGGGAGCATAGAAGGAGAAGAATAATCAGAGGTTAAGGTGAGAGAGTATTACTATCAATCTATCATGCACAAGAATAGAGGAGAACTGCTGAACTTGGGAAGAGTAAGGAAAAGATCTCCACATTTTTTACAGGAAGAAAAAAATTCTATTTCCCATGTTAGGATTATACGACGTAATAAGTTCTTGCAAATTAAGTGATTCAAATATCAATGGCAAACCAACTCTGTGCTTATTGTTTTGTCATAGACCAGAATCACAGAGCAATAAGCAACTTGGATGAGGAATAATTGACTACATAGTGTTCCGCATAGGAGGAAATGCAAAAGAGGGAGGTAGTGAAGTACAAAGGGTTACCTTTGCCCACCCAAGTAGAAGGCTCATGCATATCAATTCTGGCAGCTTTGTTATAGAAATGTGTGGCTTCGATAAAATGTTCTTCCTTCTCTCTCGGTTTGGTCTCAATTTTCCCAAGGTAACTGTGGTAAGCCCCCAATGCATTCAGAATCGCAACTCTCTCGTACTTCACATCAGCATAGTACTCATCAATATCTGAAATTTAAAAAACACAAACCCTATCAGTAAAACTTAGACTGCGTAAGCAAATCAACAGAAGAAAAGCAAATAAGACAGATATCCATGTCAACAGTGTATACCTGAACTAGAACCTTCTCCCAGAATTTGTTGAAACTCTTTGAATTTTCCTTGCTTGAAATACTCCCTCTGCAACCACAAATCACCACTAAGATTCCACTAAACAAACATACCACTTTGGAACAGAAACAACAGAAGAAGAACAAAAATCCAATTTTGGGGAAACTAAAGAACGGGACGTGCAACAAAACATCGAAACCAGATTACAAAACCCTAACAGAAAGAGAATAATGGTGTGTACCGCGATTACGAGCCAGAGATCAAGCGGGGCTTGCTCGGCCTTGAGGATGTCGAGAATGTCGCCGGCATCTTCGGGCAGTTGGTCGAGGTTAACCCTAACCTCCTCTTCAGAGTTCTGGACCGGGATGTATACACACCCCATCCCAATTCAAACGGATTGAGAAGTCGAAATTGTTGCAGAGCGGTGGAATTCTTACGCAATTCACAATGAAGTGGGGATGAATTAGCAGGCGACAGGATTTGCTATAATAAGCACGAGAGAATCACAGTGTCTTCTGAGTTCTGGGGATTTTGTTCAAAGCTCACTGATATTGGGTGTAGCGTTGTGCATCCACTTCAGACCAGATCGGATAGTTTTTTCCGGCCCGATCTAATAGATCGGAATTTTTAAAACTCTTGAACCGGAAATCGAATCAAATTGGATTATTAAACATATTTTTTATATATAAAATTTTATATTAATTTAAACATTAATTATTTTTTATATTTTTATAACTATATTTTGTAATATTAGATCGTATATTTTATTACTAGTTTATTTTAATAATAGAAAATAAGTATTAATAGTGTTGTGAATATTAATACATAAAATAAAGGGATAATTGGATATATACCCATTAAATTTTATCTAATTGGATATATATCCATCAAATTTTAAAAATAGATTATATGTCCATCAAATTATATCAATCTTGTATAATTACCCAAGATAAGATTTTTAATATATTTATTAAAAATATAATTTCCAAAAAAACTCTTAACAGATTTTCTTAACTAACGTTATTTATCTCCCTCGCTTTTAGGTTTATCCTTCTTCTATTTTCTCTCATGTTTCTTTTCTTCAATCTTGCACCTGTACGTAGGTAAATCTTCTAGTTTGTCATTACTACGTTTTTTTATCATAAACATAGGTCATTTACGACACTTTGATACTTTTATACTATTTATTTTTTGTTCTTTTTTGTGCATGATTAGAAACATAGAAAGACCATGCTTCAATAACACTGCTTTATTTCTATTTTTCTGGAATCAAATTTAAATACTTCTAGTTTGATGGATTTTTCTTTTTAAGGAAATTTGTGTTATTTTTGTATTTATTTGTTACTTAGATTGATATTTATTTTAATTATGTTATTTTGGTTTAATAGTATTAGATAAAACACATAAAGGATAATTATACAAGATTTTTATAATTTTATGGGTATATATCCAATTTTCAGATTTTGATGGACATATATCCAATTAGATAAGATTTGATGGGTATATATCCAATTACCCCTAAAATGGAAATAGAATAAAAGGTCTCGTCCAGATCGGAAAAATTCTGGTTTCGGCCCGAACTGAAGCGAAAACCAGAATTGTAAAAAGTATGGACCGTCAACCGGATTAGAATACACCCAGTCCGGTCCGTGCATTTTTTGTCCGGCCCGAGGGTGATTTAAATTTTGTGTTTTATGTATGTTCAATATATAATCTTCAAAATTGATTATCATACTTAAACGAAATTCAAATAAAAATATATTCTATAGGGGATAAGAAAGAATTCAATATATAGTAAGTGAACATGATTATAAAAAAGTAAATGAAAAGTTAATAGATATGTGTTATAAAAAGTTACAAATCTCTTTTATATTTTTCTTTTAAAATTGAGTAGTATAAGTCGTCATGGTATAAGTTGTGAAAAACGTATGAACTAAAATTATTATGACTTTTCAATGACTAATTTGCACATTCGATAAATTTGTCCAAATTTGTGTCACGTTTGAACTTCAACTCTCATGAAAATCAAGTTTCCATTATAATTGTGGTTTTATTTGCAACCATATTAGGTTACGTCGTGTTTTTAGATATTTGGTAAGAGGTTTATCTTAGTTTTTTTTTTTTTTTTGAATTATTTTAGATATATAAATCAAATTATAAAAATGGGATTTAGAAATATTTTGAGAATATTTTCATAATATTTTTTGTTGTTAAAATTGGAAAGAAAGAAGATATATATTTGATTTTAAATAAAAAAATTATGTAAAAGATTGAGGTGATGACATTTAAAAAGAAAAGAAAAGATTGCTTATTTTGGTTATGGCATGTGGCATTAGAAAAGTTCTAGATCAGTATTATATATAGTAGTTTAACAATTACGAAATTATTAAATAACATTTGATGAATACTTGTATGTAACTATTGCGTTTTATTCTTCACTGAAACATTTATAAAAAATTATATAAGTAAAAAAAAAGTTGTTTTTAAATGAAATATCTTATATGTACTTTGTATACAAATTATTAAAGAATGGATATTTTACCAGAAATCATAGTTTTAACCTTGAATACATTTTTTTTAAAATAAAAGGTTTGGTTCATCTAAAAAAAAGGAAAAAAATAGAAATTGGAGAAATTTTAAATAGATTAAAAAAATAGGAACAAGTGACAAAAAAAATTTCGAAAACAAAAATCTTTTTGGGGCAATTCCCATACAACACCAAGGTGTGGGGATGGGCATAAAAAACTGAAATCGAAAATCGACATATTTTTTATCGATATTTTTTAAAATTACAGTACAGTTAAAACGAAAGAAAATGCGGTTATTTGGTACGATTACAATCAGTGATATTTTTAATTTGGTTAACCAATTAACTAAATATATAACTAATATGTTTTTATAAAGAGAATAAGTGAATTTAGTGATTATAGACACATATAAATGATTCTCTTAGTGTTCGGTTCATGGTCTGAATTTTCTTAGTTTCCCATCTTTCTAGTTTCTATTGTTGTATGTGGCTAGGGGTGTTCAAAATCGGTCCGGATCGGACCGGTGAAATTCCGGTCCGGTCCAAGGTTTTCCCTTAATCTGGTCCGGTCCAAACCCGGAAAAAAATCGGTCCGGATCGGTGGATCGGATTTTTTTTAAAAAAATATTTTTTAAAAAATTTATATGTTTTTTTGGAGATTTATATGTATTTTTTCTAATTTAATAAGTTAGGAGTATATATGTTTTATAGATATTTTTTTTATAGATTTTAAATAAGAATTTAAATTATTTAAAAAAAAATAAAGTCCGGTCTTAGACCGGGTCCGGTCTCCGGTCCACCCTTTTCAAAAAATTCGGTCCGGTCTAGACCGGATGAACACCCCTATATGTGGCTATTCTTTTATGCTTTGAATGACATATCTCTGTCTTTAGTTGAATTAATAGTGATTTTGATTGTATAAAATGGCCAATAAATGAAGTTTATAATTAGACCAATCTAATCTTTTCAAGGCTCAAGGCCTTAGAAACGTCAGTCCATGCCAATACGAGAATTTCCTTAAAAAAATCACCTGTTACGGTACTATTCTCGCTCACACATGCTTAACCTTTAAATTATTTGTCCTCACTCGAACCTTGAAAAGGAAGAACTATTGTTTATATGGGTAGCACTTCAATCCTTATAAATAATCTCAAGTCTGCGATTAGGGATGACAATGGGTCGGGTGATGAACGGGTGGACTACATCCATCACCTGATCCCGATTTTTATATCCGGTCACCCGACCCGCACCTGCACCCGCACCCGAACGAGGTATCATCCGAACCCGGTCATCCGCGGGTGATCGGGTGGGTGGGGTGAATTTCGGGTGAATTTTATCATATATCATTTTAATAAAAAAATTAACTATAAAAATTGCTAAATTACAATAAAAATAAGGAAAAGTAACAATTAAGGTGTCTCATATATTAAGACAATACATTTAAATAAAAGTCTAAAGTCTTCAATATTCATTCAACATTAAGACAATCCATTTAAATAATTAAGTTGATAAAACAGCAATGAGACATCTCTTCAACTTCAGCAATCACCATCTTCATTAGAATCCTGCATTTACAAATAAATGAAATATGAATAAACAAATGGGTGAATCTTGCATTTACAATAACGAGGGCATTTCTTCATAATCAAAATAAACATAACCTCCTTTGTATAATAACTAGCATACAAGCACAACAAAATAAAGAATAACTAAGGGCATTTCTTCATAAATTATAGTATGTCCATGGGTACACTATAATAACCTTCCTTTTTAGCAATAAAATTTCATTTTTAGTAATAATTTTTTTAGCCATTAGTTTGACTTTTTTTTGTTAAGGATTTTTTTATTCTCTTTTAAGAAATATTTTAAATATAATTTCCTAATTTAACTTGTTAGCACACACTAGAAAAAATCGATATAAATAATACCGACTAAGGGCTCGTTCGGTAGGGCTTATGCGGAGGCTGAAGTTGTCTTATTTTCTGGAATCAGCTCATATGGCTGAAGTGGAGGTAAAATAGCGTTCGGCACCAGCGAGACTGAACGGAGCTTATCGGGGCTGAAATGGTCTTAAATCAGGGCCACAAAATAAGTTGAATCCTCCAACTTACGGATCTGATGGAAGAGGCTTATTACAACTTCATTTCCAAATTACCCTTCAACCCGATATCTTTCCCCCTTCACCCCGATATCACCGAAATTCGAAGCCTTCTTCTCAGTTCATCCTCGGCAGTCCCCGATATCACCGGAATTCGAAGCCTTCTTCTCAGTTCATCCTCGGCAGTCCCCGATATCACCGGAATTCGAAGCCTTCTTCTCAGTTCATCATCGACAGTCCCTGATATCACCGGAATTCGAAGCCTTCTTCTCAGTTCATCCTCGACAGTCGGCCGTTCACCTAGAGGGCCAATAAAAATTTGTACGAACCAAAGGAAGAGGAAGACGATGGAGAGCTGGTCACCGAAAGACTGTAATATCCCAGATATTTTATAAGGATAATTTGGAATTTTTCCAACTCCCGTATTACAAGTCATATTAAATTCAGAGAAGTTCAGACATTCGGTAATATGTTTGATCTCTGTAATATTTTTCTGAGTAATATAAAATACAATTGACGTATGTTCAAGGTTAAATAGTCGTTTGAATACGAATATATTTAACCCAGGGTTAAGAAGATTAACCCAAAGTCAAAATGGTCAAAAAGGGTGAAGAATGGCCTTGACCGCACCCCGCGGTCAAGTGGCCGCACCCGCGGCGAAGGCCAAATCTGGGGCGGCAACAGAGATGCCACCGCACCCAGCGGTCACGCCACCGCACCCCGCGGTGGGATATTTTCTTCGACGTTATCGTCTTCCCTCTGCAGGAGCAAGTGGCTCCACTTGTGGGTTTTTGTTCCCGGTTTGTCCCCTTGTTTGTTCCCCCTGAGGAGGCTCGAATTGGGGCTATAAAAGGGATCGAATCCGAAGTCCAAGCTTCATCTTCTTCTCCCTCTGTTTTCTCTGTTTTCACCATTGTTGCCTGAGCTTTGAGCTTCGGGTGAGAGCGTTCGGAGTTCCCTTTTGAGTGTTAAGGATGCTCTTGAGTGTTGTTTGAAGGCCTAAGGTGTTGAAAGATCAAACCATAGACAAATCGAAGTCGAACGAATCGATTTAAGGGTGAGTTTGTTGAACTTCTGTCGCGTGTTCTCGCCACTGTGACATCACCGCACCCCGCGGCAAGCGCTCCACCGCGCCCGCGGCGAGCCTTGTCCGAGTGTGTGTTCTTGGGTGTTTGGCTTTGGGCGAGACTCGGCTCCTTCGATTCTTTTCGTATTCTTTTAGATTCAATTATGTGGATATTGAATCTAACTTAGGGTCTCGTTATGGGGCGTTCCTTAGGGATTTATTATCCAAGATCTGTCCCAGTTTCAGACCCAGGAGCCCGTTGTTCAAGTTCGGCGGATCTAAGGCAAGTGGCGGTTCGCTCTTGCTCATCATTCCATACTTCCATTAATTATCAATTGTTTGTTGTTAATTAATTTGGGATGATTCATCTGCTTAAGTTGGGAACAGTTTTGATAAATAATTTGATAAAAAGAAGTGTTGTTATAATATGTTGTATATTGCTAGATACAGCGCTATTATGTTCATAATGGTTTTGTTGTGGATTTTAAAGGTGAATTCAATATGAAAGATTATAATAGGTTGCATATACTATTAGTAGCAACGCTATTTTGATATATATATATATATAGATTGATAGATCTATGATGTTGGCCTTGATGGCTTTGTTTTGATGTGATATATGACTGTGTTGAACTGTTTAGTTAGCACGAGTATTCGTAGGAACGTTTACTGGGTCCAGGAGGTCCAGTCGTTTCTTGATAATTAAATGGAGAAAATGGCATTGAGACCCTAATACCATTGGTGAGTCATGACTAGCCTCTATACTCGGGTATAGAGGTGGTGCACTTAGCTAGTGTCACATAAATCTCAGGAGTTGCTCCCAAGAGATCTCTCGTCTCGGGACGAGCTGATCATGATAAAAGTTTATAACGTGATGTGGTTTGGTTTTGGAATTAAATCAGATAACTGCCTTTAGTGCACAAAATTAATATACCTCAGGAAATCTCGTCTTGACTGTGATCATAGTAAAGTTCTCTTTCCAATCTGGATTCGCCCTGGGGCGGTGAGGTTGGTTGTGAGCCGAAACATCAAGTCGTTTTTGAACGCTTGTATGAATATTATTAATTAAGTTTCCCAACATTTGTCATGTTTCCTATAAGGCTCATTTCATTTGGAGTCTTCTTTTAGGATTGATTGTTGTGAGACTCGGTCTCCAGAATCTTCTATTGATCATGCCTTTTCATGTATTACAGTAGGAGTATGATTGTTGACTATCGTGATCGACTTTTATTCGAGAGACGATGAGTCTAACCTAATATGACTACTTCGAACCACTCTACTTTGTACCCTTGCGTAGTCTTTCATTAGACTAACCAACCGTAATTATTCCCTTGCATGGTTGGCTGGTGTCATCCGTTCGATTCGGCACATCAGGTATGTTGCTGTTCCGTGAAGGCTAGAACGACTATGAAGATGAACGGTGTTTTGACAAGTTATTTTGTCGCTTTGTTTACAAGACTTCCGCTGTGTTATTTGTGTTTGACATTAAGACTTCCGCTGTAATTATTCTGATTTTGTAATTTGTTGTATTTGGAAATTGTTGTATTTCTAAGACGTTGGTTTTAATAAAAGTTATAATAATTGGTATTATAACTGTTAGTTGATGGTTATATCGTTTGGAAAAGCCCGGGATGACTTCAGGATGTTTAATCCGAGGTCACTGACAGTAATACTTTCAAGAGAAAATTTGGGGGTGTTACAAAGACGAGGGAGAGCTAGGCAAGGTACGAACCAGGGGAAGAGGAAGACGATGGAGAGTTGGGCACCGGAAGACGCTAAAGAGTTGGGCACCAGAATTCCCTATGCTGCTAGCTGGGCACCG
The DNA here is from genome assembly GCA_027886185.1 of Rheum nobile. Lineage (NCBI taxonomy): Eukaryota > Viridiplantae > Streptophyta > Magnoliopsida > Caryophyllales > Polygonaceae > Rheum > Rheum nobile. Next base: position 1,958,875 of record WOAB01000254.1, on the reverse strand, counting down.
GAAGACGAGGGAGAGTTGGGCAAGGTACGAACCAGAGGAAGAGGAAGAGGAAGACGATGAGCTCTTCAACCCTAAAGACGATGGAGCTGCTCGAATGGATACACACGGATGCTCTTCAACCCTAAAGAAAATTTGGGGATAAATGTGCACATGATAACTCTCAATTTTTTTAATAAGGGCAAATTTGTAATTTTTTGTAAAATTAAGTTTCAATAAGTCATTTATACCGAACAATCATTTATGCTTCAGACTCTTCCATTCAGCTTCAGCCTCAGCTCAATTCAGTCTTCAGCTTAAATTCTTCCAATCAGCTTCAACCCAATTCAGTCCTTATTTCAGCTTCAGTCCTAATAAACCTAAGTCATATCGAACACCCTAAAACAAAGAAAAAATCAGAGATTACATTTCACAATGGGCAACTGTGAGTTAGGTTGGCATTTTGACACTATCTTCTAATTTCAAAGTTTCTTTTTTTATGTTGAAGTTCACCGGTAGAAAATTTCCTCCTAATCTTGCACTAACTAATGGTAGTTTATGTAATAACATTTAATTATTGTTCTTGTAGAAGGATTTACAAGAATTATCACTTTATCAGGCAAGTTTTTTTTTTTGATGGCATCAGGCAAGTTAAAAGTAGATTAAAATAGTGGTCACTTTGACGAGGATTGAAGAATAAAGAAGAGGCTCGCATATATGACGATACATGTACATAGGATCACTTAAACAACACGCAGACGTAGAAATGTTCACGGTTCTGGAACCGTCGGTTTCGGTTCTAAAAAATCATGAACCAAAACCGGAATCGATCAAGTCCGGTTCCATCCGATTTTGCCGGTTTCGGTTGCGGTTTCAGACGGTTTTGAGCCGGTTTCGGTTTTGAACCGGATAAAAATTAATATTTTTTATAAAAAATATCCAAAAAAAGTTGAATATAAAAAAATAAGAAAATATTAACATTATAATTTAATCTTTATATTTTAATTATAAAATATATTCTTAAACTAAAAAATATAATAAACATTTGTCTTTATACAAAATTATAAGAGAAAAAATTGGAAAAATAAAGGGTTTGAACATAATTAAATTGCTTACGTGTTTTCTCGAGATTAGAGAAATCAAAACCCACATAGTCCTCTTACCTTTATTATTTACCTTTATTATGGAAATTTACTTAGCTAATAGGTTTGAAATTGGCGGTTCTGAAACGGTTTGAAACCGCCGATTCCGAATCGTCGGTTCCACGATTCTATGAAATCATGAACCGAAACCGGCCTCAAACGATTTTAGTCGATTCCGGTTCGTAAAGACGGTTTTGGACGATTTCAGAATCACCTGTTACTGAACACCTATTGACGCAGTGCACAATATGCTCAATGAACCAATTTTTTAGGGGATTACATGATTAATTAGATTAAAGTTCAGATAGTGGGTTCTATTCGGGGGCATCGACTTCGATTAAGCAATTTATTTGGGGTATTGGATGTTCAATAGAAGAAAACGAAGCAATACTTCCCACTTAGGGGAAGAGGCGGCGGGCCGGCGACATTGCGGAGCCGGAGAAGTGGGACTCGGGGAGGGTCGATTCGGCGGCGTTGCAGAGAAGGTCGATATGGCAGCGCTTAGGGAGGATGTGTCTCTTATGAAGTAACCATGGAGATTGGAGAAGAAGAACAAGCTTGGTAATGGAGGAGATGGGAGTTGGACCAGTTAGTGAAGGAGAACTAGAGAAGTGAGCGGTTGTTGAGGACTTGAGTGGAAACGAAATAAAGAAATGGGAGGGGGCAGGCCACTTTAGGGTTTGCTTTTATATTAGGTTCAAAGTAAAACATTTATGAGTAAAAGAAAAATATACAAATACAATATTTCGGAGACCGAATCGGGTGATAGGGTCAGGTGGTCGGGTCAGGTCGGATGGATGATAGTAGTCACCCGAATCCGACCTGGTCCATCACCCGATCATCCAAAACCCGATTTTCATCTATGTTTTTTCGGATCGGTTTTTTCGGGTGTCCGTCGGTGCGGGTGAAACTGTCATCCCTATCCGCGATGTTATAATCTTGTTGTATCGTGTAGTGACTTGTGATATATAGATGAGTGTATTTGTCATGTTTTCTACAAGTATAATGAAACAATTTATTATAAGTATATTAGACCAAAGGCTATCATCATATTTCCTAGGAAAACTATTAGGTTAAAACTATTGATCATGCGTTAAAAAACATATCAACTATGTGAAGCATAATTTTCTTCTCATCATAGTTGATTCACCTATCAAATTTACATCGTAAGTTAAATATATCATTTGATAATTAAATTTTTATGTTTAGATAACCCAAAAAAGAAGAGTAATAAAATTGGAGCAAAGATAAATATTTCACATGAATTAGGAGTTAAGAATGATTTTAGTTCATTGGTGGCTATAATCATGAGGAGCAAAAATGTATTGTCTATCTTACATAAATCCCTAATTTCAAAGTCCACCGTCTATTTAAGTATATTGTCTACCTTACACAAACAACCTCAATTTCAAACAACAAACCCAATAATCGAACCCTAAATGAAGTTTTACTCAAAATTGATCCAAAAAGTACACAATAAATTTCATTATTACATACTACTTTCACTGTGTAATTTCAATAAATTTGTATAAATAAATTGATTTCAAAATTTGCAAATCCATAAACCTTAAATTTTGAAAATTTAACACAAATAAGGATAGATATAGAGAAAAAATTGCATTTTTTATTGAAAGATTTGTGCACAGTTTTAGGTAAAATTGTGTTTTTTTTTACGATTATGCATAACAAGTTTTATTTTAAGTTATTTAAAAAATACATAACTTTTTTTGAGGAAAAAATTACAAAAAATGTTTGATTTTTTTTTTTTATAAAAAAAATTGGATTGTTTGTGTAAGGTAGACGGTATAAGGAATGTTGTTGAAAATGACTCAAATCGGTTTTGGTGTTTGGTAGAGATAGGTATGTGTATGAAATTGATTTCAAGGTATAACTAATACCAACCCACAACACTACATCTCATACACACGTAAAACTAGAGGCATGACTCAAATCTAATTATACTCCTTCTCCCATCTCTCCAAAATTATACCAAACACAAATTCTTAGGAATCACTCAATCTTATTTCTCATACTCAACTTGATTTTTCATTCCAATCCAATTCCTATTATGATACCAAACGAGCTGAATTATAATTAAGAGATTTGTGTCATAAGATAAAGGCTTATGCAACTAGAGATTGTTTTGCAATTAAAATTGTAACATTCTCGAATAGTTTAAGATTTTGAGATCAAGTCGGATATCAAATCATTTATAAAGTTCGTGCCATAAGCATAAATATGCTCCAAAAATAATATCTAATATGTAACAAAGAAAATCAAGATATGCAAACAACATTTCAAAGCAAGGTTTAGTCAACGATATAATCCAACGTAAGGTGATGGGATTTCACATTGCCGAAATCTTCAAACTACTCAAAAATAATCAACATGTAAACCCGTCAAAACATGATTTAACTCAATAACCCGAACCAACTCACCCGAATTTTTAGGATTGAGACTTAATCCGAAAATCAATAAATCATGAGTAACCAACATCGCCATGTATCGTTAAACAAGGACACAAACAATGAATGCTACCAACGCTTACAAAGAACTAAGAAGGATTTTGGTTGTCGATTAAGTTGAGTACCCATAAAGTCTCATCACAACCATGTGTAATCTACAAAAAACTGCTCGGTAAGGTTTTCTTAGGAAATTAATGAGATTGATTTGGATTTTATTTTTTGGTTTTTCTCACTGTTTTTGGACTGTAGAAATTTGATAAAATCATTATAATTAAGGACTTTTTACTACTTGGAAATCGGATCATGGTGGTGACCATAAATCTCTTCTTTAAGGAAAGGAGATGACATTTGATGGCTAGCTTTGGTGGATCCGTCGTGACAATTTTCTCTATTTTCTATTTTATTAGAAGGTGGTACGTGATAGCACCCTTCATGTTACTGTGTTACCGTTCATCTTCGCCTCAAATTTGGATTGTATTTCAATTGATATGCGAAGAATACAAAGTTTTACTTAATTTAGAGCACGAACACCTAATAAAATATGTTCCACATTGTCGTTGCACTGGCTACCAAGCAAGATCGCCGACTTCGCTTAGGGCTTAAAACATGGATCAGTTATCCAACTCCAAATACCACGAAACATATACAGGCTTCCTACTTCATGTATATAGAAAGGATGCACAAAAAGAATGCCTAGAAAACTATAAAAACGCTTGTTATAAGCATCGCCTTAATCTCTCGCGCGATTGAAGTTGAATGCTAGAAGAACACAACTGTTTGGGTTGAATTATCATAAGAGAAACTTAGCCAAGTTTTTCACATGATTCAACATACTTTTTATTATCGAGATGCAAGACTATAAATACGTAATTTTGTGCCTCCTTGCTTGTAAGACAAACACTATCAAATCCTAAAAGATAATCTAAACTATAAAAAAAGTAAACAAAAATAGAATTTGCAAGAGAAGAAGCAAGGAACCAAACAAACTTGGTCGGCCCTAGATCTTCTTTTGAAGCCTATGAATTTGAATAACATTGAACTATATGCTAAACATAATATTAAATCAAAATTACAACATAAATTAAATCTAGTAAATTATGGAAAGTTAATTGTTCTCATAGAGCATTGAAATGTCTTCTATAAACCACGATTTTGACCATATTCTGTTTGGAGTTTTGATTCAGTGTAAACTATGGAGCATTAAATCTTTCAATCATCTTTCCAATTCAATTTGAATGAGTACAAGATCAATTTTCTAGTCAAAGTTATGGCCATTTTACCGAAGATTGTTTAACTTTTGACGTGAACTTACACTTCCAAAAAAAAAAAACCAAAATCTCTTTGGCTTAAGTTTCTTCCTTGGAATCCTTTTAATTGTCTTCCTTTGGTTGTCATCTAAAGGTGATCTCTTTCTCCCCCTCCCATTTCGTTTCTCTCCCTCATTCTCTCTCCTGCTCTCGCTCCCAAATTGTCACACCATAAGATCGGGGTTGCGGCAGTGGTATCTGTAATTCACCAAAGAGTGATTGTAGCCACAATGTATCACATGTTTCTTGTGAGATGGATCAATACTCGGCTTTGGTGGATGACCTTGCCACAAATTTCTATTTCTTGGAGCACCAAGATATAAGATTTGATCCATGAAAAATGCAGTAGGCGTTAACCAAATGTCAATTAGACTTGTCGTCGCCCTAATTCGCATCGGAATAGGCTGACAAGTGATTATCATAAGATAAAGACATATGAATTTTAAGATCAATTGGGGCATTGAGATACCTCAAAACCGCTTTATTGCATCCTAGGGCAACTCCGGAGGATTGTGCATGCGTTGACAAACCTTATTCACCGATAAAGAGATATATGGCCTTATAAAGGCGAGGTGTAGTAAGCTCCTGGTGATGCTCTTATAAAACCGAGGGTCTTATACGAGTTCAGAGGAGATATATGAGTCATAGGTGGTGGCATTGGAGTGTCAATATGCTTAGAATTGGACATCCCAAACTTGTTCAACAACTTATGAATGTGTTTAGATTAGGAGAGGTAAAAGCCATTAGAGTTTTCTCTAATTTTAATTCCCATTAAAAAATGTGTTGGACCAAGATCATTTACAAGGAACTTGTGTGTATGTGTATGAGGGAGGGAGGGAGGGAGGGGGGAGTAGATGAAATGGGAAGACAATTCAAGCTGGGAAGAAATTACCAAGAGGTCACCGACATTCACCAGTACAAAGACACAATGTTTACCAATGCATGAGTGAATAATGAAGAGTCGGCTTGAGATGGAGAGAAACCCATGGTGACGAGGGAATCATTGATTTTGGAAAACCTTGCATGAGGGACTTGTTTTAGGCCATAGAGGATATGTGAAGTTTACATATGAAAAAGGATATTGTGGACGAACAACGCCAAATGGCTAGGAGATGTAAAAGTCCTCTTCTAGTGTCTCGTGTTCTTTATGTCAAGTTGGCGAACGAACTAGTGAGTCATTGAGGCAAAGGAAAGTAGAATACAAATGGTTTATGGTTTGGCTACATGGCGAAAGGTTTTGTTGACATTGACTCTATGTAATTGATTGAAGCCTTTTGCAGCTATCAAGGCTCTGCTTCTTTTAGTTGTGCCATTAGAGTGTCTTATCGTTTAAAACACCCATTTGACACCAAGCACACTTGAAGAGGTAGAAGGTGAAACAAAGGTCCAAATGCCCGTGGAAATAAGGGCTTTGAATTTGGTCTCTAAGTCTTACCGCCATTCAACATGTTTTGATGCTTCATAGAAGTAGGTTGGCTCTTCATGTATGGTTTGTGTAGCAAGGCACTAAGATTTGGGGGCCAAGGGATGGTTCCATCGGTCGAATGAGAGGGATGAAGGTGTGATCTCTAGACTGAGTCGTCGTAGGATGAGAAGTGGGGAATGAGTGCTAGTTGAAATATGTGAAAATTTATGATTGGGCGGGGGATGTAATTTGAGAGAGGAGTAGGGGGTAATCTCGGGGCTAGGAATTGGGCTGATGGGGGATGGAGGGTTTGAATTTGGTATTGAATTAGCTTGAGGTGTGTATTTGTGCTCATGTTTATGGTCTGGGAGTATTGGGCTGAATTAGTGATGGAATAATAGGCAATAGGGGTGAAAGAGTGTGAGCAATGGCGATGTTTGTAACAAAAGGAAAAATGGTTACATGACAAATGAAATCATGAGATATGTAGGTCTTATGGTCTACCCATATCATATATCTCTTATGATGAGAGCTATAACCAAGAAAAATTGTGGGTGTAGATCGGTATACAAGTTTTAAAACGTGATGATTCTCCTAAATCTTCACTAGTTGTAGGTCCCTTCTTTGAGTCAAGTTCCTTCACTTCGTTTGATCCTAAATGACGTCTAAACTCACCTTTTTTTCTTAATCCTGACTTGATAAATCAAGTCAAGACGACGCTCAATTGTGTTTGATCACTCACAATCTCTCTCACGAACACACACGAAATCACACAAATGTGAGAATGCTTGAAAGTTATGGCTTTGGGGTCAAAAGATAGTTTCGACAAAAAAATACTACATTGATCAAGACTTCTAAAACTTATTTATTCAATAATAAATCGAGTTTAAATACAAAATAATGTGTCTTGTTACACAAACCACTACAAAAACTATCTTTTATTATAATGCAATAAAACTAGATAAAAGTTAAACCACTATGATCTAATAATTTTTAGACGCGTTATAAATTTTCGTCCCATTGATGAAACCTTAATAACATCTACCCTAATAAATTAAAGCTGAAGGCAAGTTTGTGTAAAAATTTGCACCACTTAGCCTTCCAGTTTATTGACATCTGGTAATGTCTCGTGCTGCCATATGGCTTTGTTCCTCAACTAATACATCCCACTATGAGAAATGCTCCTCCACGTTATGCTAAGTTCTGAAACCGCTCCAACTTCTTTCAAATGAAGCTTGCAACTGCTGCTTATCCCTAAAGGATAAGAGATGGAGATGGAGATCTCTTCCCATATTTGCTTCCTTCGTCTTTCTCTCAACCTCAACCGCTGCTGCCTCTGCGGCTCCGCATGCTTCGCCCTTGCAAATTGCACTCGAACCAGTCTTTCTCTTGTCTCCTTTCGTTCCAGTCTTCTCCTCCCTTCATCGACGGCCTTCTCCTCAGACTCTCTGACCGTCTCCTCTCGTCGGCGACCTGTCTCCTCTGTACCAAAATCGTGGACGCCGACAACCTTCTCCTCTGAACCTCCTTCAAGAAGTCAACGCTGGCGGCATGTCTCCTCTGCGTCAAAATCCTCTCACTTCAGACTCTCCTCCACAAACAAAAGTCGGGGTCCTTTCTCCTCAGTTGAGCAAATGTGTTCATCCAAACACAAGTAAGTTAAAGGGAATCAAAGATTTTGGGTTTTGGGTATTGCAATTAGGGATTTCAATTAGGAATTGCGTTTGAAAATCTAGCTTTAGGGATTTTTTTCACTGGTTGATAATGTCAGCTTGGAACACAGATTCCATCTCTACATCCTCTCTATTTGATGGTCTTCTAGCTTATAGCAACGAAGAGTTTGACAAGGAATATAAAAGAATGAGAAAACAATATTTTCTAAAATTGTATGAAAAAGAGATATATCTCGAAAATCAGTCAGTACATATGTTTGATTTGTGGTTTTTAGACACTAAAATTCACAATTTAATCTATCTGTACTTTAATTAGTTGCCTGAGCAAAACTGCAAGTGGTTTGACCTCTGATAATGCGAGTGCGTGTTTTCCTGTCAGGCCTACAGAGGTGAAAGGCCAAGAAGTTGTCAAATTCATCCTTAATCACTGGGTAATTATGTTGAGAATCTTCTCTGTACAAGTGTTTTTTGTCTGAGAATCAGACTTGTGATGATACCATGAGTTTAATCACTCTCCACTTGGCATATACTTATTTAGTTTGATGCAGCACGATTCCAAAATAAAGTTTCAACATACATATTCAGTCTGTAGAAGGGAGGTTTACATTAACAGATATTGACTTGAAATGGTTATGAGTCAAGTTTTTTGCTTGCTTAAGAATGAAGAACAGTTAGATGTAGCTAACAAATGTCTCTTTTCCTTTCCTCTCAATTCTTCTGAGATGTAGCTAACTTTGTTAGTTTCCCAAGTCTTCGTCATCTGTGCGGCTGTGTTTTGCCATTTGAGGTGCGTTTCAATATAATGCTGAATTTTCCTGGCTATTATTTTCTTGTAGATTTAGTTGCAAGTGTATCTGTTTTCTACTGTGGTGCATAGACTGTAGTAAGAGGTAACATGTTTTCTACTGTGGTGCATAGACTGTAGTAAGAGGTAACAATTTCAATCTTAACAATGGTAGCAACACATATATTTTTTTTACCAAACTTATATTTCGATCAATATGATCTCTGTTCAGGAGTTTGATACTTAGCGCAACTGTTTTTGGTTTATTAATACTACTACTAGGTATGTGTATATTCATGTTGTTTTCCCTTTATGTTTGTTGATGAATTTTTCTTGAATGTATCAAATGATGATTAGTTATATCTGCTTCCAAATCATGTTGCCAAATTAATTTGATATAGGAATTTGTACTCAATTAAGAGCACCAAATAACATAAGAAACTGACAAGGCAATAAGCAAACAGAAGTTGTGAATTGTAATACCTGTGTAATATGTTCTGCCAATCGTTTTCACTATGTTGTTTGTTTAAGATACTGATTGCATATTATAGATTTTGATCTATCATGAGTCACTTTTGGGAGAGTGGAGTAGAATCAGTAGATTGCCTTACATGTTTAGTTGTACAAAAAGAACAATCATACATAGATGCTCCTGCTGTATTGTCACCCCTTCAAGAAATAGTTAATTGATAGAGTTAAATGTCTCTGGGAAATTATTCCAGAGAATTTTTAAGGTCATCCATGACTACATAGGCACAATCTCTCGTACTTTATCTAGTTTCTCTATTATAGGGCCATGATTTAGGATGACTGAGCCTCTTGATTTGAGAATTAAAAAGCAGTTCAAATCATAGCTTTGAAAAGGAAAATTTTGAATTAATTTTTTCACTTCAACTGCATGTGGTCCATTGTGAATGATTTTCGATCTTTGTGAGATGCAATAGAGAAATAGAGATTGAAGCTAACAACTCTAGGTTTTCCATCTTTGTTCCATTATGCGTCTAGATGATTATTACTCTAGATTTTTTTTTATTTGGAATTTCATTTAGTAATTCTTTGATTCTTTCCATTATTGCATCAGTACTGATCTTCTCCGTATTGGATTGCTTGACCAATGGTTTGACAATCTTAGTTGTGGTACTCGTATTGGTGACAGAATCAAGACCATTCTTTGGTACAACAATTGTTCTAACTGGCTTCTTGTCTTCATTATGAGGCTTGTGGAAATCAGAATTGACTAATGGTTTGACAATCTCAGGTTGCTCTCTGTACTTTTCTTCTCCAGTTCCTTATTTATAGAATTGCCTGAGATTTTTCATTGCTGCACAATCTAGGAAATGCTGTTACTGAACATTTCTGGTTGTTCCGTGGTTCTAACTTGCAGCTAGAAAATTTACTTGTCGATGCAAACGGAAACATAAAAGTGTCGGATTTTGGGCTCAGTGCATTGCCACGACATTTCAGGGTAATGATCTAAATGCTAAAGCCTTGCAACTGAGATCCCCTGTTGTAAAAGCATGTAAAGCAGATTTATGAATCATGGAATTTGTACGAAATCATTGAGTTTTGTTGTCACATCATGATGATCAGGAAGATGGTTTACTCCACACAACCTGTGGGAGCCCCAACTATGTTGCCCCAGAAATCCTTGCAAACAGAGGCTATAAAGGAGCTATTGTAGATATCTGGTCTTGTGACATCATCCTTTTCGTGATCCTAACCGGCTACCTTCCTTTCGACGACAGGCTAGGAACCTCGCAATTCTCTATCAGAAGGTACGAAACAATTTATTCATGATCGTTGATAAGATGACACAATGTAAGAAACTAATCTTGATAATTAAATGCTTCAGATTGTTAAGGCGGATGTTCAGATTCCGAAATATCTTTCCCCTGAGCTCAAAATATCCCCAAGAGGACTCTTGAACCGAACCCTGCAAGGAGAATAACAATGGTCGAGATCAAGGCACATGAACGGTTCATAGAAGGGTATACTCCTTGCAACCTTGAAGATGAGGAGGAGAAGTTACACGTCGATGAAGACGCCTTTTCAACCAATCAAATGGTAGCCAAGTGCTATTTTTTTTTGCTACTAACTTGTAGCCATTTCGTTTCGTTTGCTTGAATCGTTTATAATGCTTTTTTCACATTTGTATTTGCAGCAATCAGAAGGAGAGAGGAGTCCAGGCTTCCCAACTCTCCTCAACGCGTTTCAACTGATCGGCATGTCTTCATTCCTTGACCTTTCTGGCTTCTTTGAGCAAGAGGCAAGTGACTGAGCTACAATTTAGCTTGATTTCTCAATGCCAAGTAGCCAAGACCTAAATAATGACATTCTCACTAACAGGAGGTTGTGTTTATGCCTAATTTTCAGGATGTATCCGAGAGGAATATAAGATTCACCTCCAATCTTTCTCACAAGGAACTGCTCAAACGAATCCAGCAGACTGTAACCAGAATGGGACTTTGCGTGCAGAGGAAGAATGGAAGGGTGAGCAAAATCTCTCAGAATTTCCATGCACATATTGGGATTTACTCAATTCTGGAATCATATCTGTTATCTAAAACCCGTTGGGTTTGCTCTTTCTTCAGCTAAAAATTGTACAAGATCAAGTGGGTCACATGGATACTAGTAGCCTCACAGTGGCAGCAGAAGTAAGTAACTTATAAAGCTTAAACATATGCTAGAAACATTTCAATATGTCTTGCTTCACCTCTCAATCAACAATGTACCTTTCAGTGGTAATGTTCAACAATCTACTTTCTTTGCAGGTATTTGAAATAAGTCCATCCTTGTATGTAGTTGAATTGAGAAAATCATATGGAGATGCTTCGGTGTATAGGTAGGTCAGTGTTTTCCTATCTCTTCTAATAAAGGAATGGAAAATACAACTAAAAACGGCCCTCCTGTTACAAGAGAGACTGTTATAAATTTGTAAGCCAAAAGTTGTCTACCACATGGGTTTGGTTGGTGAATTTTTTAATTTATAATGACGGTGAATTCATTTGGTAACTTTCATCCAATGCAAATGATTGAAAATGTGTTTTTTTTTTTGTATAGTTGTGCAGAAAGCTGACAAATGATTTGGGTGTGTCCCAAAAAGATCAGTTGTTGTGCCAGGAGTTGCTAAGCGCACAACCAAGCATGAAGACTGTGTTGGCGTAAAAGAACTATATGATTCGAGTCCGAGATATGATCAATGTCAAGTTAATACGTTCATAGTGTTATTATAATCTTTATTTTGTAAAACTTTATCTTGTATCTCATTTATGTTTCACAAAATATAGTAGATGTATAAGATATATGTTTTGTGGGGATGTTGTTTTCATCTATGTTTGTCAATTCCAAATTGTTATATGATGTCGTTGCTCATTAGTTATATACAATCTTTCTAAAATGGCTAATTTATTTTTCAGCTGAACAAGTTATGTCGTTGCGTCGATTCGTATCGTATTTATTAATGTTCATGAGATTTATAGAAATCGTGTACTCACAAGATCATTTATCGGTCAATCATATAACAATTAACTTATTTGCAACTCATATATTGAATTAACCCGTGCATGACACGGACATTACACTAGTTTTTATTAAAAAAACGTACGAAAGGACATGAATACAAATTAATCAAATGTTAGACCACACAAGATGTTCACACTTTCCTCACATTATATACTCGATCCTTACGAAAAGATGAGTTGAGAATTGGGCTAAAATTACATACAAATCAAATGTCTAGCTCAAGGGAATTCGATCTACATATATATAACAATAAAATTAAACAATAAAAAGAAGCAATATTAAATGATACACCATGTACGTAATTAAAGTTGACAGCACTATTTTTTGTCACATCCTCAAACCCAGTTGCAGTTTGATCTCAGATCGATCACATACGGATTTCGCCTATTAAATTTAATTTGCTTTCACATGACCATATAATATGCAGCAATAAGCCAATAACAATAACTGACATTCCTTTTTTGTGTCGCCAACCGTCCCCTTATTTAATAATAATATTGCCACTACGTATGAGGATACTAAAAAAAAACACTGCATTTAATTCATATATGCATTATATTAACATTTAACAGTAATATGCACCACTTTTATGGGCACCCAAAAAAAAATTGAAAAAAAAATTGAAATGCTTCGTCAATTTCAGCATTGTACGTACGTACGTTACATGTGGGGGAGGATTGAACAACAATGCATTATATAATTTTAAGGACATAAGAGCATATAATAAAGTATACATAGTTGTATGTGGACGTGCGTGGCTATGCTCTCAACCTTGTAAATAATAAATAATTATGTTTCATTGGACTAGGGATTTGTTAAGGAGAGGAGTTTATAAATAGTTTTTTTGTTTATAGATAGTTGATAAATAGAGTTGTATAAAAAAGTATATTTAATAAAAAAAATGTGATTTTTGTAGGTATGTTTGTAGTTTATTAGAAAATTGTGAGTAGTTGAAAAAAAGTAAAAAATTATTTTATTATATATTTATCAAAATATATAAAAATAATGTTTATAAATAATAAATAGTATTAACCAAACAAAACCTAGGTTATAACTTATACGGTTGATGATTATATTTATGATGACAACACGAAGGATTTCCATCAACGTTAAATCGATCAATTAATGGACTTATTAATATATTATCCGAATTAATTTTAAGTGAGGAACACTCGTACGATTGAGACTAATAAGGCAAACAAACAGATACGGCCTTTTAAAAACTCTTTTATACTCTCTTTAAGTTAAATTTGTTTATTTTATACCAAAATTTTTAAAATATAACCCTAAAATTTTTAAACATAAACCCTAAATCATAAAATATAAACCTTATACCCTAACCCTAAAACAAATACCCTAAACCCTAATTCAATTCCTAAACTTTAACACTTATACACCCTAGATTTTAATTATCATTTAAGGTTTAAATATAAAATAAGTAAGTAACACTTAAAGAAAGCATAGAAAAATGTATAATTAGGGAGCATACAATTTGATGTGGATCTTCACTGATTGAGATTTTCTTGCAAACATATAAACTTGTTCATTTCACATAAGTGACCTGTTCATACATTCGTACCTATTGGTTTTGTGTAAGGCATTAACAAATAACAACTGAATAGATCAATTTGAATAAGTCTGTCACGTGAAATAAACAACTAGCTTGTGTTTGTGAACTTGTAAAAATTGACGAAAACTCCATTGTATAATGAAATTCTAATACGAAAATTCCATTGCCTTAATCTGGACAATTCACGCCCTCATTATTTTACCATAAGATTTTCCTCAGTTGAACACTTGAACTTTTGATCGAAACACGAGGTCACAAGATGATATTCTAAGTAAGTTATTTGAAAAACTAAGCGTGAACAAAAAACCTAAAATCATTCAAGTTCGCAGAATCACAAGAGATCGAAACAAAACGAGAACGAAGCCAAGATTTGTTTACGCAGTTCGGTTACCCTACTCTGCGGAGTCTCAGCGGGGAGACTCACCCCGTATGCACTAGTAAGAAAGACGAAATCGTCAAGCGGGTTACAACAAGATTGAATCAACAAAGCAAGCAAATGATCAACCAGATCTACAAGATCTAACACCAGAAAAACAGAACATTGAACGAAGAACAAGGGAGGAGAGAATCTGGAGATTATCCAGGAAGCTTCTTCAACGAATGGATTCGCCAAGAACAGGGTCAACAGCCTCACGCGTCGCTGAGGAAACGAACGCGCCACCGAGAACCACCTTCTCTCTCTCTTTTCTTCTTTGCTCTCTCTCTCTGTGAGTTGGATCTGATTTTCACAAGTGAACACGGCAGCTCTCAACCCTAGCTTGGAGGAGGCTTATAACCTTCTTCTGGAGCGGGCTAGCAACTGGATGCCAGCTGGGCCGAGAACAATTATGGGCCTAACTTCAACAGATACCAAAACAGGCCCATTTACAATATAAAGCTTAGAGCCATCCGACTCGGGATCAACCCGGGGTTGCTCCAAACCGAACATCGTAGTGAACCCGGTCTAGCACCTGATTAAGACCTTAGACCCGGTTCAAACCCTTACACACACTGCTTTGACTCAATTAATAAACCTTGATGATATACCAACACTTGTGCTAAGCTAAACTTGGATTAAATGACATAACAAAACGCCTCCTTAATCCAGAGTTAAGCCTTAGCTGACTCCATCTTCCCAAACCTAGTGCATACTTGAGGGATGAGACTTCCCTTTCATCATTGACCCATTACACATCTTAGTGAACATCATAGATGTGTAGAGCATTCCTGCAGAAAATGAATTTGTTAGTAGGCACAATTTTGGTACCAAAATCTGCAGGATTTAAATCACCAAGAATTTTCTTTACAGTAATTTCCTGTTCTTCCACTTTATCTCTAATAAAGTGAAACCTGACATCAATGTGTTTGGTTCTTTCATGATACACAGGATCCCTGCATAAGTACAATGCACTCTGGCTATCCATGTTCAGCACAGGCAAATAAGTCTTACCCTCAATTTCTTTCAATATACCTTTCAGCCAAGTGGCTTCTTTTGCAGCTTCAGTAGCAGCAATATACTCAGCTTCAGTTGAGGATAATGCTACTATTGATTGCTGTTGGGACTTCCAGGATATACAATTCCCAGCCCAAGTATAAAAGAAAGCAGTAGTAGACTTACGGTTGTCTTTATTACTAGCATAATCCGAGTCTACAAAGCCATGAAGCTCTGTTCTGGGACTATGCTCAGCATATACAAGGCCCATACCTTTAGTACCTGATATGTACTTCAAAGCATATTTCATAGCTTGCCAATGTTTCTCCCCAGGGTTTGACATGTACCTGCTGAGCACACTAATAGCAAATGCCAAATCTGGCCTAGTACAGAGCATTGCATACATTACTGAACCAACAGCTACATCATATGGTATATTTTCCATTTTAGCTTTTTCAGAGTCAGAATTAGGACAATCATGCTTAGAGAATTCAAGGTGACCACCCAAAGGGATGGGTGAAGGTTTTGCATTGCTCATAGCAAACCTATCGAGAACTTTCAGTAAATAGTCAGATTGAGACAAATACAAAGTTCTTTTAGTTCTGTTTCTTATGATATTCACACCCAATATTTTCTGAGCTGGACCAAGGTCCTTCATGTCAAAGTGTTTCTTTAAGTCATTTTTCACACCAGCAATCACAACCTTAGAATTGCATATTAACAAGATATCATCTACATACAGCAGGATGTATAAAAGGTGCTTAGAC
This sequence comes from Rheum nobile, assembly GCA_027886185.1. Classification (NCBI taxonomy): domain Eukaryota; kingdom Viridiplantae; phylum Streptophyta; class Magnoliopsida; order Caryophyllales; family Polygonaceae; genus Rheum; species Rheum nobile. The sequence continues at coordinate 1,942,853 of WOAB01000254.1, read as the reverse complement.
TTAACACTTTTAAAATACAAGCATGTGTCATACTGGCTTCTTTTAAACCCTAAGGATCTCATGCAAGAGTCAAATTTCCTATTCCATTGCCTAGGTGATTGTTTCAGTCCATATATAGACTTTTTAAGCAAGCAAGCATGGTCAGGTTTGTTCTTGTCTATAAAACCCTTGGGTTGTTTCATGTAAATAGTCTCAATGAGATCACCATGTAAGAAAGCAGTTTTGACATCCATTTGTTCAAGTTCCCAATCATAAACAGCGGTCATAGCAAGAAGGAGACGCATGGTCTTATACTTAACAACAGGGGCAAATATTTCATTGTAGTCAATACCCTCTTTTTGGGTAAAACCTTTGGCCACTAACCTAGCCTTGTATCTAGGAGGGTCATTAATATCAGCACCTTCTTTAAGTTTATAGATCCACTTGCAGTCAATCAATCTAGCCTTGTTAGGTTTAGGAACAAGAGTCCAGGTTTGATTAACATGCATAGATTGTATTTCTTCATGCATGGCCTTAATCCATTCATTTGATTTGGGACACTTAACAGCTTGTTCATAAGTCTCAGGTGTGTAATTTTTAACCACATTAGCAACCAAGAAAGCAAACTCAACAATTTTGTCATAACTCTCAACCAAGTTAGCATCATATTTCTTATTAGGAATCCTGAGTCGAGGTTCTCTATCACGCACAAGTTGATAATCAGACAGATCATGCACATTACTCTGATCAGATATATCATGCAATGGCAAATTGTCATGTAAATTTTCAGGTTCAGAAGCATGGACATTATCATGCAGATTTTCAGAATTATGATCATGAGCATCAGACTCATTTAAAGCTTGGTTAGAGTGACTTACTGCCCCACTTAATTGGTGGGTTTGTGGAGTTTCATTGCTGCTCGAATTGCTATGTGTCTGCACAGGGACATCTTCAGTGTCCTCTTGTTCTTGGGGTTGACCCAAGTCAAACTCCTCCTCTTCATTGGGAGGCAGGTCCTGGTTGTTGTAGAACTGTCCAGCAAGGATTCCAGTGGGTGGAGTCTGGTGAGGGGTACCTGTAAGCTCAGCAGATGGCATTAGTTTGGTTTTAAAATGGTATTCCTCCTCATTAAATGTGACAGACCTTGAAGTTATTACTTTATACCCATGGGGTTGTATAAGTAACAACTTGTAGCCTTTGACCCCTTCAGGGTATCCCAGCATAACACATTTCTGGGCCCTTGGTTGTAGTTTGCCCTGTGATATTTGAGCATAAGCACTACAACCAAAGGGTCTCAGATGTGCTAGGTTGGGAACCTTGCCAGTCCACATTTCTTGTGGGGTCTTAAAGTCTATCACTGAGGAGGGGGGTCTATTTATGAGGTAAGCAGCTGTGGTGACAGCCTCACCCCACAAAGATCCCTTCATGCCAGCATTAAACAACATACACCTAGCTTTTTCTAGGAGAGTCCTGTTCATCCTCTCAGCAGTGCCATTCTGCTGAGGGGTGCCAGGAACAGTTAAATGTCTTTTTATGCCATGTTGCTTACAGTATTCATTGAAGGAATTATTGCAAAATTCTAGGCCATTATCAGTTTTTAGGCATTTTAGAGTATACTTGGACTGACTTTCAACCATAGTTTTCCAGAGTTTGAAATTAGCAAAAGCTTCATCTTTGTTTCTTAGCAAATAAATCCAAACCTTTCTGGAGTAGTGGTCAATTAGAGATAGAAAATATTTTCTACCTCCAATTGTTTCTACTTGGGCAGGCCCCCAAAGATCAGAGTGGACATACTCTAGGGGCCTGTCAGCAACATAGTTGGACTTAGGAAAGCTGTGTGCAGTTTTCTTACCAAGAACACAAGTTTCACAGAATTTCAAATCACTAGGTTTAAAATCAATCAAGCCATGTTTATGCAAGTATGTCATGCCTTTGTTACCAATGTGACCTAGTCTAGCATGCCAGATCTTAGTGAGATATAAGCTGTCAGACTTCATACTACCACTGGAGACATTAAGTTCAGGAGTGCCTTGTACATAGTACAGACCTCCTTTCTTAATGCTTCTTATAAGGACTGTGTTATTTCTAATCACATCCCTTATGCCATGGTGAGTAATAATCTGACAGTTCATATCATCAAACATAGATTCAGATAACAGATTCCTTCTCAAGTTAGGAACCCATCTCACATTCTGCAGAGTTCTTATCTTACCATCATGCATTTTCATGGGGATTCTACCTATGCCTTTAATAGCAAGAGAAGTATTATCACCTAGCATGACTTCACCATAATCACATTCAGTCAAGGATTCAAAGAAACTCCTATGAGGAGTGGCATGCATAGTACATCCAGAGTCTAAAATCCAAGAATAAGAATCATGATCAGAGGCACAGACAAGAAGCTCATTAGAGTACTGAGAATGGCATTCACAAATATTACACCCATTAGGAACTTTTTCTTTTCCTTTCTCCTTATTTTTCTCATCTCTAATCCTTTTGTGGCAATCCTTTATCCAGTGACCATCTTTGTTACAATAATGACATTTAGCATATTTCTTGTCACCATTGTCAGTTTTCTTATCAGACTTGTCCTTCTTAGGCCATTTATTAGCATTCTTTTTATATTTGCCTTTAGCCATCATGACTTCACCTTTAGCCTCAGTTTTAGACCCATTTTTAGTCTTAAAAACTTTCAGAGATTCATTTTTCTGGATAATGGCTTCAGTTATTTTAGTCATAGTCAAGGTATCTCTACCATATTGTATAACATCTTTTAAGGTGTCAAATTGAGAGGGCAAGGCATTCAGTAAGAGGATAGCCTGATGTTCTTCCTTAATCTCATCATCACATCTTTTCAAGTCTTGAGTCATTTTCAAGAAAATGTCAAAGTTCTCATGCACAGTCAAGGCAGCATTCATTTTAAAAGTAAACAGTTTGCATAGTAAAGAGATTCTACTAGGCAAGGATTTGGACAAATAGATTTCATCTAATGCTTCCCACAGAGCTTTAGGTTGAGAGTGACTTATAACCTGACGAGCCACGTCGTCAGCCAACCTAATCATGATCTCTGAGTGGGCCAATTCCTGGGTTTCTTTCATCTGAGCATTGGTAGTCCCTATCAACCACTCTTCAGATATAGCCCTGTAGCACTTCTCCTTTATAAGGATTGCCTTCATTTTGACCTTCCACATTGCATAATCTGAATTACCATCGAACGGCTTAAGCCTTATGCTATCACCCATCTTTTCAGTACCTGAGACCACATAAACTGCAGTAAGTACAACAAGGGTAATAAAAGAGAACCAACTTGAAAAACAGAGAGATCAAATGGGAAAGTTCTGCTCAAGCTGGACTTGAGAAACAGAAAATTCCACAATCACTGAGGCTGGCTTGACCCTCTGAAGTCAAGTAACACAGAAACCTCAATGAGTTCTTTCAGAAACGAGAATGTTTCTTAAGAACCTAAGTAGTACAAGATCTTGTTTGACTCTGAGAGTCAAGAAGCAAAGACTTGACTACTTGGATGTCCTGCTTAACCTAATTAGGTCAAGAAACAAGACACCACAGGGACTCGCAGCAGAGATCAAGAAACAACGAGATCAAGCAAGTCAGAAGATTCAACAATCAGTATAACAAACACCACAAGACAAAGTCAAGAACTGATGCATGCAAATAGAGGGGAGTTTCAGGATCAAAGTATAGCAAACCAAGGATCCTAAAACTAGCAGAGATCAGGCAGGAGCAGCGGAAGCAAGATCGAAGCAGTAAAAGCTCTGATACCACTTTGAAAAACTAAGCGTGAACAAAAAACCTAAAATCATTCAAGTTCGCAGAATCACAAGAGATCGAAACAAAACGAGAACGAAGCCAAGATTTGTTTACGCAGTTCGGTTACCCTACTCTGCGGAGTCTCAGCGGGGAGACTCACCCCGTATGCACTAGTAAGAAAGACGAAATCGTCAAGCGGGTTACAACAAGATTGAATCAACAAAGCAAGCAAAGGATCAACCAGATCTACAAGATCTAACACCAGAAAAACAGAACATTGAACGAAGAACAAGGGAGGAGAGAATCTGGAGATTATCCAGGAAGCTTCTTCAACGAATGGATTCGCCAAGAACAGGGTCAACAGCCTCACGCGTCGCTGAGGAAACGAATGCGCCACCGAGAACCACCTTCTCTCTCTCTTTTCTTCTCTGCTCTCTCTCTCTGTGAGTTGGATCTGATTTTCACAAGTGAACACGGCAGCTCTCAACCCTAGCTTGGAGGAGGCTTATAACCTTCTTCTGGAGCGGGCTAGCAACTGGATGCCAGCTGGGCCGAGAACAATTATGGGCCTAACTTCAACAGATACCAAAACAGGCCCATTTACAATATAAAGCTTAGAGCCATCCGACTCGGGATCAACCCGGGGTTGCTCCAAACCGAACATCGTAGTGAACCCGGTCTAGCACCTGATTAAGACCTTAGACCCGGTTCAAACCCTTACACACACTGCTTTGACTCAATTAATAAACCTTGATGATATACCAACACTTGTGCTAAGCTAAACTTGGATTAAATGACATAACATTATTGTCTCTCTTGCGTTACATTTTATTGATTAAGATTGGACCTTCGTCAGTTCACCATATATATTGATGATCGACAGGATTCATTCTCAGCCATATATATGCAATGGAATTGAATTAATTGGCTAATTAAATATATATTCTAGCTTATACGATCGATATCAAAGTGTGCCAATAATATTTATGTAGACCCAATAGGAAAGGACAACTTTAATTATAAAGTAGCAATGCTCCCCATTTCAACTCTCAACTAACATTCAATATGTAGGTTGTACTTAATGAGTGAACAACGACCATATATATATATATATGATGAGACTTGATCAGGTAAAAATTAAGAATGATTATTACCGTGTAAAATGATAATGACACACGTAAAACATAAATCTATGCGCATACAGGCAAAACTTATGCACTTTAACATACACATACAAACAAAAATTTATGCATTTTAAAATATGTACAAGTTTTTGCTTACATGTACATAAGTTTTTGATTATGTGAGCGTAAATTTGCACACATTCGAAAAATGTATAAATTTCTGCTTATATGTGCTTGAATTTTAAAAATATACAAGTTTTTGCCTATATATATGTAAAAAAAAAATTATATATATGCATCAGTATCATTTTACAGAATAATAATCATTCTCATCTAATTAATGACTATATAATTAACCTCCTTGGATTTGTGCCACATAAGCAAAACCCAGGATCAAACATATCCGATCAATATTAAAATCACCTTTAGGCTCTGTTTGTAAAATCCGTTATAAACACTTTATAAAACAAATAAGTATTTTTTTCAACCTTACATAAATTCCAAAATCTCACAAATTTCAAATTTTAAAAATTATTTTTTTTATAAAAAACACATTATAAACAATAAACAACTTCTACTAAACAAACTCCTAATCACTTAAATCCTAGATTTATTAATTTACCAAATTACGTAGTATCAAGAAAGAAGCCAAGCAACCATGGCTTCCTCCTGATCTTTGCCAGACTGTGCATCTTCAAAGCTGCTTCCATCATTGTCCCACATTAACCATGAGACCAACTCCTGCTGCTCGCCTCCACTGCTCCCGCACACGCTCGTCCACACCTGATCAATATCATACTCATCCGCCCCCGTCATCTCACGCTGATCCTGATCCTGATCGTCAACATTGTAGTTGTTATTATAAGTACAGCTGCTCTCGCCCGCATTGGAACACCCCTCCTGATCAACACTTGTCGTAGTAGCACTTCTGCCCAGACTTGTCAAAACCCCATGTGGGTCCATCGTCACGTCATCCAACCACATCATCATCTCCGCTGCACTGCAACCCACCAGATCATCACCTTTTTGTAGGGCGGTTGTGGTTGTGGTTGTGGCTGTGGCTGTGGTTGTCCTAGGTGGCAACATAGGCATTGTAATTACACCTTTTTTATTATTGCTAAAAACAGTATACGATTTGTTTTTCTTCATGGCCGCTCGGCTTGTCCTGCCGCGGCCCCGGCGTGGAGACGGCGGCTGGCCGGGCTTTCTTGCGGCGTCCGTAAGCATGCGGCTGCCTTCGCCGGCGTTGTTGACCATCACGTGCTTTCGGAAGCAGTGCAGTTTTCTGCTCAAATGTGAGTTCCAATAGTTTTTTATTTCATTGTCTGTTCTACCTGGAAGTCGATTTGCTATCAATGACCACCTATAATGACCCATATAATATAAATTAAACACCAATAATTATATATAATTGGACCTTGATTAGATGAGAATGACACATACATGATATGTGTAAAATGCATTTTTCGAATGTGAATTTATTCACGCTCATATAGTAAAAAACTTATACACATTATAAAGTGCATAAATTTATTTCTATATATACATGAGTTTTAAACATGCATAAATTTTTAGTTATATGTATATAATTCTTATTTTATACGGTAATAATTATTCTTATGTGATGAAACCCCAATCTAATACGGAGTATCATATAATCTTAAATCACATTATGACATATATATAGCATAACCACAAAAAATTGAAGCATCTTTGTAAATTGTGACAGATGAGATGTATAATTATTTTGGGTACTTAATTGGGTTAGGGTTAAATTTATAGAGAACTCATAATTCTGAGAATATGTAAATTGGATTATTTTAGTTGTATATCCGGGACATCCGGTGCGTTGCCATACAGAAATTAAAAGCTGTATATAAAAGGTGTACGAAAAGGACAAAGTAAATGAATGCAACGAAAACGATATCAAGAGAGCTGGGGTTTGTTTGGATTATATTTTATATGTCAAAAACTAGTATTATAATATTAAAAATGATATTATAATTTTTGACATTATAATATCAGATAATGTCTAATTTAAATAAATTTTTAAAAATTTGATCGGTTATATTTATATTCTCAACCTAAAAGTGTTTTTTAGATGGCTAGAACAAAAACAAAGTAGTAAATGAAGAAGATATGAAAATGGATATATGGATTGAGCAATAATTAACCTGTTACCCATGGTAAAATGAAGTTTGACAATCATCTCTTCCTCCTCGGGTGTTATGTTCCCTCTCTTCACATCCGACCTTAGGTAATTTATCCATCTCAATCTACAACTCTTTCCACACCTCAATAATCCTGCTCATGTATTGATGTAAGAAGTGTTAGGATTCAAACACAACAATAAGAGAAAAATTAACGAAATAAAAGAAGACGCTCTCAAGTCAAGATTTTTTTCTACTATTTTTGTGATACGATTACAATACATCAAGTGTATATAAGTACTAAGGGTCGAAACCCTAATCCGGCCCAAAAACCCGAACGTACAAAACATGCCCAAATTTTTTCACGCGTAGTGTACAGTCCATTAAGTTTCATAACCCAACAAGAAGTAGTGATTTCCCAATTGTAAACTTTTTCACGCACAGTGTACAGTCCATTAAGTTCCATAACGGAGCCCAAACACACACATTTTCTTGTGATATGAGGCCGTTTATGGGTAGGTATCAATTTTTACATTCGTTGGAAAAGTGAATGCTAGTTCGAAAACTAAATGTGGGATTAGCTACAAAAAAATGTACATGATCGACAATGGCCATTAGCCATTACCAATCTTATACATTTTCTTGTATTTCCGTATCGGTTTGTCCGACTGTCAATTTATCAGTTTCTCGAATAAGAGAGAAGAAAGAGAGAGAATGTCTTGTACATGCAATTAACAAGGTAATTAATTAGAGAGATTAATATAAATTAATTAAACCTGCATTCTTGGGCAAGAATCTCCAAGAGCCCTCGCCATGCGTAAGGATGTAGTTTTTGAGGACGTCGTCCTCTTCGGCAGTCCATCTTCCCTTCTTCAGCCCCACTTTCTCGCAACACGGCGCTCTCCCCATTCTCCGACTGATACTACGGGGGTATAATAGGTATATAAGAGGAAACCTAATTTTAGTGTATAGAAGAAGAGTTTGTTTGTTTGTATAAGAGGAAGTACGAGTGGATTTGTTGACTTCAATATATAGACGCGCGCTTCTTTCTCGGATTTCTTTCTAAGGTTGGAATTTGGGGTACGTTGTATGCAAAGTATGTGGCATAAAATATAATAAATCAGCCTGTAAATGCAGAATATATGTGAACAAAACCTACAATATTATATTATATTTATCACGTACGTAGAGGAAATTCACCACTTTGCATAAATTATGCAAATCCTAGTTAGGGACCACCAAACAAATACTCCAAGGGGATAAAATCAATAAACCTACTATTCGTTTGGATGGCCACAAAAATTACATTAAATCGTGTTAAAATGCATTATAGACGGGAAATTAAACGGATTCCTAAATGTAGTAATAAGCAAGATATTTAATATCCTTTTCAAGTCCTAATTATCATTTGGGGACATAACTAAACCCCACCTTTTGCTTTCCTTTGTTCGCATATTCAAGAAATTGGGGTTTGTTCGAGCTTTGTTATCACAGTTAATTACATGAATGCGGATCTCCATACTAAATTTTTGTGCTTACGAAGAGAAATAAAAAAAAATTATAATGTTGTCAGGGAAATTAACATTTTAGCAAATTAATTTTTTAATAGTTTTTCTAATATGTGTTCATGAACCATGGGTACATATTAAAAGTTTAAATTAAGAAATTATTTTTAAACTATCCCTTAAAATAGAAAGGGTGAATCCCTAAGGAAAAAAATTTAATATAAAATTTTATTACGTGCCCATAAGCACACATTAGAAAATCATTTCTTTAATCAAGTCATTCATAATTTATACGGAAATTTCGCCTGGTATCCTCGAGGTTTTGCATAATTCGTGAAATATCCAGAGGTTTGAACATTTTTGCGTGGTACTCTTGAACTTTCTATTTTTTTTTGTCAAATGCCATTCCCGTTAAACCAACGTTAACAATCCCAATCCAACCAATTCTTCCTCTCCCCTGGCGAATTCCAAGTTCTATCTGTCCAACAATGGCGACGCCGCCCAAATGCCTCTCTCATCGCCCAAACCTAATCTCCGGCGACGCCGCCCAAACCTAATCTCCGGCGAGATCCCCGCCGTATTTACGAAAATAGCCAGAGGTGCGAAGGGAGAAGCCTTGGTCGGTGGTGGCACGGTGGGAGAGGCCTTGGACGGCGGCGCAGCAGAGGGAGAGCCACTTGGTCGACGGCGACACGGTGGGAGCGACCCTCTCTCTCTCGCAATCCCAGCCACATCCCCAAAACCATCTCTCCCGAGCTCAGTCGCCAATTTTCCCAATTTCCACTCTCCCAAACCCCTCTCCTTCCCTCGTCGACGGCTCTCTCTTTTACCGCCGCCGCCCTCCGCCGTGGCCATCGAGAAGGAGTCGATGGAGACCGAGGCGCTGAGGAAACCGTCGAATTAAAGCCGGAGATCACCGACCATCGAATTGAAACCTGGAACGGAGACGCTAAGAAGATGAAGCCGGAAAAGGAGGCCACCCTAAACCCTAAGCCTTCTCCCACCTGAATTCCAAACTCGACTTCCGCCAAGCTCCAGATCTCCCGCCTTACTCCAGATCTGGACTCGGATCGCCGACGACTTCCTCCTCCTCGGCGCCGCCTTATTCCAGATCTCCCGCCGCCATGGCCCGCTCCTCTTCCTCCGCCTCGTCTTTTCCCGCCGCCGCCCTTCGCCGTGGCCAATTTCCCCAATTGCTCTTCTTCTTCTTAGTGGTGAAAACCAAATTCCACGGGGAGATCGAGTGCTGAAAACCAAATTCCACGGGGAGAATTTGTTGGGGGAGGTAGTGCATGACCTATTCGAATTCCACGGGGAGATCGAGTCGGGGAAGACGAGCGACGAGCGAGCTCCAACCTTTCTCTCTTCGTCCTCTCCAAACTACTCTGTAGTTTTTTTTTGCACTAACGTTTTGTTAACGTTGGTTTAACGGGAAGAGCATTTGACAAAAAAAATAGAAAGTTCAAGGGTACTACGCAAAAATGTTCAAATCTCTGGGTATTTCGTGAATTATGCAAAACCTCGAGGATACCAGGCGAAATTTCCGTAATTTATACCCGGCCCGTTTAAGGTATGAATGTTGATCATAAGTAATATTTATTTAAAAGGATCCTAACTCCTAAGTAATATTTGATGATTGTCGTTTGGGAAGATACTTCTAGGCTAATATTATTTAAAAAATCGAGTATATAAATGATAAAGATAGGCAATGGCTATATGCACGCGGTTTCGCGTCTAAATGGACGCGAAATCGTGCGCGTAGCTTAGGCGCACAGTTTTGTGCGCCTAAGCTACGCGCACAGGGGTAAAACAGGCATTTTTGAAAATGCATGTGACAAACCCGTGCGCGTAGCTTACGCGCACAAAAAAAAGTGCATAACCCATGCGCGTAAGCTAGGCGCACCCAAAAAAAAATGCAAATTTTTTTCCCCCATAATCATGTAGAGAATTTCAATACGAGTCCGTACATATAAAATGCGTCCAAAACAGACATCGTTTGCCCCTCCAAAAGCCCAAAAAACGAAGTCTTTCTACCCATTTTTTTACAATTTGGTGCCCGACATATAGTGCATTGTAGTGAATTTTTTTGGTATTTTTTGCATTTTTTAACTATAATTTTGTATAAAATTTTAATACGAGTTCGTACATAGACCTGTCAAAAACCGACCCAACCCGAAAGGACCCGAACGTCACTGGGTCAAGAAGGACCCGAACCCGACTCAACCCGAACGCAAATTCGAGCTCGCGGATCCCCTTTATTTTTTATTTTAGTTATATTAAATTTTTTAATATACTTTATTAAATAATAATATAATATTAATTATTTTATTATAATTATTTTATTAAAGTTAAATAACATATTCATAATCATAAGAAAATGAAATGTTCGATCCGCCGGGTCAACCCGAACTCGTCCGACCCAAAAATTTTACCAACCCGGTCGACCCGAACTCGACATGACCCGAACCCGATCAACCCGACCCAGTTGACAAGTCTATTCGTACATATAAAAATTCATATAGTTACACTTATGTACTATAGTATTTCAGTAAATTTCGTATAGTTATGCTTATATACTATAATATTTCATTATATTTCATATAGTTACACTTATGTACTATTGTAATTCATTATATTTCATATAGTTATACTTATGTACTATATTATTTCATTAAATCTAGTATACTTAGACTTATATACTATAGTACTTTATTATATTTCATATAGTTACACTTATATACTATAATATTTCATTAAATTTTATATAGTTCCACTTATGTACTATAATATTTCATTAATTCTAGTATACTTAGACTTATATACTATAATATTTTATTATATTTCATATAGTTACACTTATATACTATAGTATTTCATTATATTTCATATAGTTATACATATGTACTATAGTATTTCATTAAATCTAGTATACTTAGACTTATATACTATAGTATTTCATTATATTTCATATGGTTATACTTATATACTATAATATTTCATTAAATCCAGTATAATTAGACTTATATACTATAGTATTTCATTATATTTCATATAGTTCAACTGATGTACTATAATATTTCATTAAATCTAGTATACTTAGACTTATATACTATAGTATTTCATTAAATTTCGTATAGTTACACTTATATACTATAGTATTTCATTATGTTTCATATAGTTACACTTATGTACTATAGTATTTCAATAAATCTAGTATACTTAGACTTATATACTATAGTATTTCATTATATTTCGTATAGTTATACTTATATACTATAGTATTTCATTATATTTCATATAGTTACACTTATGTACTATAGTATTTCATTTTGTTTCATATAGTTACACTTATGTACTATAGTATTTCATTAAATCTAGTATACTTAGACTTATATACTATAGTATTTCATTAAGTCTAGTATAGTTACACTTATATACTATAGTATTTCATTATATTTCATATAATTACACTTATGTACTATAGTATTTCATTAAGTCTAGTATACTTAAACTTATATACTATAGTATTTCATTATATTTCATATAGTTACACTTATATACTATAGTATTTCATTATATTTCATATAGTTACACTTATAAAATACTATAGTACATAAGTGTAACTATATGAAATATAATGAAATACTATAGTATATAAGTCAAAGTATACTAGACTTAATGAAATACTATAGTATATAAGTGTAACTATATGAAATTTAATGAAATACTATAGTATATATGTGTAACTATATGAAATATAATGAAATAATATAGTATATAAGTCTAAGTATACTAGATTTAATGAAATATTATAGTACATAAGTGGAACTATATGAAATATAATAAAATACTATAATATATAAGTCTAAGTATACTAGATTTAATGAAATACTATAGTACATAAGTGTAACTATATGAAATATAATGAAATACTATAGTATATAATTGTAACTATACTAGACAATGAAATACTATAGTACATAAGTGTAACTATATGAAATATAATGAAATACTATAATATATAATGTAACTATATGAAATACTATAATATGTACTATATTATATAATGTTTTTATTCTCGGGTTCGGGTCAAATCGGGTTCGGGTCGATCGGGTTGGTAAAATTTTCAGGTCGGGCGGATTCTGGTTGACCTGGCGGGTCGAACATGTCGTTTTCTTATGATTATTATTATGATTTTTAACTTTAATAAAGTAATTATAATATTATAATTAATATTATATTATTATTTAATAAAGTATATTAAAATATTTAATATAACTGAAATAAAATATATAAAATAAAGGGGATCCGTGAGCTCGAATTTGCATTCGGGTCGAGTCGGGTTCGGGTCCTTCTTGACCCATTGACGTTCGGGTCCTTTTGGGTTGGGTCGGTTTTTGACAGGTCTATGTACGGACTCGTATTAAAATTTTATACAAAATTATAGTTTAAAAATGAAAAAAATATCAAAATTTTTTACTACAATGCGCTATATATCGGGCACCAAATTGTAAAAAAATGGGTAGGAAGACTCTGTTTTTTGGGCTTTTGGAGGGGCAAACGATGTCCGTTTTGGACGCATTATATACTATAATATATAATGTAACTATATGAAATATAATGAAATACTATATTATATAAAGTTTTTATTCTCGGGTTCGGGTCAAATCGGGTTCGGGTCGGTAAAATTTTCAGGTCGGGCGAATTCGGGTTGACCTGGCGGGTCGAACATGTCATTTTCTTTTGATTATTATTATGATTTTTAACTTTAATAAAATAATTATAATATTATAATTAATATTATATTATTATTTAATAAAGTATATTAAAATATTTAATATAACTGAAATAAAATATATAAAATAAAGGGGATCCGTGAGCTCGAATTTGCATTCGGGTCGAGTCGGGTTCGGGTCCTTCTTGACCCAGTGACGTTCGGGTCCTTTCGGGTTGGGTCGGTTTTTGACAGGTCTATGTACGGACTCGTATTAAAATTTTATACAAAATTATAGTTTAAAAATGAAAAAAATACCAAAATTTTTTACTACAATGCGCTATATATCGGGCACCAAATTGTAAAAAAAATGGGTAAGAAGACTTTGTTTTTTTGGCTTTTGGAGGGGCAAACGATATCCGTTTTGGACGCATTTTATATGTACGGACTCGTATTGAAATTCTCTACATGATTATGTGGAAAAAAAAATTCGCAATTTTTTTTTTGGGTGCGCCTAGCTTACGCGCATGGGTTATGCACTTTTTTTGTTTGTGCGCGTAAGCTACGCGCACGGGTTTGTCACATGCATTTTCAAAAATGCATGTTTTACCCCTGTGTGCGTAGCTTAGGCGCACAGGTTTTGCGTCCATTTAGACGCGAAACCGCGTACATATAGCCTTTCCGTACAGATAAAAGGAATTTACTAAAATATTTATAAAGTAGGGCAACTTAATTTTTGGTGGGGGTAACTAACGGCTACTTCTAGACTAGATCCAGTAAAGTTTGAATGAAAAATGGCGGAAATAAAAATCTTATAAATTAGGAGGCTAAATGGCTGGCTATGGGCTTATGAAGCATAAAAAAGAGGCTAGTGGATTTTAATAAGGGAAAGAGAGAGAAAGAAATGGTGCCACGTAAGAGGGAGAGAGGGGAGAGTCGTGGCGTATCCACCGTCGAGACGCTCGTGACGGGGCATCCATCTCCCACGTTCATCGCTTCATCCCCCTCATAAATACAAGCCTCCTCTTATAGTCCCACCTTGCTCTTTCTCAATAAATGTCAATGCTTTAAATAAAAATGTAATAAAAACAATTATTAAAAACAATTTATTTATGACCAACCCATTTGAGACAAATCATTAAATGAAGCTTTAGGTATAGAATTATTAGAGTTAGAGTTTCACACTTCCAAACCACATAAAAATAATAATGTCTTCCCCATCATTGGTATAACAAATTTTACATTTATCTATTTTCATGTATGATTTTGAAGATAGATTAGTATGACAACCTTCGTCTAGAATCGAGTGTGTTAGTGTAAAGAACGGTAGAACTGTTCCTTAGACAGCGAAAAATAGTAACAGAATGACAAAGTAACGAACTCAGTTCCTTAGAGAGAAAAACTTAATCAACCAACTAGTTGACAAAGAAAAATCTTTACCTCTAGATTTTCCTAGAAGGATTTCGAATGTCTACTTGTGTTATTAATCCCGGAATTACAAATAAGCAAGTCTTATCTCAATCTAGTTTACTCCTAGATATCTAGACTTCTAGATGTAACGTTCCTAACAACACCTAAGACAATCAAAACCCTAACAAGTACTCAACTCACCAAAAGTCTCGTCTTTGTAAGTGTTCTTCTTCTTCTGAATGCTATGCTCACTGAAAATGCTATGTGTTCCGTGTATCAAATGAAGTTGGCAACTCTCTAATATATAGTCTAGGTATTTTCTCTAATTTATCCTAATTTTACTTAAGGAAATAAGATAAAATAATCCTATACAATCTTTTCTAATTTATTCTAACCACAATATCTCTAACGAGATATTTTCCTTGCGGCCCAAGTTGCTCCTTCAAGATTTTGTTTCCAAAACAGATATTCGGCAGGCGCTAGGGTTCACAGCGCGCGTCCTCCGTTCCTTGGCGCTGTTTCCTTTCCTTTTCTGATCTACAACGCGCGTCTCTCCTTTTCTTTCGTTCCAGCGTGTTGTTTTTCATTGTTGGCTTCGGCTTATCTGTTCCTTGTATTCTTTGTTTTGACTCTTCACGTGGTTTTCACCGTTCCTTTGAATCATTTGTTTCCTGAAACTCATAGTCACACTAAAAACCATCAAATGCCTTTGAGTTTATTATCATCAAAACTAGAGGGAACATCATCGTTCCAACAATTTCCCTATTTTTGGTGATGACAAACTCCTTCAAAATGTGCACGTTCAAAACAGACAAGTAATATGCATTTTCATACTTAATCACACAGATACTAAGTTCAAGATATTAACATTGTCCCCCCTCAGAAAGTTCATCGAGAATTTACCTTCAAGTAGCATTGTCGTTCCCCTTAGCACTAGCTTCTGTTATCAACTCTTCCTTGGGTTTCACATTTTCCATACTCCCCCCTTTTGGCATCATCAAAAGTTTCACAAATGACACAAAGACTTGACACACATGCAACTCATAAGCAAAATAAATCATTCATAATGTAAGGCGAAATACAAAGTAGAGGGGCATAGACAACTAAGATCAAAGGATAAGGACCAATCACATAAAAGACATAAAAACATAAAAAATCAAGAACAGAAGATCAGACGGGCTAGGGGGGAAACAGAGAGCACTCAGATCTCAGGGCCTTCAGTAGAGTCTTCAGCTTTGCTCAGAAAGTGATCTAAGAGCAATGTCATTGTGGTGTTCAACTGCTTGAGCTCAGCAAGAATCTGGTATTGAACTGAGCTCCCCTTTGATGTTCCTTGACCAACTGCTTTCTTTGCAGGCACAGTGCCCGTTCCCTTGGAATCACCCTTAAACTTCATCTTCTCCACAACGGCAGAATCCAACTCACTCCCCAGAGACACTTCATTTTCTTCAAGATAAGCTTCATCTCGAAGCAACAACATCTTTACCAAGACTGGATAGGCTAGAGAGTGGGACTTGGCTTTGCATCGATCCATATGACACAGAATAACACGAGAAAGATCAATTTTCTCCCTTCTCAGAAACCGATCAAGCAGAAATAAGTCACACAAGGTGATGGTGTTGCGTCGCTCCTGACGAGGTGCTACAGCTCTGGAGATGATGTGGAAGGCGATGCACTGAGCCAGAGTCAGCCTTTCAGTGTGGAGTTCGCCTTTAGTGGAACCAAACAACCGTTCCATACAGGCCAGTTTCTCATCGTTGATCCCAATTAATGTCAGCCACTGATTCAAATTCAACGTTCCATACACAGTTGTCCCCCCTTAATCTGATCAACAGTCGTCGTTCCCCCTGAGACCAAGAGTGCTTGCGAGGCTTGTCTGGATATTTCAATGTTGGGTTCACACAAAATATAGTATATCCAAACATGTGGTAAGGAGAAAAATAACTCAGATAATTATTCCCAGTAAAGTATTAGCAAAGAAGGATCATAGGAAACGTTTGCCTGAATCCCGACTAAGGTAGACAGTACAACCAATTATCATGTGGGCTTGTAATGAGGGTTCAATTCATCAAATTGGTTGTTTTGGGTCTTTAAGTAAGATGTTAGCATGCAATCAAGTAATTCAACACAAATCAAAAGACAAAGTATCTAGACCCTAAGACAAGACAATTCAAACACACAAAAATCATGAAAATTTATGTCATGAGAGGCCAGTAAACAAGAAACTTTATGAAATCTGTGAAACAAGTTAGCCAAGCATTGAGGGAATAATGGGTGTGAAGGTCCTCAATTCAGAGAGATCATGCCAAGGAGTAATCGAAGATACTCGAATGGACCTTTGTCTAGTGCTTTGGTGAAGATGTCTGCCACTTGATTTTCAGTCCTGCAATGTTCCATTCTGATAAAGCCCATGTCAACATTATCACGTAGGAAATGATGACGAATGTCAATATGCTTAGTACGTGAATGATGAACTGGATTTTTAGAGATGTTGATGGCACTAGTATTGTCACACATAATTGGAATGGTGCCAAAAGACATACCATAGTCTTCCAGTTGTTGTTTAAGCCACAATACCTAAGCACAACAACTTGCCGCGGTGACGTATTCAGCTTCTACAGTGGAGAGGGCCACCGAGTTTTGCTTCTTGGAACCCCATGAAACGAGACAGGGCCCAAGGAACTGTGCCGTTCCAGAAGTGCTTTTGCGATCTACTACGTGCCCAGCAAAGTCGGTGTCTGTGAATCCAACAAGGTTGAAATCACAGTTCTTGGGATACCATAGACAGAGATGGTCCATTCCTTTGAGTTATCGAAAGATTCGCTTGACTTCCTTCAAGTGTGAGTCCTTTGAATTAGCCTGAAATATAGCACAGAGACACACACTAAACAAAATATCTGGCCGACTGGCCGTGAGATAGAGGAGATAACCAATCATGCCTCTATACATGGTAGGTTCAACGTCTGTTCCATTAAAATCTGCATCCAAGCGAGTGTTAGGAGAAATAGGAGTAACGATAGGTTTGGCAGTATCCATACCATACTTCTTCAACAACTCCTTGATGTACTTTTGTTGGTGTATTTTCGTTCCTTCCTTAGTCTGAGTAACTTGTAATCCGAGGAAAAAAGATAATTCCCCAATCATGCTTATCTCAAACTCACTACTCATAAGATTTTTGAACTTTTCTACAAGAGCAGGGTTAGTGGAACCAAAAATAATATCATCAACATAGACTTGAACCACCAGAATCTTACCTTCTTGTTCCAAAAGGAACAGGGTTTTGTCAATCGTTCCTCGATGATATCCGTTGGAGAGAAGGAATTGTGCAAGTCTATCATACCAAGCACGAGGTGCTTGCTTAAGACCATACAGTGCCTTATCCAAAGCGTATACATGCGAGGGAAAATTGGCATCTTTAAAGCCAGGGGGTTGCTTCACATATACCTCTTCTTGAAGATATCCATTTAGGAACGCAGTCTTGACATCCATTTGGTATAAAGTGAAACCTTTGTGAGCGGCATAGGCTATAAGAAGACGAATAGCTTCAATGCGAGCCACTGGAGCATACGTCTCATCATAGTCAATCCCCTCTTGTTGATTGTAACCTTGAGCAACCAGTCTTGCTTTGTTCCTTGTGACTACCCCAGAGTCATCAAGCTTGTTCCTATACACCCATCGAGTCCCAATGGCATGTTTGTTGCGAGGCAAAGGAACGATCCTCCAGAATTTGTTCCTCTCAAATTGATGTAGCTCCTCTTGCATAGCTACGATCCAGTCCGGTTCCTTCAATGCTTCTTTGATATTCTTGGGTTCTACAAGAGAGATGAACGCATGGAAAGCACAAAACATATTCAGTTTAGAACACAAACCTCTTTCACCAAAAGGTGTGACCAGATTATGAGTGAGGTGAGCCTTTTGAATTCGAACACTCTTTGATACGAGTAATGAAGGGTCATCAGGTTGTATCTCAGAGTCGTCCGTTAAAGATGGATAAAACTGGGCATCTTCAAATTTGTCTGTTCCATCGTCATCGCTTTGAGAATCAACAATAATAATATCACCAGAAGTTCCAGTTGGAACAGTGATAGAGGCTTCTGCATTAGGTAGGGGCATGATTGTTGAATCAGCATTGGATGAAGAGGGAACATTTGCATCTTGTGCAGAATCACTTGAAGTATCCTCCTTGGAAGAGGCGTCAGGACTAGAAGAGTCTGGAGAGGATGGAGACTCATTAGTAGTATTGGAAGAACCGTTCCCACGACCTGCATTAGGTCGTGAAGAAGGACCGATGTCTTCATCATCAGAATCTTCACGTTGCATTCTTGGATAACCTTCCTCTGGGGACATTACTTCAAACTCGCCATTGGAACCTTTTGAGTTTTCATCGAATACGACATGAATGCTTTCCTCAATTTTGCGAAGCCTCTTGTTGTATACTCTGTAGGCCTTGCTTGCCTTTGCATATCCCAAGAAAATTCCTTCATCACTTTGTGGGTCAAACTTCCCTAAGTTATCCTTCCCATTATTGTGAATGTAACACCTGCATCCAAAAGCACGCAAGTGGAAAATATTGGGCTTGCGATCCCTTATTAGTTCATAGGCAGTTTTATTCAATAAGGGACGGAGCATGGCACGATTGAGAATATAACATGCAGTGTTAATCGCTTCTGCCCAGAAGATTCTTGGAAGGTTGCTTGCAATGAGGAGAGTTCTTGCCATATCTTCTAGAGTCATGTTCTTCCGTTCCACAACCCCATTCTGTTGTGGTGTCCTAGGTGCGGAGAAGTCATGAGACACACTATGTTCCTCGCAGAAGTTGAAGAACATGGAGTTCTCAAACTCTGTTCCATGGTCAGACCTTATAGCCTTCAACTTCTTTCCTAAGCTTGTTTCCACCTTCTTGATGAATGCCTCGAACTCAGAGAATACTTCATCCTTGGAAGACAGAAAAATTGTCCAAGTGAATCTAGAATAATCATCGACAATTACGAAAACATACTTGTTCCCACCGTGACTTCTTATCCTCATGGGACCACAGAGATCCATATGAATCAGTTCCAGAGGATGAGAGGTTGTTACATCTGGTTTAACCTTGAAAGAGGAACGGGTCTATTTCCCTTTTACACAAGCATCACAAACACCGTGGAATTATGATTGAACATAGGGAAGACCACGAACAAGTTCCTTGGTATACAGCTTGTGCATGAGTCGAAGATTTGCATGTCCAAACCTTCTATGCCACAGTTCCGTCTCATCAGCTATAGACGCAAAACATAGAACCTCCTTTGGCTTGAAATTTTTGTCCACAATATACACATCCTTGAATCTGACTCCTCTCAAAATTATGTTCTTGGTTTCACGATCTTTGACGTAGCATTCTTGTGAAGTGAAGACCGTCTTGTTGTTCCCTTTGTCGTAAAGTTGTGCAACACTCAACAAACTAAAACCAAGTTCATGAACTAAACTGACCTCTTTTACCGTGATACTGGAGTTTAGTTTTGTTTCACATGTTCCAATGATTTCTCTGCATCTCTTGTCTCCAAGAGCAACACTCCCTCTTGAGTGTTTGTGAAGTGAGGTGAGTTGATCTTCCTTTCCGGTCATGTGGCATGAACAAGCGCTGTCAATGTACAACTCTCGTTCCCCCTCACTTCAACCTGCACAGAAAAAGTTAAGGTTTGGCGACCCAGGCAAGCTTAGCCTTACCTGGTCGAGACACATAATGCAATTGTTCCCTAGGAATAGTTCTAACATTAACAACAGTTTTCTTCCTAGATCTAGCATGATTATGATTATGCACATGTGACTCATCATAGAAGTCATTCAAGTTCACATTGTTACTCCTACTGTTCCTTCTCTTTGTGTGCTCTTCAGAGAACTTCCTTTTCTTTTCACAGTCTCTCCGCACATGTCTGTTGTCCCCACAATACCAACACATCTTGAATTGTTCCATTTGAACGTACTTTCTGTTGGGAACAACACTCTTGCGTTGTTTTGCACGTTCAGGACACGAAACGTTGGATTGCGTCCCTTGAGACTGCTTGAGAAAAATCTTGTGGGCAAGTTGTCTAGTGTACCATGATTGAGTTTCATCCAGACCACTCTCAAGGACTTTGATGCGTTTTTCAAGATTGCGATTCTTCTCTCTAGCATCTTGAAGTTCCCTATCTCTTGCTTCACGTAGTTCCAGTATAGATGGATCATCTTCCTTTTGTTTGGAACCTGTATAACCAATGTCATACCTTGCTTCGACGAACTTAACGCTGTCAGTTTTAGCTTTCTGTTCCATTAGCACAGAATGAATCTTGTGAACATAGGCTCTCATCTTAGACACCTGTTCCTCGAGCTTAGTTGGTCCAGCTATACTTCTTGCATCAGTATTGTTAGAGACTTCATTCATAAGCAAAGAGACTTTTTCATTTCTTAACCTCTGAAGTTCCTCATGATTAGCATCACATGAAGAATAAGGAACAGTTGAGCTACTAGCAGTTTTTGAAAGATTTTCTTTTAGACTACTACACTCATCTTCAGAGTTAGCAAGTTCCTCTTGTGTTTTCAAATTCTCAGTGTACATTTCTCTTATGAGGGCAATCAATGATTTCTTATCATAATTCACAAGAGATTTCAAGAATGTTTCAGGATTTACCTCGAGTTCCTCAGAAGAGTCGTTGATGGCTATTGCACACATCTTGCCACTCCAGGCTTCAGGGTCTTCACCATCTGAGTCATCCTCATTGCCCCACACAGCAACGAAAGCTTTTTTCTCATCGTTCCTAGAAGGTTTGCTTGGTTTCTTGGGCTTTGGGCATGAACTAGAGTAGTGACCCTTTTCATTGCAGTTGTAGCAAGTGATGTCCTTGATGTCACGAGTCTCACCGTTCCCGCCTCTACTGTTTCTTCCTTTGTTATAGAGGGAACGCATGACTTTGGTTAGCAGCACCACCTCAGGATCATCAGAGCCATCATTGTCATCGAGGTCGTTCTCAATCCTGTCAACAGCCTTTCCAACCATCAAAGCGATTCCCTTTTCTTTGGAATCCTTGTTTCTTGCAGCCTTCTCTTCATTGTCATACTTCTGGATCTTACTAAAGACCTCATGGAACGTCAGTTTGACAGTGTTGGGATTCTCCTTTAGAATGGCCTTGGTCATCGTATGACGATGAGGAAGCCCATTGACATGCCTAAAGTCGTCGTGCCTAATCAAAGAAATCCTAATGTACCTACTAAACAAAGTATAGCAAACAAGTCAAGGTCGAACCCAAGGAAATCAGTTTATCAGTTCTTGTAATTCGCAAGTCACCAACTAGGAACTAGGGGGGGGTTTGTAGTATTTCGAACCAAGTAAATAAAGCAAGAAAAGCAAAGCAAAGGATGTGAATATGATATGAGGAAGGTGCCACACCTGACAGAAATCCACACAACAAACAATACGATTGATCACTGAATTCTATGATTCTCAAGTTCTTATCTTTCCTTTAGTTGTTCTTATCCTGATCATATGTAACTATCAGTTCTACCAGCCCTGATAGTACTTATTACTAAATCAAATCCGAAAACCTTCAAGACTCAACAAAGCAATAGCATTCAAACAAGGATTCAACAAGATACATGCAATAGAAACAACCCGTTACTAATAGCATGCAATTAACTCTCTCTCATGATGAACACTCGTAACCCGCTTATGCAAATCGTGTTTGCTACTAGATAAGCAACCCGAACCCGGAATCACAAACCCTAGCAATTAGGAAGATATCAATAGACCTAGTTAGCTACTCTAGATAAATCAACATAAACCCATAAACATTCAAGCACAAGAGAATTAATATAACTAGATAGGAAAACGAACAAGAGTATAAATCTCACAAATGATTATCTGAAGGCTTCAAACGTCAAGTGTAACAATGGAAGTTTAGTTCTCCATAGGGTTTGAGAGAAAACGATGGAAGGGAAAAGAGTACATGGTTAGATGATGAGGAAACAGGCTTCTCTCTAACCTAAATATAAAGAAATAGTTCCGGAATAAAGAAAAGGAAAATAAAACATAAAATAAGATCTCGGACTAAAAGATAAGGAAAGAAAGATCTCGGATATAAAATTCGCGTAAAACTTCAGCTCAGCATCGCGGGTGCGGTGACATCCCACCGCGGGTGCGGTGACATCCCACCGCGGCTGCGGTGGGTCTTCAGTCGGCTCCAGCAGTCTTCTGCTAGCTCACCGCAGGTGCGGTGGTATTGGGCGCGGGCGCGGTGGCGCCTCCAGCTTCTGCGACACTTCTGTAAAAACGCCATAACCTTTGACTCTCCACTCGGATTGCGCTCATATTTTGAGGACTTGCAGTAGACTTCAAGATCTAACTCCTCGAATTGGAATCACTCCATTTGGACATCTGAGTAAAGAGAACGAACCAATTGAATTCAGCACACTGTTCTTCTACTCTTCAATGCACTTCAAACCTCTGTAAATCCCATGATTTCTTCACTTCTAGTCTTCTCTTTTGGATTACAGAATTACCATCAAATCATATCCAAACATCACCTAAATCATGCTAATAACCACTAGATGCGCTATACAATATATCGCATATCACCCATCAATGATAATAAGGATTTTCTCGTCAGGGAGGATTTCTTCATCAGTGACTGAGTGAGCAGTAAAGTTTGCAGTGATTTTCTCAAACCTGGCTTGGTAGGAACTCACATCTTTCTTGTCTTGCATTTTGAAATTGTAGAAATCCTTCTTGGCAGTGAAACGATCAATCTCACGAAGGTCCTTACTTCCTATATACATTTGTTCCAGGGCGAGCCACTTAGCATTGGCAGATTCACAAGACTGAAGCTTTTGCACATCTTGTTGGTTAAGAGCATTGTTAATGAGCATGGCTGCTTTGCAGTTTTTCTCCATGATTTGGAGATGGTCTTGATCCCATTTCTTCAGTTTCTTCTTCTTCTTCTCAAGATCAACAATATCAATATCTCCAAGAGAGATCACCAACCAGCATTGGTAATCATTGCTTTGCACCCACTTGATGAATAGTGTCTTCCAATGTTGATATTGGCCAGCGAGCAAGAGAGGAGGCCTTGAAGAGTTCAAACCAACTTCGACAGTGCTAGGAGCCATCGTTACCTGAAAATCTGTAAGTAACACACAATCTAGAACAAACCTGCTCTGATACCAATTGTAGAATCGAGTGTGTTAGTGTAAGGAACGGTAGAACTGTTCCTTGGGCAGCGGAAAATAGTAACAGAATGACAAAGTAACGAACTCAGTTCCTTAGAGAGGAAAACTTAATCAACCAACTAGTTGACTAAGAAAAACTTCTACCTCTAGGTTTCCCTAGTAGAATTTCGAATGTCTACTTGTGTTATTAATCCCGGAATTACAAACAAATAAGTCTTATCTCAATCTAGTTTACTCTTAGATATCTAGACTTCTAGATGTAACGTTCCTAACAACACCTAAGACAATCAAAACCCTAACAAGTACTCAACTCACCAAAAGTCTCGTCCTTGTAAGTGTTCTTCTTCTTCTGAATGCTCTGCTCACTGAAAATGCTCTGTGTTCCGTGTATCAAATGAAGTTGGCAACTCTCTAATATATAGTCTAGGTATTTTCTCTGATTTACCCTAATTTTACTTTAGGAGATAAGATAAAATAATCCTATACAATCTTTTCTAATTTATTCTAACCATAATATCTCCAACGAGATATTTTCCTTGCGGCCCAAGTTGCTCCTTCAAGATTTTGTTTCCAAAACAGATATTCGGCGGCGCTAGGGTTCACAGCGCGCGTCCTCCGTTCCTTGGCGCTGTTCCCTTTCCTTTTCTGATCTACAACGCGCGTCTCTCCTTTTCTTTCGTTCCAGCGTGTTGTTTTTCATTGTTGGCTTCTCTGTTCCTTGTATTCTCTGTTTTGACTCTTCACGTGGTTTTCACCGTTCCTTTGAATCATTTGTTTCCTGAAACTCATAGTCACACTAAAAACCATCAAATGCCTTTGAGTTTATCATCATCAAAACTAGAGGGAACATCATCGTTCCAACACTTCGTCTACTGGAAAATATTTGATAAGCTTGACAGTTAAGGCACTAAATAAGGCTAGGTAAGGAGCACAACAACATAATCTCGAATGGATTTGGAAGCTTAATATACCACCTAAGGTGAAACATTTTATATGGAAAGCATGTTCTGATACAATGTTGAGATTAAATAGACACTATAATAAAGTACTTGATGAGTGCAACCTATGTAGAGAAGCAAATGAAAACTCAAACCACCTATTATTTGACTGCAATTAAGTATACGAAAACAGTACTTGAACATACTGGATGACATCTAAATGAATGCCTAACACCGGCAATGCTGACATTTGATTTCAAGGAAAACATAACCTATTACAGAGCATTGATGTGTAATTTTAAACTTGCATGTTTTACTTGGTGACATATCTAGAATCAAAGAAACTATGTAATCTTTCGTAATCAATCCATTGATACACCCATGAGTGTTGAAATTTGAGATGCCTTCAGACGTCTTCAAATGACAGAGAAAGAACACAAACAACAAAGAAGAAAAAAAGAGGAACAAGAATATTGCATGGATAAAACCTGTACCTGGCTATATCAAACTAAATTTTGATGCCTCGAGGATAGGCAACAAAGAGACTCATATAGGTTTCTTACTTAGGGACATGAATCGTAGTATTATATTTATGGATAGGCAACACATCCAACTAACAACATTATTACAGACAGAGGCCATTGCGTATGTGGTTCGTAGTGGTTCATGCATGTCGACTGCGAATCAAGAAGTTAACGATCAAAGGAGACAACTAGGCATTCATCAATGCTTTACAAGGCAAATGGGACACTCCATGGAAAATAGAGATGATCATTGAAGACACACGGAAATTCTTAGCTCATTTTGAGGATATTAGAATCCAACACTGTTACATATAAGCTAATCAAGCGGCTGATTATTTATCCACAAAGCCATGTAATATAAGGATGCTTAGGGCCTACATTATAGATGGCCAAAGAACCACTACAGGGAACCTTCATCCTATGTTGAAGGATTTTCTCAAGATGATCTGTATGGATGATTTAGGTTGGATCTTTCTTCGAAAGACAACCTAGTTTTTAACTATGTAAAAAAATAACTCAATTTTCACTATAAATCAAAAATAATTTAAACTATTAAGTTAATAAAAAGTAATCCACATTTTCAACATATGAATAAAAAATTAAACAAATTATTTTTTTCGGTTAAAATTTCAGCTAATTCAATGACAACATCCTAATAAGAGATCTTGTACAAAGGAGAATCAATTAACATGTCCAACTCAAAGAGACCTCGAGTACACGTTACCGAATTAGACGAAATTTTAACGAAACAATCATTTGTATTATTTTTAGTTCACGGGTTGAAAGTTGATATTATTTTTATTTGACATGAAAGTTGAAATTATTTTTGGTATACTAATAAAAAGTTAAGATTATTTTTAATAATAATTTCCAAAATAATAATATATTCAATGCTTTCTCCACAATCTTATATTAAAAAAACATCATGTTAGTATATTTAAAACGTAAGATTAAGGTTTTGCTAACTAGTGATGTCCTAAGTTGTGGGGCTAGTCTGCCCAACCGCCCCAACGTCCTACACTAGCTGTTTTTTAGTATGTACTACATCGTTTCATTTTAGTTGCTTTGGGAGTAGGTGCAAAGATTCAAAAAAAAAAAAAAAACTTGGTCCTCTAATACGATTTATTTCATCCATGTACTATTAAACTAGCTAAGGTGTTTACCATCGGCTTGCTTTTGGGGTTACCCTCTTCATGAGGGAAACTCCCCTTCCCTTTTCATGAGGGTTTCTCTAGCTGCTTGTCAGCTTTTCCACCACTGTCCGCTTGTTTCTGCCTCTCCTAGATCTCCCTTTTCCTTTCTCCTCATTTTCCAGTCTACTCTGGGCCTCGTCTCCTTCCGCTAGAGCTTGGATTTTCCACCTTTAGTTCGCCGCCAAAGTTTCTCCTCATCCGGCCACCGCTATCCTCACCCCTGCCAGTTTTCTTTCGGATCTGGGAGTCATCTTTGTGGCCTCATCGCTCTCGATTTTCCCTGGTTCATCTTCATGCTTTTTGGTTGTACCTTTTGTGTTGATTTGTCTTGCGGTGTGGAGGTTAGCTAGAATTTAGAGATCTGTCCAACCTTCTCGATCCATGGTTGAGGAGTTGTTGTTTTACTTTAGGTTGATTTTGAGTTTGTATAGTTGTTTGCTATGCCTTTTGTTAGTTGTTGGCCTTTCGATGCTAGCTGATTCTTAGATTATAAGGCTGCTTTTGACTTCTCTTGTTCTGTCTAATGGATCTTTGAGTGTGGTAGGGAGTAAATCCTTAAAACCTAGCACAATCATAAATCTATTAGATTCAAGGGTTGTTTCATTTGGCCTTATTTTGCTAGCCTTTTGTGTTCTATGTTTTTTGTTTTCTGATTTTCAGTTTAGCCTTTTCTTACATGCTATGACAATGATAGTCTTTCATATCTCTCAAATGCCAAGTATCTTGACGTGTAATCGGTTCTTTGTTATCTATTAATAATATAGTTCCTATTTCCTATAAAAAAAAAAAAAAAAACTAGCTAAGGTTTCATGCATAATTTGTTGAAAATGTGTGGAGCACGGATCAAACACTACCGAGCACTTTAAACCAGGGGGTGAAGAGTCATATAACATGAATCAAAATCTCTACATTTTGGCTTGCTGGCTTTATTTTATAAACACTTTATAAATAAAATAATATTTTTTAATATTTTTTTTAATATTGTATAAATTCTCATATTTCATAAATTTCAAAATTCACATTTTTTTTATAAAAAATAAACGTCTTCTACCAAATAAATCCGAACAACACCATCTGGAGTTCGACACTTTGTTTATCACTGCAGCTAATAAAACCGGGTTCATTTGGATCCTTACTTATAATGTATTTTAATGTATTAAATTGCATTATTTTAAGTCAAATACTATTATTTAATTTTAGTGACATTCTAAACAGACCCGAGCTCGGGGTTTGTACAAGGTGTATTCTTTGTCAAAAGAATAACATACAAATACATATTTCTTTTGTATATGTAACGATATACATCATATTATAAACCTGTAGATTTAACAAACCTACAGCCACAACAAGTCCACAATATAACAAACATCATAACAATTAATTGTGTTTTTTTTTTTGCTATTTTCTCAAAAGAAAAAGAAAGGGAAATTAAAAGTATTAAAATCCCTAAATCCTAATTATCATAAGTACGACACTCGTCGGTCTCGGGGTTGTCCTTGCAGTAGGCCTCGAGGGGGTCCGACGACTCCTTCTTCCTGTCCCTGGCGTGGCTCGCGGCAGCACTCAGCTCCTCCACCTCATCCCACGCCGCCGCGCACTCCCCGCTCTTCGGGTCCTCCGCGCACTTCTCCTCCGCCTCCTTTACGCTCTCCTCCACCTTCCCCGTCAGCCCCTCCGGCGCCGCCCTCACCGCCACCATCCTCCCCGCGCGCCTCCACGACACCGCCTTTGGCATCACCATCGCTGCGGGCTTCACCGCCGGCCGGACCGCCGCCGGAGCGCTCAGCTGGAGCATTCCCGAAAGTGTTGCCATATTAATTTTAATTAATCTAGCTCTCTGATTTCTCCGGTGGGGTTGATGGGGCTATGGATTTATGAGTGATGGAGAATCCGTTTTGTACACACGTTCCTTATCGCTTTTCGTCCACCGAGACGATGCCACGTTGTCATGCCCTTGCAGATTTTTATTTCTGCTTAAAATATCTCATTCTTAACAAACTCCCATAATTGTTCAAACAACTTTTTAGCCCATCCCCAAGAGTTTAGGATACTTTGAAGAAAGCTTTTAAGATTTTGTTTATTTACTAGTGTAATTCCGTGTGAGTCACCAGTTTTTACGTCATATATGTTAAATAAAATATATAAATAATTATTAAATTAATTTATGTATTAAAAAATAGATCTAAATATTATTGATATCAAAATCAATATAATTAGGAAATTTTGAATTTGTATATAATTAGGAAATTTTAGATTTGTAATCTTTGTGATTAACGTGTAATCTTTGTCCATGATTTGTATTTAAATTAGGAAGAGATTAGTGATAGGTTTAGGATACAAAAAATTGATTTATAATTTGATTTATTTTAAAAAAGTGATGAAAAAAGACATGTGACGATTTAAATAAGGAAGTGTCATGTGGGCGTAATTAGGTTCTAGTTTAGTAGATTAATTTTTGTTTTTCAATTTAAGATAATATTTCAAAGACAAAATTGTTAACCTAATTTATTTTAAACTTTTTAATAATAAAAGTGATTAGGGGTCATCTTCTAGACGAGGATCAACATTCTAGGTAGTGGTGATCATAAAGATTGTGGTAGCATAAATCTGTACCGCAATAAATTATTATTGACGATGACGGAAACCCGCAACGCCGACGATTTAGGATTTCTTCCGATCATAATAGAGAAAAAATGCCAAAGACGGGGCTTGTGTAATATCCCTCATTTTTAGTAAGGGTATTTGGGTAATTTTCTCATCATTTGTTCGATAAATTTTTCGCTTTCAGTGGAGTTGGATTTTTCGGTAAAATCCTTGCTCTCCGTAATAATTCTCCGAGTGGAATAAATTACATTCGATGTAATTTCAGGGCTTAGATATTTACGCAAGATAATTGTGTAAGATATTTACGCAAGATATTTGTGTAAGATATTTACGCAAGATATTTGTGTAAGATATTTGTGTAAGATATTTACGCAAGATATTTGTGAGATATTTGTAAGATATTTGTGAGATATTTGTGAGATATTTGTTGAGATATTTTATAAAATATCTAGGCTATATATAAGCCCTCTCTCTCATTTTTCTCTCTCTCCCTCACGGCTCTCTCTCTCCCTCACGGCTCTCTCTCTCTCTCCCAAGGCCTTCGCCGAAAAGCTTGAATCTCGTCGGAGTTTCGAAGCTCTCGCCGGTGTTGTCGCCAAAGATTGGTTGGTGTTGGTGGTGCTCTCAAGGTGGTGTTAGATGTCCAGAAGTTGGAGCCACCACGAACCGAGCCCCGACACGTCGCCCCGTCATCTTCCCCGGTGAGTCGTTGAGATCGTCTCACCACTGAAACACCACCGCACCCGCGGCCAGATGCCACCGCACCCGCAGTATGGCTGGGCAGTCGTGGTGTGGCTTGGGCTTTGTGGTCTCGATCAGGACTTTGTTCCTTCGATTCCTTTCGTATTCTTTTAGATTCGTATATATAGATATCGAATCTAACTTAGGGTTTCATTTTGGGTCGATCCGGAGGAATCTGTGGTCTCATATCTGTCCCTGCGTCGAGCCCGGAAACCCATCGTTGTCTCCAAGCCTTGCTAAGCTTTCGTCGGATCTAAGGCAAGTGGCGGTTCGCTCTTGCTTAATCATTCCATGTTCCCATTAATTATCAATTGTTTAATTGTTAATTAAATTGGAGTGAACTGTTGTTTTCGTTTGGAAACTAATTTCATAAATAACGTAATTAAAAAGGTGATGTTATAATAGGTTGTATATCTGCTAGATCAACGCTATTATAGATATATGTTGCATGAAGGACTTGTTCGTGCACTGCCGGAAATACCGGGTCAGTTATGTAATTTTGATAAAGTTGGGGTTAAGCTCAGTAAATAGTAGACTTTCATACGAGCGTCTGGAACTTCGCGGAATTGGATTCCGAGTTGTATAACTAAAGTTATGGCCAAAACCGTATTGAATGCAGATTCGGGAATATTCTGCTGTTCGGATTTGGGCTAGGACAATTAAAGCGAACTGTTTAGTTAACACGAGTATTGTGTGTTAATTACCGTGATGGTATTGTTGTGAATTTAATGTTAACTTAATGCTAGAATAGCACGTGAGATTGTAGGAAAGCTAAGTCCAGGTAAGGATTAGTCGTTTCTACTATATCTATGTTTAAGTTGATTGTCAGGATGACTTTGATATGAATTATTGTTGTGTTGAACTGTTTAATTAGCACGAGTATTCGTAGGAACGCTACTGTGTATCTCATTACGAGTGCTAGTCGTTTCTTTATCCTGAAGGATGCGATGATCTAAAAACTTATAACGTGTTAATCGTGTTGGAATTTAATAAAATAAGTGACGTTAAGCACATAATTAATAAATCTTGGGGTTCATCCCTTCTTCATCTCTTGTGAGGAGATCTGATATCTCTTGTGAGGAGATGTCATCTCTTGGGGTTCATCCCTTCTTCATCTCTTGTGAGGAGATGTCATCTCTTGGGGTTTATCCCTTCTTCATCTCTTGTGAGGAGATCTGATATCTCTTGTGAGGAGATCCGATATCTCTTGTGAGGAGATTTAAAAGCTTAACGTGATGCACGTTTAGAATGAAATAAGATAAGTGCCGTTGTCGCACATGATTAATAAGTTTTGGTAATTGTACTAATTGGGTGGACATAATTGTCACCCTAAGGTTTAAAGCTTTGTATCTGCTCTTAATCATGTTGTATGCATTAGTGTGGATAAAGTGTTATGAATGAATAATTGATTAAGGGAATAATTCTTCAAGAACTCATTTTCCCTAATGTGGTCTTGAGTAAGACTGTGAAATCCGGAGTTAGAATGGTCAGGATCATACGTAAAGTATGACCCATGATTAAAGCTTTTGGGAAAGCCAAGTGTACAAAATCATAGGTATCCTTTGGGAAGATCTAATTGAGATTCGTTTGAAATAATATAAGAAAATAATGCGATTAAGTCCTAGATGGATAGTCGATGGTGTACGGAATATAAGGATTTAAGATAGAAATAAGTCGTTTAAAGACAGTACGAGTCGTTGAACTCGATAAGTGGAATTTCCAGAGGATGAAGAGTTATGACTCTTGGAAACTGTTAAGGATGGACATCTTGAGAGTATGTCATCTATAAGGCTCATTTCAGTTGGAGTATTCTTTTGGGATTTATTGCTGTAAGACTCGGTCTTCCAGAATCTTCTCTTGATCATGCCTTTTAATATATTCTAGTAGTAGTATGGTGGTTGACTATCGTACTCGACTGTTATTCGAGAGACGACGAGTCTAACCTAATATGACTACTTCGAACCACTCTGCTTTGTGCCCTTGCATGGTCTATTCATTTAGACTAATCAACCGCATTTGTTATCTGCTTTGTTGGCTGGTGTCATCCGTTCGATTCGGCACATCAGATAGGTTGCAGGTCCAAAAAGGCTAGAACGACTATGAAGGCAAACGGTGTTTTGAAGAGTTTTATCCAGGTTAAGAATCCTTGGTGGGTGATCATTGCGATCAAGACCCTGTTGTTATTTCAAAGACTTCCGCTGTGTTAAAAAGGTCTTGTATTAAGACTACTCTATATTATAAAGACTTCCGTTGTATTTCTGATGTATTTGGTCGTATTTGGAATTGTGTTGAAATTCTGCGACTATGGTTTTAATCGAAGGTTATGATATTTTGTATCATAATTGTTGTTTGATGATTTATATCAAATGTAAAAGCATGAGGTGACTTCGGGATGAGGAATCCGAGGTCACTGACAATAATACTTTCAAGAGGAAATTTGGGGGGTGTTACAGCTTGTCCAAGTCAATCTTATGAATAAGGGAAGACTAAGGTTTCATACTTGAATGAGAAGATAGGTCTCTTTAAAAATATTAGTTAAATTCTTAATAGGCTTCTCGTAATTAGGTCTTTACTTCCACAAAGATAATTGGATGAGTGGTCATATAAATTCTACAGGCCGCTAACAATGTGGGAATGTGCAACCTTCGTCTATTTCAGTGTTGGAATCTAATTATCGTAATATAAGGTAATCAGTCTTAGAGAATACTTAATGCTTTATAATAAAAAGAGTAGGGCAAAATGAAGAAATTCTTTAACACGGTTGTGTAATTTTAGTATCAAAATATCATCAACCTTTTGTTATGTTTTTGTTAACCTTATATAACTAATATGTGGGGCTAGGTGAAGAAATTTGAGGTGTGTTAGGTATAACATTTTCAAAACTGACCATATACAATTATTAGCCTCTTACAAATAAGTCATATTGGATCCGGTGTTGGAGATTTAAAATTGCATGTGTATATCAACACCTACAAAATACTTAAAAAATAGAAAACTAGTATATAAATCACTACCAAAAAAATATAGATGAAAAATGACATAGCCAACATAATCTTAAGTTCGTCAGATTCAACCAATCGAAACTTTGCAAGACAAAGAGATAAAAGAATACAAGATATTTGTTGACGTAATTCGGGAAAATCCTACTCTGCGAAACCTTAGGAGGGGAGATTCACCCAAGATACACTAAAGAGATTCAGAGTCTACAATAGGTTACATGTACAAGAACGGCAAAACCAAAAACAGAGACCAAAGCACAAACACATCACAACAAAGAAGACTAGAGAAGCAAAAAGAAGATCGTGAGAATCTTTGGCTTTCTCTCAAAGCCAAAGAACTTCTCAACCACAGAAGAATTCGTCGTTGGGAATCACGCGCCACTGACACTCTCTTCTCTCTCTTCTCTCTCCTCTCTTTCTCTCTAAATCGTCACATATGGATTAGTTTCTGGTCAAACCCTAGGAGCTGTAAATGGAGCTTATAAAGCAACGTCTTCAAAACTGGGCTTCAGTGAGGAGATGGGCCACGGCTAGCAACGGATCAGTTAGACTCATTAAGCCCAAGACATCCAACCGAGTTAGTTAACAACTACGGGGTTGCTCGATTTAAGTGAACCCAAACTGGCCCAATTATACTTAAGTAAACCCGGTTCACTGTTTTTGAATTCTACACATTACAAGTGCATGATATACAAATACTATATGTAACAACCAAGCTTGGATTATACAGACATAACAATAGACCAGTGGAAATATTTAATCAAATAAATATGGACACCAAAACCCGGCCATACACTTAAGACATGAATGTAAAACAGGAAAACCATGTGTGTCCGTCGTTGGGTTGGATTAGGGGGGTCACTGGACCCCTAATACCATATGTGTCCGTCGTTGTCCTAGGACATCGTTACTAATGAGATCGCTATAATTTAGATCAGATTTTAAAATTTTGAAACATAGACGTGCAATCTAGCAAGTTATGTGAATCTAAAATGCAATCACACATTATTTACGATACAAAAGTAAAATAAACTTATAATGTGGAAAAAAGCGAAATTAAAAGAAGTGTCACGTACTTTTTTTCTTCTTCTTCTGATTTACCTATCCCTCTCTTTATCCAGTGACTTGTTTAGTTGTTTCTCATTTTTTTTATAAGACTATCTTCAAAAGTGATATTATGTATGAGTATTATATCTAATTTAGAAAATTAAAATTTAAGAAAATATCAAAAATATTTATTGAATCAATAAAGGAATATCATCTACATACTCTAAATTTATACTTATATAATTTTTTACTTTTTTAAAATGGTTATGATACTCTCATTTTCATGGTTAAAGATGGTCTAAAAATATTTTTTGCTTAACCCCTCTTCATGTCATTGTCATTTGCCAATATTTTTTTTTTTTTTAATGTGTGTCTATGTACACAATAAAAATTCTATATTTAATAATAATCTCTTTTAATTACTAGTTTAATTTTTTTTCTAAGAACACCCCTTCTACTTTAGAAAATATTTTGATTTTTTTCTTCTAAATTTAGATTTTTATCATATATATATATAATCACACATTAGACAAACTGATTAAAAAATTGAAAATAGCGTTTTTCCTTCCAACAAATAGGCTCATTTATGAGAGATGTGCGTTTTTCTACATTAAATACACAACCGATAATTTTGGATATCATAAAGAACATGTCGCCCAAAGGACTGTGCAACATGTACATCCAATTTATACTCCACTGTTCAAGAATTTATTATTTTAATACTACTATTTAGAGTTATCCGTACTTATACCGATCTGAGCCTAGTTACCGAAATCGAAATTGACCCGAAAATGTATTATATGAACCGATCAAATCGAGCCCAACCAAACTATAAGTAAATTTAAATTATTAATAAAATATTACTGAAGTACGTATAATAAATGTAACATAAATATTTTTGATATGATCAATTATTGTAAAAAGGTACATCATCATAAATAAAATGACTAAAAAATAATCAAAACTTTTACTTATAAATAAAAAATAACCTCGCATTTTAACATAAACAAAAATAATATCAATAAATTCACATTTTGGGCGATTAATAATATGACTGAATGTTTTTTGCTCAATTTCAGACTAATTTTATGACTTGTACCGTTGTACGCCTAATGTTGGAGAATTAAATATGGATGTGATAATCATTTGTTTATTTTTTGAAGTTAAGATTCACTCATATTAATGTTTTTCAAGAATTTACAACTATTTAAAGGTTTTAATTATTATTTTGAACTGAAAAATACTAAATTTAATTTTCCACTTCCACTTTTAACTGTTAATCTCAAATCTATATATATTTAAAAGTTAGCATTTTAGGTCATTGAATATTAACTTTTAAAGATGAATTAGTTTTTTTTTTCATTTCTTGCCTTATTTATTTAGCCCAAAATTTAAACAATTTCTCAAATCCGAAAAATACTAAAGTGACAATTTCATATATTAACAATTATATCAATAATATATAATTTTCTATATAATATAAAAAGTTTTTGATTCACAATTATATACAATTACTATATATTAATCAATTAAAAAATCATCATTTTCATATCGTTGTATAATTATTATATCTTCACGTTAAATTTTCAACATAGTTCAATTTATATTTCTATTAAGCATGAAAAATAACCATCTATATCTATATATATATTTAAAAGTTAGCATTCTAGATCATTGAATGCTAATTTTTAAAGACAAAATCAAAGGCTTAAATAGGCCTAAGGTTATAGTTTGCCTATAGGATTAGTTTATCACCCTTAGTATATAATATGTTAGATTTTCCGATCGATTTTTACTATAGGGTTTATAAACCAATATAAAATACATAAGTATAATTATAGGCTACTTTGTAATTTAAGTAATAAATTGTTATTTGTTTATTTTAATATACCATAGCATAATTATGTGTATATATAAAAATGAGCAATATTTGTAATTAATTATTCCCTCCCCTCACACACTTTTTTCAGGTAAATCTTGTCTCTACGTACGGACTACTCTTTAGGTTATGAGTCATTTTTTAACCTAAATCTTATTAGTGATAGTTACTACATACTGTATACGTTATATTTTGCTCTCGTTTACTCCTATTTTAATATTATCCAATTACTACACGTAACTCCCGTATTTAGTACACAATGAATGGTTGTAAACAAATTATAGTCTAGATGTCTAAACGGTTATATGTCAAAATGGCTTCACTTTCCAAATAACATTTTCATCCATAAAAGGGCAAAAACGGTGGTATTCCGTTCATTTGCTCTGGACATCCATCATCTCATTCTTCTATATGGAAATTAGCTTTAGAAATCCATATAGTGAAGCTTGGGAGATAGTGGACAACACCTAAAAAAGACTGGTCACTAAAGTAAGCATAATTATTAAGTTAAAGATGTGAATGAGGATTTCCGATTGTCGATGATGCAAGTATATATTCACCGTGACTATCCTTGATTATATGTATTTGGATCTCTTTTGTAGTCTACAATACTTACATATATCGGTTTAAATTTATTAATATAATTGTCTTTTGATCGAGATAGGTTAATTTTATGTGAAGATGTTAGAGAATTGGATAATCTAATAGCACTATTGAGACATCGATTGTTTACATCATGCACCAGTAGCCTTCACTAGCTGGAGGACAAAGACAATCGATTTAGGACGACTGATTGTTAGTAAAGAATAAAGCAAACTATTTTATGGACGATGTAAATCCTTCAACTATTGGTAGCATAAATTCAATTAGGTTTGTATTTTTAGTTTCTTTTTTTATACTAAATCGTTTTAGGTAGGTGTGTTGTTATTTTGGTTAAGGATGATTTTTATTGTTCTATTTTATACATATTCATTTTACACTCATCATGTATATATACTAAATTTGGCCTCATTGGTGTTGGTCTAGAGAAATTAATCAAGGATGAAAGTCGAAATAATAGACATTTACTCACTCTCACATATGAAATGTACAAGGAAGAAGTTATGAATTATAATTTCGCTAAGAAGAGTAAGCAAGTACCGATAAAATAACTAATGTACTTTTATATAAAATGTAACAAGGTTTAAGAAAATGCAGAGTCACCAATTATTTATATTACTTTGTATTTAATAAGAATAGGAATTAATGACTAATATATTTTAATTAAAATGATATTAATGTCTAGGAATATGTAAAGTCAACGTGACTAATAAAACGATATATATTCCAGACCAAATAAATAAAACGATATATTAATGAATATTAATAACTAAAGCATAACAAAAAAAACATTATAAAATGCAATAAATTTATAAGATAAGGCAAAAAATTAGAATTGTAGAGGGTAGTGGAACATGTAAGAAATGAGAGTTGTTGTAGCAAGTTTATTACAAATATACGAGTTCAAGCACAACATATATTTAGATAGGCATTTCTAAAATATTTCCCAAATATTTTCAAAGGAAAAAACGCATCCTTACAAAAAACAACTACCACCTTAATTCAAAATTTAAATTGAACTTCTGATCAAAATAAATAAATAAAATTGTACTTCGTACAATCATAACATTTTATACCTAAAATACTTAGATATTACATTTTTTTGTCAAGACTTAGATATTACATTTAAATACATATCAAACAATATATCGTCTAAGATAAAACATGAAACAACAATCCATATATTAAAAACTCAAATTTAAACCGTAACACTACATATAGATAAAAGGCTCGTGCGAATCACGGACTTCGATTTCTAATTCTAATAATAATCACACCGCAGATGTCATAAAATCAATCGAAAATCTAATTAAAAAATTCGCTTATATTATTTTTATCCATAAATAGAGTAGACAAAACATGTCCCGAACTAGTTTACCGACCTGATCGACTTGTATGTCGACTCAACCAGAACATGGCTGAAATTTTTTATGACCTGATCGAACATGGCCAAAATTACCAAACTTGAATCTAACCCGGAAATATATGACCCATATTCATCCGGATTACAAGTAAATGTGAAGTATTTGTAAAATATTGCTTGAATTATATAAAAAAAAATGAGACTGAACTTGAACCCGACATAACCGACCCGATTGACAAGTTTATCTACAAGTTGTAGTTGGATATATATTAGTCATTTTTCCAATCAATTAATAATAAAATTATGATTTTGGTATGCTAATCTCAATTATATAAAATAATTAATATAATTTTATAATTTTCATTTATTTTGCCATATTTATATTATTTTCAACTATTTAATAATATTAATGGCAAAATGGAAAATCAGTAAATGATATTCTTGATCAATTGAATCAACCCGTTTCTGTGTGATTATTTTCCATCTTATTAACCAAAAAATAGTCATTAATTTTGTGCTTGGGCTTTGTAGATATAAAAAGCGAGCGGTTTAGCAAAATCATCATATCTGCAACAATATGTTACTGTAAGTTAAATTTTGATGGATCCAAGAGAATAATTTCACATCTAACATTGATTTCATCATTCAGGACAATCAGTTCCAATTTATTCATATTGATAAAAAGCAGATTCCGAATACATTTATACTACAAACTGAGGTTTATGCTTTCTTTGAGGGTCTTCGTCAGACATTATGCTTAAATATTAGAAATATTATTATCGAAGGTGATAATTTAACAGTTATTAATTGTGTTAATAAAGTATGGAAAATTCATTGGGAAATACGCACAATTATTATTGATATACTCTCCATGTTCGATTGCATTGATTCTTTTCGGGTCTTTCATTGCTACAAGGAATGTAACAAAGTTACAGACTTTCTGACATCAAATGACATTAACATTGTTCATATTTGGGATTGGATTACCAAGAACTTGCCTTCGGCCTCAGAGTTTGAGATTTGCCATACGAGAAGGGAACTACACTCTTTAACTTCTACCACTGATTCTCGTTTTTGAGATTTTTTGAAGATCATCCGCTATGATGATTTAGGCTGACCTTGTATCTAACATGAGTCTAGTGTTTGATTGTACAAAAAAAAAAAACAATATGTTATTGTAATATACGTTTAAATTTATTCGTATCGGGTCTGGTTAAGGTGATTTTTCCATATTTTTTGAACGTATACGGATTGAGGATTTTACCGGTTATCTAGTGATCCAACATTATCTATATATAAAAAATCGTGTTTTTAGAAATAGCTTAAAATTAGAGTTGTGCATAATATGCCCGAGCTAGAAAAGTTCAGACCGGATCGAGAGTAGTTCAATCCGTTCCACGGTCTATTTATTCTAATATTTCGTTTTTCGTTCCAAACCAAACTCGACATTTTCCGGTTCTTGTCAAAATTTATTTAATTTTTTATGTATTAAAAATTCATTAGATAATTAAAAAATATTATTTTCTATAAAATAAACCAGTAATAAAACACTATTAAAAAAATCATATAAAAACATAGAAAACTTTAAATTTTATTTATAATGATTATAAAATTAAAATAAAATTATATTCTGGACCGAACAATAGCAGTCCAAATAATTCAAAATTTCGGGTACATTGAAACGTTTTTTCCAACACACCCATATTTAAATGTTCTTATAGATTTTTTTTTTTGAAATTATGTTCTCATAATATTCTTTGAATCTTTTTTAAGTGTGGACCAGATACACACCCCTTGTAAAAAACTCATCCTTGATTGAATTTTCCACAATACTCTTTGAAACTTTTTTATCAATTTTTAATAATAATTTTTTCAGTAACCGGATACTAGAGTATCGGTTGATCTCAATTATGTAGGAATTTTAGATGCGTAAAGCGGAATTTCAGGAAACGTTTTCCTAACATCTAACCAAGGATCTCATGCATAAACTAAATAGATCATAGATAGAAAGAATTAATTACCTCTTCTAGCAAAGCACTATGACTATCTAAAATCACCGGATTAAATATCTCCATAAACGATCCCACTTCATAATCAGTAATTGCACATTTGATTAAATGACACAATTCTTTCAATCTCTCACTTGTCCTTAAAACAAGTGTGCAATGTTAAAATTCCTTTGTCGCAAAGTGTCTTATTTGACTATATGATGAAACTCATCTTTATCGTCCAATACGTTTCTTGAACTCTTGAGATTAAACTGTCAGTACGGATGATTACTAATAATCCATCCGAACATGGCCATGCGTTTTCACAGTTCTCTCTCTTCAAGTGGCCGAGACACCAATCCTTTCCACTTGTTACCAATTGTCCTGGATCTTCATCCTTAGTACCCTTTCATGGATCTTCATTCTTTGGTCTTCTTAGGATCTTCTTCTTCTTGTCTTATATATAATTGGAATAAACTCTCTTGTAGAAATTTAAATTACAAAAATACGTAACGATACGCAGATCGTGTACAAGAAAACCATAACGATACGCAGATCGTATTTGTCTATCCTAATGTGGGCCATACTAGTCACCTCATGCAATCAATAATATCATAATATTATAAAACATATATGCAATAATAATATCAAATATTATCAATAATATTAATCTAATTAATAGTAATAACCAATTTAACTAACTTAAATAAAACCATATTAAATTAAATAAATCATCTCATGACATAAATAATTTAATATCAAATTCTTAATTCAAATTAAAATCAATATATAGAATTAATCATAATTAATTATTAAAATACATTATTGGATAAAATATGCATAAATAAGGTAAGATATCAAATATCCTTATATTAATCTAGTGAAAATCTATCCTAACAACTTTTAGGAAATTATATTCTAGATAATATCAAATATTATCTAATTAGGCAAATAAGATCTGATCTTATATTTTAGTAAATTATCCTAAAACGCCAAATCTACCCAATCGGACCGAGTCGCGCCCGAGTCAAACCCGGACCAACCCGCGTCCACCGAACCCAAACAGTCCGTCTGCGCAGCGGCTCCCACTGTGGACCAGACCCGGACCCACGCACGGACCGGACCGTTTCGGGTCCACCGCGCCGAGTCGCGCAGACGCGCCAACCATTCGCGTTCTGCCGGGTGGTGCGACCCACTGCTGGACGTTCCAGCCGAGCGTCTGCACCTGCCCGCGCCTGTGCTGAGCCGCGGTTCTGCACAGTGCAGAACCGTGGTGGTCTGCTGTGCTCATCCCCATGAGTCGGGTCGGTCCGCGCCTGCCGTCCGTGGGTCGCACCATGTGGGCTCATCCCCATGCGCCGGGTGCGCGCCCGAATCAGAATCCTCACTGTCACGAAGAAGAAGAAGAGGAGGTGCTGCAGCTGCAGGAGCCTTTTCTGCCGCCATTGACGGAGACCTCGCCGTACAACAGCGCCGACGAGAGCAAATCAAATGTTGAAAGCTCTTCCCAGCGCCAATTCGTTGACTACGCCGCCGCGAATTACAACAATCAAACCTCTTCTTCCATTGATTGTAGTCGGCCTCGGTCGTTTTTTTTTTGTTTTTTGGTATGGAACAATTCCATAAAATTCAGAAATTGGGTAATTGATCCATCTTATTAAAATCAAATCTCCATCTAATAATTTAAAACATGTCAAAAATCATATCTCTTATATAATTAAATCACATGAATCAAGTATAGGTAGAATAATTTTACATACATATTTGTTCATAAAGTTCTTTAACCTTACTAATCCAATCAATTAAAATTATGATTTTAATTATGTAAATTAACCTATATATAAATTTTTCACTTAATTTGAATCAAGACAATCATGAACATGCATCAAAATTTAAAACTTTAAACTTGATCTAATCAATTTATGCAAGAGGCAACTGATACCACTGTAGGGATTTGAGATGCGTAAAATGAAATTTCAGGAAACGTTTTCCTAACATCTAATCAATGATCTCATGCATAAACTAAATAGATCATAGATAGAAAGAATTAATTACCTCTTGATGCGTGTTTGAATCTTCCTAGAATGGAGAGATTAGAGCCTCACGTGTGACTCCTCTATTTGGTCCACCCGAGATTGGATCTGGATCGCCTGAGACTCGGTTGCTAGAGCGAGGATCGAAGGCGAACGAGGGAGAGAGCAAGAGATGTGTACGGCAGCCTTGGGTTGTTATTTTATTAGGGTTTCTCTTAGAAAGCCCTCATTTTATAATACCAGGTGTAGATATCTTATTTCCTAAATAAGTATATTTTTTTATTATTAATAATAACACTTTATTATTAACAAGCCTTATCTCCAAAGTTATATTTTATATAAATTTATATCATATACTTTATATAATATGTCTCCCAATAAACTGATCCAGTCCAAACTCTAAGGGTGTGACCTCGTAGGACCCGGTAATAATAGTAATAGACTTTATGACATACTTTATAACATATAGTCTATAAATCATAGTTGGCTTCTAGCAAAGCACTATGACTACTTAAAATCACCGGATTAAATATCTCCATAAACGGTCCCACTTCATAATCAGTAATTGCACCTTTGATTAAAGGACATAATTCCTTCAATCTCCCACTTGTCCTTAAAACAAGTGTGCAATGTTAAAATTCCTTTGTCGTAAAGTGTCTTATCTGACTATATGATGAAACTCATCTTTACCGTCAAATACGTTTCTTGAACTCTTGAGATCAAACTGTCAGTACGGATGATTACTAATAATCCATCCGAGCATGGCCATGCGTTTTCACAGTTCTCTCTCTTCAAGTGGCCGAGACACCAATCCTTTCCAAATGTATCGTTGTATACATGGAATCGGATGACATATTCAATCTTGTAAGACTACAGCTCCCACTCAACTTTTGGCAATCCCAATCACTGCCTTTATAACTTCATGTTACAGTCAGCGTTTGACAGCGTCAAAGACATACCAGCAGTCAAATGATAACTATATCATACTCATGTCTAAGGAACTCACTAATCATGAATAATCCTAGAACTCCGCAGTAAAGTCCCGAGGAATCCTAAGATCGGTCTGTCCGATGCATATCGGTATACACATCTATGTAATCGATTAGACATCTCCATGTCCCTATTGATGGACAATGACCTGGGCCAAGACCTTGGTCTAGCGCATATCTGGCTTGCGCATCCCTGGCGTCCCCCATGGCGCCGAGTGAAGGGCGTCTTCTCCGACGCAGGCTACCAAGTTGTTCTATTTCCGGGCCGCACCTCTCGGGCGTGCGTGCTCTCGGTGACATCGTTTCATGAGCCATGTCCCGTTGGCTTGCTCACTTTGGTTGTGGGCCCGCTTTCTATTTATAGCTTTGATTGTTATGTTTTGCATTCCCTTTATAAAATGATGTAATGGGTTGGGCCTTGATGTCTTGGGTCCAAGCACATTAGGGTTTCCTCTTCAACCCTAGTTTTTTCTTTGTTTTTCTATAAATAGGGTAGGACTCTCTTTGTAATCCTCAAGTTAAGTTTAAGACAATCTAGTGGAGAGTCTCTCCTAGTTGTCACTTGGCTTCACCTCTCTCTCTCTCTCTCTCTCTCTCTCTCTCTCTCTCTCTCTCTCTCTCTCTCTCTCTCTCTCTCTCTCTCTCTCTCTCTCTCTCTCTCTCTCTCTCTCCCTTTGAAGGCTCTCCTAGCCTTTTCTCAAAGTTCTCTAAGGAGCCATAACGTTGGCCTCCTTCCACCACCTCGGGTGTTCATAACGTTGAACCCCTCCTCCCATCCGCCGCCAGGGTTTGATCCGCCAAACCCAAGAAAGGGGAACATAACGTTGTTTTCCTTGAAGGAGTTCTTGAAGAAAGTCTAGAACACGAAGAACGCGAAGAACGAGTGCTTGCTTGGGAAGAACAAACGGTCCGGACCTACGATCGGTCTTGCTCCGCGGGGATCGATCGTATCACCTATAACACATGAAACCCGGTGTTATCAATCAATCTCACATATGGTCTTTTGATTAAGTCATTTGTATCCAAGTTAACAACTTAGACCGACTTCTAATAATTTTATAATTTCAGTTCACTTAATGGGGTTTCATTCACCAAAACAGTTTTAATGAGCCCATTTGATAACTATTAAATTGTTTGAATACTTTATCTAATCCCAAGCAATGATTAAATAATAATATAAAATTCATATATAAGTCAAGCATAAATATATGTGATAACAATAAACAAGGTTTATCATAAAACAAACAATGTCTCAAAAGAACTTTCTAATGTGCTTGAGTCCCTTGGCCCGAGTATGACTGTCATGCTTGGGCCTAGACATGGGCTTGGTCAAATGATCTGC
This sequence comes from Rheum nobile, assembly GCA_027886185.1. NCBI lineage: Eukaryota > Viridiplantae > Streptophyta > Magnoliopsida > Caryophyllales > Polygonaceae > Rheum > Rheum nobile. The sequence continues at coordinate 1,898,786 of WOAB01000254.1, read as the reverse complement.
AATGTTATCGTATGTATGTACTTTGCACATTCTCACATCTCCTCTATCAACATAGAGTCTGATCATGTGGTACTTCCGTAGAACATGTTTGTTTGCACTTTGCACATCCTTGCTTCGAGCTCTTCCAACTGACGGCTCCTTCATTCAGAATGAAGACATATCCAGACTAAGATTCAAAAAATCATCTTTGTCTGTCTGGAAACTTGCATCAGTATAGCCTTTGGCGATCGGTGGTGGTGGCCCGACGACCGGTGGTGGTGGCCCGGTGACCGGCGACGGTAGTCCGGTGGTCGGTGGTGGTGCTCCGATGGTCAACCCTTTGAATTTAAGACATGTGCATGACACATGACTTTTAATGAAAGTTCAATCATGACCTTTGATTTATTTCTAATCCAATGGTCTATATTCATTCTTATTTTGTATTATAATAATCTTTCTCACATGACACTTATCTATATTATAATGTATACAAATAAATAAGGCACTGTTCATATGCAAATAGTGCTTTCAGACTACACAAAGTCACAAACGATGTACATCGTAATGTTTGTCTAAATAATTCAAAATAATGTTTGTCTAAATAATTAGATAATAATGAGATCGAATTTATCTAAATAATCCAAATTAACTTAACAAGTAAATAAACGAGATCAAACAGACGTAATATAAGCTTATCTCCCAGAAAAGAGACGTAATTAAATACAGAGATTTAGTCGTCGGTCGCTTCAATACTAGAACAAGAGAATGAATTAGAGAACAACTCTTCGTGATGAACTGAACAATGGTGGAATGCTGCTTTAATTGAGTAAGACTCATAATGCATGTGTTACATCGATAATCTACTTCGTATTTATGCTAATCTTAGGCTTTGATATGCTTAAGTGATATGTCCAAGATTTTCGGGAGTCGTCGAACCGTTTACCAGACCTCCGAGATCTTCTCCAACGTCTTCTTTACTAACGTTCTTTTCTGCTTTCCAGATCTTCTAAAAGGTGGCCTGATCAGCTCGTCTAGTTCGGCCTAATGGGTAAGATAAATCGTGGCCTAATGGGAGTCGTCGAACCGTTTACCAGACCTCCGAGATCTTCTCCAATGTCTTCTTTACTAACGTTCTTTTCTGCTTTCCAGATCTTCTAAAAGGTAGCCTGATCAGCTCGTCTGGTTCGGCCTAATGGGTAAGACAAATCGTGGCCCAAGATTATTCATACTATGTTACACATAAATCAGTGTTGTAAATTGTAATACACATTTACCAGCATCTAATTGGTCCAGTGGGTATTGACGCTAAACCTCTTAAGCGTTCTATCCAGAGGTTTCGAGATCAAGTCTTTCTGGTGACGTGTATGGAACTATTAGTATTGGAAGGGTTCACTTGTTGGGTTTATGGAGCCTGACGAGTAAAGGTTTGCACGACAAGCAGAGAAGGCAACTGAGGGCTGTCGCCGGGTCGCGGTGAAGTGGACGCCCCGCGTTAGACGCCGATTCTCCTGAGAGGATTAACTGAGAGTTACCGTCGGGTCGCAGTAGGATTGGCGCCCCGCGGTAGAAGCCCCACGCTGGGGGTCACCGCCCCGCGATGGGGGCTGCTGCCCCGCGGTGGGCGCTGGGCCAGTTATCACGTGTTGTGTTTTAAGGCCCATTAGGTTAATCCGTGTCTTGCTATTTAAACCCTAGTTGATCAATTGTAATCTTAAGTTGAAGTCGTCGTTATCACATTCTAAAGAGAGAAAAATATCATGGCTTGGTAGTGCCCCCAGACGTAGTCAATTCTTGACGAACTGGGTTAACAATTCTTGTGTTCTTTTGTCTGTTTTCTTGTCGTTACTACGTTCGAATCCTAACAACTGGTATCAGAGCTGGTTCAAGAGGTGACGATGGGAAGCGGAAAATCACCGATGGAGAAGTTCGATGGAACGGACTTCGGATTCTGGAAGATGCAGATCGAGGATTACCTGTATGGTAAAGATTTGTATTTACCGCTGGGTGAGAAGCCGGAAGACATGAAGGAAGACGAGTGGAAGTTGCTGGACAGGAAAGCGATGAGCGTGGTCCGCCTATCGCTGTCCAGGAACGTGGCACATCACACGGTCAAGGCAGAGACGACGAAGGGGATGCTGGAAATTCTTTTCGCGATGTATGAGAAACCTTCTGCGGTGAACAAGGTTCACCTAATGCGGCGGTTGTTCAATCTGCGGATGACGGAGATTACAGCGGTCACCAACCACTTGAACGAGTTCAACATGACGATCGCCCAACTGAGTTCAGTTGAGATTGATTTCGACGATGAGGTACAAGCCCTAATCCTATTGTCTTCTTTACCAGAGAGTTGGAGCGGGACAGTTACTACTGTTAGTGCTTCGGCGGGGAAGGCAAAGATCAAGTTTGATGAAGTGAGGGATCTGATTATCAGCGAAGAAATTCGCAGGAAGGCGTCAGGTTTTACTTCTAGATCAGCCTTGAATACGGATAGCAGAGGAAGGTCAGACTCTAGGAAGTCGAATCGTGGCAAATCAAAGTCTAAAGGGAAGGATAAGCCCAAGGACAAGAGCAAGTGTTAGAATTGTGATGAAAATAGTCATTACAAGAGTGAATGTAAAGCGCCGTTGAAGAACAAGTCAACAAATTCAGCCAGTGAAGATATTGCTGACGCGTTGACTCTGAGCGATTCAACGACATGAACCACTGCAGATGCATCCATTCTGAGCGCGAGCAATCCATTGGAGTCTTGGGTGTTAGACTCTGGAGCCCCGTTTCATTCTTGCAGCAGTGTTGATATATTGGATCGCTACACCTCTGGAGATTTTGGAAAGGTCTATCTTGCTGATGATGATGCCTTGAAAATCGTAGGGAAGGGTGATGTCAGGATCAAGGCGCCGAACGGATCTGTGCTGCAGTTGCATGGAGTGAGGCACATTCCTGGTTTGAAGAGAAACCTGCTTTCTATTAGTCAGTTGGATGACGAGGGCTATGAAGTAACCTTCGGCTGTAACAGCTGGAAGATCACCAAATGAGCTATGGTGGTAGCTCGAGGAAAGAAGGAGGGGACGTTGTACATGACGAGCAACGTCCGTGATAGCATTACTGTTGCAGGAGTGAACTGTGATGCATATTTGTGGCACTGTCGTCTGGGCCACATGAGTCAGAAAGGGATGCAGGTGCTATGCTCGAAGGGCTTGCTGCCAGGTCTTAAGTCCGTTGAGATCGGGCTGTGTGAGGACTGTGTGCTCGGGAAGCAAAAAAGAGTGAGCTTTGCGAGAGGAGGCAGAACCTTGAAGAAGCAGAAGTTGGAGTTGATCCACAGCGACTTGTGGGGACCAGCACCTGTGACATCTCTGGGTGGAGCGTCATACTACATGACCTTCATTGACGATGCTACAATAAATGTATGGGTCTATTTTCTGAAGCAAAAATCTGAAGCGTTTGATTCCTTCAGAAAGTGGAAGGCTCTAGTAGAGACTGAGACATGTCTTAAGGTGAAGTGCTTGAGATCTGATAATGGTGGGGAGTATGAGCTTCGCGAGTTCAAGGACTTTTGTGCTGAGAATGGAATTCGCATGGAGAAGACCTTGAAAGGAACCCCTCAGGAGAACGGCGTCGCTGAACGTATGAACAGGACCCTGAATGAGCGTGCTAGGAGCATGAGGCTGAAGTGTGGGCTTCCAAAGATGTTCTGGGCGGATGCAGTCAACACTGCTGCATTCTTGATCAATCGAGGGCCATCAACTCCCTTGGAGAATGGGATACCAGAGGAAGCCTGGAGTGGCAAAGAGGTAAATTTGTCTTTCCTTCAGATATTTGGGTGTGTCTCATATGTTCATATTGCTCCAGTTGAGAGAAGCAAGCTGGATGCAAAGTCTGTCAAGTGCACGTTTATTGGATATGGTGGGGATGATTTCGGATACCGGTTCTGGGACGAGCAGAGCAGGAAGGTTATTCGCAATCGAGACGTCGTGTTCAATGAGCAGGTGATGTACAAGGATAGTCTAGGTGCGTCAGAAACAACTAGTCTTGATCTTGAGACTATTGAGTTAGATATCTCAAACTCGATGGGAGCAAGGAGTCTCGTGGAGACCAGGAGGCCGTGACTGAGGAGGAGCCGAGTACCCCAGTGATTCCGCTGCGGAGGTCCACCAGAGAGCGTGGATCGCCTGATAGGTATTCACCTTTAAACTACTATTTGTTGCTGACAGATGGTGGAGAGCCAGAGTGTTATGCAGAGGCATATCGTGGAGAAGATGTGAGCAAGTGGAAGCTCGCCATGGATGATGAGATGGATTCGTTGATGACCAACGAAACCTGGGAGCTAGTTGAGCTTCCGGCAGACAAGAAGGCTTTGCATAACAAGTGGGTCTATAGGATCAAGGAGGAGGCGAACGAAAGCAAGCGTTACAACGCAAGGCTGGTTGTGAAGGGATTTCAGCAGAAATACGGTATTGACTATACTGACGTTTTTACTCCTGTTGTAAAACTAACTACTATACGTCTAGTGTTGAGTATGGTGGTTGCAGAGAACCTAGAGTTGCAGCAGATGGATGTAAAAACGGCCTTTCTTCATGGAGATTTAGATGAAGATATCTACATGAAGCAACCTGAGGGCTATGTGTCAAAGGGGAACGCTGAGCTTGTGTGCAAGTTGAACAAGAGCTTGTATGGTCTGAAACAAGCACTGAGGCAGTGGTACAAGAAGTTTGATGGATTCATGCACGAGAGTGAGTTCGTGAGGAGTGAAGCTGACCATTGTTGCTACTTCAAGAAGTTTGACAAAGGCTATATCATATTGTTGTTGTATGTCGATGATATGCTGATAGCAGGCTCAAGTGCTCGAGAAGTGAGCAAGTTGAAGGAGCAGTTGTCTGAGCGGTTTGCTATGAAGGACCTTGGAGAGGCTAAGCAGATTTTGGGCATGCGGATTGATCGAGACAGGAAGGCTGGGAAGTTGTATTTGTCGCAGACTGAGTATATCAAGAAGGTCTTGAAGAGATTCAGTATGCAGGATGCAAAGGCAACCAAAGTCCCTTTGGGTAGCCATTTCAAGCTATCTAATAGGGACTCACCTAAGAGCGAAAAAGAGTGTGCGCAGATGCAGAGGACTCCCTATGCTTCAGCGATTGGTAGTTTGATGTATGCAATGGTGTGTACAAGGCCGGATATTGCACATGCAGTGGGAGTGGTTAGTCGCTTCATGGGGAACCCAGGAAATGAGCATTGGGAAGCTGTGAAATGGATCCTGAGATACTTGAAAGGTACCGCAAAGCAAGCCTTGTGTTTTGAAGGCAAAGAAGTCGTGCTAGCAGGGTATGTGGATGCATACTTGGCATCAAGTGACCTCGACAAGAGAAGGAGTACAACCGGGTATGTCTTTACATTGGGTGGTACTGCGGTCTCTTGGGCTTCTAAGCTGCAGAAAGTTGTGGCTTTGTCTACTGCAGAAGCTGAGTATGTTGCAGTGACTGAGGATAGCAAGGAGTTGGTATGGTTGCAGAATTTCTTGCGTGAATTGGGGAAGGAGCAGGGGGACAGCGTTCTGTACAGTGATAGTCAGAGTGTCATCCACTTGGCGAAGAACCCAGCGTTTCACTCGAGGACTAAGCACATAGAGTTGAAGTATCACTACATACGGCATCTCTTGGAAAGAAAGGTCTTGCAGTTGACGAAGATTCGTGGAACTGAGAACCCTGCAGACATGCTAACTAAGGTTGTGACCTTAGAGAAGTTGAAGCTTTGCATGACTTCAACTGGCCTTGGTAACTGAGTTGAAGGCCTGACACTACTACCAGTTATGGGTTGAAGAGGAGAAAGATTATGATTGGAGTCAGTCTCCAGGTGGAAGATTGTTGGGTTTATGGAGCTTGACGAGTAAAGGTTTGCACGACAAGCAGAGAAGACAACTGAGGGTTGTCGCCGGGTCGCGGTGAAGTGGACGCCCCGCGTCAGACGCCGATTCTCCTGAGAGGATTAACTGAGAGTTACCGTCGGGTCGCGGTAGGATTGGCGCCCTGCGGTGGGGGTCACCGCCCCGCGGTGGGGGCTGCTGCCCCGCGGTGGGCGCTGGGCCAATTATCACGTGTTGTGTTTTAAGGCCCATTAGGTTAATCCGTGTCTTGTTATTTAAACCCTAGTTGATCAATTGTAATCTTAAGTTGAAGTCGTCGTTATCACATTCTAAAGAGAGAAAAGTATCCTGACTTGGTAGTGTCCTCAGACGTAGTCAATTCTTGACGAACTGGGTTAACAATTCTTATGTTCTTTTGTCTGTTTTTACGTTCGAATCCTAACATCACTCAATCGAAAAGTGGTCAACTAAAATCCGATTAGGACGTAGAGGGACAATGATCGTTCGAACTGGACGAATGATCTAAAAAGAAATTGTAATACACATTTGTGCTACACATTTGACGGATCTACTGCTGCCTGCTGGTATGACATTGTTCATTCTCCAAGTCTCTTAAATTCTCAACTAAATCTTAGCCCAACTCCCAAACCAAATTCCTCTTACCACTATAATTTCCCACACTACCCTCATTTTCCAACTCCCAAACCAAACAGCCGCTAAAATCGCAGAGCTTTCCTTTCCTCCCCCCATGGCTTCCACCTCCTTCCTCTGCTCCGGCAAATGCCTCTTCCTCTTCCTCCTTTTCTCCGCCGTCCCCCTCTCCCTCCTCGTCTCCCTCGACATCCGCGCCTCCCGCGCCGCCTACTCCTACCACAGCGGCGGCTGGATGCGGGAGTGTGCCAAGTGGGACGATCTCCACCGTCGATTCCTCGTCTCCTTCATGGAAGGCGGCGTTGGCCAGATCAGACTCCCCGACGGCCCCGATGCGCGCGGAGGAGAAGCTCTAGATGAAATCGTCGCCGTTAAAGACGTTGACCTCTCCGGTAACGCGTCCCTCGGGATCTCCGTCGATCGGGCGAGAAACCGTCTACTGGTGGCCGTCGCTGACGTCATCGGGAATCGTTATAGTGGGCTCGCCGCATACGATTTGGTCTCCTGGGAGCGCTTGTTCCTCACCCACCTTTCTGGCCCTGGTATGAGTTTTATTTACTAAATTGCCCCTTGAATCTAGGTTTTTATTTTCATATTTTAGCTATTGTTTTATTTGTTCATAATATACCAGTAGGAAATTTGTTAGCTTTTGTTTATGAAAGAGAAATATTAATTTACCGTTTGTTATATGACCAACTTAAATTAGGGATAAGTAATTCTGAGAAATTCCTTAGTGAAAGTTTGTTCCATTTACTTTGATTGATGAAACAATGATCAAAATATACATTTACTTGTTTGATAAAAAACAAAAAAATGATTATTGACCAATCAAAATAAATAGAAGACTAAAATGGGACAGACGATTTGCACCGGGTTTTACGACATGGATTTTTTTATAAGAATACAAAAATAATCGTTTATAATACGGAGTACTTTGTTAATGTTGTGTTGCATAATTTTATTGGGTCATACTATATGCACGACACTCCTGTATGTCAAGATTTTACACTTGGTGTGCAAGAGTTTACACTTGTACGCCAAATGTTGGCGTACAAGTTTGGCTTGTTTTCACCTGTATGCCAAAGTATGGCGTACAAGTGTCGTGCATATGAGAATTTCATCGTCTATTATCATCGTGTATATAATAGGCTCGATTTTATTTTATTTTTGGTCATGAAAGTGTGTTGCACAATTTTTAATACTAATGCCAGAAAAAGAAATACCTAGATTGACTGTAGGAAATAGTAATGTATTCAAGATATTGGCGCAAAATTGGAAGTCATAAGCTTGGACAAATGCAGTCAATCTTGTTTGACCTCATAAATGTCCCTCCTTTTTTGGTGGTGTCTCTTTTCATGTCTTTATGGTTATCAATACATGCATCACAGGGGGCTATGTCTTTTTAATAAAGGTTTTTTTAAACCTATGATGTAAAAAATAAAAAAAATTAATGGTTGAGTTGGTACTTGGTAAGTATGGATAATTTGAAAAAAGTAAATTTTTATATTTTGAGGGTGATGTATAATGTATTTGACTTTTTAACTCGTGATTATATATTCCTAATTAAAGTGATTTAAGCTCTCGATATGTTGGCATTCACCCCACCCAAAAAAAATAAAAAATTAAAGGGGTAAAGAATCGACTTGTACATGAAAAAAATAAGGCCTTTTGGTAGCGATTTGTAGAAGAAAGGTGGAATTTGAAAACAAAATGTTTACATTCTGTCATATTAAAGTTTCATTGAAAGATATTTTCCCTTGTTAATAGAAAGGAATAATAACTTTAAATAATATTTCAAATATAAAAGATGAACCACAAATAATAATAGTACAAGAATAATACTAACTCAAGTAATTGATGCATAAACTATAATTAAGTACATTTACCAAATAATAGTAGGAGACTATTTTCTAATGAAATTTTCGGCGAGTTCGATGGCGTGTTTTCACAAAAAGCTCACTAGGTGCGAATTTAGTTAGAAAACATATATTTTAAATTAAAAGCACAATGAAAAAACCCAAGAAAAATTAAGATTAATATAATAATACTAAACTTGTACCCATTTTCTTCATTCTTTATCTCTACTATTACATTAAATTTTTATTTTTATTGGGTTGTTTTTTAAAATTAAAATATATATTATCAATTAAATTCTCACCTATATCATGTCATCAAACTCGTCAAAAGTTTGACAATTTTTGGTACATCATTTTACAACTTGTTAAGCTGATATTATTTTTGATTGATCTTTAATAATTGATAATGGTATTATTTGAAGTCATTTTCTCAAATAGAAATTACATAGGATGTTGTCATAAGAGATTATAGAACATAGTCAAAGAAGTTCTCATACAAAAAGGATTGCTTTTGATAATGCTTACCAATTATGAACATTGATTTTCCTGAAACATATTCATCAATCTACAATGGTTAATTAGTCACGGATTCGAGTCAAACTATCCTTTTAATCATATGATCTTCCTCTCAGGCGACGAGAAGACGTTTGCTGATGACGTGGCAGTGGACAAAACCGGGAACTCGTACGTCACAGACGCAAAGGGCGGCAAGATATGGAAGGTAAGAGCCGACGGCAAGCTGTTGTCGACGATCACGAGCCCACTCTTCCAAGCCCAAGAATGGTACGGACGCCTAATCTCCCTCAACGGGATCGCGTACCACCGCGACGGCTACTTGCTCGTAATCCACACGATGACGGGACACTTGTACAAGATCGACGGCTTGGATGAGGAGGAGGAAGGGAAAGAGGTAGTTAAGTTAGTTGAGGGAGTTAAACTCCGGTTCGGAGACGGGATTGAGTTGTTGTCGGAGACCCGGCTTGTGGTGGCCGCCTCCCACCCGTCTGCTAGGCTGGTGGAGAGCACGGACGGTTGGGAGAGCGCGCACGTGGTGGGGCGGTTTGTGGGGCCCGCTCATAGGGTGGCGACGGCCGCCACGGTGAAGGACGGGAGGGTTTTCTTGAGTCATTTGTTTGGGTTTGGGTTCCCCAAGAAGAAGCATATGCTTGTTGAAGCTGTGTTTTCTTCCTCTTAGATTAGCATGCTTTGATATGAGTTTTGTTGTATTTAAACAAAAGTATGTGCTCTTAAAAAAATACTAAGCATCTGGCTGGATAAAGTGATTAATGGGTAAACGTAAAGCTCTTGGTTTGGTTAATTTGAAAGCAGAATTCTTGGCTTATGATGTCAATGGCTCAAGTTTGATGGGTACACCTTTAGACTCAAAACCGAAAACTAAGGGGCTGTTTGGTTTGTTGGGGTTGAGGAATGATGAATGAAATTTGGAAGCGTTGGAAAATCTAGTATTTGGTACTTAATATCTTGGAATTAAATCCATTTCACAACCCTAGTCAAATTCAAAGTATCAAATCCCTAAATTTTTTTGAGATTGAAATGAAGGAATCAGGTATGAAAAAAGTTGAGAAAATGAGATTAAAAATTTCATTTCAAACTATTAACCAAATATATAAATTTATCTATTATTTTTTAAATTCATACATTTTCAATCTGATACTTTATTTCAACCTGATATCTATTTTTTACCAAACACCTCCTAATAAACTTGGACATCTACATGTATCCAATTACTCCTTCCGTTCGGTTTTACTCCTTGTAGACTTTTTATATATATATTCGTACTTTGAAATATTTTTGACAATGTTTACCAAATTTTACCTTTGAATTCATTTACTTTAATTCAAACTCTTTTTTCTATATAGACTAATTATTTTTTTGGATTTTTCGCCTGGTACTCCTAAACTAAGATAAAATTCATGAGGTGTACCAAACATTTACCTATTTCGCATGGTATCCCTGAGTTTCGTTTTTTTTTTCAAATGCCTAAAAGTTAAATTGTTAACGGTGCTATTAGTAAAAGCAAAAAAACAAAATCCCTCTCCCCTCCCGATTCTATCGTCTCCTTCACCAGCTAGCCCTCCATCCCCGCTCGCCCTTCGTTCTTCACCGGTGCCGGCGACACCTTCTCTCCGGCGGTCCTCCATCTCGCTCACTCTCCATCCATGACACCTTCTCCCTGGCGGCACCTTTTCTCCGGCATCTCTTGGTTCGCAGCACCGACGCTCGGTTTCGTCCGCCATCTCCTTCGATCAATCCATAAAGCACCCCCCCACCCTCTTCTTCTTCTTCCTCCCTTTCTCCTCTCTATCTTTCTCTTCCTCCATTTCAGAGCAAATTATACACACCAGCTTATTCCAATTCATCCTTTTATGATCCCCACTTCTCCACAATGGCGGCCCAAAGAGTATTCTTATTGTTATTTTTCCCAATCTTTCTGCAACTTCATTTTCAATTTCCATCACTGTTCTAATTGATTTCAAACTGAAATTAATATTTGTTCTTCTAATTTGATGGAATTAGGAAACAATTATGGTGCTGAAGGTGGACTTGGATTGCCCTCGCTCTATAAGAAGGTCAAAAAGCTCCTCTGTCAATTCCCTTGTTAGTATCTCATCCATCTCAATTAATTCCTCCTTCTATGATCCATATTAATTCATTTTTGTAGTTTAATAGAAATTGATCTATTAATTTGGCAATAATGAAACGAAAATTCATGACCAGATCTACAACGAGAAGCAGAAGACGGGGATGTTCAAAGTTGTGTGTTGCAACCCTGAAAAAATTAGAGGGGGATGTTCGAAATTGTGTCTTGCAATCCTGAAAAAATCAGAGACAAGCTCTGCTAGAAGGGCGACAAATCCATCAAAAACATCGGCGTTGCGAAGAGTAGACGTCGGAGAGAAGGTGCCGCACACACCGATGAAGAACGAAGGGCAAGCGGGTGAAGAAGACATGAGAAACAGGAGGGGAGGGGTAACTTTTTTTTTGGCTTTTACTAACGGCACAATTACTATTTTAACTGTTGAGCATTTGGCAAAAAAAAATAAAACTTAGGGATACCGCGTGAAATAGGTGAATGTTTGGGACATCTCGCGAATTTTTCCTTACCTTGAGGGTATCAGGCAAAAAAATTCGTTGTTTTTTTGTTCTTTCATATACTTCAATTTTCTATGCGTGTGAATTGAGGGTATTTTGATACAAAGTATGAATTCCTTAATATTTGTTACAAAGTTTAAAAGGGCAAGTAAATATGAACGAATGTAGTATATAAAACTATGATAATTACACGTTTTTTCATGCCTATATCGTTTTCGTTTCCCGTATCCGTGTAACATATATAGTGCTTCACACTAAAGAAGAAGCTTTGGTCGCTAGCTTGACTTGGCCAGGTTGCAGCCCCATGGTAGTGTTAATATATACTCCCTTTGATAAGCAATATTTGTTGTGTTAAATACTTAAGTAATACTTGTCATTTTAGCTTTTGACACAACTTAAATGTAATAATGAAGCTTAAACACTACTTATTTTTTCCAAGATCAATAATTTAATAATTACACATCAATTATTTTTTTGGGTAGAAATTACACACATCAATTTTAATCAATGAATAAAGAAAATTTCATAAAAAAAATATCAATATGTGTAATTTTCAATAACATATCGTAATTCACCAATAAATCATTACCTAAAACTCTAAAATAATAAATATTTCTTAACAAAACAGATGACTAAAACGACACTTATTTCTTAACGGATGGAGTATTAAAAGAGTGTCAAGATTGTGATGATAAAGTAGTGTAGATGTGCAAGTGCTTGTTGGTATAATGGTATGGTATGGTGGTGACGAACTGGCAAAGTTAAGAAAATATGCTCATGGGCGATAAGGTAATGTTATGTTTATCTAATTCTAAGTTGTTGTAACAAGAACATGTATAAGTTTATTGCAAGCACTTATGTTAGGTATTTTAGGACACTATGTAGGGGAGTGGTGGTTGAACCATGCTGACTAAGCCATTGAGGCACAAGTGGGCTCAAGGGAGTGAGCCATGATTGGCTAAGTCACCTCCAACCAACACTTGATGCTCTGGTCTTGGTTATTGGGCTTGTTCAGCCGTTGCTTCCCATGTTTTACTCATTGGGCTATGTCTCTGTATTGGGTCTTATCTGTGTTGTTGGGTTGAAGGCCCAAAAGGCTGGGTTTTGGCTGAGATGGAGGCAGTGGCTCTCTACGTGTGAAACACGTCGTTTGGATTAATTGGGAGAGGTATATAATCTCTTCCCTAACCCTAAGTGTCGTTTCTCTTGCTCACTATTCCTCATCTGCTATGGAAAATCTAGAGAGCTCTTTCTGAGAGTGAATCCCTAGCGATTCCATTGTTGCTCGAAGCTTTGGCTTGAGTCTGAGAGAGAAGATCACAGAAAGAGAAAAGAGAGTCTCTGAGAGCCTTCCTTGTCACGGTGGTGGCGCGGCGGTGTGAAAGCTTGGGAGCAAGCTTCGTGGTTGTATGTCTTTCCAGGAAACATTTCTCTAGCTCTTCCTCTTTTTTGGTTTGTGTGTCGCTTCTTCTCTGCTGTAGTGTTTTTAATTAGTTTTACTTTCTGAGTGCTTATATGTAATCGAACTTGTTCTTGAACTCAGGGACGGACCTAGCATGGATTCAGTGGGGGCCAGAGTTTCCACTGGGCCCATGCTAAAAAAATAATATTTTTTTTAAATTTTTTTTATATAAAAAGATTTTTTTTTGTGTGTTTATCAATTAAAAATTTATAATGCATACCTTAAAAAATGTAATTTTATCCAAATTGACACATAGATTCTTCAATAAAAAATGAACTATCTCCTCTATGTATATGCTTATTTGTGTTATAAATTTCTAAATTTAGGTCTAAAGGGTTTAAAAAATTGAAATCATTTTTTTTATACAAATTGTTGAAATTATGAAGAGAAAGTAGTAAATAATGATGAAATTTGTTTAAATTGTGTAATTGTTGGATCAATTTTGAGAAAAATTTAATTTGGAATTCGAATATAGAGTTTGTTGTTTAAAATTAGGGTTGATCGTGTAGGGTAAACAGTAGACATAATGTAAATAATAGTTTTTTATCTACGGGCTAAAATGTCTCATTTATAAGAAAAATAAAAAAATTAATAGAACTTTTTATTTTCATTATCTAGAATTAGCGTGATACAAATTTTTTCCGTTCGAGTAGGACAGGACAATGAAATTTTCTCATTATCGCTTTAACACTTTTACATTTAGCTCAATGATATCGGATGAATAATATAATTTCACTTAAAAATATCTAGTAATTGTTTACTCTTCAGAATTTTAGTTCCCATTGAGCTAAAATCTTACATATGCCCTTGCTTAGCCTTGAGTTGCCTAATAGATTGGATGAGCCTCTCTTTTTGAAAATTCCATACACAAACGTAGAACTTAATTCAAACTGTGTAAATAACTCTCTGTGTTCAAGCTTGCTTTTACTTCTCTTGTTTGTCCAAGCGTTTTGATCGAAGGATTGAGGTGGATTTGAGCGGAAATAGTTTTATACGTAATATGATCTCTTCTCATCTAATGAAGCTGAGGTTTCAAATTAAACAAGTCAGAAGATAATATTTGTAAAAGATTTAACGGAGAGTATATGAGGTGGAGATGGTAACCACTAACCACACAAGATTGTGACATCCTTGGTTTATAGTTTCTTCACTCAATTGCGAGCGATCAGTTTCACAAAAGGTACTTATCAAATATAAATATCTTGGAGATATATGAAAAAAATATCTCTAGTCTTTTTTTGTGCGCCAAAAATACTTGAAGTTGAGTTTCAATAGTAATTGTTTTGATTGATTTGTAACGCAATCAATTTTTCACGTACCTAGCCTTGAATAAGCATACCAATAGCATCACCATTTTGAAGTTAGTTTGATCTACTAGAAATAACGTGAATCGTGTGGGATGGGTTAGGTTTGACTTGGCTGAGTAGCTATAAATTTGGATCATCTATAGATCGAACTTTTTTGGGTCGAATCTATAGGTCGAATTAAATACCTTTAATTCTGACTCTAAAATTCCCTTATTGAATGGTGAACGAACCAGTTATCATCTCATATTTTAGGTCATTCCATATAGGCTTGTGACATTTCAATTAAGTTTATTTATGTAAGGCCCACAGATTTAGAGACGTTGTTCTCATGTCAATCGAGAATTTTTCAGAAAGTCACATATCCCAAGACTATTCCCGTCCTAACACGTTTAACTTCTTCATAGTTCTTTGTCCTCACTTGAATCAGGAAAATGAGGAGCTCTTGTTTACATGGGTGTCGGCTCTGATACAATTTGTAAGGCCCACAGCCTTAGAGACGCTGTCCCCATGCCAACGGGAACTTCCCAGGAGGTCACCCATCCCAAGACTAGTCCCGCCCTAGCACGCTTAACTTCCTAGTTCTTTGTTCTCACTTGAACAAGGAAAAGAAAGAGCTCTTGTTTAAATGGGTAGCATTTTAATCGTTATAAAGGATTACAAATCCGGAGTATTACAATTTTTGAGTCGAATATATATAGGCTTCGTTGGGCAATTTTTTTAGATTACGGAAATTTTATTCTATTTTTAATCTCGGTAAATAATGTCGATATACTTTAAGAAATTTATAGTAAATTAATGTAATATGTTTGCTAATTTTTTAAATGTGATCTCCAAAATCGTTGAAAATTAACAAGTTGAATTTATTTTTCATCTATTTTAGCACAAATTTATATTTTTGTAAATAATTAAGCTAACTAATAAACTCAACTCTATCTAATCATTCAACTTCAGCTTCAATTTCGGTTACTCATTCAATTTCAGCTCCTATTTCAACTGAATATATCGAACAAAACTATATTTTATATAACAACTTGATTGTATATAAAAAAATGGATATATATGCTCACATTTTCACAAATATAACTAATTCGCCACAATTCATGACATATATCACTTTTTTACAATTTACATTACAAGATTTTGAAGATTGGAAATGGGAATCCCCTTTTCAATCCAATCAATAGAAGTTGGAATTTGATCTCTTTGTGAAGTGTTAATTTCATACTTGTTCCTCCTCCGCCACACCCACGTCGGAGCTCAAGCCACCGCCGCCACCGGTGGCGTCTTCAAACCTCCCAAGAAACACAACCATCCCAACCCAAAAAACCCCTTTTAAAACCCTAGCCATTCCTATACTCACCGTCAAATAATACAACCACCACCCCACAAAATCCCCAATTCCACCACCACCACCAACGGCGTCTTCCACCGCTCCGGCCAGCGCCTCCACCTCGTCCCTCAGCCTCAGCCACCACAACCCGCCGCATCCCAACGTCATCACAACCCTCTCCGCCCACTTCTCCGCCCTCACGCGGCCCCAAATGGCGTCGTCCACCACCGGCCTCACCACAATCCTACTCCAACACATCATTGTCTCGTGGACCCCAACAAAGAACACCGCCCTACTAAACAACCCCAGGCTCCAACTCTTCTTGAACCCGGATCCGGATCCGGGTTCAGTACTGGTGGCTTGGATCCCAAGCACAACGCACACTTGCACCGCGCAAAGGAATACCCATGCAGCATGCAATCCGGGTCGACCCGGGTGGCTTGGAAAAAAGGCGACCCGACCCGCTAGTGTGTGGAAGAGTGATAGTATGGTGATTATGGAAATCAAAATGTGGAGAAGAGATGGGTTTGTGGAGAAAAGAAAAGGGTTTGTTTGGATGGAGGATTGTGAATTTGAGAGTCTTGAGAGGAGGAGGAAAGAGAGGGGTAAGAGAAGAGTTAGGGTTATTATTGAGAGCACATAAAATGGTTGTAGGAGAATGAAAAAGCTTAGCTTCTTCTTCAATGGCTTCCAACCCATCTTGATTCTTGAGCTAGCTTCAATGGGGGAATGAAACAATGGAGAAATAGAGCCGGTGCTAAAGTGGTTGCGGTGGATGTAATCTATATAGTTGTGACTTTTTGAGAGTTGTTGACTTTTTAGGAAGTGGCTTCAAATTAAGGGAATAATGTTTATATTTTCTCAAGGTTTGTGAATGATTTGTTCTAATTGTGTTGATAGTACTACTCACTCCCTCTGTCCCATATTGATGTTTCCATGGGGGAGAGATTCAAATACCAAGACGAGTTTTGTATTGTTAATATATCTAATTACATAATCCTAAAAATTATAATTTTTTGATATTATCAAAGTACTCGTTGAGACGAATCAAACAAGATCACACATGATTATGTTTTTTCTTATATATTGGAAGAAATTTTAAAGATTCTCTTCAACTGTGAACAGTGTATAGAAAAGTAAACGGGCCTTATATTATGGGACGAAGGGAGTATTAATAATTGTATTCATTTTTTTTAGAAATTTAAAAGGGTTTTATTTATTAGCTAGGTTGACAAGATGACAACATCGTAGGTATAACAAGATTAATTTATTTTACACGTTTTATTGAACTATATAACCTTCTAGTATAATATGTTAGGATTTGAATGCAGGAACGAGAGAAAACGGAACAATGAACACGAGAATTGTTATCCCAGTTCGCCACGAAAGAGTGACTACATCTGGGGCGCTATCAAGCCAGAGTTTTTTCTACTATTTTATTATAACAATTACAATAATCAAATGAGTATAAATACTAATGATCGAAACTCTAATCAGACTCAAAAGACTTGTCCGTACAAAAAGGTCCAAAAATTTTCAAGGGGACTCCGCCCCATATCCCCGTGCCCCGGCCAACTCAGCAGTGAGTTGGATCGGTAGAGTTTGGGCTTTGGTGTACAATTCATCCCGTCTCCACAACTCAATACAATAATCTTGTGTAATGTTTGATTTTTTAAAACTCATACTATGTACAATTTGATAATTGCAAAGTAAATCAAGTATATTTTCAACAGAAATATCTTTATGTATAAGCAAGTAAAGTTGGCCGGTCAATCTCACTAGCTACGTACCAACAAGCTTTGATTCAATCACTACTGACTTCTGACCCAAAAAAAATTCACTACTGAACAACTTGGAGTTTAAATTTCCTTGTCAACAACTTGATTTTGATGTCCTATCTAACTGGTCAACCAACTTTTCTACGGAGTATATAATAAGTGTACGCAGATTTGACATTGTTTTCTACTTATTAAATCAGAGATGGCAGTATTTGCTAACTAATTATGCTTCTGCGTTTAATTAATATAAATTTCATATACACCTTGCCGGAGTTTTTAATTACTCTTCGTTTGAAATCCTTGCCTACATTATTTGGATTAGCCAGCCCATAAGCTGATTGATGAGATGAGAGCTGCATGTTTGTTTCTCCAAATTCCTTTAAAATAATTCCTACATAAAATAATAAACCTAACTCAATTTTCAAATGGATATATTAGACCTAATCCGAGTAAACCGGGCTTAATAATCCAAAATCTAACCCGCCCCAAATGGACAAAACGTATAAATACACCAACTATCATAACTCAACCTTATCTAATCTAAAATCCAACTGGCCCTTGATAACCCAGACCTAATAATGTTTTGAGCTTAAAACAGAATCAATATATGTTAATATCTTAAGGGCTCGTTAAGTATCGATATCGAATATCGGTATCAATATATATATCAAGATATGGAAATGAATGATATCAAAGTATCGGATACGGCTATAGATAAATAATATTTATAATATATCCGTATTATATCACTTTGATATCACTCATACTCATACCTTGATATCCATCTATAATACCAAACAACGGATATCAGTTCATACCTGTGTATGAATGGTATCGATACCCATACCTCCTATCTTAATAACAATACCAAACAGATCCTTATGAGTTGTCGATTGCCCTTTAAATGCTCATTTCACAACAAAAACGTATGTACATAATACAATATACGTACAAGATTTGACATTTGACCACAACTTGGATCAACAAAGCATAGTTTTAGCCCTACTGTAAGTCGACAATAAGAATATATAACAAACTTTGCCCTCTTACAACTAATCAAAGATCATCTCCCTTCATGAAGATCTTCAGAGAACATGGCGGTTCGAGATACATTGTCGTTGTCAAAGGCGCTCAAGCCAGAGAAAGGGCCAGAAGAGAACATAGAAGAGGTGCCATCAGAATCAAACGTGCAAGACTGCCTGAGATTTGGCCTGACGGTAGCCGGATCTTGGTTCTCGGTGAGACGCTGCACCATCTTAAGGGATTGCACCACTTCACTCATTGTGGGCCGTTGATGTGGCTCTGGAGCCACACACGCGGCTGCAATCGTGCATACTCGATCGAAGTCTTCCTTCGGGTAGTTCCCTTGAAGCTTTAGATCAACAAGCTCCTCTAGACGCTCTTTGTCCCTTAGAACAGGCCTTGTCTGAAAGGCAAGCCAGGAAGAAATGCAATTAAGGTTTTTTCTAATGTGTGCTCATCTAAGAAATCCATTTTTAGCAATAATTGGGTTTATCCATTCTCTTCTAGGGAATATTTTAAAGATAATTTCCTATTTTAACTTGTTAGCAACACTAGAAAAACCGAGCAAGTAAATAAAACAAAGTGGGTCATGAAAATTTTATACTAACCCAAGTTACAAGGTTTTCCTGTCCAGATGGTTGAGACATATCCACTGGTTTCCTTCCTGTTAGTAACTCCAGAAGGACAACTCCGTAGCTATAGACGTCACTTTTTACTAGTAGATGACCAGTCATAGCATATTCAGGAGCTACATACCTGACATAGTGCAATAAAGACTTAGAAACGAAATTTTTAGAAGAAACTTCATATGGTTTGAATGGAGAAAGAGGAACACTAACCCAAATGTTCCCATTACTCGTGTAGACAAATAATTAGCCTGGCCTTCAGGGGCTTGTTTGGCGAGGCCAAAATCAGCAACCTTGGCGTGGAAGTTGTTCTCTAGCAAGATATTTGAGGCTTTGAAATCTCGGTGGATAACACACGGCTGCGAGTCCTCGTGTAAATATGCAAGTCCTCTAGCTGCATCAAGTGCAATCTTCATTCTGGTATCCCAGTCCAAAGGGCAGTTTACTCCCAGTGGGCCTGAATCAGGTAAATAAAAAACAACTTTAAAACAAATCCAAACTTCTTTTTTTTCTCGAGTCAGAGGCTGAAAATGTCAAGAATTAACTTGATCTTGGAATGGGCGAATAGAAAAGGAACAGAATAGTTTTACCATGAAGCCAAGATTCTAGACTGCCACTCGATACAAGCTCATAGCACAGCAGATTCTGAGAGGAGTCACGACTAGAATAGTAGCCCACGAGTTTAACAAGATTTCTATGGTGCAACCTGCTAAGCATTTCAACCTCAACCAAGAATTCCTTGTCTCCCTGCTGTCCTCCATTCGTAAGCCTCTTGATTGCAACAGCTGTGCCATCACTTAGAACTCCTTTAAAAACTTTTCCAAATCCTCCTTCACCAAGTATGCTTGCAGTTTCAAAATTGTTAGTTGCTTGCTTGAGCTCTTCATATGACAGAAACCGTGTACTGGAAGGGTGAGGTAAAGAGCATCTTTCTGCAGCAGCATCTACAGTTCTCGTCTTTGCTGAGAGTTGAAATGAAGAAGTAACAGGTCAATAACCCATCAAAAGGTTAATCAAACTATAAGAAGAATTTAATACATAAGCCACACATAGTCACATAGTATAAGTTAATTATCACATGAATCTGCAAACACAATTAAGCCTTAATGATCAGGAACTCAACCAAAACAAACTTGTAGTTGAGGATGGCCAACAGTCATCAAATGTCTTGTACATGCATCATGCATGAATACATTTTTCAAGTGCAGACAGAAGACAAAACTATCATCTTGAATTTCGAAAGGAACACAAAGCAGAATAGTATCAGCTTTATCTTCTGGTTTTCATAGATAAGTGAACTTAGGGTATGAACTTAAGAAGATGCTATCAAACTTCAGAATTTTAAAAAGAAGCACGAACTGATCCTACCGCAATAGCTGCTTCTAAACTTCAGAATTTTAAATACGAAGCACAAACTGATCCTACCGCAATAGCTGTAGAAGCAGTAGTATACCTGGTTCTTCAGAAAGTAAATTTTGCTTTGCTGGATGAGTTGAGCAAGAGCAGATAATCAATACCACTACAATGGCACTGATTAATATAAAACCACCAATTGCAATAACGAGAATCAAACTTTGATGCCCTCCTTTCTTTGAAACAACAGATGAATTAGAAGTCGGGAGCTGCACAACAGGTGCTTCAGCAGGTGAAGCTGCTACCACAGGAGCTGCATAGAACAAAATGCTGACATTGTTGGAAATTTAACAAGAACTACTTTAAGCAGAAGTGAGTGATAAGAATCATATTAATCTGTTTAAATATTTATTGGGGTAGATAAAATCACAGAAAAATAAGATGAAGTTGAAGTCCCATGAAGTTACCTGGTGATGGAGCAGGGGCTTCAAACCATGTCATATTTAGAAGCTTGTAATCACCAACACCTACTAGTTTAGTGTCTAAATTGACCTTATGCATAGAAAGTGAAGAGTTTATAGAAGATGCATTATTGGATGAAAAACTTATCCCGGTAGATGGTGTGATGTCCATTGAAATATTTAGACTATTTAGGGTAAGCCAATAAAAGTCGATCAGTTGAATTTGAGAACCACGTAAACTCAGACCTGAGGCCAATTCTTCAAGAAAAAGCTCCCAATTTGGACTCTGAGATACATTTGTAAGGAGAAGATCAATTTTGATTGGATATTTACAGTTACAATCCTCACTACCCCTTATTAACACCATACTTGCTCCACAACAACCTGTAAAATAAGCACAGAAGAGGTCAAACTTTTGTTTCAAATTGCACAAAGAGAAGAAGATGATGAAGACGAAGAAGAAAAAGACGATTCACAATTACAGTGACGATCATGGATAATTCATGGAACCACATCAGTGTATTGAATTGGAGTAAACAATTTTAGAATCATTCTGTACTTAATGAACAAGTCATGAAAAAAGGTCTATTGATCAAATTAGCTATTTGCAATGTGTAAACTAAAACTTTATCATTTAGTTTGTTGCCTAAGCATTGAGTTATCATACTTGGAACTTGTGGTGACAATGCTGGCTGCGGTAATCTGGAGTGTGTCGGCGATGTATCAGCCAAGTTCGGGGGCATAAGGTTGGCAAGGGGTGGTGCTGCCTCACTCGTCTTTTTTGATGGTCTTGTCAAATGTGAACTTGAAGGAGGCTGACTAATTACGAGTGGACCGTGATAAGGAGTTATTGTTGGTGACAATGCATGTAATGATGAATGCTTCTTTTTTGGCCTGTGATACAAAGGTGAGTTGGACAGGAAGCGAGCTCTAGGAATAACATGTTTAGCCGTAGGTGTGTTAGATTCTGTGAAAGAAGAAACCCCAATTCTGGATTTCATGGATTCAGCACAAGTTATGGGCAAAAAGTAGCAGGACAGAACCAGCAAGGTGGAAATCAACCATTTGGATACTCCAGAAATACCTGTAGATGTATATTAAGGTCACAATCAAGTACATACCAAACAGAGAAATCGTATAAGCAGCAAAAGAGTAACAATAGCAAAAAATGACATATAGAAGTTCTTTCCGGATAAAGGAACCAAGGCACAGAATCAAAAGACATAGCAGCTCTTTCTATATTCTACTGTCTACATCCATTAATAAGCCTAGGAATAATAGTGAGCAAATTTCTGCACTCCTCCACTTGCAACTTCATTATTATACTTCGTTTAGACTAATTGACTTGATGCAGAAACAATGCAATATGTAAGCATGATTTGTTAAAGAGGCATTTCCAGTCTGAATATGTTTGTTCTCTCAGATCCTAATAACTCTTCTTATATCTTTTGCAACGAAATGCAGTGCTTAACAAAGAATGGGAAGAAATTCAGCTTCTTAAAATATATATAGAGGCGACATCATTTGATTCATTTCACAGCTTGAATCCCCCAATTAAAGATTCCAATCCCAAATCTCCCGTCGGAACCAATTCCACATCCCACTAATACATCAATCAAATAATAAATAGTACAGCTTCAGCGATTATCAGGGATTCATGAAATCAAAGATCAAATTAATCACCTGAGCGTCTGAAAAGCGAAGCCATGAGCGCCGACACGAACACCACCGACGGCCGACACCGCTCTTCAGATCTGATAAATCTCGGCCGGGAGTCGAAGAACAGGCGCTGAGATCGGCAGACGGAGCGTCAACAGCTCGGGAGCAAAGCAGAACCAGAAAAAGGCATAAACTAAGAAGAAGAAGAAGAAGAAGAAGAAGAGGAAGTGGAGCGCAGATTGTTGGATTTAGAGACGACAACAATCTGAGCTTAGAAAAGCATTTATAGTATTCTATCTAGTGTAAGAAAGTTGTAGCTCCGAAACTCCAACACCATTTTTGGAGCTCAAGAAGAGCTCGGAAAGAGCAGATGGGGATCTAGAGAGCGAATTGGGCTCCACTTGCACCGTGCAGAGGACAGCTTGGGATAGACTTGAGAGAGTAGACTAATTAGATCGGATTCGGATGACGTGGAGCTAGTTTTATTCTGCGGTTAGGACTTAGGGCGGTGGAGATCTGTTGATACATTTTGGTGTTTCGCTCGTTAATTAGTAATCCCTCCCTTATAATATTCTTCCTATTTCGGTTTTATATATTATTTATAGTAAAAGAGAATCTTTAATATTTTTTTCAATATATAAAAAAAATATAGTCATGTGGGGTCTTATTTGATTCGTCTCAACGAATACTTTCATAATATCAAAAAGTTATAATTTTTACTAATATGTAATTAGAGATATTAACGATACAAAATTCGTCTCGACAAATATGTCATATCCAAATGAGAAGAACATATTGGGACAGAGGGAGTAATTTTTTGTTCGAATCTAGTCACTTTTCATAAACTTATTCTTAAACTAGATTTGAATTCAAATTTATACTGAAAATATGCAGTCATAGTAGTTTCGGGTTAAGTCGTTGTGTCGTACAACGACTCATAAAAAATAAATCGCTATATGGTACAACGACTTTAAACGAAGCGGAATGGGTTATTAAAAAAAAAAGTATAAGTCGTTGTACCATACAACGACTTATACCTTTTTTTATTATTATTTATCGGTTTAATTTGGGGAAAAAAATAAAAATAAAAGGCATGAGTCGTTGTATCGTACATACTCATACCTTGTTTTTTTTTTTAATTCCCAAATTAAACCGATAAAAAAATAAAAAAATGTATGAGTCGTTGTACCGTATAGTGACTCATACCTTCTTTTTTTTACGTATGAAATAAATTCGATGATTAAAAAAATAAAATATGGACAAGAGTCGTTGTACGGTACAACGACTCATACCTTTTTAAAAAAAAATTTAATAACCCATTCCGCTTCGGTGAAAGTCGGTGTGCCGTACATCGACTCATTTCTGATGAGTCGCTGTACGGCACATCGACTTACCCCGAAGCTACTGTCGTCAGCCTATTTTCAGAATAAGTTCGAATCCAAGCCTAATTTAAGAATAAAAAGTGCCTAGAATGAAAAAAAATATAATTACTACGCTAAATCATTGTTTATGCCCGATGTTATATGATAATATGAACACACTTTTTTTTTGGTTGAAAAGTTATATGAACACACTCTTTTAGTTGTATATATACATTTTTATTAAGATTTTAATATTTTTCATCTTTGACTTATATCTTAGTAGATATTGTTAATCAAGAGTTTGTTTAGTAACGATATTGATAAATATTTTTTGTAGAAACTACTTTTTTGAAGCATATAACATTCGGTATATGATAGCTTTATTTTCAGTCGTTCACACTATCAAAGTAATCCTAATATGCAACTAGAGTATAGCATGCAAGTAAGGAATCGTACTCAAGGGAGTTAAAATGTCAATTTCAATGTAACTACTAATTTATCAACTTTAAAGAACAAATGGGGGGGGGGGGGGGGGATTTGGTTTTCTACTAAAACTACTCAATTGCAATAGCACAAAAATCAGATTAAACAATGGGAGAAAGAGTTTCACCTAGCAAGTTTCCACACATCAATTAACCAAGTTGCAATTCGGTTCATTTCATGTTCATCATAATCCTATGGATTTGTCCCAATTCTGATTTTTTGTATATTAACAATCCAACCGGTCTTGCTAATACTTACTAATTGAAAACCTAAAAGACCTCCTAAGTTGATTCAATCAATAGCATAGGGCATAAGAAATAATGGATTGCAAGCAAAGACTCAACACCGCAAGTATGACATGCAAATCAATTTCCTTTTCACAATTGAATTCAATATACCAATTTCATGCAATTGTGGTTGCTACAAGTGATTAGGGATTCCACCGTCTATCCCTATTCTAGCAATTAGAAAACTATAAAATCGAACTAGGATGTCAATCTAGCCAACAATATAGAAATCCGAATTATGCTCAAGGAAATCAATACAAAAAATCCAAAGGGACGAACAAGAGATAAAACCTTACAACTGAATTAATCGAGTGCTTCCACGCTAGGCAAAACAAGGGTCTTAGTTCCGGTTCATGTTCTTCACACAATTCAAATCCAAAAGAGAGACAAAAGAAAACTAGAAATTGTTCTTGAGAGAAAAATAAAATGAGAGAGAGAGAATGGAATGTGATGGATCAATCTCTGCACAAAAACGTGCCTTCTAAACCGAAAACAATAAAGTCTAAAATGAATTCGGGAAAACGAAACGTCAAGCCGAAAAGGAAAATCGGGAAAAGTTCAGTCGCGCCGAAACCGCGACCAACCGCGATCGCCATGGCTCGCGGTTTGTGCTCCAGCAGCTTCTGTTGGACTGGAGAATAACGGTGATCGCGGTACATCGCCCCACCTCGCGGTCTTCACTCCAGAAGCTTTTGTCTTCTGATCACCAGCTCTCCTACATAGCTTCGAGCTTCGTCTTCAACGCGTAAGTGCTTCCAAATCATCCACAATGTAGCTCCGCACCACAACCATCAACTTGGCTCCAAAACCCTGTCAAAGTCTCCTAAAATGTGCTAATAATCCCTAACTACGCCATACAGAATACGGTGTATCAAACTCCCCCATACTTAGACCTTACTCATCTCGAGTAACTAAAGAGAAGCTACCCTCACCAAAATATGCATTCCAGGTCTCAGGAAATATGACGAACCTTGCTAGAGATTACAACAACTCAACAATAAACATCCCAACCAAAACAACAACCAAAAGAGCAATGCGAACAACAATCAAGAAGAACCCAACACACCTTATTTCTCCAAGTGGTAGCTTACCCGAATCCTCCTATACTCCGCCCCTTATGTCGCCACGCCAAGCAAGAAAATCCTAGATCCCTCACACTCATTTTGCTTAGGCGCCCTCTCGGGTTTTCACCTAACCACTCATTGTTTTTCTTAGATGGGCTCACCAATCTCGCATCACTCCAAGACTCATTTTTGCCTCAACCTAATGTTGAGCGGGTCACCTTCTTTTTGCCTATGCGGCCCTTTTGGGTTTTCCGCATATCCAAGGATTTACTATGCCTTTTTTCTTTTTTTTTTTCTGGCTTTTTTCTGTTTTTTTTTTTTTTTTTTTTTTTTTGATAGAAATGCTGAGATATGTACAATGTGAAGTATCATCCCCTCCCCCATACTTAAATGACGCATTGTCCTCAATGTGATACAAAAGGACCTGAAATGATTGGGGAAGGAAGAAAAATACTCACTGTGGTGGTGGATAGTAGGGGCCAGCACCCCGGTAGTACTCCTCCTGAGCTCTCCTCATGGCAGCAATGTCCCTCTGGATGTCTCCTTGGGTGTGCTGCATCTCCTCCTGTGTCGCTTGGAACTCTCTCATGCTCCTCCCAAAATCAGAAAACTGAGCATACATATCATCTTGCCTCACCGACATACGGGCAAGCTGTGCAGCCATGTCGCCACTCCAATCGGATTCGTCATAGGAGTACTCATCATATCCTCTAGAAGGGCCTGCCTCATCAGTCATAGGGGCATGAATAGGCTCAACATGCTCGCCCTGCTCATCCTCCATCTCCTCATCATCCTGCACTGGCGCACCGGCCCCAAGTGGATCTGATGGCAACATGAAATCCCGGTAGCGCGGACCAAACGGCATCGGTCTCGGTAGCCTCATCATGTGAGTCCTGTCTGCTAGGGAGAGCCATGTGTATCCTTGAGTAGCATTTCCCTCCAAGAGATGTGTACGCCTCAATGTCTCCAAATCATATACATATGAACCAGTCAAAGGCGCGGGAAACTCATCAGCCCCGATACAAGCTCTTGCTATGAGGGTGATCATCCCCCCCATAGAGATCTTCCCAGTAGATCTCGACTGATGCTTTTGGCAGTTGCAGACAAATAGCTCGACCCAATCCGGAATGACATTACTCTGCGGGACCAAACTCCATAGTGTGGACAAATCCATTGCATTGATCTTGTTGACCTCGCCCTGACCAAAGAATGTCATGGCGAGGACCTTATGAGCAAGCCTCAGCGGAGGATGAGTGAGCTTGTTATTGTACTCACTACGGGATGGCACAAGCTCGTGCCCTGTTGCGGCGCGCCAGAAACTGAAATGACTCTGAATTGGGTCACTCCAATTTTCGATACTCTCAGCTGTGACACCAAAAATAGCCTTCAAACTGGCATAACTCAGCTGATATTCTTTTCCCATCAAATGAAACCGGATAGACTCACCATCAACGTTATCAACCAGCGAGCACAGAAAATCACATGTGATCTCCTTATAGGTAGGAGCATTCCTACTCATGAAATCTCCCAATCCACCATGGGCAAGCAGCTGTAACAAACACTCTTCTAACCCGAGCACTCGCAAAGCATGAATATCAAAGAATTTCGTAACTAATATCGGCTTGCTAGTGAGGGTTTCCCTAATAGCCCGTTCTCGGGTGTTCAAATTCTTACGCACTCCTCTAACCATGATCAATACGGTAATAATGCGAGAGAAGGGCAAAGAGCAACTCACAATCTGAAGTATGTAGAATAAACCGCGAGTGGACGCGAGCAACGGCGATCGCGGTTTCTGATTGAAGTTTCTGGAGTGAAAATCGCGGGCGGAAGCGATCGCTGGGGGTCGCGGTTTTTCGCGATCTGGCCTGATTCGCTCGCGTCGAGTCGCCGGTCTCCGTGAGGGTTGTAGCGCTCGCCGGTGGTCGCGGTTGAGTACAAGTTCGGTGGAGGCAAGACTTCTTGTCTCTTTTATGGGAGTAGGAGGGATTTTTGTGAGGAAGGTGTTTTGGAGTTTTTGAGGGTTGTGAAAATGGAGGTTTTTGTGGTTGTTGAGGGTGAGATCTTGTGAGAAGGGGATGGGGATGAGAGTGGGAAATGTGGGAGAGTGAAGAAAATGGAGTTTTTGATGTTGTTTTGAGTGAAGATGGAGGTTGTGGGAGATGGAGGATTTTTGTAAGAAATGGAGGTTTTGGAAAATGGAGGTAGGGTTTGGAGGAAGAAGGGGATGAATGTGGGGATGGGGGTATTGTGACCGATTTTTTTTTTTTTTTTTTTTTTTTTTTTTGAAATGAAGGAATGACTTACAGGGGGCAAAACCGTGAGTGACCGCGATCGCGGTTGGTCGCTGTTTTGGCTGCAGACTGCAGCTGAACCTGCGCTTCGGGCATCCTTTCCTAACCACAAACAAACTAAAAATGGCAGTTAAAAAGAACAAAAAAAAAATAGTCAAAAATAATTAAAGCATCACAAGCCTCGGGTTGCCTCCCGAGAAGCGCCTTTTTTAACGTCGTGGCTCGACTCAATGCGGCTCAACTCAAACCTCGGTATTTGGCACCTCCAAACGTGCCTCCTCAAGAATTCCATTGTCGAAGCCCTCATGATACGGCTTCAGACGCTGTCCGTTCACCTTGAAAACCTTGTGCGTCTCCCCATCAAGTAAATCTACCGCTCCGTGGGGGAAAACTTGGGCAACGACATATGGTCCCGTCCATCTAGACCGGAGCTTTCCTGGAAAGAGCTTCAAGCGTGACTGAAATAAAAGGACTTTATCTCCGACTTTGAAGTTCTTCCTAAGAATGTTCTTGTCATGCCATGCCTTAGTCTTCTCCTTGTAGATGACGGCGTTGTCATAAGCCTCAAGACGCAGCTCTTCCAACTCATGCAGCTGTAACTTCCGAAATTCTCCAACTTCATCAACCTGCATATTGCACCTTTTCACGGCCCAAAAGGCCTTGTGCTCAAGCTCCACTGGAAGGTGACAACCTTTCCCAAAGACCAATCTATACGGAGACATCCCAATAGGAGTTTTATAGGTTGTTCGATAAGCCCACAAGGCATCGTCTAATCTCAAACTCCAATCTTTTCGACTAGGCCCGACAGTTTTCTCCAAGATTGTCTTGATCTCTCTATTGGACACTTCAGCTTGTCCATTTGTCTGTGGGTGATAGGCTGTAGAGATTCTCTGGGTGACATGGTATTTCCTCAATAGAGCACTCACGGTCTTGTTACAAAAGTGAGTGCCCCTATCACTTATTATGGCCTTCGGGATACCAAAACGAGCAAAAATGTTTGCCTTTAAGAAACCTGCTACAACTCGTGAATCATCAGTTTTGGTGGCCTTCGCTTCCACCCATTTGGAAACGTAGTCCACCGCAAGCAAAATGTATAGGTTTCCGTATGAACTAGGAAACGGTCCCATGAAGTCGATACCCCAAACATCGAAAATCTCACAAAAGATGATCGGTGCTTGTGGCATCTCATTCCTCCGGGACACATTCCCAAGTCGCTGGCATCTATCACAGGTCTTACAAAAGGCGTATGCATCCCGGAAGATGTGCGGCCAATAAAAACCTGCCTCTAGCACTTTCCTAGCTGTTTTGTTCGCCCTAAAATGTCCCCCACATGCATAAGAATGACAAAAAGTTAAGACCGAGTGTACCTCATTATCGGGGAGACAACGTCGTATGACTTGATCGTTACAGTGCCTCCAAAGATAAGGGTCATCCCACACATAGAATCTAGCATCACTTCGCAACTTGTCCCTTTGGGCCTTGGAATAGTTAGGTGGAAACTCTCCTGTGACGAGAAAGTTCACCAAATGAGCATACCATGGCTTGAAGGCTTTAAGCGCAAGAAGCATCTCCTCTTGAGCAACATCTGAATTCCTGTTGGTCTGGAAACCGCGAGGGACAGCGGGCCACGGCGATCGCGTTTTTGTTTCTGTCGTAGAGATGGAATCTGTCTGACTTTCTGGAGGATAACCGCGGGCAACGGCGATCGCGGGTGGTCGCGGTTTTGCTGCTGCAGTAACTCCAAATAGAGTGTCATCAGGGAAATTTCCCTGAATCTGTATTTGCATCTCAGGCTTGTCATCTCCTCCTATCAATCTGCTCAAGTGGTCAGCCACCAAATTTTCGGCTCCCTTTTTATCTCTAATCTCAATATCAAACTCACTCAACAACAAGATCCACCGAATCAGCCTTGGCTTGGCATCCTTCTTTGTCAACAAGTAGCGAAGCGCTGCGTGGTCGGTGTAGACGATCACTTTGGTCCCAAGAAGGTACTGCCTAAACTTTTCCAAGGCAAACACAATTGCTAGCATCTCCTTTTCGGTGGTAGTGTAGTTCCTTTGTGCTCCGTTCAAAGTCATGGAAGCATAATGAATCACATGGGACGCCCTTGCTTCCTTCTGTCCAAGAACTGCACCTACAGCAAAATCACTTGCATCACACATGATCTCAAAAGGGCGAGACCAATTCGGTGCCTGAATGATAGGGGCGCTAGTAAGACGTGCTTTCAACTCATCAAAGGCCGCTTTGCAAGATTCGCTCATCACGAAATCAACCTCCTTCTTCAGCAACTCACACAAGGGAGATGAAATCTTTGAAAAGTCCTTAATAAACCTGCGATAAAAACCCGCATGGCCTAAAAAGGAGCGCACTTCCCTCACGTTAGTAGGATAAGGCAATGTCTCAATCACATCTATTTTTGCCTTATCTACCTCAATACCTTTAGCCGACACAATATGTCCTAGCACAATTCCCTGTTCAACCATGAATTGGCACTTTTCTGAGTTAAGAACCAAGTTGGTTTCAATGCACCTTTTGAGCACTAGAGACAAATGATTCAAGCACGCATCAAAGCTGTCACCATGCACAGTGAAATCATCCATAAACACCTCAATGAAGTTTTCCACATACTCAGAGAAAATACTCATCATGCACCGCTGAAATGTCCCGGGGGCGTTACACAACCCAAATGGCATCCTTCGATATGCAAAGGTACCAAAAGGGCATGTGAACGTCGTCTTTTCTTGGTCCTCCGGTGCTATAGCAATCTGAAAATACCCTGAGTACCCATCAAGAAAACAATAGAAAGAGCGTCCGGCAAGTCGCTCAAGCATCTGGTCAATAAAGGGCAAGGGGAAGTGATCCTTTCTTGTTACCGCGTTCAGCTTACGGTAATCTATACATACTCGCCATCCTGTTTGTAACCGGGTGGGGACCAACTCTCCCTGTTGATTCTCCACAAGCGAAATACCTCCCTTCTTGGGCACAACTTGTGTAGGACTCACCCACTTGCTATCAGAAATGGGGAAAATCATACCAGCTTGTAGGAGCTTCAACACCTCCTTCTTCACCACCTCAGTCATTGGTGGGTTAAGTCGTCTCTGAGGCTGCCTGATTGGCTTGGGATCTCCTTCTAGTAGAATTCTGTGCATACAAGTTGAGGGACTTATTCCTTTGATATCTGCAATCGTCCATCCCAAAGCTATCTTATGCTCCTTAAGCACCGCTACCAACTTCTCCTCGTGTTCTTTGGAAAGACTATTAGAGATGATGACCGGCAACGACTCCTCTTTCCCAAGAAATATGTACTTAAGATGCTTGGGCAGCTGCTTCAATTCAACTTCCGGTGCCTGCACAATAAAAGGTAGGAGCTTCTTGCTTGGCACTATTAGTTCCATGGGGCCACTGCCCAAATGAGTATGAGAATACTTACCTTCAACATTCAAATGAGCCAAGACTGCCTGCATGTTAGTGGACAAAGACAATTCTGCGTGTGGATCCACTACATCATTCTCTATAATAGATCGCAACTCATCATAGCAAGTAATATCAAACACATCTTGAACTAAAGGCTCAATCACATCAATAGAACACAAGGAATGATCATCAATGGGATGTTTCATGGCATCATAAATGTTGTATTGCACTTTCTCCCCATCAAATTCCATTGTGAGTGTTCCACTATTCACATCAATTTTTGTTTGTGCTGTTTTCATGAAAGGCCTACCTAACAGTATAGGTGCCGCATACTTGTCATGTTCCATATCCAACACACAAAAATCAGCAGGAAATATCAAATCACCTACCATGACAAGAACATCTTCAACTACTCCCTTCGGATACACAGTGGACCTATCAGCAAGTTGAACAACAATTTCGGTCTCATGCAAGGGTCCTAATCCTAGGGATTCATACAAGGAGAAAGGCAAAACATTGATAGATGCACCAAGATCAAGCATACATCTTTCAATTTTTGTATCACCTATCACACATGTAATGCTAAACATGCCTGGATCACCACACTTTTTAGGCATTCGCCTTTGAAACACCGCAGACACATGCTCACTAACTTTGACCTTTTGTTTCCCTTTCAATTTTTGATTCCTTTTAATAGTGCAGATTTCTTTCAAGAACTTAGCAAACCGAGGAATACTCTTAACCAATTTAAGCAAAGGAATATTTACCTGACACTTACTGAAGGTCTCGAATATCTCATTGTCACTCTCCGGTCTTCTAGTATCCTTCAACGCCTCAGGGAAAGGCGGGACCGGCTTCTGAGAGCAAAGCGGTGGAAAGCTCGGACGAACATAGTCATCAATGGGAGCTGGGTCCAAACCGCGAGTGAGGGCGGGCTCCGGCGATCGCGTCTCCTGAGTGGTGGTTCCTGGCGCTGAACCGCGGGTGGCCGCGGGTCCACGGGATCGCGTCTCCTCCATGGCTCCATCTTGGCTGCCCTCTGGTGAATAACGGCGAGTGGCCACGGGTGACTGCGATCGCCGCCGTTCCAGTGGTTCATCATCTTCAAAACCGCGATCACGGTAGGTCGCCTCGGATTGCCGTTTCCTGTTTTCAGTTGGTTCAGAACCGTCTTGCACTTCACCCTGTTCAGCATAAGGGTTCAATAGCTTCCCACTCCTCAAGGTAATGGCACTCACATTCTCCCTCGGGTTGACTACCGTTTGTGACGGAAATTTTCCCGACACATTAGCCTCTAGATTACTCACAGATTGAGCAATTTGTGCCACTTGTCTCTCAAGATTCTGAATGGAAGACTTTGTTTCAGCATCCTTCTGCATAACCGACTGGGCCAATGACTTGATCATGTCTTCAGCTGACATGGTTTGTCTCGGGTTGTATTGTGGCCTCGGTTGTTGTTGTTGTGGTTGCAAGAGATGAGGATTTTGAACATTTTGCTGGTTACTCCACCTCAGATTTGGATGATCTCTATACCCCGGGTTGTAGGTGTTAGAGAATGGATCATACTTTGGTCTTGGTTGCCATCCTCCTACAGCGTTCACCTCGGCATTTGACTCCTGAAGCGTTGGGCATAGATCATTCGGATGTCCCACTTCATTACAAATTCCACATGGTCGGGCTTGAGACGGAGTGCCACTCAGCATGAAGCACTTCATCATTTCCTTCAGCTCATTCACATCAGACTCAATCTTGGATGGAGAACTCACAGCCTTGAGACTCTCTCTCTTGCTAAATTGTCTTGAGCCCTCGGATAGCTCCTGAAACATCATGAAAGCTTGGGGCGGAGTTTTGTTCAGAATATTACCTCCACAAGCGGCATTCACCATTCTACGCTCCTCATCCGAGAGACCATTGAACAAGTAGAGGATGAGGTCCTGATCACTGTACCCATGATATGGGCAACTTGCACACAACCGCTTGAATCTCTCGTAGTACTCATATAAGCTTTCACCTCCTTGTTGTTCAATAGTAGCAATGACTCTCTTTAAACTATTCAGCTTTGTGGCCGGGAAGTATTTCTCAAGAAAAGCTTTCTTCATTTCGGCCCATGTCGTGATACTTCCCGGAGCAAGGTAATAGAGCCAATCATTTGCAGCATCCTTCAAAGTGAATCCAAATGCTCTCAACATGATGGTGTCAGCAGTGACACCTCTTGGCTTCATGCTAGAACATACCGCATGAAATTGCGCCAAGTGCTTGTTCGGGTCTTCTCCAGCAAGACCATGAAAGTGAGGCAGCTCATGAATCAATCTTGCCTTCAACTCAAAATTCACTCCTTCGGCTAACTCAGGAATAGTTATAGCCAAAGGCTGTTGCTCCAAGTTAGGAGCGGTAAGTTGTCTCAACGTTCTATCAGCCATCTCAATATGGTTCAGACGTTGACGGGCTGCTCTTTGGTTCCTCAAAAATGTCCGCTCAATTTCTGGATCACAATCAACAATGGAAGAATCAGTAGCACGGGTGTGAACCATACAAATGGTTCACACCAAAAGTTGATAAACAAACAATTACAAAGAAAAGAACAATTATTAACTCCCCGGCAACGGCGCCAAATTTGATAGCTTTATTTTCAGTCGTTCACACTATCAAAGTAATCCTAATATGCAACTAGAGTATAGCATGCAAGTAGGGAATCGTACTCAAGGGAGTTAAAATGTCAATTTCAATGTAACTACTAATTTATCAACTTTAAAGAACAAATGGGGGGGGGGGGGATTTGGTTTTCTACTAAAACTACTCAATTGCAATAGCACAAAAATCAGATTAAACAATGGGAGAAAGAGTTTCACCTAGCAAGTTTCCACACATCAATTAACCAAGTTGCAATTCGGTTCATTTCATGTTCATCATAATCCTATGGATTTGTCCCAATTCTGATTTTTTGTATATTAACAATCCAACCGGTCTTGCTAATACTTACTAATTGAAAACCTAGAAGACCTCCTAAGTTGATTCAATCAATAGCATAGGGCATAAGAAATAATGGATTGCAAGCAAAGACTCAACACCGCAAGTATGACATGCAAATCAATTTCCTTTTCACAATTGAATTCAATATACCAATTTCATGCAATTGTGGTTGCTACAAGTGATTAGGGATTCCAC
Source organism: Rheum nobile (assembly GCA_027886185.1). Lineage (NCBI taxonomy): Eukaryota > Viridiplantae > Streptophyta > Magnoliopsida > Caryophyllales > Polygonaceae > Rheum > Rheum nobile. The sequence continues at coordinate 1,864,268 of WOAB01000254.1, read as the reverse complement.
CGTCTATCCCTATTCTAGCAATTAGAAAACTATAAAATCGAACTAGGATGTCAATCTAGCCAACAATATAGAAATCCGAATTATGCTCAAGGAAATCAATACAAAAAATCCAAAGGGACGAACAAGAGATAAAACCTTACAACTGAATTAATCGAGTGCTTCCACGCTAGGCAAAACAAGGGTCTTAGTTTCGGTTCATGTTCTTCACACAATTCAAATCCAAAAGAGAGACAAAAGAAAACTAGAAATTGTTCTTGAGAGAAAAATAAAATGAGAGAGAGAGAATGGAATGTGATGGATCAATCTCTGCACAAAAACGTGCCTTCTAAACCGAAAACAATAAAGTCTAAAATGAATTCGGGAAAACGAAACGTCAAGCCGAAAAGGAAAATCGGGAAAAGTTCAGTCGCGCCGAAACCGCGACCAACCGCGATCGCCATGGCTCGCGGTTTGTGCTCCAGCAGCTTCTGTTGGACTGGAGAATAACGGCGATCGCGGTACATCGCCCCACCTCGCGGTCTTCACTCCAGAAGCTTTTGTCTTCTGATCACCAGCTCTCCTACATAGCTTCGAGCTTCGTCTTCAACGCGTAAGTGCTTCCAAATCATCCACAATGTAGCTCCGCACCACAACCATCAACTTGGCTCCAAAACCCTGTCAAAGTCTCCTAAAATGTGCTAATAATCCCTAACTACGCCATACAGAATACGGCGTATCAGTATACAAATAATATAATGAAATAATGTGCCTTTTGTGGATAATATTTTTTACCAACATCGATCTTTCACTTCTCATTAATGTTATATATAGGGTTTATGTTTGTAGTGGGAAGAGAAAATCCGAGTGCAAGCAAAGACGCATATTATATGTGCATATATTTTGTATCATGTGTTTACCTATGTGTACAACACTTTTTGTTGATCTATTTATTTTTTGTGTGCATCTATTTATTTTTTGTGTGCATCATTTTATTGAAAATGTATGTTGAATTATTTTGTACTATATATGCATCTATTTTATGTTGTGTGTGAGTCATTTTATTGAAAATATGTGTTCATGTTCATTTATTAATGTGTGCATCTATTTCTATTAAACGTAACCATGCACCTTTGGGGATGAGATATGAAACTTTTGTGAACCTAGTATAATAATGCAACAATTACCATTACCATTTCGTACCATTATATAATTTGTGTCCCTCTAATCATAGCCAACCCTTTGTCCAATGATTCAATATTTGTCTCCATTTTTCACTCTAAGGTCTATATGTGCGTTATCCTCCTTCAACAAATATAATTCATATTTTTTTTGGAATTTTCGTATAATATCCTTAATTTTTTTTGCAATCTACTACTCCATCCGTCTCGGTTTATTTGTCTTGTTTTGACCGGACACACTTATCGAGACGGATTTTATATTGTTAATATCTCTAATTACATAATCCTAAAAATTATAATTTTTTGATATTATCAAAGTACTCGTTGAGACGAATCAAACAAGATCCCACATAACTATGTTTTTTCTTATATATTGGAAGAAATCTTGAAGATTCTCTTCAACGGTGAACAGTGTCCAAAAGTCAATCAGGACAAACATTGTGGGACGGATGGAGTATATAATAATTAAAGCATAATCGCAGCTGCATTGCACGCGCCCCAAGAATGCATCCGGAATTCCCGTTGTCACGTGTCGTCGCGAAATTGTGTGATACACGTGTCAGTTTTTTGCTTCATTTGATAGTTTACTAAAATCCATCGTTTTAGCCTTATTTAACATGATTTTCTTTGTTCCATTTTGATTTTGGTAAATTGTAAATCTTTCTAAAAATTATGCAATTAATATTCTAACCTAATTTTTTTATTGCAAATCTTTCTAAAAATAAACAATTATAATCCGATCTATTTTCTGAATTTTGCATATAATACCAAATATAAGCATGAATAATTTGCAATCAATAAAAATAGCAGAATTGTGCAGTATATGATTTATACAAACCATAATAAATTTTAAATCATAAGCAAAATAATAGAAACTGCGCACAATCAAAAACTTGAAAGACAAACAACCAAAATTAACCTAAAACATAAATTAAATGCCCAGAAACCAAGCCATAAATTGAAATGCCTAGAAAACACAACAAATGAACAAAACCTGCCCAGAAAGAAATTTCTCTGGTATACAAATTATAAATGAAATTGAAATTAACTATGACCAAATACAAAACCAGAAATTAAATTGTTCAACAAACCAAACCATAAACCAGAACTTAAATTTGGCCAAAACGCATTCTACAAATCTGAACCTGTCCATAATTATAATGAAGATTGATTTTACCGACAATATTATGAACCTGCAGTATCTCTATAATATTTTTGGCACTTTCTGATTCAAGATAATATCAAACCTTCAAATATTGGCTCAAAACGTATTCTGCAAATCTGAACCTGCCCATAAATGTAATGCAAATTCATTTTAAACAACCATTATACAATATTATGAACCTGCAGTATCTTCACAATAAATTGAAAATGGTAATTGCAATATATTCACTTACCTGCAAATATGTGAAGACAATAATATATATGACCTTACATTTGAATGAGCCTGCAGAATACCCTAAGCACATATGTGAAGACACAATAAATTCAAAATGGTAATTGCAATTGCAATATATTCACTTACCTGCAATATATATACAACAGTCAAATGATATTTCCAAAATTTAAAAACCCTAATATTCCTTTCTTTTCAACACAATATTGGACTATAAATTGAAAGCTTTTACAGGCTATAAAAACTACATCCCCTATACTAATTTCGGTTGTTTAGCCTTCAGGTATGGGTAAATGAATATGTATTTTGTTATTCTTAATAGTCTGCAGCACACCATTTTATCAAAGAATTCAGTAGTTAATAAAGTTAGAGCATGTCATCTACTGATATTGAATGTATATGTTGATATATATACTGATATTGAGGTATTTTGTTTGTTTCAGTGTTTTTTCAATAAATCCAGAAATCATATACAAGGTAAAAACAGTTGCTTTCGTCCTTTATTAAATACCATGATGTACATTTAAATAACATACCGATTTGAAGGTATACCAAGTAGGTGCAGAATATGCTCCGAGAAGCTATTAGAATAGTCCTTTTGCCAGTCATTATAACAGGCTCTCGGGGCATGTTCTGCATCCAGAAATACCCTCTCATTGATATGAATGTTTCTATATTTTTATTTTGGTATATAAAAAACAGTAATTTAGAAATTCAGTTTTTTGTAGATTTAGATTTCATTTATAAACACAGCATTGTTGGCACATTCCAAACTAAAAAGTACTACTTTTTTGTATAAACCATCTTCTTTGAAATTGCAAAAAAGGTAGAAGGAAAATTTGATAATGGCATAAAAGCTAGCTTAATAACAAACAGATCTTTAGTACACAAACCTATAAATTATACCCAAAAAAACCCAAACCCAATATCATAAATACTAAAACAACTACACCATCAACAAGATGAAGCAAAATTTGATAATTGCATGGATATTGACATCAATCAACAAGATTTTATGTTTATATTAATATAAATACTGATTTCATAAACTGATTTCAGAAATTTAGTTTTCAGTTAGGGTTTAAATTTTGTTGTATTAAAAACCGATTCCATTTCATAAATTCAGTTTTTTTTTTTTGTAATTCAGATTTTATGTTCATATTAATATAAATACTGAATATTGTTTATGTTGTATTGTAGATATGTCAAAAATTATACAGCAAGTCAAGAATATTACAGTTTATTGAACATATTCATATACGTAAATAATTTTAATATTGTACTCATACCTTTACTTATATTGTATAAATGTTCCTAGGAAATGACAATGTTGTTTGTGTCCATCCAAATTTGCATCATGCATTACTGTTACAAGAATACATCAGTTATAGTTTGAAAAATATGTATGCAATTGTTTAATATCCAATTTAAAATTATCAAACAGATAAATATGACCTGATTGTGTGTGCATAACATGAAAATCTGACTTCTTGAGTTGAGAACCTGATATCAGGATTTTTTTATATATTACACCTATAAGTGAAAAAATTAATTGGGCCACGTCAGTAATTATTATGTAAACCAAAAGAGTAAGTTTGATAGTAGTAAATTATACAACAGAATTACACATACCTTTAGAGCTTTGTCATCCTTAGGATAATCATGATATCAGGTTTATGAATCCCATTTCAGAAGAATCTACATTGGAGTTAATATGTTGAACTGAATGCATGTAAAAGAATCAGATATTTTTTAATTATAATAGGAGTTAGAATCTGATAAATACACTATGTAAACTGTAGAGTTGGTAATATGAAAAGTTTTACCTTTCAGAATATGAAACTATTGAAATTGATATTCCTAATTTAAATTTCAATGCTCTTATCATTTACAGCTAGAGTGCAAACCTGGAATCATAGATAGGAAAATACTTGCAAAGGTTAGATACATTTGTTATTACATATACTATTGATACATGAATATTATTGTTCTGTATATATTAGATTCATTTTTATTTCAATATAACATGTGCACATCAGTTTTTTTACTTTGTTATTTATAATAAATATTTTCTATTAGTTTAAGTGTTTAGTTTGTATCCAATCTATACTTTTATTTCAATATCATTTAAACAAAATAATGCCTAAAACTGATATCATACTCACATCGTTAAAGAATCAAACAACTTCCTCCTTGATGGTCATTTTTTTTCATCTGAAGCCCACCATTGGTGTCTTTGGTTTAACCCTTGCAAACAAGAGATTTCAAATTAATAGATATGAACAACACATACAAATAGAGATAAATTTAGAGAAATTGATAAAGATGAAGAGATATAGAGATATACAGTGATATAGACACATAGAGAGCGTGGGAGAGAGAGTGTGAGTGACTGACTGAGAGAGAGAGAGACAGAGAGATACAAAAAGATAGTTTACATGTAACAACTTTGGATCTACATAGAAAATCTCCTTGGATCTGAAAGTCCATGGTCGATCTGCATAGAATAAAAATTATTATAAGTTATATATTTTAGAGAGATAGAAGTATACAGTGATATAGATACATACATGCAGTTGGAGAGAGAGTGTGAGTGACAGACTGAGAGAGACCAAAATAGAGGCAGAGAGATAGACAATAGCTTACATCTTTTACATGCTTCGTATGTTTGAGGTTGGATCGATCTCCTCATCAGCGCAGTTGTTGTGGTTCGAATTTGAAACATAACAAATATAAGCATAAGGTTAGACTATGAATTATGCAAAACAATGTTAAAAAGACAAGGGTGTGACTTCGTAGAAGTTTTGTTGTTATGGATCTGGATCTGTAAAAAAGAAAGTGGGATACAGAGACAAAGAAAGAGAGAGAAATAGAAAGAGAACAGAGAGAAGACAAAGAGAAATAGAAATGATATAGACTTTATTTTGCAGAGACATATAGAGAGAGAGAGAGCATTGTTAAAGTTTATCTATTAAATTGATTTCTTATATCGGGAATCTGAAATGAACACTCTAGAAAGATTAAGAAAGTACCTTTTTTTCTTTCCTTCGTTTCTTGTTATTTGGGCCAAGATAGAAATCGGGCTTTTTAAGTTTCGGAGACCAGAAGTTCATTAGCCCAATATTAAAGCCCATTAACCATATAAATGTACATTTTATATATATTGGGCCTGTAATTCCATTAATTGAATTAGGTATAAGTCCTTTCGGAGACCAGAAGTTCATTAGCCCAACATTAAAACGATTTGAAATAAATGCATCTTTAATTATTCATATGCAAATATGTGTCGGTTAGTTGAAAGTATAAATATTACAGAAAATATTTAGGTGTTAAAAATATATATTTTGGAATAACAAAAACATTATATTCTAAGCCATTGAATTATTAATATTACTATATAATATATATTAGTTAATGTTAAATATCCGATTTTGTTTGATTAATATATTCTGAAATCGTATTTTATCCGTTCGATTTTGATTTATTTACCAAATTTTGGTTATACAGAATGGGGTTAACTAGAGAAAAGATAGATTTCTCACATTTTTTAAGCCATCGATGAAGGTTGATAGATCCATTGGGCTCATCTTGAATGTGCTCCCACAACATACAGATTTCGACATGCCAAAAATGATTCAAATATTAATTATTAGTAAATTAAAAAAAACATTTTATGATGTCGAAAATACTTACAGAAAAATTGAAATAGAGAGAAACTTACTTTTTTACGCATCGAACATCTCTTGAACACCAGATCTGTTTCTTCAGAAATATGGGTTTTAGGAAACCCTAAACTTACTTTTCCCGTTTCATGTTACAGAAAAAAATAATTTTAATGGTTAATTTCTATCTTAGAGAGAAACAAGATGGAAATATATTGAATCGAAAAGTTACCTTTTAATTATCGCTTGCGTGAAATCGAATTTCCGGCCTGACTTTTGTTTAGCTGAAAGATCCATCAAATAGTCGAAAAAAGCTCTGATCGTCAACCGAAATCTCAATAGGTTTTTAGAACGAAAAAACTTGGATTTTGAAGATTTAGAAGAAGAAAACAAGATAACAGAGTGTCGTTTAAATTTCCAGCTTGAAAAAGAAGAATAAAAACGATGAATTTTAGATCTGTAATCACAATAACAAGGTTTAAAGAAGCATAGATCAACAAACACAGACGCCATCTACATAACGATAAAAATGGAAGGTTGAAATCGGGGAAGAAATGGTAAAAGTTGGATCTGGAAAATTTCAAAACCAAATCTGTAAATGGAAGTTTTGATGAAGGACAAAAGAGAAACGCGACGCAAAGAAAGAAAAGAAATGGGGCTAGGGTTTCGGGGTTGGTTTATATGAGCTGAATAACGTAGTAATGGGCTTGGGCCTGATCTGGCGGGTGTAATGGGGCTAGGAAATGGGCCTATATAGCTATCGGGTATGGTTTTAGGTTTAGGCCTGATTTATATCGGCCTTCCAGAATCAAATAAAGAGAGGGGCATGAACTCAGGCTGATTAAATGGGCTACGATTTATGTCGGGTATTGGTTTGGGCTTGTGGATTGGGCCAACTTTTAGGGCATATCTGATAGCATATTTCATAACGGCCCATTAATCTATTTATTATTGAATAATATTTGTTCTTTTGTTATATTATTAAAATAAATAATTTTTATTTTATATTATTTAATTATTTACATTTGTTTATATGTAATCATGCATTGGCTTATTGGCCCATAAATCAATTTAATTTTTAAAATTATTTATTAATTTTTACAAGTATTAAAATTAATATTTACTATGTACTTTTTTTTATACTTCTTCAAAAATATAATAAGTATTTAATTATGTATAGTAATTGTAATCTACTATTTAATAACTAATTAGTATGTGCCCTAATTTATATATATTCCAATGATTGTTGTATGAATGAAATGAAATTGATTGTATTCAACGGAATATATATACGTATTTCATGATTAATAGTAGATTAATAAAATAAAGTATGTTGTATAATCTCATTAACAATTAGGAGGTATATTATTTATTTACTCATTTAATTGACATATGATGTATTAATTATTGCATTTTTATCAATATTAATATACTTTTAAAAAATAGTTAGTTGTATACAATATCGCTATATATTTATGAACGTGCAATGCATTGATAAACAGTGTGGTGTCAAATTTGCATGTAAACTTTGGAGAAGAAGCGATTATTGTTGTGGATCTGAAACAGACAGGTTGTGGGTGGTATAGATCTAAACTAGATCTTGTAAGAAAAAAATTCAATCTCATATTTTGGAAAAAGAATTACAAAGGTTTGTCTCGATTAAGATAGAAAAGGAAATAGAGTGACGAAACTTGAATTAGGAAATCAAATATGCCATAGATCTGGAAAAGGAGAGAAATGGAGATGAAGGGCTTCGAGAGAGACAGATGAAGAGAGAGAGAATGGAAACAGCAAAATGATCCCAAAGTGGAAATGTTGAGATTAGTTGCTATTATAGATAAACGACAACGAACAAATTCAATTGAATACAAATAATATATTGTTACATAAATCGAGCTTTTGGAATTGGCCTTGTAATTCACTTCCTCATTTTTTATACTTGGGAAAATAAAGGGTTATGACTTAGATCCGATTCCAGCAGTGATGGAGAAGCGCAAATAGAAATCCCCGATGAACTATTGGTCAAGGATTATGACTTAGATCCGATTCCAACAGTTGTTAAATTTGTGTATCCCTCTCTAATGGAAGATCAGTTGTCTCCTGTATACTTTGAAGAACGAGCAATTCTTGCTCCAACACACGAAAAGGTAGATAAAGTTAATGAGTATATATTGTCTTCGTTGCCTGGTGATAAAAAGATCTATCTTAGTTCGGATAGTCTGTGCAAGGCAGGTTTTAATAAAGACATTGATGCGAGTATTTATACGTCTGATTATTTGAACAGTATTAGATGTTCTGGTCTGCCAAATCATGTACTCAAACTAAAGGTTGAGGTGCCTATTATGCTGCTCCGAAATATTGATCAATCTTTAGGTTTATGCAATGGGACGAGATTGATAACCACGCAACTTGACAGTCATGTTATACAAGGGAGAATTATTTCAGGCAACAATATCGGACATACGGTGTTGATTCCTCGCATGATAATGTCACCATCAGACACTTCATTCCCTTTCAAGTTTCAACGAAGGCAATTTCCCTTGAGTGTATGTTTTGCTATGACCATAAACAAAAGTCAGGGCCAATCTCTTGCAAATGTCGGTTTGTATCTTCCACGCCATGTTTTCATTCATGACCAGTTTTATGTTGCATCATCAAGGGTGACTAGCAAGAAATGTTTGAAGATATTGATTTGCGACAAAGATAAGAAGAGGTATAATACTACAACCAATGTAGTATACAAGAAAGTTTTTAATAATTTGTAGCAATTTTGAACATCGTTCCACATTTAATGTTTTTCGTTTCATTTTCATGTATTATATGATCATTTTTATTATTTTTGATGGTTTTAGTAGTATTGATGTAAGTGGTGTGGCTATACTTGTTTGAAAGACTACTTAGCCAATTTTTATTATTAATAAAGTTATGGAGAATGTCGTCTCTCTTTATATAATTTAGTTTTTGGTATATCTTGAATATTTTTTTTCGATTAGTCATGTTTTATTTAAATAACTAATCAAATAAATATTGAACTAATGACTCATCCATAATTAAAAAAATATTATTTTTACAAATGTAAAAAAAATATAAACAAATCTCGTACAAGGCACGGGAATTACACTAGTTTTCACTAAATACCCAAAGGTTTGGACAATGTTGCGTGTAGACCTCATCAAACGCGGGCCCGGGCCGGGCTTTAGCCAAAATCTAGGCCCGTTTGTCGGGCCCAAGGGGCTAACCGGGCCCGCTCGGAAGAGCGGGCCGGGCCGGCCCGCATGACATATAACTTATATTTAAATTATTTTTTGGTATATTTTTTTGGTATTTAGCGGGCCGGCCCGTTAAATTATTATTTTTTATGTATTTTTTAGGTTATAATTATTTTTTTAATGTATTTTTAAATATATTTTTATATAATTTAAATTTTATACGGGCCGCGGGCCGGGCCGAGCGGCCCATACGGGCATGGCCCTGTTACCGGGCCCGGCCCGAACGGGCCGGGCCAACCGGTCCGTTCAGGCTTAAACCCCTGTCCAAGCCCGTTTTGCTTGGCGGGCGGGCCGACCCGCTTTTGCTCAGGTCTAGTTGCGTGGTACCCATGCGATTTTTACAAATTTTGTTAAATGCCTTTTTAAACTTTAAGCATTTGTCGTATGTTCCTACAAATAAAGCAAAAAATAAATTAAAATCCTATATGAAAAATCAGTAGATTTTTTTCCACATTTAATGTGAAATATTTTGTGAAATCAGGGGGAAAAGATTCGAAAAAGAGTGAAACATGTGTGATACCCCGTAATTCTGTAAGGATTATTCTGGGAATTTTTGGAATTTTCCCGAACACTCGTTTAGTACGTCGGATTTAATTCAGAAAGTCGGAGACATTCTGTAATGTGCTATGTATCTGTAATATTTTTCTCAGTGAGGAATTATACAGTTAAGGCCTGTTGGAAGTCTATACTCGTTCGTGTACGACTTTTGTTATCGCGAGTTAAGATTAATACCAAATCTCTACCCAATTGGTTATTGCCTAAGAGGTGCAAATGGATTAACCATGAGTTAATACCCAAGGGCACAATTGGAAGGCTTTTTGGCTCCCAACAAGCCTCATCTTTGCCTATAAATAAAGGGCATGGGTGAAGCTAGAAAGGGTGTGAAAAACGCCATTACGTTGTCCATTTCTCGTCTCTCAAAAACGCTCCCAAAGAAAAACGCTCTCTCTCTCGGAAAGCTCTCGTGAATCGTTGGAGGCTCGTTTGGTGTCGTTCTCGGTGGCCAAAGGAGACTTGGAAGGCCCTTAGAAGCCTAGAAGCCAAGCAAGGCGAAAGGCGAACCAAATCGAGCGTCGCGGGTAAGATTTCTCATCCGTTTTTAAGTTTCTGTTCAGTGACGGCGACCGCCGCCAGGGAGACGGCGACCGCCGCCAGGAACGGCGACCGCCGTGTTGTGGACGGCGACCGCCGTGTTGTGGACGGCGACCGCCGTGTTGGGGACGGTGACCGCCGTGTTGTGGCCGGCGACCGCCGTGAAGTTCTTGGTGCCGCCGTGGAGGAAGCCGATGAGCGGCGCCCGCCGTGCTTGAGACGGCGACCGCCGTGATGGTGGCGGCGCCCGCCGCAATTGTTGGTGGCCGGCCGTGAAGGGTAGTTGCCCGAGAGTTATGCGTTGGCTTCCGAGACCTTCGATCGGGTCTCGTATCCTTCGATTTCTTTCGTCCTTTCGTATATTCATACTATTCTTTGTCGAATCTAACCTAGGGTTCCTTTTTGGGTCGACTCGAAGGTGTTTATGCTAGTGGAGCTATACGCGTGTCGAGCCCGGAATCCCGTTGTCTCTGCTTTGTTCCAGATCTGCGGACTAAGGCAAGTGACGGTTCGCTCTTGCTCATCGTTCCATATTTACATTAATTATCAGCTGTTTATCTGAGTAATTAATTTGGAATGATTATCTATGTTTGTCTGGAAAAGGTTTTATAAACTGTTTTGGAAAATCATATAATAGGTTGTATATCTGCTAGAACGACGCTATTATCTGTGATCGCCTTCCGGGCATTTATGTGGATTAATAGGAAAACTAATCCAAGTAAGGATTAACTGTTTCTATTATCTCTTTGTTTAAGTTAATTGCCTGGATGACTTTAATGTGAATAATTGATGTGTTAGACTGTTTAGTTAATACGAGTGTTTGTAGGAACGCTAATCCAAGTAAGGATTAGTCGTTTCTTTATAACTTAATGTGCGTAGGAACGCTAATCCAAGTAAGGATTAGTCGTTTCTTTATAATTTAATATTCATGGGAACGCTAATCCAAGTAAGGATTTGTCGTTTCTTTAAATCATAATATTCCTCGGGGTTATTGCCGAATAATTTAAGGGTCATGACCTATGCTTCTTATCCACATGTAAGGATCTGAAGTGTTTTAAGCGCCTTGCTAGCGCCAGTGGATGAGCTTAATTGCAGTCCTGTGTTTTAAGCACTTAGCTAGTGCATTGGGGTGGACGTAACTGTCACCCTGTAAAATAAACTGTAAGCGCTGTGGCAGTGCAAATCAGGGTGAACATAAGATCACCCGGTGTCTTAATAACTTCCGTGTTCTCGGAATATTCTTAAAAGCCTCAACACTGTGTGTGTGTGTGTTGTAATTTAATAAGATAAGTGCAGTTAAGCACATAATTAAACTGTAAGCGCTGTATAGTGCAATCAGGGTGAACGTAAGGACACCCGGTGTAATATTAATCGCCGTTGTTTCTCGGCATAATAAAGTTAAGTCTCGCGTGTGGGTTGTGTGTGTTTTAATTTGGGTTGACATGATTGTCACCCTGAGATTTAAGCTGTGTGCCGCTCTTAATAACATTAATGTGTTTCAGTAATGTGTGTTTTGTAATTAAATAAGATATGTGCCCGAGTGCACATGATTAATAAACCTTTGGCGAGTAGTGCAGCTAAGTCATAGTGCAGCTAGGAAAACTCGTCTTGACTTTGATCATAGTACGTTCTCTTTCCAATCTGGATTCGCTGTATGCGATGAGGTTGGTCGTGAACCGAAGCATCTCAGTCAACTTTTAAATCATTGTTGTTTGATTCTGTTAAACATTCCAGATTTGTCATATTTCCTTAAAGACTCAATCTCTTGGAGTCTCTTTTCGAGTCAATTTCTGTGAAGATGAAGTCTTCCAGAATCTTCTCTCATGCATACATTTGTTGTTATTACGTGAAAGTGCCGGGTTATGTATCGTCCCTTCGGTTATTATTCGAGGGACAATGATAGTAAACGGTTTCGATCACTCGAACCACTCTGCTTTTTACCCTTGCTAGTCTATTTAAGTAGACTAACCCACGAACTTTGTTCTCCGCATGTGGGCTGGTGTCATCCGTTCGATTCGGCACATCAGATAGAGTGTAGATGAGAAGACTAGAAGGACTATGGAGTCGACGGTGGTTTTCCGACGTTTTTAATAATTTCTTTTAATCAGGTTGAGATCCTTGGACAAGTGATCATTACGATCACAACCCTTTTTGTAATATCTTTTAAAAGTTTTCCGATGTGCCTTGTTTAAGATTTTCGTTGTAATTTATTTAAACTATGTATTTGTCCTATTCGGGATTGGGATGTAATCCCGAGACTCGTGTTTTATGTAAATAAGGTTATCATTTTGTATCATTGTATTTCATGATTTGTATTTAAACGGTAAAGCCTTGGGTGATCTCGGTAAGGAACACTGGGGTCACTGGCGGTAATACCTTTCCAAAAGGGTTAAGGTTGGGGTGCCTATTATGTTGCTCCGAAATATTGATCAATCTTTAGGTTTATGCAATGGGATGAGATTGATAACCACGCAACTTGGCAGTCATGTTATACAAGGGAGAATTATTTCAGGCAACAATATCGGACATACGGTGTTGATTCCTCGCATGATAATGTCACCATCAGACACTTCATTCCCTTTCAAGTTTCAACGAAGGCAATTTCCCTTGAGTGTATGTTTTGCTATGACCATAAACAAAAGTCAGGGCCAATCTCTTGCGAATGTCGGTTTGTATCTTCCACGCCCTATTTTCATTCATGACCAGTTTTATGTTGCATCATCAAGGGTGACTAGCAAGAAAGGTTTGAAGATATTGATTTGCGACAAAGATAAGAAGAGGTATAATACTACAACCAATGTAGTATACATGGAAGTTTTTAATAATTCGTAGCAATTTTGAACATTGTTCCACGTACATTTAATGTTTTTCGTTTCATTTTCATGTATTATATGATCATTTTTATTATTTTTGATGGTTTTAGTAGTATTGATATAAGTGGTGTGGCTATACCTGTTTGAAAGACTACTTAGCCAATTTTTATTATTAATAAAGTTATGGAGAGTGCCGTCTCTCTTTATATAATTTAGTTTTTGGTATATCTTGAATATTTTTTTGATTAGTCATGTTTTATTTAAATAACTAATCAAATAAATATTGAATCAATGACTCATCCATAATTAAAAAAATATTATTTTTACAAATGTAAAAAAAATATAAACAAATCCCGTGCCTTGCACAGGTATTACACTAGTTTTCACTAAATACCCAAAGGTTTGGACAATGTTGCGTGGTACCCATGCGATTTTTACAAATTTTGTCAAATGCCTTTTTAAACTTTAAGCATTTGTCGTATGTTCCTACAAATAAAGCAAAAAATAAATTAAAATCCTATATGAAAAATCAGTAGATTTTTTTCCACATTTAATGTGAAATATTTTGTGAAATCAGGGGGAAAAGATTCGAAAAAGAGTGAAACATGTCACATAAAATGTGAAATATTTTTCCTATGATTTTTCATATAGAATTTTAATTGTTTTTTTGACTTTATTTGTAGGAATAGACGACAAAATGCTTAAAAATTTGACGAAATTTGTAAAAATCTCAAGGGTACCACGCAAAATTATCAAAATCTTCAGATATTTCGCAAAATTTTCAAAAACTCAAGAATACCATATGAAAATTCCGTATTTTTTTCTTCTTCATATTCTTAAGCTTTCTTCTCAATATTGGAAAATAGAGATTTTCTTATAACAATAATTAAACATGCATGTATGCACGTACACATTTATGCATGTACAAAGAACCAAGATCTAGCCATATCCAAACATTTCCAACTAAAGCGGACTATATTCATGTTCCTTGTATCAAAGTGGTACTATATATTAATGCACCCACAAACATGCATTGCAACATAAATAAAACCTCAAACATGCATCAAATAAGCAGAGTTGTGACTCTATTTTTCCTCCTGATTTGCACACCTCTCTGTGTAGTTTCGGAATGGGATATAACTCCCAAGACTTATGTTGACATAAACAACAATATGGGGGATGGATTGAAGATGACCCTCCACTGCAAATCAAAGGACGATGATCTGGGCGTCCACGTCATCGAAGACGGGAAATCGTACGAGATTACATTCCATCCCAACATCATATTCACAACGGTGTTCGATTGCTCGTTTACGTCGGTTAAAGGGTCGGTGATGACAGATGTGTATAGGGCGAAGAGGGATTACTTCACAAGGTGCAGCAAGTTTTGTACGTGGAATGTCACCAAAGATAGCGTCAATGGCATTAACGACGCTGGAAAGGTTGATCTTGTCTATAAATGGCAGTAGATTTATAAGTTGATTAATATATGAGGAGGATTATGTAATGTCATTAGCGTTGTATTGTATGTTCATTAATAATACTAATTAAGGCAATGGTCCATTTAATACAACCTAATGTAAAATAATGTATTCGGAATCCAAACAAACCCTTAATATTTAGAATTTTGCTATTTATTGCCGACGAATAAGATGTTAAAAATATAAATATTTTTTGTGACGCGTTTATAATTTTTATTCTAGGATTTTAGTTTCTAATAAATTTTACCAATATTTAGATATAGTGAGTTGTTTATTAAGGAAAAATATATTTGTGCTAGTTAAAAAAATAAAAAAATTCAATTTTTAATTAGATAAATTTCTATATTTAGCATTTTATTTACCGCTCCGGGGCGACAAATAGTAAAATTGCCAAAACTCTCCTCTCCACAAGATCATAAATTGATTAACTCAATAATTTTACCAAATTCAATCTTTGACAACTCAATTGTAGAAGTGTTTTCAAATACGGGGAGGTCTATATATAATATATACTATATAATAGTAAAGATGAAGTAATGATTAAGGCCAGGTGTCAATTTCATATTGCACCGCATCACCTTATGTGAATATGTGTGCTCTACGTTATTCACTTGTCTTCATCTAATTTATCATTATTTATAAATTTTTGATTTTTTTTGGGTGATATTGTAATTATTGTAAATATCTCGAAGGTGAAGATAATCTTGATTTTCTTTTTCAGTATATTGATTATATATATAATAATTTTATTAAGGTTTTAATATTTTCCATCTTTGATTTATATCTTAATTAGTAGATTTAGTTAATTAAGGGTTTATTTAATAATGATATTGATAAGGGTATTCCAGTTGGTGTTTTAGGAGTCGAGTAGTATTAATTTAAGGGTGAGAGATACAATGATGGACTTGAACTTTATCAATTCGAATCGAAATGATACAAATATGGAGACGTTTGGTTATAAAACAAATAAATTCAAAACCTTAAGAGTATCAATCAAAAAAAAAAAAAACTTAAAACATCAACTAGAATACCCTAAATTTAAAGACACCAACATGATTTTTTTTTTTTTTTTTGTAGATAACTACTTTTTTAAGGAAATAGTGTTTGGTATATAAATGATATAATGAAACAACGTATCTTTTGTGGACAATTTTTTTACCAACATCTTTCACTTTTCATTGGCATATCTAGGATATACGTTTGTAGTCTTGGGAAGAGGCGATCTGAGAGCAAACGTCATATTATATCGCAAAGATGCAACGTATCATTTGTGTATACATTTTGTACGGCACACATGCTCATTTATAAGTGTATTTTTTTAAATAAAATGTGTATTAATCTATTTTATACCATATGTATCTATTTTATACTATATGTGCTTCATCTTACTAAAAGTATCATTTATTTCATACAATGTATGAATCTATTTTATACCATAAGATCATTTCTCATAACTAGTCTACAACATTCTTATGTTCAATATAAACATTCATCTTTAAACTAAGCCCTAATTTACTCTACATTACACCTAATTAAATATATTCTATTTATATCTAACTATAAAAAGTTTTTTATATAATTTCTCAAGTTTGTAAAATTATCATACTTTTGTAATTAAAAGTTACTAATAATTAAAATTGTATTCAAATCCGAGTAGTAAGCTAGTTTTAAGCATGAAATGTGTATGAGTGGGAATGACACGTGTAAGTTGGTGTTGGGCTCTAAATAAAACTAGCACCAGGATGGACTTCAATTAGCAGGTAGATGGTCAAATGACCTAAAGTGTGAATCTGGAATTCCCAGTACAAAAAAAAATAAAAAAAAGATAAAAAAAATAAGAGAGACAAAAAGTTGAGCTGCTGACCTACCATATCTATCTTCGATTCACTCCAACGAAACTGGAACAATTCTTCTTCTTCCTCCTCTTCCCTCCCTGCAACTTCAATGGCGTATTCCACACCACACTGCCCCATCCCCTCCGGATCAAAACCCCTCCCCTTCTCCGCCGCTCGCAAAACCACCTTACAAAACCCCTCTCACAACCACCGCCACCAACCTCCTCCCCGTTTCACCGCCTCCCACAGATTCCCAATCTCCCCTTCAACAACAACCCCCAAACCCTATGCCGCCTCTTCCGCCGCCGCAAAACCCGTCAACTGCTTCGCCAACGACTTCTCCGGCAAGAGGTCAACGCGCGTCGTCTCCAAGCTCCACTGCAATCGCCCCAAGACCTCAAACTCCGCCAGGCACTCCGCCGACGCAGAGGAGGCGCTCCATCTCGCGATTCAGCTACCCAATTGCGATTCCGCCATAGAAAGGTTGTTGCTTGAGTTTCAGCACAAGCTCCGCGGGCCGGATGATTACTCTTACCTTCTCCGGGAGATGGGGAACCAGGGCCAGTGCTCTAAGGCTCTGCAATGCTACGGATTCGCCCTTCAGAGAGAGAACAGGGCGATTGAGAGAGGTAAACTGGCTAGCTCTATGATTAGTGTACTGGGTAGGTTGGGGAAAGTGGAATTGGCTAAGAATGTGTTTGATGATGCTCTCAGAGAAGGGTTTGGTAATACTGTTTACGCTTACTCTGCTATGATTAGTGCTTATGGCCGTTCTGGACGTTGCGAGGACGCGCTTCGCCTGTTTCAGATGATGAAGAATCGAGGGTTGAAGCCTAATTTGGTTATTTATAATGCTGTAATTGATGCCTGTGCTAAAGGGGGTGTGGATGTGGACAGGGCTCTGGAAATCTTTAATGAAATGCTGAATTTTGGGGTTAATCCGGATCGGATCACGTTCAACTCGCTCCTGGCTGTTTGTAGCAGAGCTGGGTTGTGGGAATTGGCCATGGAATTGTCGTTGGAGATGGTGGATAGAAGGATTCAGCAGGACTTGTACACGTATAATACGCTATTGGATGCCATTTGCAAAGGCGGGAAGTTGAATTTAGCTGTGGAGATCATGTCAGAGATGGAACTGAAGAATGTCATGCCAAATGTTGTGACTTATAGTACGGTTATTGATGGCTATGCTAAGTCGGGTAGATTGGATGATGCATTGAAATTATTTGACAAGATGAAGCTTTCTGGTGTCAGTTTGGATAAGGTTTCATATAACACAAAGCTTTCGATCTATGCAAAGCTGGGAAGGTTTGAGGATGCACTTAACGTTTGCAGGGAGATGGAGAGCGCAGGGATTAAGAAGGATGTTGTGACTTACAATGCTCTCTTAGACGGGCTTGGAAAGCAGGGGAAATATAGTGAAGTTAAATGTGTGCGGGAACAGATGAAGGCACAACGCGTTACACCTAACTTATTGACTTATTCCACCTTGCTTGATGCTTACTCTAAAGGAGGGCTGTATCAAGAAGCTATTGAGGTTTTCGGTGAGTTTAAACAGACTGGGCTAAGAGCGGATGTTGTCCTCTATAGCGCCCTCATTGACTCGTTCTGTAAAGGTGGTCAGGTTGAATCAGCAGTGTTTTGGCTTGATGAGATGATGAGAGAAGGAATTAAGCCGAATGTGGTGACCTACAACAGTATAATTGATGCACTTGGTAGGTCAGCTGCAGCAGTAGCACTTGAATATCCTAAAGAAGCAAAAGGAGGCGATAAATCTAACAGCACCATTCAGATTTTCGGTCAGCTGGCTGCTGAAAAGTCTCCATTTGTGAAGAGACATGACAAGAGTAAACAGGAAATCTTGTGCATCCTAGGAATTTTCCACAAGATGCATGAGCTGGATATAAAACCTAATGTTGTCACCTTTTCAGCCATTTTGAATGCTTGTAGGTGAGAGTTGTTTTTTATCCTTTCTTCTCTTTTTTGGTTACTGGGTAAGCTATACACTAGTTTGCATCAAGTTTATTTGCTTGTCAAATTCATGGATTTCCTTCTACTAATTGCCTAAAGTTGCATTTGAAGTATTCCACTGCAAGTTTTCTTTTGCAATTTTTGTTGCCCTGCTATAATATAATTCCTGTAATCTGTAATCATTTGGCTTGATTTTTGTTTTCCTTTCAATGCAGCCGATGCAATTCATTCGAAGACGCCTCTATGTTACTAGAAGAGCTCCATTTGTTTGATGATCAGGTGTATGGTGTAGCTCATGGACTGCTTACAGGCTATAAAGAAAATGTCTGGCTTCAAGCTCTGTCCATTTTTGATGAAGTTAAAAAGATGGATTCCTCAACCGCATCTGCCTTCTATAATGCTTTAACTGATGTGCTCTGGCATTTTGGTCAAGTAAATTAACTTTTCTTCTTTCCCTCATGGTTCATCCCCAATTTACTTCATTCATATTTGTTGTATTTGCAACTCTTAAGCTCTATTTTACCCTGAAAATGCTAGATATTGCTATCACCAGTAAACTGTAAAGTGTTTCCTTAGGGTATTTAAATTGTGGATTTGACAAGCTCATTCAGTCATTCTTTATTTCTTTCACTAATGTTGTCAGGCAGCTCTTTTCGGATTTAACTACATTGAATACAATTATACAAATGCTTACCTGTTAAACTTGTTGTAAATCCTCCATCAGAAACAAGGTGCACAGCTGGTTGTGCTTGAAGGGAAAACCCGAAACGTGTGGGAAAACGTGTGGTCACCATCTTGCCTTGATCTACACCTGATGTCATCCGGGGCTGCTCGTGCTATGGTCCACACATGGTTGCTTGACATACGCTCAAACGTGTTCAAAGGGCAAAAGTTGCCTGAACTCTTGAGGTCAGTGTTCCCTTCCCTTTTTAATTCAACCATTCTTATCCCAATAGGCTGAGCTGACTAGACGTACTCGTCTTGAACAGCATTCTGACTGGATGGGGCAAGCACAGCAAAGTGGTAGGAGACGGCGCCCTGAGAAAAGCGATTGAAGCGCTGCTGGACGGAATGAATTCGCCCTTCAGGGTTTCCAGGTGGAACATGGGGCGGTTCGTGTCACCGGGGACGTTGGTGGCTTCTTGGCTGAAGGATTCAGATACACTGAAACTGCTGATTCTCAAGGATGATAGAGTCCATCCTCCTCGAACCGAACCGGTAAATATTGATCTGGATTTCCATTTGCAGCTTCTTCCTGCATAGAATCCATCTCTTGTGTATCATATTTGCATCCTGTAATCTTGAACAATTAGAGCTGTGGCCTGGTGGTTGATTCCTGTTTTCTGGTAATTTTGTGAAGCTGATAGAACAACTTAGTACGGCTTATCAGTGTTTTTGATGGTTTTGGGTTTGGATTAGGATAAGGGTTGTTTGGTCCAGGATTCATGGGCCTTGTTTAGGCTCTAAAATGAATCCCATGATCATAGGCCCAACCCAGTTGTAATGCCATCAAGTCCAGAATTGCCTCACCGTCCAGGCCCATTTTGTGAATATGCTCTCACTTTGGGGGGTCCCTTCCCTAAACATTGTTGGTTCTATTGGATTTGGATGACTTTCTTTGTTGATTCCATACACATTGTTGGAATGCATGTCAGTAGTATGTAGTGGTGTGCATCCATCAGAGACCGGAATGGATCGATAAAAAGTATTTTTATTTTATATTAATTAAAATTAGTTTTTTTTTATATAATTATTATTTATAATATTAGACAATATATTTTGTTAATAGATTATTTTTATAATAAAAAACAAATTATAATATTTTTATGAGAAATTAATATATAAAATAAAATTAATTAATAACAGAGTCACACTTTAGGCTACTAATAACTCCTTCCAGTTCCATCCATCTGCGCGCATTGAATTAATTAATAACGCCGCTGTACCATATGGGAAATTGGTCGACGGATGATGCATGTGGTGTTTCGAGTGTTACATTAATTTGAACGTTTGGGTTTACCGCATTACTGCATTTTCTTACGTCTTATATATTCAAAATATTTAAAAATGCTGCATTTATTACATCTTATTCAAAAATATTTAAACATACTTTTCACCCAAACAAATAAAATAAAAGTACTGCATTTAATTATTTTTGGGGTGAAATGCATTTAATTATATTGGGTTTGGGCGATCGGTGGAGCAATGGATCATGAACGGCGGCAGAGCGAGAACAACGGTGGAGAGTGAAGACGATCGTGTCTGCATTGAATTGAATATAAAATGCAGTGATGGGGGAAATCCAAACGTTGAAATGTAACACTCGAAACACCCAATTTCCCATATGGTATAGCGGCGTTATGAATTAATATTCAATTCAATGCGCGCAGATGGATGGAAGATGAAACGTACTAGGAAGGAGTTATATGATCCATATGGTATGTGACTCCTGCTCTGCTTTGAACTCACTCTAGTATAGTAGTATAAATAAATCCTTGTGCAGCTGGTTAGAAAGTAATTATACGATCCAGGGATGGATTCCGTTACTCACCGAGTAGAGATCAGAGGTGGAGGTGACGTAAGCACAGTGGTGATTAGCCATCCACATGATGACGCTGACTACATGATTGCTGAATTCAGGACCATGATTACGTACGTCTCGGCCGCCGTCGTGGAGCTCCCTGAGGTCGTCTTCTGCAGCGTCGGCATCAACAACTGCTTGGACTCTCTGCGGCGTGACTACGGCCTTGTTTGCAGGAACGCCGTTGATTTTGACTACGTGGCTACTGATTATGGTTATCCTCCTTAATTATCTTCCTGTCCGGCCTGTGACGCAGCCTCTGTGTTACTGGAAGATAAATGGGACGAAACTAATCTGACAAGTCAACCATCTCACCACCAATGCTTACTCATATTGGTCTAGAGCTGCGGATAACCGGAATGTCACAAGATCATTCTCATTCTAGCTAACTCCATCTCGATCATTAAGTAGCGCCTGCAATTTCAGTACGTACTCTATATGTACTTTTGGATATGCTTCATATATCCACTTGGATCTTACTATAGCTAGTGGATATATATATATATATATATATATATATATATATATATATATATATATGGTAATGGATCGGAGTTAGTACGTGTTTTGTAGTTGCTTCGGTCCTACAATGGAAAGGAACCCAATATATAATCAGGTTATCTAATTCTTGCAAAGATTGAGATAGCTGACTCTTGAAGGTCACCGTACAATATCAATGTCCTTGGTAGTTGGTCACATGGATTATTGTGTTGTTTTTCTTAATCAAATTGGACCATATTTATTCTTGACTTATATGCACTACGCCACGGACGAAGTTTATTAGCATGGGATTACTTGGAATTATTATTTGACAAACAAAATTAACTTCTCAGTATTGATATATGTGATCTATAGATCCCAATTAGATCGATTCGCCAAAGTAACATACTAAAGAAATTTATTAAACAAAGGGACAAGGAAAATGTTGACACGGTTCGAAAAACCCTACTCCGTAGAGACTAGCTCACTCCTATATTGTACTAGTTTCAAGAGTTCCAAAGTGAGGTTACAAGCCATAGAAAGAGAACAACAAACCAAAGAGAAAACCAAGCAATGAGACAAGACATAATCAAAGAGAAGGGGAAGAAAGGATTTCGGCCTCCTTTCAAGGCAAGATACACTTTAAGACTAAGCGCCTTCACAAGCAATGATCTCCACTTCACAACGCCGACACAACGCCACCAGAAACACCACCGCGCGAGATGCGCCCCACTTCTTCTCTCTCTTCCTTAGGATCTTTCTCTCTGTTTTAGAAACGGCGCAAGAACTGTTGGAATATAAACGTTTCATATCGAAAGTTGGGACATAACTTGCCTAGTATATAAGTTTGATAGGCTCCTCCTCCTATTGCCAATTGGTTTTAGGATGAAACCTCATTGGGCTTGTGTACTGGGCTTATCTGCGTATATGCGCTCGTGTCCACACGACCCCCAGTCTATGGGCCCACGGACTTTGACATGGTATCAGAGCGGGTTTGGTCCTGGGTCCCTTTCTTGGGTTTGTTGGGTCTGACTATAAAGAGATTGAGATGCTCACCCACACCTGTTTGTCCAAATGTCAACTGGGCCTGACCAATTGCCCGCCCGTTGCACTTGCGGGGGCGTGTCGAAATATAAACGTCTCACATCGAAAATTGGGACATAACTTGCCTAATATATAAGCTTGATGGGTTACTCCTCCTATTGTCAATTGATTTTAGAATAGAACCTCATTGGACTTGTGTACTAGGCTTATCTATGCATATGCGCTCGTGTCCGCACGACCTCCAGTCTATGGACCCACGGACTTTGACAAGAACATAATGAGCTTCCAAAGGACCCCTAACTACTTTTATAGCTAGGTCAACCTGGGAGCTAAACGCAAAGAATGACTTTTGTGAAACTGTCGTGTGAGCCAAACCCCTAGCTGCTTTTATAAGTACAACAATGTTCTTTTTTAAGATAATTGAGTATATTATCATTATTTATATGTCATTTATCATATATATTTTATGTTGTATTTTATTAATACTCCATATTTATTCCTTAATCAGGTTGGGTTCGGGTTGGTCGGTTTCGGTCTCGATAAATTCGGGTTACCAAAAATTTCGGTCAGGTCGAGTCCAAAAGTGAGTCGGTCAGGTCGATAAAACGAGTTCAGTCATTTTTTGACACCTCTAATTGTACGACCTTTGAATTTATTTATTTTCTTTTTTAAGGTCGTAGTAATACAAGAAAATATATACTTCTCATTTTAGCCTAATATTTTATCACAAATTTATGACCTTTGAATTTATTTATTTTATGAAAATTTGTTGAGTTCGTAGTAATACAAAGAAATATATACTTCTCATTTTCAAGAGAAATAAAAAAAAACGTAAAACAAAGAAAATGTTGAAATCATATTAAAAATATATCAAAATCGATTATAAAGTTACAAACAATGAGTTTTAAAATCACAATTCGTGAATGATTTTATATATAGCTTTCAAGATATTATTTTTATTTTATTAAAATATTGTTATAATACGTGTAAATAATATTTTCATCCATTATTGTTTTTCATTAATATTGTGAGTATTATTTATAATATGAAGTGGACATATTAATTTAAATATTTTTGTGATATGATATATAGGTTTATTAAAAGTGTACGAGGAATTACTAATACGTTAGTAATATATCAATTCAGAAAAGTTGATTTTGTTTGTCAAATAAAAATATATAGTCCATGATAATAAACTTCGTCCGATATTATACAGTCATCTTCTCGAGTCAGCTATCTCAATCTTTGCTAGACTTGTAAACTTTTTCCTTAATATTTGACAAGATATATACTGCGTGTATTTATCTATATCCAATTAAAACCAAGTTTCCAAATATGTAAAATACATAATCCATCATAAGCATGTTAATTACCATATATGCAAAACCCTAAAATAACGAGAATACAAGATATATACTGTATCATTCGACCAAAAAAAAAAAGATATATACTGTATCTAATTTGATTCTTGTGCTATAAATTTAACAAATCTGCAACCCAACAAATCCTTATTAAGGATGAAGCAAAGAAGGGGTGACCTCGACGATTACGGCGAACGTGAGTACCATTACTGGCACCTAACCGACGCCATCCAGTACACCCTCCGCCACCGCGAGAACCGCTCCCCACTCCGCCGCCGCCTCCGCAACCGCGCCAATCTGCCGTGCGGATTCATGGTGGCCGCCGTATCAAACGGTCCCCGCTTGCACATGCCCTGCTCTTCGTGCGGCGGTGACGACTACTATCCGTCGTGCCAACGCCAGCTGACGGCGGCGCTCCAATCCCACTACCCCTACATCTCCGGCGGCTGCGCCGACACCTTGGTGGAGACGTTCACGGACTTGCTCGAGTCCGCCAACGCCGCCTACAAATGCCCCCGCCGCCCTCGAGTCAAAGTCCGGACCACCCACGCGGTGCAAATCGAGGTGGGCCCCCTCCCGACCCCGGGGCCCGCCGCCAAGGAGGAGGAGGGCGGGGGCGGCGAATGCGTGATTTGTATGGAGGCGTTGGAGGCGCGGTCGACGAGGACGCTGGGGATGCCGTGCGCGCATACGTTTCATGAGGCTTGTATTGTCCGGTGGCTCGACAACAGCCGCTTTTGCCCGCTTTGCCGTTATCAGTTGCCCGCACACGAATCTTGATCAATATTACAATCCCTGGATAGAATTGAATTCACTTGTTTGTCGTAAGTAAAGTACGTCCAAACTAACCTGCTATATAATAACTAAAATCGCGTCTGCACAGACACGCGTCCCGAAATTAAATCCGCGTTCGTCGATGACACGAATTAATTTTGACACGTGTCATCAGTCCAGTTTTTGCGGTTATTTTTTTGAAAAATCTTTCATTGACATATTTTTGCAGAGAATCTCTGTACTTTTTTCCAGGTATGCTTAATCTTTTCAAAAAAAAAGCAAATAAATTACGAGCTATATTTTAATTAAATAATATCCAATATTTGAGAATTAAACAAAACAAAATGCTGTAAATATTTTTTCAAACCTGTTTTATGATAAATATTTGATTCAAAATAAATATAACATATCGAAAAAAGAAAATTATGACATAGCCTGCACAACATTAAAAAACAGAAGACCAACCCTAAATATGATCTGCTATGACAACTAAGAAAAAAAATACAATCTGTTGTACTTACAAATAGCAAAGAAATATTCTAAAAACAATTAAATAAACACAAAACAAATAGTTGCTGCTGCAAAATTGGCAAACAAATAACAAAAATACTGCATTGACAACACATAAATTTAAATAAATGCCTCAAAGCTAAAAGAAATGATATAAGACATACATAAAAATAACAGGCAATGTAATATATGCAGAATCAAAGAAAATATTATGCAATCCCGAAATTTTCTGCAATAAAAAACCCGCGGAATCAAATAAAATGAAATATTCTGCAATCATGATTTTATCCACTTTCAGCATCTTCAATATATGCAATCACGTTTTTTTGAATCTACAATCCATAAAGGCAATGTAAAATCTGCAGAAGGAAATGAAATATTCAGTATGATATGGCAGTATAAATTCAATGTAATATATGCACAATTAACTCAAATATTAAGCATGGTATGGCAGTATTAAGGCAATGTAATATCTGCATAATCAAAACAAATCAATATTATTATGATTGCCTTATATTTAGCATGATCATCCAACATGGGTATAAAACTAGAGCACCTCCTACAATCATAGTACAAAAAATTGGTCTTGCGCAGGAGTAATAGCAAAGCGGTTTTTGACATTTAGTAGGTACGTTCACGAATTCATTAAACTGAACTATAAAAATATAAATAATAGTTCTTGATTTTACAATTTCGTTTGTTTTCAATTCAACAGTGATCAGTAGTGATTTACAATTTTGTTTGTTCAGTAATGATTTAGTTTGTTCAGTTGTGATTTAAAGTATATCTCAGTTCATTTGTTCAGTAGTGATATGACTCAATCATCAAATGCATATTCATCATACTATGATTGCAAGGACCTATATTATCAATATAGCAATAACAGAAGTGGTATTGTTGTCTATCATGATTAAAAACGAAAGAAGAGTAGAGAATTCCATTTTCAGGCTTAGTTTCAGGAAGCAAATCAGTGTCTTAACTTAACAAGAGACTGAAAAGGGCATAGCGAGGAGAGCTAAGGTATATAAACCTAAATTAAAGACTATTAATATTTATTTTACAAGTATGTAATTTTTGTTGTCACTTACATGAATTAGTTTAGTAAGTAATGATTATACAATATAAAATGTATTGGTAGTGGAAGCATACAAAAAACATTAAAACAACATAAGATTTTCAAAACACGGGAAACTACATTTTTACATGATAAACATGATGAAGTGGCATAGAATGCAGATTAAGTTTGGTGAATCATATAGCAGGATTTATCCACAAAATATGAACATTATAGAGATGAGTGCCAATTTAAGCCACCAGAACATACACTCAAACAATATATATATATATATATACAGAAAGAGAGAGGTCTAGATTCAGGAAACTGAAAGTCACAAGTACAAATCTTTTCAAGCCAGTGAACTTGGAACAGTAATAGATTACTGAAGAACTATTTTTTACATACTATAGCACCAAATTTGATCAGTAAGTGCGTTTTAATTTAGAATAGTCATCAGAAACTCATAATAGAGTGTGATAAAGGAGAGAGCTAAAATATAGTAACATACCTCCAAACTCTTAACAAAAATTGACTGGAAAATGTAGTGAATACGAGCTCCACCAGAAAGCTCGGATGTAGATATCTCTTCATTCTTGCCCTCGATCATTGAAGAAAAGGCTGTTTAAACAACAAACAATAAACCAGCTATATTAGTTGGAAAATATGTGAGGAAGTGTCGCACGCAGTGATTTTCTCAACCGTACCTTCAGAATATTTTGAGAGGATGTTTAGGATGACAGTTCCCTGAGTAGCCTAATGACAAGGAAAATTAAAATATGGTCATTAGCATGTATTTCAAATAAACACACACATGAACAGAAACAAATGAAAGAAAACTTTCATAATTAGGATTTTTTGTTACCTTCATCAACTCATCATATATGAACCTTGCGCATTGAAAACCAGGATCTAGCAGTCGACTTATTTGCCTTCTGACAATACCTTCAAATGGAACCTGTACATTTTCAGGTTCAATCATATTAAATTTGTTTCAAAATAATCAAAAAGAGACGAGAAGCCTACATATATGAATTACGACAATGCAGCAAGTAGAAATGTCCATATAGTACCATAAACCATCAAATAATTGCAAGTTTAAAAAGGAAGATAAATAATAGCTGCAAGATCAGAAAGATTGAAGAGGGAAACACTGTAAAAAGGAACTTCTACAGACATACTTCAGGTACAAATAAAGCAGATCTTGGTCCTGTTACATTCTGATTAGCTGTGCGGATATCATCATCACTTAAATCTTCACATGGATCCACTTCCTACAGGATTGAAAGAACATTGCAAATTATCAGTATAAAACGAGAGAGAGAGAGAGAGAGAGAGAGAGAGAGAGAGAGAGAGAGAGAGAGAGAGAGAGAGAGAGAGAGAGAGAGAGAGAGAGACTTCTTACATTTATGGGCTTTGGAGCTCGCCATAACATCCGCCATGGATCTTAAATCCCGCTGTGGCTTTGCATCTTATAAAAGAAGGGAAAAAAATATTAATAGCAGATATGTAAATATTAGGAAAAAAAATACTTAATATACACAGAACACTGACCTACATGGTTTGCACTTTGAATTGTTCATCTTGGACATAGATCTCCTCATCACCGCCGTTGTTGTTGTTGTTGTTCGAATGTTAAACAAGATAAAAACAAGGTAAGTTTGCAAGAGAGATATAGAGAAAGAGAGAGAGAAGTTTTTGTTTTGAATCTGGATCTGTAAATGTGAAAGAGAGAGAGAAAGAGACAGAGAGAGAGAGAGTGGGTTGCAACTGTGAGGTTTCAGACAAAGATAAATAAAGAGACAGAGGACATTGGTAAATGTGAAAGATAAATAATTTATTATCAATGCGAACACTCTAGACAAATTCAAACACGCCTTAGATGAACATATTAGTGGGTCTCAGTATATCAGTTGGGCCTGGCCCATGTAAAAGTAAATATATTAGGTCATGAATAATTTATTTATTATTTTTTGATTAAAATTGAGTGGGCTCATTAATATAGTTAAACATGTAATGACCCATTAAGGCATTTATAAATATTAGTCGTGGTAATGTTGTAAGAGATTTTAAAACACATAATGGGCCGGCCTTATTAATTTTCTTTAATGTATTTGGGCCTAAACGCCCAATTATATTCATGGGGTTCATTAACAAGTGAATTCAAACGCGCAAATTTCGTACATGAGCCCATTAAGCTGATTTAAACCATATCTATTCAATTCAAATTTAATGGGCCTACAAGCCCATAATATGTTATCAGCGTTGAGGGAAATATATCTATATTTCGAAATATATAGAATTTTGTGGTACATATTAATTAAATATGCCTATAATAGATACAGTTTTATTTGTACATGATTTACTATCAAAAGCATTATGATATATTTATATTATATACTAAATGGATAAATTTCACATATATTTAAATTATAAGTATTAAATGGTTTTTTAACTATAAATATATCGAAGGGAGATAAATGTTCGTTGTAAATGTTTATAAAAAATCCAATTTTAAATCTGTATGTCTTTCAATTAATTAATGGGAAGAACAAAGCACTTAAACCGAAAACATTTTGACAAAAAAATCCTAACAAGTTGCAAGAAATAAACACAAGCATATTTCACTTGAATGTTTTTTGTTACCTTCATGATTTCAGGGAGAGCCCAGAACCTCTTTTCTCAAGGAGTATTACAATGGAAAAATCCAGATCTCCTCAGATCCTATAATTCAAAGAATTTTTTGTCAGTATTTCATATAGTAATGAAGCAGGAAAAAAATATATATATACACAGACAAAGTTAAGGAACTTACACGGTGGAATAAATATCTTCTGTTGGTGGTGGGCATGGTCTATGCCGGCAGACTGATAACCAAAACCCTCTTTTTCAAAGTACACTCCAAGAAGGCGAGCCATAACTCCTTGCTTCCAGAAAATGAAATTTCCAGTAAAAACTCCAGATCTACACATCAACAATTGATTTATTTATTTTATCCCACATGAAAATTGATTGTAATACACTAGAAAATCAAGACCTAATGAAATTAAAACAATGGACATAAGGCAGTCAATTTTTTTTAAAACACCAGAATCAAAAAGATGTAAGTAAAACGATATACAGACAAATATCTTACATTTTGTTCCCTGGATGATATATCGACATAGCATCATTGTTGAAGTTGAAATCCTTACAAATCCAAAGATGTCCTCATATGCAATGGAAATTTAAATGTTGTCAGAGACTAAATAAGCATAAAAAAAAAAGAGTTTCCATTTAAAATTGACCCACTCTGCTATATGTTTTACTCAATTTTTATAGAACACAAGTCAGTTGAGCATTTCAAAAGAAATTGGTAGCCATAGATGGAGATATATACAGATATATAGAGATCTTACATTTAAGCCTCCAGATATGCTCATCTTAGGGTTGACGTCCTTTACATGGTATAAGAATCTGTTACATACCTCATAAAATTAGGGTTTGTAACATATTTTCTATCTATAAAATAATTAACATTTGAAAAAAAATAACGACAGAGAGATAGTGAGAGGAACTTACTCTTGCAGATCCATGGTTGGCCGAGATTTACAGGCTCGGAAGAGACAATCTGCTAAGGTTTCGTCAGCGAAGGCTAAAAATTGATTTATGTGAAGGTTTAAGAATGTGGAGGTTGAAGATTCACAAAGAAGGACATCGATCGAGACAACACAAACAAATTTCGACCTAGATTTTGGCGAAGGTTGAAGAAGGTGAAGTAATTTCAGATGGCGAAAGGATGTTTTTCTTACAAAAATTGCCATGGATCTGCAAGACGTGAAGAATACGAAGGATAACAGAGAAAGAGAGTGTGAGAGCGTGGGAGGAGACGAGAGGGAGACGAGAACGGCAATGGCTCAGAATAGGGTTTTCGCATTAGGGTATAGAAGCATCTGGAGCTTGATGCTTCAGATTGGGCTTATTGGCCCATGAACCAGACGAGCCCAAAACCAGCCCAATTTACTTAAGTGGAAGCCGATCAATTGGGCCTATAATAGGCCCATAAAACAATTCAAATTACATGCTACTATTACGACACATCTACATATAATATTGGCCCATAAGTTCATTTAATATTTAAATTTATATTTTAAAAATATTAAAATTAATATTTAGTATTTACATATATTTTTCCTAATTTTCATAAATATATTAAGTATTTACATATGTCTATATATTTTTATTATATTAAAAAAATGATTAGTATGTACATTTAGTTATTTCATTTCGAATTTCGAATATATATATGTGATGATTCCAGTGATTGAGTTATGAACGAAATTACGTCGATTGTATTCAATTTATTATGTATACATATTTTTCAGTGATTGTGTTATTAACGAAATTAAGTCTGTTGTATAAGTCGATTAACGTTTAGGAGGCTAATTATTATTTTACACATTCAATGGGCAATTGTGCATTATTTAATTCATTTTTGTTTATCAATATAAATATATTTAAAAATTAGTCATTTATATTAAATTTATTATACATATTGGGCCCGAAATGCATTTTTAAAAATTTGCATTTGGGTCTATTAGCTCATTAGTCCATTACAGTTTATAAGGCTTATTAATCATGTAATGGCCCAATAAGCTTAATAATTAATTTATTTTAGTATATATATATATACACTAAAACATATAGTCCGTTGTGACAGAAGACGGAGAATCAATTCAAAGTTGGGCCTATTATCCTATTAAACCAATTCAAAGTTACATTAAATATTTACGGCCTACACAAATATAATTTGGCCTCATAAGTCCATTTAGTAGTTATAAATTTATATTATATTTTTATAATAGTAAAATAAATAAAAAATTGTAAATTGTTTAATTTTTTTGATTACTTATATTAAGTAGTTCCATATGTTTATTTATTTTTATAATATTAGGGAAAAAATAGTAGCGTGTAAATTTATTTATTTTACTTTGAATATATTTAAGATTTTGCAAGGTGATTTTGTTATGGACGGATTAACTCGACATAACCGAGCGTTGAGATTGGCTGTTATTAGAGATAAACGACAACGGACAAATTCAAATCGATCAGGTCAATAAATTGCATTCAATTCTTCCACATTTTTTCCAATAAATTGAAATATGAACTTTAATATAAATAGTAATTATGTAGTTACTATTCGTGGAGTTAGTCCCAATTCTTTCGTTATTGATTGTATCTCTCTGTCCGACATTTTAAATGGTTAGTAATTGTTATTCTATAAAGTCTCTATTTAATTCGATTTGACC